>OY751446.1:30000-1230000 GCA_963565745.1 Phengaris arion | reverse complement strand
CAAAGAAGTTTTAGAAGAAAATGTCGTACTGTTTGCCCCATATATCAGTGACGATTTTGTTTTTAGGCAGGATAATGCTCGGCCGCATACCGCTCGGGTAACTCAAGCTTATCTTAATGATATGAATATCACTGTTATGGAGTGGCCGGCGAGATCACCGGATATGAACCCAATAGAGCACGTTTGGGACTTGCTGAAAAGAAAAGTTAAGTCCAGAATTCCAGCTCCTGCCAACGTGGGTGAACTGCGAATCGCCGTAGTTGACGAATGGCGGAGACTATCCCATTCTCAGTATTCCTAGACGGGTAGAAACTTTAATAAGAGCACGTGGAGGAAATACGCGATATTAATCACCATTTTTCTAATTTAATTAATTGTTATTTAAATATTAATTTTCACTTTTCCCGGTTACATGAAAAGTTCAAAAATGTACCATTTTTCACAAATAGCCTTTACTCGCAAAATCTGTTCTTAATGTGATCTCATTTTGAGTAAAACAAATGAAACTAAGTAACAAAAGAAGTGTAGTAAGTAGATTTTAAAATAAAACCATATTTTTTTAATTATGGACCTTTTTTTTGTTCCGCTAAATATGCCGCTGTGTTTATATTGACGCAGGTGGAGCCGCGGAAAAAGGTAGTATTCAATAAATATATGAAAATATTGTCTATGTGAAAAAAAATTGACAGTTGTGTGAAACCAACACCTACTCTTATTACACAAACACGTGGTAGTGTGAGCTATTTATCTAAGGTGGAGTGTGTCACTTCATTTTTAATAATTTTATGTATTTCTAAGCAAATATTAGCTCTCTGCACACCTTCCTCCACATAAAATTTAACTGTGCCAAATATCATACTCCCCCATTGGCAAAATTTCCTTAAAGAGGGTAAGAAATTTTCGCTTCACGTACTAATATGTCTGACTGTACGCCGATACTAATCTAAGTAGCCACAAAAGGATTTTTAAATGCATTTTGAACACAATAATTGTGAAATATCGGCCCTCTAGAGTCTAGGAAACCGTGCCATTTTGTTTAAATAGAAGACGTGAATTCACCGCTGTATCACGGCCGCTGTATGACGGCAACTCTATCCTAGAAAAACAGAGCTTAAAATTAAAAACCAGAACTAGCATTGATTGCCCGCGACTCCGCCCGCGTGATATTAGGTTTTTAACTTTCATCCCCAATTTTATCCACGTAGTGGCTGAATTTTAGAAAACGCTGAAATAAATACTCATTATATTTTCCGTATTTAAATTCATGCGAAATATCATTCAAATATGTCCAAGAAATAAAACGTTTAATACACACTTTTATTACCTATTTTACCCCCTTGGGGATTGAATATTGAAATATGCTTCCTTGGTGGATGTCTACGTCATATGAGAAATTTCAAACTCCTAGCCTTAAGGGTTTGGCATGTGCGTTATATATATATATATATATATATATATATATATATATATATATATATATATATATATATATATATATATATACATATATCCACCAAGGCATCCACCAAGGTAATATGAAGTACAGTGTATAAATGCTAAGACCCAAGTCGGTAGTGAAGAAGTTTGCGGTCCATGATTATGTTGACGAGACTTTATAGTATTGGAGCTTAATAAAACAATTAGGAACCAGCCGTAACTACTCGTAATCTGCTTTATACGACTCAATAAAACATGTCAATCTGTTATATACTTAGTTCAGACCCAATTTTTTCTAAAGGTAAACAAAAAACATGACGTTTACACAGTACACT
Organism: Phengaris arion; assembly: GCA_963565745.1. NCBI lineage: Eukaryota > Metazoa > Arthropoda > Insecta > Lepidoptera > Lycaenidae > Phengaris > Phengaris arion. The sequence goes on along the minus strand of OY751446.1, from coordinate 1,228,228 downwards.
TGACAGAACTGAAAACTTCATTAATCATTTAAAATCCAAAAATTCTCTCATGGTGCCTCACTTAAAAAAATAATAGAAAAAATAAAATTTGTACACTTATCGCCATCTGAGTATTGAGTAGTACATTAGAAAGTTAAGTGGTTTTGTGAGAAGTATAAGTATCTTCCGACAGATAACGTTATATAGTTACGATAAATCCAAAATCATGTTGCGACACGTGTCGCAATTTCGCCCTCAACACCGCTAAAGAGATCTCACTGCAAAAATATTAAATTTTAAGAAATGAATGTGTCTTTGTATTGATTTATTGCGAGGTAAATAAGTGACATTTAAATTGGTAGCATTATGTGTAATATTGATCGCTTTGTTACCGAACATTTAGGCTGAATAGGATCTGGGAGCCTAGCAGGAACATGTGACAGCGGTGTAATCGTAACGTGTCATCGAGAGGAATAAGTCATAAGATTTAGGGACCTAGCACAAAGCACATTGGAGTATAAGTTACCTGACGTTCTCTAATCTGATTATCCTCGTCAGCTCCCCACGAGGAGCAGTTCTCCCAAGATTGACGTAGTACTCACACGCTGGGTCCTCCTCACCGGTTAGTATATCATAGTTCCTCTTATCGGCCTAAATAAGACAAACATTATATTTATATCCAAAATAATACTTATTACATACATCCATAAATATAATGACACTAGGGAGATTGTTACAGCTATCTAACAAAATTAATTATTCCTTGTATCTTAACGTTATCTACACTCGCATACAACTCGGTCTTTTCCGACTTCATTCACTTTATCATAATTGCCTTTTTTACCGATATCATTAAAAATTTAATGGGTAAAGGAGTTAGAATATAGTGAGTGTAATTTTAAAACTCGAGAGCACGAGCCCTCTTTTTTTTACACGAACGCAACTAAAAAAGAAATCTTAAGCTGGTAGACTCATCTTTTGACTTATCCATTTGTCCTTCTAGATAAGTCTCAATAATTAAATGCCAAATCATGTTACTGGGATATCTACTCAAAGCGATAGTGCATTTCAACAAAATATCAAAGTTGATGCATTTAAATTCTCACCTTCAGTCTAATATGATAAGGTTTGTACATCACAGCATCGGCGACCAAGTGTAGAGACCGAACGATAGAAGTAGAAGATAAAATCCGGAACATAACGATATGAGACCCCACAGTAGGTGGACAGTAGACGACCAAAGCTGGGATTGTCCCGCCCGCGAAGCATGAGGGAGATATAGAGAAACAGTCAGAAGATGCTATAGATTTGCCATATTTGTCTTGTAACACCTGAAAAATAACTAAAAAGTAAAAGTGTACTTCTGTTCTTCGTAGCTATATTCATGTTTGAGAAAAGATGATGAGATTACGTCAAAAATGTTCAGAAAGATGATCATTTGTTAAAAACGATGATAATAATGATGATACAAATGTTCAATTAAATAGCAAAACAAATGTAGGTATTGATTATAGTTATTTCCTTGTATTAGTCGCTAATAACGACGATAATAATTATGAGGTTTCTATAAATCTGATAAGAAAATTATTTATCTATAGAAGATTAGCTAACATATACAAATAAATAATCAAAGTAACTAAATAATCAAAATAAAGGGCAATAAAGCGTTATAACCTCTGCTTGTAATATTGCTTTATGAAGCAAAACATTATTGGGATCAACGGAGAAGTCAGACCAGCCCTTATCAGAGATGATGATGAACTTAGCGTGACCAGCATCAGAGTGGAAGGTAATGGGGATTTTGAGTGTGTTGCCCACGAGAGTAGCTCCGATATAGACCCCATTGTCCTCGCATCTAGCAACACTATCATTGACGATGACTGAAAAGAAGAAGATATTACATTACCTATACTGTACAAATTGATGTTACTTGAAGGATGATAAAGAGATAAGTCAGGTTTTTTTATTTTTTTATTTTTATTAAATAAGGGGGCAAACGAGCAAACGGGTCACCTGATGGTAAGCAACTACCGTCGCCCATGGACACTCGCAACATCAGAAGAGCTGCAGGTGCGTTGCCGGCCTTTTAAGAGGGAATACGCTCTCTTCTTGAAGGTTTGCAGGTCGTATAGGTCCGGAAATACTGCTGGTGACAGTTCGTTCCAGAGTTTTACAGTGCGCGGCAGAAAGTTACGCGAAAAGCGCACGGTGGAAGACTGCCACTCATCAAGGTGATGAGGATGGTATGTTTTTCGCGTGGGACGATGGCGAAAAGTTGCAGGTGGTATGATTCCGAACAATTCCTCAGAGCACTCCCCGTGATACAACCGATAGAGGATGCAGAGTGAAGCTACATCTCGGCGTAATTCCAAGGAGTCCAAGCTGTTTGAAACACTATGGCACTCAACAACTCGAGCGGCCCTTCGTTGGATACGATCCAGAGGGAGCAGTTGGTATTTTGGCGCCCCTGCCCAGAGATGAGAACAATATTCCATATGAGGCCGAACCTGCGCCTTGTAGAGTTGTAGGCGTTGGTCCGGACTGAAGTACTGTCTCGCTCTGTTAAGAACACCAAGCTTCTTCGAGGCTAATTTGGCCTTACCCTCTAGATGATATCGGAACTGGACTTCGCTCGATATGTTGACGCCAAGTATCTCAATGCTAGGGGAGATGGTTAAAGATGTGCCCTCGAAACGAGGATATACGACCATTGGTGACTTTTTAGTGGTGAACGCGCAGACTTGTGTCTTGGCGGGGTTGAATTGGACTAAGTTACGTCTACCCCATTCAGAGACTTTCTCCAATGAATTCTCTATTTTAGACACAAGTTCGTTTCGACTCTCAATGACATTTAGCCGAGAAATATTGGGGGAGCCGGTATATACAGCATCACCTGTACTATCATCCGCATAGCAATGAATGCCGTTGGTCTGTAACATGTCATTGATATGCAGTATGAATAGGGTAGGCGATAGCACATAGCCCTGAGGGACACCAGCATCAACAGACTGAGTTTCCGAGCATTCGCCGTCAACTACGACCTTTATGCTTCTATCTGCTAAGAAACTCACTAGTTTCTTACATAATTTCTCGGGCAGCCCGTATGATGGAAGCTTTGATAGCAGCGCTTTATGCCAAACCCGATCAAAGGCCTTCGCAATGTCCAAACTAACAGCCAATGCCTCTCCCTTCGACTCAATTGCCTGAGCCCAACGATGAGTTAGGTACGCCAAGAGATCACCAGCCGAGCGACCCTTACGGAACCTGTATTGTTTGTCGCTTAGTAATCCCTGGCCGTCCAAGTATCGAAGAAGCTGGCTATTGATAATGGATTCCATTATCTTCGAGAAGAGAGAGGTTATAGCGATTGGTCTGTAGTTGGATGGATTTGAGCGATCACCTTTTTTGGGGATCGGGTGCACCAAGGCTGTCTTCCAAGAAGCCGGGACGATGCCAGAAGAGTAGGAGAACCTAAATAGATGCGTCAAGACCGGAGCCAACTCTGGAGCACACTTTTTCAACACAATAGGAGGGATTCCGTCAGGCCCACTCGACTTTTGGATATCAAGGGAACGGAGGGCTTTTCGCACTGAGCGCTGATGAAACCGAATATCCGACATGATGCTCGTGCATCGCGGTATGGTCGGCGGTTTCTGCCCCCCGTCATCCAGGGTCGAGTTTGACGCAAAGAGCTTGCCCAGAAGATCGGCTTTGTCCTTTGCGTCCTGGGCCAACGATCCATTTCCTACGTGTAGGGATGGTAGGGTTGGCTTGCAGAAATTTCCTTCAATAGCTTTGGCCAGAGACCAGAATGCACGGGTTCCCGAGGGGAGGCGCTCAAGTCTCTTACCAATTCTATTGACGTGCTGTTTCTTTGCCCGAGTGATCTCTTTCTTGAGGGACCTAGAGGCAAGGTTGTACTCCTTTTTATATGTGCTGGTATTTAAATCCCGAGCAGACACTGCATTGGCCCAGGATTGGTAAGCCTCCTGCTTCCGGCGAGAAGCTTTTTTGGGGGATGAACTAAACCAGGGACGAAATCTGCCGCCAGTTGGCACTACAGAGGACGGAATGAAAAGTTCCATCCCTTGCATCACCACATCGGCAACAGAGTTGGCAGTGTTGTCGGGATCATCCGGCGAGAAGCACACGTTCATCCAAGGATAGGATGCAAAAAACGACCGCATCCTATCCCAGTCTGCCGACTTGTAGTACCACACACGACGGTATTTAACAGCACGCTGTCGTAACACCGTCGTAAGTGGCACAGAACTCCTAACAAGGCAGTGATCCGATGTACCAAGTGGTGCGATTACGGATATTTGGTAGCCGTCAGAATTTGAAGTCAGCAGAAGGTCCAACAAGGAAGGATTCTGACCATCCACATCTGGGATTCGCGTAGGCGTAGTGACCAGTTGTGTCAAGTCGTTCGCAAGGACAAAATTGCAGACAGATCTCCCCGCATAATCAGTTTTACTGGAATTGAGCCAGTCGGCGTGGTGGGCATTAAAGTCGCCAAGTATTATGATCTCTGCGGATGCGATCTGCCGCTGCACAAAATCTGAAGCAGCTTGCAGGTGTTCCAAGAGTCGGTCCGTCTCGGGGTCACCACTATGGGACCTATATAGGCACGCATAGACGCGAGGGTGGTCGTCGCAATCTATGCGGAGCCATAACGTTGACAGGTCCCTGTCCTCAAGATTGCTGAGGCGGCGAGAGCTGATATCATCTCTGACATACACACACACTCCAGCTTTGGGCAGAAAGGAGTGCTCGAGAGAATAACCTGGGTGGGAAAGGTATGATGTGTCACTCGGAGATGATATCTGCGTCTCGGTTAAAAAGAGCAAAGCCGGCTTTGCCGTCTCAAGGTGGTAATGGACGGCATTAAGGTTGCAGTGTAATCCCCTGATATTACAAAAGTCCATGTTTAATATCGAGGGGGGTGCCTTTGTGCGTTTGCTCTTGCCCGAGCAGATTGGAGCGCAGTTTTGCCCTCCCCAGAATACGAGGGGCAGCCCGGACGTCCACGTTCAGTTTCAGGGGTCCCTGAGCATGGACGTCCAGAGAGGGATTCTCCAACGCAGTTGGTACCCTCCTGGGGTAACAAATTGCTTTTCAACTGCGGCATTTCTAGGGGGGTAGGGGATTGGGCCTCCGGTAAACTCACTCACTCGGCGAAACACAGCGCAAGCGCTGTTTCACGCCGGTTTTCTGTGAGCCCGTGGTATTTCTCCGGTCGAGCCGGCCCATTCGTGCCGAAGCATGGCTCTCCCACAGGAAAAAAAATGGTTTCTAAACCTTTAACTTCTAACGTAATACATGGCTGCACTAAAATGGATGACAAGTTGGAATAAATCGACTAAGACGTTAAATATCTCGCAACATCACATTATTTTAAATGTACTGTTATAAGATTTATCGTTTAGAAAATCAGCCCGTGGCTATACGTTTTTAGCCACTTTCATATGCAAAAAATTAATATGATGCACCTTTACAAGCATAAAAAAATTACCATTCAAAATTGGATGCTCAATATAACACGATATCGGTATCCTTAGATCCTGTCCTTTAGTTACCCGTATCAGCACCTCATCCTTCATCGGTAGGGGTTCGTTGGGTCTGAAATGGAGCTTCAATTCAGTATCACCTCCCGCCATGATGACTAGCTTAGAGCACAACTCCATGTGCAGCTGGATGGAGGCTGGTGGCTTGATGGAAATACGCAGCTCCGATGGTGACTTGTTGATTATGCGGAGGCGTTTCTATAATTTTGAATCGAAATATTATGCATTTAAATTCTACTACTATTATAAATGTGAAAGTTTGTGATGATGGATGGTCCGGGATAGATGCATGGATGCATGGATGTTTGTTACTCTTGCACACAAAAACTACTAAACTGATTTTATTGTAATTTTTGTATGTCAGTTGTTTATATTCTAGATTAGCACATAGGCTAATTTTTGTCCCGAAAAAATACAGTGTTCCCAAGGGATACTGTATTTCCGCGGGCGGAACCGCGGGCAAAAGCTAGTGAATTGTAATGAGGATATCACGATGGTGAATATTGTTATTAATTAAATGCGCCTACATCGATGCACACGCATGTCAAGTAGAGATTTAAGAGGCATGGGAAGAACAGAAGAATATGCTTGTTTTGCTGCTGCTAAAAACTGCTTGCCTAACTCTTTACTTCTATAATAATATTATAAAGAATAAAGATTTGTTTCTATAATTGCATAGAATAATCTCCGTCAAAACTACTGGACCGTTTTTTAATGAAATTTGGCACATACATAGATTAGACCGCCAGGAAGAACATAAGCTACTTTTTATTACGACAAAATGTACTGTTCCCGGGGGATTTCCTTTTACGTGCACCAAGTAGCGGGGAATATCTAATCTGTGAATGTAGCTTATCGATAAAGTTGGCGCAGATACGAGTACAACTAATCGACTTAAATTATTCTTGACTATAATTATAACATTAGATAGGTTTTTTTGGTAAACGAAATAAAAATTTTTACAATGTAACTGAATATTGTAGATTTAATTAAATCTTTTGTTGGCAACATTCAATTTAAATCTAAACAGAATTATAGTTTGATAATAAATTACAATGTAAAGTACTTAATTATTTCAATTCAATATCACACAATGAAACCAAGCAAACAAACCCCTTTCATAATGTTGACGGTTCCATTGTGTTACATGTTACATGATACATCTATTAATTATACCAAAGCCATCATTAAAAAGAAACAATACCTAATACATAATGATATAAAATTACATAACTTACCATATACAGTTTTCCGACTTTAAAGTTAACGAAAGTTACACTCGGTGGCACACAGACTATGGCGGAGTGATTCTTACGAGGTGTTGCTGTATTTTCTATTGTTTCACAGTGCACTGTAATAATAATAGGAGATTGGGGGGCGATGAAAAGAGGCGATGAAAACACGGGGGCGATGAAAAGAGCAATATTGAGAGTATCTTTTTTGGTGGGTAAAATTCGTAACGATGTCATTTACCAGAGAACTAGAGACACTGATATTTCTCATAGAATTAGCCCGCTGAAGTGGAAGTGGGCCGGCCATGTCTGCAGACCGACAGACGGTCGATGGAGCAGACCAGTATTACAGTGGAGACCACGCTTAGGCAAACATAGTGTAGGACTGTCCTACGGCACGATGGACCGACGATTTGAAGAAGGTATCTGGTAGCGGATGGATGAGGGCTGCCCGAGATTGAGATGGTTAGCGCTCATTGAGGAAGTCCTACGTTCAGTAGTGGACAGCGATAGGCTTATGATGATTGATGCTGATTACACGGATGACTAAAGCCACACGATTTTTGCCGCACAGTGCAAATCGATCATCTAGATGGCAATAGTCACTTCATACTTGCGCCGAATTGTCACATCACAAATATAGCCATTCGGCTTGGTGGCAAGGCAATTTTGCTATTATAAATCGCTACGGCGCGGCGCGGCGGCGCACGCCGAAAATCAACCCGTGTAAATTCTTTATAAGTGATCTTTATTACGGAATATGTAAGTTCCGATTGTGTAACGGAAGGTACTAATGTGGGATTTGTTATTATTATATTATCTTATTATGTTATGTTGGTAGTTGGTAGTGTTTAAATGTATGTAATGTGTTTAAGAGTAATGTGAGCGTTGAATAAACGTTTTATTTATTTACATGTTTACATGTAAATGACAATTTGGATAGGTCGCAAGGCAATTTGTAATTGAAAGGTCGATGGCAAGGCAATTAAGGCGACCAATGTAGTGCGGTATTTTTGTGGATCGTTGGATCGGTGTCATTTTGTTGGCACATATGCCTTGCGACCTAGCCAAATTGTCATTTACACGGTCGATTGTCGCCGTGCGGCGGAAAATCGACCCTGTAAAGCCTCTATAATAGAGATTGATAGACTTACGGCCGAATGCTGAAAGGCTAATCAAAATTAAGAGCCCTCCTATTGACAGGCTATCGCTGTCTTTGCTAGCTGAAATGACAAGGACAACATGTGACTAAAGCGACACTTAATTTAACTATCGTTCCAGTATTCGGCGGTTAGATTACATAATTTTTAACTCACTGACTAGCTTTAACACATACCATGTTTTTTCAGGACGGTAGGCTGTCCGTCCAATTCTCCTTGGTCGCACCACTCCTTAAAGGACATTTGTTGGACGCCACACATATTCTTTCCATCTCCATTGTCTTCATATTGCATATTGGAACCCCGTAAAGTATTCGTCAATCTGAAACAAACAATATTGGATATATTGAAATGTTTCGTGACTTCAAATAGAGGAATGCTGCAATTTTGAGCTGAAAATATTTTCGATTCGTCGCGTCGCGTCGTACAAAAATATAGTTTTGTTGTTAGGTATATTTTAATAATAATATTTATAATATTACATGATGTAATACATATTTATGACCTAGGAACATAGAAGACTTTTAAATCCTTGGCAGGATTCGAACCAGCAACCCCCGGCCTAATGCGCCGCGCTGAAACCACACAGCCGTCGTGTCGTTAAAATGTGGGTAGTTATCTAAAATCTTGCATACAATATTTCGTTCGTATGTCTATAATAATTTCAGCGAATTGCATCTTCTCGAAACAAAATTGCATCTAAAGGACGAAGTCACATCTGTTTAAGATGTGACTTCGTCAGTCCATACACTTTGCGATTTAATATTAAAAACTTCATCTCGATAACAAATACATTCCGTAGACAAATATGTACGCAGTTCATACATACAAAATGAAAGTTGTTTGTTGAAATATACTTTTCATTTCTCATACTCGGAAAGTAGTGTTGTTTTGATCTGATTATTGTGTGGAAGATTCTGCTTTCCTTTCATAGGGAGGGAAAAACTCATACAAATTCATTCCGGCCCGAGGGTCTTCAAAACTTCAAAAATAGAACTGCTGTCAGCTGTGAAGAGTTTTATGTAAAAAAAAAAACTATTAAACAATGACATGACTTTCTAAACAGCCAGTGTGAATTTAGCGCAAACCTCTTTGAGCGGAATAAGCCGCGAGTGCCGCGACAATTACGCGGCGAGCGGCAAGTTCCATATTTAAGATTTAAAAAGTCAACACAAATTGGTGCGATACGAAAATCTGTTATGTATTATATATCTGGACGGACTTTTGTGCTAAGATTTGAATTGAATATTAAAAATGAGTTCAAGCGAAATATTGACACCAGATTCCATTACAGACGAGGCAAATTGTGTCATAGAAAATCTTTTGCCAAAAATATCAAAAGAAAGATATATAAACACATACAATGATTTTATGAAGTGGCGAGAACACAAGAATATAAAATCGTTTTCCAAAAGTGTATTTCTTACATATTTTAATGGACTGCGTAGCAAATTACAGCCTTCAACGGTATGGAGCCGATATTCAATGCTCAAGAGTACACTTAATGTAAAACACAATGTAGATTTGAAAAAAATCATAATTTAACAGCATTTTTGAAAAGACAGTCGCAGGGGTTCAAGAGTAAGAAATCTAAAGTTTTCACATCTCATGAGGTGGATTTTTTTTAAATGATGCTCCTGAGATATATTTGGCAGTGAAGGTAAGTTTACCTAAGTATTTATGGATTTATTCTAAATATGAACGTATTTATTACACAAATACTAAAATAATTACATGTTTTTCACAGGTCGTATTGATACTCGGTATAAGCGGCGCTTGCAGAAGCAGTGAACTCACAAATTTGACAGTTAACGACATTGAAAGTCAAGGCGATTTATTATTAGTAAAACTGACTAAAACAAAGACACATATTGAGCGCTCGTTTATAGTAAAAGAAGAGCTTACACAAATAGTAAAGAAATATCAAAAAATGAGACCTAGTGATGTAAAAATGGACCGCTTTTTTCTCAACTATCAGAAGGGAAAATGCTATAAACAAGTGATTGGTAAAAATAAAATCTCAGGTATGCCGAAGCAGATAGCAACATATTTGAATTTACCAAACTATGATCAGTATACCGGACACTGTTTTAGACGAACTTCATCGACACTTTTAGCCGATTCTGGGGCAAACATGACTACGTTAAAAAGACACGGGAGGCTGGAAATCCAGTACAGTCGCCGAAGACTACATAGAGCATTCAGTCCAAAATAAAACTAAAATTTCAACCAAATTAACCGAAACTATAACAATACGCCCCAATTCGCCTCTGCCGGGGAGTGTCCGCGATGGAATCCATCGTCTGATAGAATACCAGAGTCTTCTACTTTAAAAGAGTTCCAGAACAGCCAAATTTCTCAAAATATATCAAACAACATAAATATTCCAAACAAAAATGTAACTTTTAATTTCACGAGTTGTCCTAATTTGACTATTCATTTTAAATAGGCACTACTAATATATTATTATCAATAAATAGTTTAGATAAACAACTAGTTTTATTTTCCTCATATTCTAAATGAAAAGCAGAGTGTTTGCCACGGGTAAAAGATTAAATTCCTACTCGGACTATAGCCGTCTAACTACCTCGGGAATTGATTCTTTTCAACCCTAGGCTAACAATCTACTATTAAAAAGACTGAATTTTTTACTACGGGGACAACAAAACCTTGAAATCAAATTATTTATAAAATTAACGGACTGGAGACGATAATATTATTTAAATAAATTGAACGAAAATTTAATTATATTAAGTAATTGTAAATAAGTAACTATTTTGTAAAATACTTATTTATATAGTTATATTTAGTTACAGTTTACCTTTCGCAAACTATGAAATGTGATTACTCAATTAAACACTTTTTACTGTGGAAAATTGTTGAAAAATTGGAATTTATAAATAGCTGTCATTTGCACCATGTGATGACGATTTATATATTTTTTTAATTATTTAAAGGCGTTCGGCTTAAAAACATTTATCAGTATCAAGTTAAAAAGGCGGCAAATAGATTTTTTTTGTTTAAATTTTAAACACCGTATTTCTAAATCGTCAAGTCGAAAGTCTAGTCAAAGTCCAAATAAATAGTCAGTGCAGTCAATGAGTCACGTCAGTCGATTTAGTAAAGTGGTAGAAGCTTTACTGAAAGTTCCTAGGGAGTTTTGAAGGGTACACAAAATAGCAAGCTTTTTGAAGTTGTACCACTTGCCCACACTTGTGCACGTTAACGAATATTTATTGGTTAATGTTCTACCAATATTACACATTAAGATCTGAATTAATGATATAGGGAAGAAACATAAAAACACTTTTCCAGATCCTCACCAAAACCCGACGATAAAATTAAATTAACTGTATTTTGTGGATAAGACCTTTAAGAGGGTCTTAAAGACCTTTGTCAAAAAAAATCATACAATTTGAAATCAACAAATGAAAAAATAAAAATATGTTCTTCCTTTCTAGTTCCTTTAAAATGTATTGTTCTGAGCCTTTTAATACATAATATTATCAATCTTTTTTTGTAAATTTTCTTGATTTTAATGTTATCTGTAAAGAAATATTTTAATTTAAAACAGTGATCAAATCTCCATATATAAAGCTCCATCTTGTGATTTGCGTTGAAACTACATACTAAGTAATCTGCTTGTAGTAGGTAATGCCACAGATTACTAAATAAAGGAGGTCGCGATTAACGTACTTCAAGGTGCAGAACATAGATGGCGCGCTATTAACTTTTCTTTAAATCAGTAGTAAAAATAATTATTGTCGTGGGACTTTAATTGTTGAAAAATAAAGTAAAATATAATATTAATTTCTGCTCGCTATTTAACACACTAAAATTATAATTTTAATAGATTACATTACTTAATTAAATTAAATTCAATTCAATTGATTTATTTGCTGTAAAAGTGGTAAGTACAATAGTTGGTACAAAATTTATAGGTTCTGACACTTTTAGCTACATATAGATTGCATGCAAACATTTATAAGATTAATTTAAATTAAGAAGCTTCTAAAATACTAACATTATTATACAAATATTCTATTCCAATTATCTCATTTTACTTTACACTAATAATTACATGTCAAGACTTTTAAGAGGTTAAGTAACAAAAACAAGAAAAAAAATATATAAATAGAGAAAAACACAGAAAATCATACAGTTTACATCACACATTTAGAATAATACTAGCAATCGCAAAAATAATAGTTAGTACATTAGGTCGTAATAGTAATCGAGTAGATAATAATATTGATTAAACCAGTATTAAAATATGTAAAATAAAGTCATTTTATCATCATCACAAATGTCAATTCAATAAGTTTTATAAAAAAATTACAATAATACATGTCAGGATTGTTTAAAATATGACATAAATTAGTAACAAACAAAAAATATACAGAAAACATACAAACCACCATAAAAATAATAATCATGTATAGTGGCCCTTAATGTCAAGTTAAATATAAAGTCAGCAAAGATTACATATTAAAGTACTAAATGTCATATAAAATCATTAATTCATGTCAATAGTTTAATTAATAATATTTAAACACATAGCTATCGATTGTTATTTTTTAGGTTAAATAATTCCTTTACCGAGTAGAAGTTTTTTAATTGTAACCATTTATATATTTCCTTTTTAAATTTATTATACGGTAGTGATTTTACATGACATGGAATAGAATTATATGCTTTTATACACATTGCATAATATTGTTTCTGATACAATGCATTTTTCGGGATGACGTCAAACACTAGTCTGTCAGGATTTCTCTTATTCCTAGGGTATACGTCACATGCCTTTTTAAAAGATTTATGATTTATTTTAACATAATTCACTAGTTCGTAAATGTACATGCTCGGTAAAGTCGTTATATTTAGTTTTTGAATAAGTGGTTTACATGACTCATGCGGCGGCTTACCACAAATATCTCTTATACATTTTTTCTGCGCAATAAAAACTTTGTTAACCGTGGAATAACCCCACAGTAATAGGCCATACCTTAGAATTGATGCCACATATCCATGATAGGCTGATGGGATTGTATACATCGATTCTTAAAAGGTTCTTAAAAGGTTTTGATATTAACAGGAAAATCGTTTTACTAATTATTATTAGAAAAGGTTTTAATTTACAATTAAGCGTCAGTTCACACCGAGACTCGACGAGGCGCGGCATTTTTAAAATAGCGATATAAAATTAACAAAATTCAAAATTGAGCTTTATTAACTACGTTAACGTTACATTAAATACGTTACGTTACGACAAATTACACGTTTCATTGAAAAATCTTGAATTTTAAGTAGCACCGCGCTGTGAATAAAGTAAAATTTGAATAGCTATAATTATTAATATTTTTTTGTATGACCCGACTACGTAAATTATATGGCCTATAATATTACCCGGGCTAATATTAAATCTATTGATACCTCATTCACTAAAATCGGATACATTCTTACCTACAGAGGATCACCTTTCATAGAAAGATCCAAATTTTGTCGGTGTTGTTAAGAAAGTCTAATTGGTACACACCACAACCCGGCATCGAACCTGCACGATCACGCGTGTAACTCAGGGAGGTCTATAGAATCTCCTAGAAAATGAAATATTTACTTAGGTACCTATTATTATCCTTAGAATTGGTAAAATGAGATATATTATTATTTATTCTATTATTTTTCATACACACAGTACAATACATAACCACTGATTTGTTTGATATTATTTGTATTTAATATTCTTATATTAAAAAGTTTAAGCATTCATTGGACACAAATATAATATAAAAAAAAAATATTTGTCGTCATGGCAACCAACAACACCTCACAATTCTCAATCTCACATGACATAAAAAAAAGACGTGTGGCACTCGGAGACTGCCGCGGTAAAGCTATTGCATAGCATTTTGTATCAACTTATGCAATTATAATTATTTATTTATTTTATTTATGCAGTATTTCTTTTCTTTCACTATTTTTTCGTGACTTTCTTCATTAATAATAAATGCACTTTGTTCATTCATATTCAAAACACTTTATACACAAATTTTACAAGTACAGCTATTCACTGTTGTACATAAATACCTATACACCTATATACTTTCTCATAAACAGCTGCTTATATATTCGTCCGATTTCGGAGCAGCTCGTCTCGATTCGTGCGAGTTTCGTAGAGTCGTACAATACGTCTAATCGCACGCACACAACGCCGTGTCGAAGACTGCCGAACTGAAACGACGTTAGACGATGCACGGAGCGTGAGGTTTTTTCGTTACGGAGTTTCTGGATTCGGTCCCCGCGCTCAAGGCCCGCGATAGAAGCTATGCAATAGCTTAACTCAAACACGAAATTTGAATATTTAGACATCCCTTCGAGGGGACACAATCTTAGCCTTGATTTTTGACCTGGATTTTTGACCTGGATTTTTGACCCTATTGCCGTGTACGCGATAGGAGAATTGTGAACACGTCGTATGCTTGTAGTAGTGCAATCTAATCGACAGTTCACTATGTAGATGTTTATCTGGTCATATTTCTTTAATCTGTGGTTTAGGCCCTACGATGGAACAAACATACATACATACAAATATAAATAGACTGCCAAAATCATTACCCTTCCATTCGGCTACGCCGTAGTCGTAATAAAAATGCCGCGCCGCGTCGCGCCTCGGTGTAAGCTGACGCTAAATATCAGTTCTCTTCAAATTCAATTTCTAAAATATCTACTAATAACAAAATTACTAAGGAAGCCCGAAAACTATTTAATTTTTAACTGTAGAACATTATAAAATACCTTTCGTAGTTCTACACCATATAGTGAATTATGTCCTTAAATATATTTCGTCCTAAAATACAAAATTCCTATCTAAACATGAAAATATTAAAGTGTCCGAACTGTTCAGGGACTTCGCAAGGTGTAGTAGCCCTGTAGAAGGGTATAAAGGAATATTTAGGTTACAGTTCTTTGTGTAATGTTAATTTCGGTCTGACCCTAAAACGTTTTAAATTACCTACACAGGACGAATACTCATATTTTCTTTGCCTGGGTATGTGTGGAGATATAGGACTATTTGTGTGGGTATGTGTGGAGATATAGGACTATTTGTGTGGGTATGTGTGGAGATATAGGACTATTTGTGTGGGTGTGTGTGGAGATATAGGACTATTTGTGTGGGTATGTGTGGAGATATAAGACTATTTGCGTGGGTATGTGTGGAGATATAAGACTATTTGTGTGGGTGTGTGTGGAGATATAGGACTATTTGTGTGGGTATGTGTGGAGATATATGACTATTTTCGTGGGTATGTGTGGAGATATAGGACTATTTGTGTGGGTATGTGTGGAGATATAGGACTATTTGTGTGGGTATGTGTGGAGATATAGGACTATTTGTGTGGGTATGTGTGGAGATATAGGACTATTTGTGTGGGTATGTGTGGAGATATAGGACTATTTGTGTGGGTATGTGTGGAGATATAGGACTATTTGTGTGGGTATGTGTGGAGATATATGACTATTTTCGTGGGTATGTGTGGAGATATAGGACTATTTGTGTGGGTATGTGTGGAGATATAAGACTATTTTCGTGGGTATGTGTGGAGATATAGGACTATTTGTGTGGGTATGTGTGGAGATATAGGACTATTTGTGTGGGTATGTGTGGAGATATAGGACTATTTGTGTGGGTATGTGTGGAGATATATGACTATTTTCGTGGGTATGTGTGGAGATATAGGACTATTTGTGTGGGTATGTGTGGAGATATAAGACTATTTTCGTGGGTATGTGTGGAGATATAGGACTATTTGTGTGGGTATGTGTGGAGATATAGGACTATTTGTGTGGGTATGTGTGGAGATATAGGACTATTTGTGTGGGTATGTGTGGAGATATAGGACTATTTGTGTGGGTATGTGTGGAGATATAGGACTATTTGTGTGGGTATGTGTGGAGATATAGGACTATTTGTGTGGGTATGTGTGGAGATATATGACTATTTGTGTGGGTATGTGTGGAGATATAGGACTATTTGTGTGGGTATGTGTGGAGATATAGGACTATTTGTGTGGGTATGTGTGGAGATATAGGACTATTTGTGTGGGTATGTGTGGAGATATATGACTATTTTCGTGGGTATGTGTGGAGATATAGGACTATTTGTGTGGGTATGTGTGGAGATATAAGACTATTTTCGTGGGTATGTGTGGAGATATAGGACTATTTGTGTGGGTATGTGTGGAGATATAGAACTATTTGTGTGGGTATGTGTGGAGATATAGGACTATTTGTGTGGGTATGTGTGGAGATATAGGACTATTTGTGTGGGTATGTGTGGAGATATATGACTATTTTCGTGGGTATGTGTGGAGATATAGGACTATTTGTGTGGGTATGTGTGGAGATATAAGACTATTTTCGTGGGTATGTGTGGAGATATAGGACTATTTGTGTGGGTATGTGTGGAGATATAGGACTATTTGTGTGGGTGTGTGTGGAGATATAGGACTATTTGTGTGGGTATGTGTGGAGATATAGGACAATATTTATGTTCCTAGAGTAAATTAGATGAAATACATGGCACATTAAATTATTCTAATAATTTTTGGGCACTGCTGGTCTTTAGTTGTAACTATTTTCTGTTAAAATGTAGTGTAAAATTACATGACTGTTTGTTGAAATAGAAAATAAAAAATAGATCGAGTTTCTTACGCTGGTTCTTCTCGCCCCGGGTTAGTTCCCGAACAAGTAGGACAATTCTGAAGGGCAAAGGGTTTTCATTATGAGTGCTCGAACTTTGAGATGGAATTTGACAATCTGTTTACGTGATTTAATTACAATTCTTAGAATATTGTTAATGATACGGAGGCCCAAGGGGGGGTTGGGTTAAGAACTGGGAACGCAATTCGCAACACCATAGGAGTTACGCTCCGTAATACCGTAACGAGTTACGTTACGGTATCGCTTACCATCCGTCTGCTCGGTTCCTGGTTCATTTCATAAAAATAAAATAAAAGACATTCAATAACATTATGTACGGAATATAATTTTAGCCAAATGAACGCCGCGACTCCGCTGGACACTAATTTTATTGACATCTCCGCATAAATAGGGCACAAATATACGAAGAACCCGAGTCGCCTAGAATATCATGATTTGTTTGGGGATTTATTAATATTTATGATAGCAAAATGTATGTAAATAATACTAATTGCGTTTTGTTTAAAACAAAATAATTTTAATAGCAAAATGCAATTAACCGATTGCCAACAGTAAACATGACGTTGTGAAATGGTTAATTACTTAATTACAATTCATATTATTCAATATTCATCCCTACGGGTTTTTGTGACACCAAGCTGCGCCAGAAGGTGGGTGTTGTTTTTCGAGTGTATGTATATATGAATGAATGTATGTATGTTACATTTCTTTTGGATGCTCTAGAGTCTAGACTCTAGCCTAAACTGCTTGTTGCATTTGAGCCTGAGAGGTGGTAGGTATCATTAGATTGTCCAAGATAAGATTTTGTTTAATTTGATGGAAATCCATAAAGTTTGTTGATTTCTGTCAAAATTTTAATTTTTTCCGCCTGGTAATCTTTCACCACACTTATGAAACAAATAAAACACCAAATCTAATACGATTAATACAAAATAAATAAGTTGAAGATCTCGGGTCTGACAGACCCACCAGACAGCCCGTGTAACTTTCGGCCACCAGGCGCCCCAAGGGTTAGAACTAAAATACTTGACATAATATTTAAAATCTTAGGTTCCATATAATAAAATACAGGTATGGGTATGTACCTACATAGCATTAATAATAATAGGTATTCTAAACATGCAGGTATTTAAAGCTACATATTATAATAATATATTAAACTATATTTTTAACAATAATAAACTTCCAAATATGAAATATATTATGACGTATTTCGAAGACATTTTAGTTATGACGAATAGAGTCGAGTGGCTTTATAAATATTATCCGAAGCACGAAGAATTATTGTATACTTCTGTTGCGGTCAAATGTACAGCCCGGACAAAATTAGGATTTCCATAAAATAACCGACAAAATTAGGTTTCAACTTTCGAATCATCAGTGTATAAAATATATGGATCAAATATTTTGTTTCTGTTTGGAAGTCCGGTGCAATATGACATTTGAAATCTTACTATTAAATGTGATATATTAAGGTCTTGAAAAAAATTTGAAAAAAACCTATGAAATTGCCGTTTTGTATGAAAAAATTTAAAAGAATTTTTTTCATGTATTTTATATTTGTATTAATCGAAGTAATCACCCATGCAATTTTGCCAACGCAGTGGCAGTTTATTGATGCCCTTCTTAAAGAACTCAGCTGGACGGGAGGCAACAAATTCTTCAATGGCATTTTGTACTGCCTCTCGGGTATTGAATTTTTTTCCCGCCAAAAAGTTATCCAAATTCTGGAAAAAGTAGTAGTCTAGGCGTAAGGTCTGGTGAGTAGGGCGGATGACGGAAAGCTTCCAACCCCAGTTCTTGCAACTTAAAGACCGACTGCTGCGCAGTATGAGGTCGCGCGTTGTCGTGCAGGAGCAGCGGAGACGAGTGATTGACCAATGCTGGTTGAAGATGTGCCAGTTTCTCCATCATTGTGTTCAGTTCTTCACAGTACACATCTACAGTAATGCTCACCCCGTTTGGTAAGAAGCTGTGATGAATCACACCGGCGAAGACCACCAAACAGTGACCATCACTTTTCTAGGGGTAAGTTTTCGTTTAGGGCATTGTTTAGGTGCTGAACCAGGATCCTACCAACTTGCTGAGCGCTTGCGGATATCAAACAGAATCCATTTTTCATCGCAGGTAACAATGCGGTTCAAAATTCCTTCATTTGTGTGTCTGTTGTGTGTGTGTACTTCGCGCTGGTGATCAATGAGTTCGTGGGGCACCCATTTGTCAAGCTTTTTTACTTTGCCAATTTGACGCAAATGGACCAATATTGTTTTGACGCTAACGTCGAAAGCTGCTGCTAATTCAGACGTAGATTGTGTATCATCAGCTTCCAAAATCGCCTTTAATTCGTCATTGTCGACCAAAGTCTTCGGACGACCGCGAGGTTCATTTTTCAGGTCGAAATTTCCAGAACGGAAGCGAGCAAACCAATAACAGGTGGTGCGTTGGTTTGTAGTGTGTTTGGAATATGTTCAAATTGCAAGTCCTCTGAAAGCGCTTTTAGTCGATCGGTCGTACTCGCGCGTGATTGGCCGATATGAATGCCCTTATATAGTCATTCTGGGTCGGTCGTCACGCTTTTTGGCGCGAACATTGTGAAACAGGCCCGATAGATTTATTTAGTTACATTTTAATAAAATGTAAAAATCTGGGGCACAATAGTGTCTCCGCTAAGTCGAGCCATAAATTATTTTTCCTGTAGGCAAGTTAACCACGGATTGCTAACTTGTAGAGAAGAAATGTACATGGCTAAATAATCCTAACGTAAAATATTACGTGTAGCTGAAAAATCGTATCGTATCAATTTTAATTGATCACCTGATGGGATGCTATCATCCCGTCAGGTGATAAATTGAAATTGAATTTAATGCACAGTCTTCTTTACTGATTTGGTAAAGGTGAAAAATAATAATGGGCTATTCTACATTTCTTTCAAAATATATATTTTGAAATGTTCGTATCGATTCGACAATCAACTAGTATTTTTATTTCCTGGAAATAATATTTTATTATGAAAAGGAAAAATGATTTAATTCTAAACGATAAATATTTGCGCCAAAACGACAGTAACCCAAAAATATGGCGGCTCGCGTTTTCGGTCACATGACATACAGATATTAAAACTACAGTTTTATTTTCTAAATTATAAATATATCGCAAATTTATATAAAAAAATAGTGTTTTATTCATATATCTCATGAGAGACACTATATAAATAACAAATTTATATCATTTAATTTTGATAGATGAAACTGGCCTATTGTTCTAAAATCTAAATAATATAACGTTTGTACAACGTTTGATGTCGTCCCCACTGTCTAAGACTGGGGTTCTACACATTCTACACACTTCTAAACAATTGGGGTCTCCACACACTTCTAAACAATGGTGCCGACTTAGTAGCTTACCACTATATTTTGTGGTTTCCCCTTCCAGGTCACTAGATAGTAATATTATGCAAAATGGCCTTAATGTTAAGCACATAAAACCAAAAAAATCTACCTTATCTTGGTAACACATAGCACGCGTCCGTGTCGCGTAAACGTTCTGTCTTGAGTATCTATAAACATAATATTTGGTTTAGATTATCATTTCTTCTTTTGGTTTTTAACGCGAACAATTTTACAGAACTACAACATACTAAAACCAAAAATGGAGTGGTTTTTTGTGTATTTTAGGGATTTCCAAATTTTGTGGCTTTTTGGCAGTTCCTTGGATCCCTTTTTTAGTAGGAATCGACGCAAGTTTAGCGGTTTCATAAAAACAGAGTTGGCAATACTGCTTCTAATTTAGACTTGCCAAGTAGCCACGTTAGCCTACTGTGGGCTGGCACGAACAAATTGTTCTACGCAAACAAAATCACGTGATATGTGATTTTGTTGTGTTTATGAGAAGTAGTCAATGAAATTATCTTAGATTTACTGTCTGGAACTGTAGAAGTATATTTGTGAAAATAAAACGCGATCCCCAGCGGGCTGAGCCAAATAAGATTTTCTGTATTGGCTTGTCGAAGCTACATCTGGTTTGGCTTGTGGAACGTTCGCGATTGGCTCAGGCGAATACAATATATTCGCCTTATTGATCTACTGCAGGTACGGTTCAAGCGCTCTGTTTTATTTTTGTGGCTTATACATTGTAATTACTGCGATCGAGAAAATCCGGAAAAGTCTGGTAAAATCTGGTAGAAACCAAGGAGTTATGTTAAGAATCTTGTATTTCCATTTCAAATACTGGGAATTGGGATGCAAATTTTGGGATGTATCAATGGACGACCCTCTTCAGTCACTCATTCGTTCAGTAATTCTTGTCATATGAAATGTGTACCTATATTTTTGTGTAGCGAAAGAAGTTCAATTTTAATTTTCCGTCGGGCCCGAGAAAATTCGTAGCACTGAAAATAGAACTCTGCGCTAAAATACAATAGAGCTGAAAATCGAACACACGAGTGTCGAGTCAAATGTCAATGTCATATATGACAGCTCGACACTCGACACATCGATTTTCAACTTTATTGTATGTGCGATTATATTTTCAGTGCTCTGAATTTATAATGCGGATTTTTTCCAGGACCGCCGGATTTCGGTTCACATAGTCCCAGCCTTACCAGGTGCTCCACTGCTGCCGTATACGAATTGTAATGAGGTATTTGTATGAATAGGCTCTATTAAGGACAATTTGGCGATTCTGTTCTCACAAATACTATGCTTATATTCAAATGTCGCAGCTGCAAAAGTACCGTACTAAACTAAAGGCACACATGTATTTACCACTTTAATGTAAACATTATATTAGACGACCTCTGTGGCTTAGTGATTGAGCGCGTCGGTGCCCAAGCTGGAGGTCGGGGTTGAAATCCCGCCGAGGGAACAAAAAGTTTTCTGTGCTCCTGTAAGATGGATGTGTATTATATATTATGTGTGTGGTATAGTAAAATTCTAAATATATGTGTAGTGTAAAAGTATTAAATATACTTCCCGTTGTCTGGTACCTGTAACCCGTAACACAAGTTCTTCGGATATGTACCACGGGGCCGGACTGACGTGGTGAAAAGCGTCCTTTGATACTATTATTTAAATAAAGTCTTGTTTTTATTATGGAAACCCACAGCCCGCTAAATTGTGAATAAGATAAACAGATTATTTTTTTTATGTAACTCCCGACATTGTGAATTAGTGAGCGAGGTGATGATAATGAGTTATGGCTAAGAACCATTTCGATCACGTCAGCTTTACACACAAAGAACCACATAAAAGTCGGAACTTTCATTTCGGAGTTACGATGCCACGGACACACACACACTTTTTGCGTCGGGGATTAAAATAAAGGTCAAAGGAAACATGCATCTTAGAAAACTGAGTTTCTTTAAAGACCCTGCCTCATGCCTGCCTCCTTGCCTATTCGCAGTAGACTTCATAACTTTGTTCAATATTTCAAGTAATATAACAAATCAAACAAGAATGTTCTTGCCACAAAAACTTCTAACCTGGTAGAAAGCATAATTCATGACAATTAGAATAGACTCGACCTACAACTTTGAGGGCGAGCACTTACCATCAGATCCGGCAGCTCGTTTTCCCACCGAGCATTCGGGTGGTCGAAGGTGGAACTGCATAACTATAAGTTAAACTCAAGCTTGTATGCGGTCAGACCGCAGCCTGCGTGCCTAGAATCCAGAGTTAGTTTGTTGTGTGCACAAATTGAAACCATTTCCGATCCCGTTATTTTTAATAACAAGGGATGAAACTCATCCCGGTGGTCCAGGGGGAATTATATTGGAATTGCACTGTCCGAGCAGTAAACTGTGCAGTTCGCAATGCGCATCGAAACATTATTTCAAAATCAAAGAATACTAGATTACATTTTATTACTTTTATATATTGTTTGAGTTACATAGTTTAATATATATATATATATATATATATATATATATATATATATATATATAATATAAATAAAAAAAATCAATATATATATATATATATATATATATATATATATATATAATATAATATAATATAAATAAAAAACAATATAATATAAATGGCTAATTGAATGGTTGAAATTATATAAAAAAAGTTAAAAACTATAACACGACTATGGACATTATATAGCCTATGTTACCAGGGCTGTTATTACGAATACCATACCATTATACCATTGACTACCATTGACACCTCATTTATTAAAATCGGATCGAACAAACATACATAAGTTTATACTTACATTGACTGCCAAAATCCTTCCTTTTGACTTCGCCGTAGTCCGGTGAAAATGGTTAGCCGCCGCATTTCGTCGATTTGTATTCCAGTAGGTAAAGTAAAGTTGTGATCAATTAATCACAACCTAGTTGTAGAATTGTCAGGCCTACAATGCAAGAGTTGACAGGTGGTGGTAATCGCTTGTAATCGGGGCAAGCCCCCGGCTCGTTTGCCCCTTGTAATATGTACAGCTATAAAAATTCATAACTATAAAATTGGCCCTAGCATCCGGCTATCCATACGAATATCTAATTTTATTGTAATGTTCAACAATATCCTATAAATGCTGATACCGATATTTGCCACACAGCTGGTACCGCATAACCTGAAATTCATGGTTCATTAGAGTATTAATATCTAGAATTAGGCGTCTAGTGTGGTCTAGTGCTCTCCAGGAGCCGTGAAACCTAAACTTTAGAGCAAACACCCACGATTAGATAAGCATGTTTTCATAGCCGAAGATATAATATTACCTACGATTCAGAAACGAAAGTTAATTGAAAATATTGTATTTGCTCAAAAAGCTTTAACTAATTTATGAGAGTTGCTATTTCTTCTTATTAGAGTACTAATATAAAATACAGATACTAATTTTATCTTTTATGCTGCTTATTTACACCGTATACATAATGTGCAGGTCCGCGGGATACAGATAATTGGGTAGTTTCTTTATTTATGTAAAAATTTTGCGTTTTAAAATAAATCAAGAAATAATTATTAATAAATATAACCTTGATAAAAGTAAAAATAATTAGGATTTTATGTGTAGTTTTAAACCTACTTCCAAATAAAGTTATACCTCCGGTTCGGCTGTATGTTTTTTTTGTTTTTTTATGTTCAACCATAACTCCGCCGTCTGTTGACCGATTTTCCAAATTCTTTTTTCGATGTATTGGGTATAATCCGAAATTGCTCTCGTTCTCACCAAAGCGGTGACCTAATGATGGCATCCACGAGGGAACTAATTGCAAGTTATATAGTGATTTTGACTTTTACAGAAGTAACCCAAGCATATGCTACCAAAAAGTAAGATTCTGCACCAAGGTATACCCTGGATCCAAAAGTACTGAACACAACCTCGAGTCTCTAAAGATACGCGTTTGGAAATTTCGAAGTTCTTTAAAGAATTGCAAGAATATGCCATTATGTAACTTACAGTAATCATCATCATCATCATATGTACAATACCTAATGGAAGCTTGGAGCGTATTCAATTATACATTCGAACGTTTATTTTAATCGTTCTTAAAATGTGTCAATAATAATTTAACAAACATCACTAAAAAGGGAAAAAAATAATATTTAAAAACAAAAAATTAAACCGACTTCCAAAGTAAAAATGCACAAAAAAGTATGAAATAAAACTTATTTTCTAAATAATTCCCCTTTTAAATTTGGCTGAAATTTTAACTATTTCTCTACTCACACTTCAAAATAATGAAGTCGGTACCAGCCAACTTGAACGTGTGTTCTATTTTAAATATTGTTTTATCAGGATGTTGTTCGGGCTGGTACCGACAACAAAATTATGAAGATTGAGTAGAGAAATGGTTAAAATTTCAGCCAAATTTAAAAGGGGAATTATTTAGAAAATATTATTTTTTTCCATACTTTTTTGTGTATTTTTACTTTGGAAGTCGGTTTAGTTTTTTGATTAAATTAATAATATAATTATATGCATGTAGAATTCACAAAAATATTATAAAATTTTTTACAACATTAGTGTAAAAAAACTACATAATTAGTTTACTTATATCAAATACAAATAGATTTACTATGGTATGTATGAACATAAACGCGCAAATTTCGGAGATATCAGAAATTTTGTGCATATGGCCACACATTTCGTAGCAACATTAGTAGCGTGTGACGTCACCTGCTTGTACGACTTTTATATAGGGCATCTTCACGAGACTCGTAAAAGTGCTTCTAAAAATTCGCAATTTATTTGATTGATTTCTTATGTTTCAATATAAATAAATAAATATAAATAAATTTATGTTTTCATATAAAGTGCTAAATCGCGACCATATTGGTCGCGATTTACTGTAAAAATACCTACTTGAGTAGGGCCTAATCCTAGGGCCACATTTTGGAAAACTTCGTCGTTGCTGTCGTTTGGTTTAACGATTTATCGTCTAAAAACTGCCCAAAATAAGTTTTCGTTGGTGTGGCATGTATATTAGTATTTCGAACATTCTCCGTAGAAATTTCAGACCTGTGAACTGTGTACCTTCGAATGAGAGTTCACGTGAGACGTATATGGGCACACTCACGAGAATTACTTATTTTTATGTGCACCGCCCCGTCAAAGTTGCACAGCGAAGACAGTGATGTGTCATAAGCACCAATTTAAGGCGTTGAAAATTTCGTTTCGTTTACAACGTTTCGAAAACATGTTTCGAGTGTCGGGCTGTCATATATGACATTGACATTTGACTCGACACTCTCTATTGTATTAGCGCAGAGTTCTATATTCAATGCTCAGAATTTTATATGGCCTTCCGGAATCCGGATCATACAGTCCCAGCCTAAAAGCAACTTTTTCTCTGCATCTTTTCACCAGCGTATATACTCCGCGACCGCAAATCCATCCCCATTACGAAGTTGGCAGTCAAACGTGTTATTTACACGGAGTTATCAGTCTCGCATGATAAAATTGCGGAATGAACCCGCCAGCGCTTTTTCCAGACTAATAATAATATTATGGTCTTCAAACTTTAAAAATAAAAAGGGCGTATTTATTTCAGAGTTCCGATACAGATACTGCGGCGATGTGTCTATGAGCTATAAGTTTACCATCAGGCTCCCTGTATCTGAATAAGCGGATACTTTTACAGCCTTCATTATGCTGTCGTTTGCCGTATATTCCTATAATTAATGTGTGAGGCCTCCGTGGTTTTAACAGCCTCTGTACTCCAGTGGTTTAAGAGGTTAGCTCTCGAGTCGGATGTTGTAGGTTCGATTCCCGCGTTGGAAGAACAAAAATGTTGTTTCCAAGTTAGGTTAGGACAATGCAGGATGATCACCTGATTGTCTCACAAGGAAGATGATCCATACATCGGATGGGCATAAAAAGTCGGTCCTGCGCCTGACGACCTGTCGATTCGGCTATCCGTCCGACGTTTCGAGAGTAAAGGAGAGAGTGCTCTTGTGTACTGCGCACACACTTGGCCACTATAAAAATAAATCCAGCGCAGCCTGGATACAATGAAACCGGCTACCGTCACCGTTATCGATGTGGGGAGATATTATTATGTGCGAGGTCTCTACCTACGACACGTCGACGTTCAAGTTGCATTATGCGCTGAGGACGCACGACGACACTCGTGTTCGTTCATAAATATGTAACCACGTTCATTGGGGAGACGTTTACAAACTCAGTTTTACACGTTGTGGTCACTGGAATAAATGTTAGTTAAGTTGCTTTCCTTAGTTGTTGGAGAAAATTAAACTTAGGGACAGATTACACGACGACGCGACGCGTCGCGCACGCGTTAAGATAGCGTCTCGGTGTGAACTGACGCTTAGTGTCTTCATGATCATCTAATCCTCAAGGCGAGAATCTAGTGCTGTTCTAGCGGGTTTACGTGTTAAGGTAGCAATTGATTCATAGCGACCGCGACCAGTGAAACAGCGAATCAGGTTCTCAGGCCACTCCCACCGGTCGCGCTACGCACTCGCGAGATTTCTTTACTACCTACATTATATAAATTCATACTAAGCAGTGGTCACGCGATCAGATCACTGCCGCGCGTCGCTGTCGCTAAGAACCGATTGTTATAGATTTTTGTCATATTGTGTCTCTGGGCTACAACATAACAGCTCTGGGCTAATACAAAAGAATTGAAAAACGATCACACGCGCGTCTAGTTTTTAAACGGCTTTCGTGTGTTGCTGTGTGTCCGATTTTCAACTCTATTGCATTATATGTATTTGTAGCCCACAGTTCTATTTTCAGCGCCGGCCCGTCCCGGCAGAGATTCCGAATAATAGTTATAGTCCAAGCCTTAGGTTACTCTGATATTCGCACATCGAACCTTTTCAAGGAGCTCCAGTGAACTAAAAGTTTACTATATGGTTTAGGTAGATTTTAAATAAAATATACAAAAAGTAAAACTTAGTATAATTATCGTTTATTTACATAGCTAACTGCTATACAACAGCCGTGGTTAAAATAAATTACAATAAATATCTTTTTGGCAGTATCAAAAGGGATACTCACTTTTCTGTTGAAGTTGATTCAAAATTACGTTTGTTAAAAAAATGGACAAAATATAAAAATTAATTAGCATCGACACAATGTCTTAAAATAATTATGGAGACAAGATTATATAATAAAATAATTTTAAATGAAGGTGAAAATAGAAAATATTACCTTAGAGCCTAATGGTCCACAAAAATAAATACAAATATCGAATATTGGACGAAATTTAAGAAAAGAACCTTAATCAAATGACCTTTTATAGTGGAAGACTTTTGTGTAGAGGTAAAATCCCTTTTCACTTTGATGTCCCTTCTAAAATCAATTTTCTTTTGGACCGTGGGTTATGGAATGCTGTAGGGCCTCTTTTTGGGCCCGCAATATGTGATTAATTCGTCATATCTTTCGTATAAATTAGTTGACTAGCTTATACAATAGTTTTTTCGTTTTCTCATAACTTCTGGTCGGACACGCTGTCTTTCTTTTCCAGATTTTTCGCTTTTTCACTCTGTTCTAGCTCGCCGTTTTCTGAAATGAATTAAATAATAATTTTGTTACTTATAAGCCTCTTTTACCGTCCTTTGACTTCGCCTTAGCTATGACAGTAATTTTGTAATTAATAAATCAGGAAATATGATTGCTATACTCAGTTCAGTTTATCAAAATTATTCTTTATGGTAACAAAAAAACAATAGTAAACTATAATGATACCAATTTAAATATCACTTTTTGACTGCGCGATAAAGAAATCCAATAACATATTAATTTGGTATAGCTGATTATGGTTGTTTATAAAAATATTAAATAGGATTTAAACAGAGTTTGGTTTTATGCTGATTATGTTTATGAAAATGAAAAAAAAAAGTTTCATAGAAGCTAAACAATGTAGATAATAATATATAAGTATAGCACATACCAATAGAAGAGTTGGTAGGTTTCTGCTCATTCCAGTCCTGCACTTTGCCGGACATGAAGAGGATAAAGTAGAGGTTGCTGAGGAAGTAAAACCCGATGGAGATGAAAAACACCTTCCTCCATTCTTCTGCGCTGTTCTGTAAATAAACGAGTCTTATTAGAATAATGATTTAGAAGTAAAGTGCAGTATTTATTATTATAATTAATTATTGTTATTAAAGCACAATCTATTATTTAAAATAGATACTAGGTAAATAAGGTAAATAATCAAATTAGGAAGACATTAGTTATTTATATGAAGTTCTAAAAACGACTTCAATACCTTCAAGGAAATTTGACTAATAACAAGACAAAATTTTTCAAAATCGAATTAAATTTCCTGAGAATAGCGCTTTCAATAAAACAAACTCTTCTTTTATATGAAACGAGTACAGATTAGTAAAGATGACGTTTACCTCATCTTGGACGACGAGGGAGACACTGAGTGGTGCCATGATGGAGAAGATGTTGCCGCAGCCGTTTGTGATACCCATGAGTGTGCTCGCAAAGTTCGGTGACAGGTCGATGTGTGAGATCTAAAATAGTAGCAACATCATCATTATTACAGTTAGCTTTTGTATCATCTATTATTTTTTAAATATAGATATCTAAATTAAAATCCACGTCGTATTCATCATTTTAGTTGTCGTCTTTGTCATCAGCATTTTTATAATTTTCTTATATTAGACTTCTCTTGGGTTCTAAACATTAGTAAACCAAGTATCAATATCAAAATACTGTGTATATAATACTAATATATATATATATATATATATATATATATATATATATATATATATATATATATATATATATATATATATATATATATATATATATAATACAATTTAATGGCACTTACTAGGAATCCAACATAGTGCGCTCCATTAAGACCAACGGTCAGCGTCAGTATGGAAACGGCTAGCGGCAGATGACCGGCCGGGATGTACGTTAGACCGAGCAGAGCTGCCGCTGGACCCCAGAATGCTAAGACATAGTATATACATATATTAGAATTATGGAGTTAATAGATCCTACTATATTTCTAATATTCATCCTAACATAAATACTTAAAAACTTGCAACGAGAGCAGAAACAGATTTAATCAGGAGAGGTAACCACGAGAAATACGATAGAGTAAGCGATTTATTATTTCCATCTGAATAATAAGCAGGTAATATTTAAAACAATATGGATTTATCATGAAATTACCAATGGTATTGAAGATTTTCCTGGTAGTTGCCAGAGCAATAATACCTCTGTTGACCAAGTAGTCGGCCGTCCAACTGAACACGAAACTGAGGATGTACATCGCCACATATGGCAGGGCGGACAGTAGACCACTCTGTTATATAATAATAATATATTAATTTAATTAGTTACACAAACAAATATGAAATATTAAATCTGAAATTCTTCTTTATAATATATTGTGAAAATATAAAAATCATTTTGTACAAAAAGCAACCGTCATGCACTAAATCATTAATAAATACCTAAATCACAGTACGTAATTAAACTGTAATTCGTCACCCATATAATCGTTGTGACGTATAGTCATCCACAAAAAAAGTATTTCGAAACCCCCTAATGGGACAAGAGGAATCTAAGATGTCAATATGCAAATGAAAATTTAGGTAATAAATTTCATATCCTTATCATAGGATATTTCATAATAATTGTTTATTCATGTATATTTTCAGTGTTGCTGTCCTTGTCTATCAAGTGGCATTTTCAACGTATCAGGCAAATACGTAAAAGATAGAAGCATTGAAAAGCTTATCCGTCGTGTAAATAGTAAATATTATTTTTAATATGGGGATACAAGTATTATACACTTACGCTCTTCACATCCACCTTCAGCACCTTGTCCATGTACGACGGCATCTCAGTTAGAAGAGTCCAGAAGCCAAGACTCTGTCCGCTGTGCGCCAATATGATCGCCCAGAACGGAACCGATGTAAATATGCTCTTCCAGGGTGTTGGCATTCGCTGAGAGAATTAATAAGTTATAGTTTGTATTAATAACTGTGCTTTGTTGCGTTAACACGATTTAAACCTTTGCAAATAAAACATTAAAAAAAAATAATTAGTTTATCCCGGCGTTTCGGATACTTTATAGTAACACGGAAAAGACTACCGCGATAATCCGATAAGTTCCCATAAGTTTCATATTTTGGAAAAAGTTATAGTAAGGCTTTCTATGGAGTTTACATTTTCTATAACTATGGAGTAAGGAGTAATTGATACTATCAGGGCAGAAGGAAATGTATATTAAGTATTATTATATTATATTGTATCATGATACATTTTTATTTGCGTAGCAAAATCAGGTACGAAGCTTGAAATTTTGTAGAAAGATATAAATATCAGCGCCTGTTTTACTTTCCTAGCTAGGAAGCCGGTGACGAATAAAATTAAGAAACTTCCGGGTATCTCAGCTACGTAGTGTCTTGCATTATACTCGAGACTAAGTAAACTTTCATTACTATAAGAGCTGTTCCCAGAAACATATTGTTCCGTCTTTGTGATATACCATGAATAATTATCACCGTAGTTAATTATCGATTCTTAGCATCATGGCTAATGAAAGTAGTTTTAGGAATTTCCTAATTTTATGGGTTTCAATAGTAAAGTTTAACAGATGAGGTATACCCGCCAACACAATTTTGCTTTGAAAATATCGCCAACACACGACTCGTCTGGCTTTGCGAGTATTCATTAAAGCGGCGATATTCATTTGCCACCAAGCAATCGCAAGTAAATTAACAAATAAAATCAAAACAACTATTAACAAGTCAATAATTCGTGACTAACCTTACTCTCAGTGATATCCGCGGAACCCGTGCTGTACTCAATATACTTCCTCTCCTCTTTAGAGATCCACCTGCTGGTGCCAGGAGAAGATGCTCCCAGGAAGAACCAGAGGATGGACCAGGTGAGGCAGGTGGTGCCGGCCACGTAGTAGATGGATGGCCAGCCCCATTTGCTCTCGGAGAGGACACCGGCTAACATCATCTCGATTATAGTTCCGAGCTGGGCTCCTGTAAGGAAATCGAGGATAATTTTTAGTCGGTGGAGATTTTTTTAATGAGATAGGAAAAGGAGATTCGCCTAATGGTAAGCGATAACCGCTGTCAATGGACACCCGCAATACGAGAGGAGTTACAAGTAGCTTTTGAAAGCGGCTTACTGGCGTTAAATTTTTATAGGTAAACTTTTGACCTCTTTTTGGGGATTTTTTTAAAAACTTCAAAACTTAGCGGATTATAACTGTGGGACAGCTACGCGTCGGAATGAATGGGTCGACTCGACCGGATAAATATCACGACCTCACAGAAAACCGGCGTGAAATAACGCTTGCATTGTGTTTCGCCGAGTGAGTGAGGTTACCGGAGGCTCAAGGAGGGGATTGGGGATTTTAAAGACCATGAAGGCAAGTCGCAGCACCAGAGGATTAACAA
Source organism: Phengaris arion (assembly GCA_963565745.1). NCBI lineage: Eukaryota > Metazoa > Arthropoda > Insecta > Lepidoptera > Lycaenidae > Phengaris > Phengaris arion. The sequence goes on along the minus strand of OY751446.1, from coordinate 1,196,693 downwards.
GTATAACTCCTCTGCTGTTGCGAGTGTCCATGCCATTGGCAGCGGTAATCGCTTACCATCAGGCGATCCGCCTGCTCGTTCCCTATTTCATATCATTAAAAAAACGTACGGATAAACGTATGGAATAAATATCGATATAATTCAAATGGATACATGCATCCCACGTGTATCCAATATATTTTAAAACATAGGAAACGTTTCGTTCCTAAATTGTTTCAATATTGTTTTACTTAGTTTTACAGTTCACTGTCCTGTATTTTTCTTCCACCTGCCGTTATCGAAGCCTAACGGATACGGGAGGATGTAAACCGCAGCGAGCTCCATACAAATTGCCCCGCCGCTGTGTAATTGAAAAGACTTTTATAAATTGTTGCATTTAGTTTCAGGTAGCTTTAAAAATCTACTTAGTTTGAGCATATCATCCTTCAACATTTTTGATGTGAAGTATCTAATCAGACCGTCGTTACTCTGAAGCGCTCCTACTAACTTGATGTGAATAATCTAATCAGATTTTCTTTTGATGCGTCACGCGTGATATGGAGAAGAAATGCGTGAATAGATGATTCGAACAATGTGTTCGATGTTTAACATCTGCTAGGAATTGACATATTGACATATCTTTCTCTATTAATCTTATGTGCCAATTTGTTTTTTGTTTTATTTGATATAATCACGGGATCGAGTAAGGACCATTTAACAAACGAGTGGCCGCCTATAAGTGATTATTTACATTTTTAAGTTTCAACTTAAACTAACCCTAAAAGCGTTCTGTTGGCTCTTAGCTATTACACACACTATTATTATACAAACGCAAGCCAGTGTGAGTTATTAGTCTGAGGTAGTGCGTGTTGTTATCTAATCTTCTAAGCATTATTTACAAAAAATAAATTAGCTCTCTGTGTACCTTCCTCCACATAAACTTTAACTGAGCCAAATTTCATACTCCTCCGTTTCCACAATTTCCATAAAAAAAGAAAGTTTTTACTTCGCGTATGAATATAATATATTACTAGCTTTTTCCCACGGCTCCGCCCGCTTAAACCTATAGTATCGTATCGGGTGGGATACCCACGGGAATACTGTACTTTTACGGGATAAAATGTAGCCTACGTTTTAATCCAGAGCCTAAACTACCAGATACCATACCAAATTTCATCGAAATCAGTTGAGTTAGTAGTTTTTTGAGATTGTAACAAACATCCATCCATCCATCCATCCTCACAAACTTTCACATTTATATAGTAGTAGGATGATGATGATGCTTATAGTTTTATAATGTGATTGCTTATTACAACTTACCGGAATAAACAAAGGTGCCCATTCTGCTCCTCTCAGTTGCCGGTGTCCACTGCCCGATGAGACCGTGCAGGCACGGATATAGCAGACCCTGGAACAGGCCCATGAGGATCCGGCACGCGACCACCGCCTTCCAGTCACCCTGGAAGCAGAGCAATTGTTTCATTAAATACCACTTACAGTAGCAGTGAGAATATTAAGGTAGACTTCCGATGCACGCGACGCGCCACGCGAGACCGCGACACGACACCGAAATTAAAAATAATTAAAAAATGTAATGGGCCACGCCTTAGTATGAATTTATATGGATCACTAAACAATCCCAGCGACCCGCGTTGCGCCACCAGTGAGCATGGCCAGAGAACCTGATTGGCCGGTTTGTTGGTCGCGGTCGCGGGTCGCGGTCGCGGGTCGCGGTCGCGGGTCGCGGTCTCGGGTCGCGGTCGCATAAATCGGAAGATATCTTTAAAGATTTAAAGATATCTGAATAATGACAATTTACTTAAATCACCTATCCGCTAGGCATCAATTGACGCGCAACACGTGACGCTCATGAGTCAAGATGTCTCGCGACGATGTAAAATGACGCTCGATGATAGACGCGTAGACAGACAACATTGTGAAACTGAAAAGTACTGCGCTAATTGTTAATATGTTGAGCAACATATCGCGCGCCAATCGGATACGAGGCTTTATAATTATAAGGTACAGTCACGAAAAAATAAATAAACACTCACTGAAAACCAGCGTTGCATGTGGTGTGCACCAATTTGACAAAACTGAATCTTGTATTTTAGATAACATACTTATATGTTTTCGTTGGCTTTTTTAACAAATAATGATTCTTTCCTTCTTTAAATACCTACGTATCTGAATACATAAAGTGCGGTCGCGGGGCACGTAGAATTTCGTACATTGACTAATCGCTGTCTCTTTAAGTCGCGCACGAATATATTGCTATCGCGCTTTTATCGCGTACCTGTGTAAGCTCGATTGCAATATATTTTATGTGCTCCGCGACCGCACTTTAGAAATGAAGACGACATGATTTGTCTTTAATGTGTTGGTTGTAATGCTGGTGCTACTTGTTGTTACTTTGAATTTTGAAATTAGTATGTATGTTATCTAAACCAGTCCAAATAATAAAATAGTTCAATACAATAATATAATAAAAACAAACTTGATAGCTCGTACCACAGGTGCGACACTCTCTACAATTAATGACAGCTGGAGCACCGGTGAATGTCAGCCATGTTGACGTAAGGTTGATACCGAAACAATTTTAAACGTCGCGTCAGAAAAATTTACCATAAATAATAATAAATTATATATTCAATTATGTCATAGCACAAAACGACCAGCTGCCAGCCCCGTGAACGAAAGTCCTGGCTGGAAGAAACTGACGCCCCGCTTGCCGCGCGCACCCCCGGCACACATGTGCCTGGCGCTGTCATTCGTGTAAGTGGAATGTCGGTTCTTTACGTTAGCAGTATATATTCTTTGGTTCGTACTTAGAATTTGATGTTGAATGTAGCCACTCCACTCCACTCCGAACAGCTATCAAATCGTAGACAATTAAGGGAAATACTATACCAGACAACTCGTCGGTATCCCGTAACAACTGTAGTGCTCATTACACGATACGACGTTTTGCGACGAGGTGGCATCGTAACGCGATAGTGGAAATCCACAACAGCGACAATTTATCCACAACAGCGACAGCAGCGACAACAGCGACGTAAGAAACTAACGATACGACATTGGATGTCACTACGACACGCGACGTCGACATTGGATGTCACTCGACACGCGACGTCGACATTGGATGTCACTACGACACGCGACGTCGACATTGGATGTCACTACGACACGCGACGTCGACATTGGATGTCACTACGACACGCGACGGTGACATTCACTAGTATCGTTGTGCATCTCAAAAAGAATTCTCTAATAATATTATCATACTAATATTATTAGCTATATACAAAATACATATTGCTGTGAATCTATATATATATATATATATATATATATATAAAAGGCTAAGCTGATTGACTGATGTATCAACGCACAGGCCAAACCCTTAAGGCTAGGAATTTGAAATTTTGCACACGTATTTCTCATATGAAGTAGGCATCCACTAAGGAAGGATTTTTCAAAATTCAACCCTCAAGGGGATAAAAGAAGTGATAAAAGTTTGTATGAAACTTTTTATTTCTTGGACATATTTGCATGATATTTCGTATGTATCGAGTACATACGAAAAAAAAATTAGTTACATATTTCAGCGTTTTCTATTATTCAGCCCCTAGGTGGGTGAAACAAGGGGATGAGAGTTTAAAACCTAATTTCACGAGGGCGAAGTCGCGGCCAATTAATGCTAGTCTTGAATAACAGGAGCGTCGTAAATATCAACGTATTTCGTCGTAGATTTTTCACATCGCAGGACGACACGACATCGTGTGGCGCAATGTGTATGCACCTTTTTATGTAAGACTATCTCCGTTCGTGGAATCCCCCAAACTCTAAATGTCATGCTATTGATCCACTCGATTGTTATCAAGATTCGAGGTAATTCAGATCCGATGTAGATATCATGTTTACAATAAAGTTAATTAAGTTTCAGATTATCGGTAAAATCTGTATAAATTAGACTTATGGGTATAAATGGGTTTAATAGATTTTTAAGGAATTAAAAGAACATACATATTATACTAATTGAAGATAAGAGTGGGTGCCACAATATTTTTGCTATAGAACAAAAAAACAGAGGAAAAATCATTACAGCAGCCTGGTGATAGACGGACGGACAGTGGAGTCTTGGTAATAGGGTCCCGTTTTACCCTTTGGGCACGGAACCCTAAAAAAAATAGTCAATCTTGCCCCACCCTTCCCTATACTCCACTGTTTCATAAACTGTAAAAAAAAACTCAGATTCTGTCTTTTAAATTTTGTTTCAATCCGATAATCAAACAATTAGCTAACAATGCCACTATAGCCGTAGCACAGTCGGTCGATTCCACTTATCAAATCGTACAATAATACAGTTCCGATGCAGTCTCGATATGTTAAAACAGCAAAATGGTATACTCATAAACGTCAAACGCGTTTTGATTGGTCAAAACTCCAAATAACAGTTACACAACAGTGAAGGAAGGAAGGTTTGTCAAAATTCAGCCCCCAAGGGACACAATAGGCGATAAAAGTTAGTATGAAACTTTTTATTCTTTGGACATATTTACATGATATTTTGTATGAATTGAGTACGAAAAAAATTATGAATTACGTATTTCAGCGTTTCCTAAAATTCTGCCTCTTGGTGGGTAAAACAAGGTATAAAAGTTTAAAATCTTATTTCACGCGGGTGAAGCCACGGGTAATTAATACTAGTCGCCTAGTCGCTAGTCGCTAGTCGCCTATAGCATAACCGGAAGTTTTATCGCTGCTTACTTTATACTGAGCGACAGAGACAAAACTTTCGGTTAAGCTATTCGACATTTATAAGGCGAGTGTGAAACATTGTGAATGTGAGGATTGGGGTCCATATCTGCGGTTGTAGTTGCAATTTGAAAATATAAAAAAACTGAAACAAAATAATATGATTCGTGTTGTTGGCCTTTCCTGATCTAGATTATGATAATAAAATAACTCCCCACACCGATTTCGGTGACGGCGGCCGGTTTCATTGATACCAGGTCAGTTACGCAGGAGCAATTTTTTATATTGCCCAAGTGTGTGCGCAGTACACAAGAGAATTCTCTCTTCCTTTACTCTCATAACCCATTGGGACGGATGACCGACACGACTGGAGAGAGATAAGGCGCAGGACCGACTTTTTACATGCCCATCCGACGCATGGATCATCTTTCTTGTGAGACAATCAGGTAATCAGTCTGCATTGTACAGTGCAGTGTTGGAAACAACATTTTTTGTTGTTCCAATGCGGGAATCGAACCAACGACTACGAGTCGAGAGCCAAGCTCTAACCACGAGACCACGGAGGCTGTTAAATAATAAAATATTAGTTTTAGCCGTGGGTTCCACCTGGTAGCGAAATTCATTCAGTTTACCGTAGTATGTAAAATATTGTCTACTATTTACACTTCCAATAAAATCTTCCACATACAAATGGAATCCGTGGAGCGAATTCAAGTGCGTGTAAGATAATACGAATGCTAAATCATTTGGAACCTTCCAACCAGTGAATAGAATTCCAAATAGGTTGTGAGGTTAAAGAGAATAATGTATTAACTTCTTTCAACAAATGATGCGCATCAATCTTCATATTTTATGGGAAATTTTCGGGTGATTTCTTTTAACGCCCCATCGATTGTAAATGGTTAATGATCTGGTGGCTTGAGGCTTCTTATCTCCTAACACGAACATTATTAGATTTTCTATTGTCGGTGTATTAAATGCAAATTAAAATTCAAATTAGGGAAGATGCATTTGTTTTTTAAATCAGCAAAATTCTTATATTTTCCGAAAGGTAACATTAATATGGACCAAAAGTACAAGAAGTACAGTCAATTGCAAAATTATAAAGTTACACGACAAAAAGGGACTAAAAAAACGATGATTTTTTGCTATGATTGAAAAAAAAATACTGTTCAAATCTTTATGTTATTTGTGACTTTCTTTGTTATGACAATGATATACATAAGCCCAGTATTTAAGTTAGTAAAATCTTGTTTGTATTTATCTAGACACATTTTCAACTGCTGTGACGTCACTCGTATTTATTTTTTTATATAGAGCGTTTTTAACGATCCTATTTTTGTGATGACTGTATTTCGTCAACGGTTGATCGTAGATATGCCATTGCAATGAAAATATTTCCTGGCTTATTATATTCTTTTTGAAGAGCCAATAAAAAAACTATGTATAATATTATGTTGCCCATTTTGTAGGTCTGTTAAAATGATAAATAGAGGTACCAAGTCACTGTTTAATATTTTTATTCGTCTGTTTCTTCACCAAACATCGAATGTCAAGCGATTAATATTTATTTTTCAATATTTATCGCTTGATATTTGAGCGTTAATATCCGGAACATACTATACAAGGTAAATTTCTTAGGCTGGGACTATGTGATCCGGAATCCGGCGTGCCTGGGAAAATTCAGAGCACTGAAAATAGAACTCTGCGCTAATACAATAGAGTTGAAAATCGAAGTGTCGAGCTGTCAATTATGACATTCATTTTGATTGACATTGACTCGACACTTGTGTGTTCGATTTTCAGCTCTATTGTAGTAGCGCAGAGTTTTATTTTCAGTCCTCTAAATTTTCCCTGGTCTTACGTATTTTGGCCCCTATTTGACAGTAATGTAGGAAATCGAAGTGCAAGAGCTAATTGAAGGTAACCAGCTTCGGGCTCGTTAGTTGATGATGATCTTAATGATAATGACGTAGATGATCCATGATGTCTATGATAATGATTGAGCGAAACCACTCACCAAATCAGCAGCAACAGGCACCAAGAGGTTGACCACGCCAGTGATCAGCATGGATAGGAACATGAGTGTCTTGCCCCCGAACCTCCCCGCGATCATGCCAGCCGGGATCTGCAGTACGATGTAGCCCCAGAAGAATGACGAGAGGATTGTGTCGCGGATGCTGTGGCTCCAGTCGAACACCTGGAGAATTCAAAACTTATCTTATATATAAAAATGGATTGCAATTCCAGTGTCTCGCTAAAACTCGAAAACGGCTGGCATATTTTGGTCTTGAACTAATTGTGGAGTTCAGGGAAGGTTTAAACGGTGAGAAATGCTGGAAAAGGTTATAGATGTAGGTTGTAAGTGTAGGAGTAGGTTTAGTTGTAGATGTAGGTGTAGTTTTTCATTTATTTTAGTTCATTGTTAAGACAGAACAACGTGTGTCGGGACAGCTAGTAGGTAATAATGACTTTAGCCTTGTCATGTCCAACCCGGCTTGAATCAAAATCTTCTAGTAGCTTCTCCGAGATAAATATTTACTGTTCAGACTTACAGAAAATACGTTGGGCGTTTTTAAAAGCTGTTTATTAAAGTGGCGATCACAAACCAAAATATTATTGTGATTGTACAATTTTATTAAATATTTTATATTCCGTAATTATTTAAATTCATATTCATATTCATGGGATTAAATAAATTATAATAACCCAGTTGTTACCCTATGCCGTTGTAATCCAGATACAATTACACTTTCACATAGCGTAATTTAATCTTTTGCCTTGGGTAAGTGTTCCATTGTAAAATTCCCATTGTCTTAGCAGATATTTTTACATGACGGTTGCCCAGAAGCTACTGCAATACTACCCCCGTCCTAATATTCGTCATCCTTAAGGCTTTGTGCGAAAAATCAACCTCTATTACATTGAGGCATGAGCACCAAAGGGACAGCATCACAAAATTCTTTTTAGATGGGCAGACCCGAGGCAAATACTATATTATGCTTTGGAATCCGGAACGCCGGTGAAAATTCGTAGCAGTAAAAATTGAACTCTGCAGTATTACAATAGAGCTGAAAATCGATACCACAGTGTAGAGTCAAATGTCAATGTCACGTCAAATTACGACAGCTCGAAACTCGACACTTTTATTTTCAACTCTATTGTATTAGTGCAGAGTTCTATTTTCAGATAGTCCCAGTCTAAAGGGGTGCCTGGAAGGGTGCATGCCGCGTTTAACATGTTGTCAAAAGCTATGGGCGTAGCACATGTTCAGAGGAAGTTTTGTGGCTGAAACAACAATGAAATTGCTGATGATGATTAGACCTTGGTTCTGCAAGTGTATTTAAAATTAATTATAGCGAAACAACACAACTTCTGTTGTTTGCTCGCCATTTCGTGGTAACGTATTGCTATTGCGAGTTTTTGTTTCACCATCCAACACATTGAGGATTTGTCAACACTGCAAACTGTTTAATGTTTTTGCGCAACGTTCCAATGGAATTTTGTCATGTAACCACCAAGTGTAATAGCGATGTTGCCTAGTGTGGAATATCACATTTTTAAAAATTAAATTTTAATATTGTTGATTAAAGATACGTAAATCTAAAAGAAATAGGTAATTAGATTGACGCGATTAAAAATTGTAAGCAAATAAAAAATATTGCCCATCTCTTTCTCGCAAAACGATTTATTACGTCACAAATATTTTCACAAAAAATGCACTTGAAAGTCGGATATCAAAAAATCGTCTTAGCAACCTCTCAAGATTTTTATGGACCTATCTAGTTAAATGAGTTGGGTACTTCACCTACACGTAATGTCGGGATTTTTTTCTCTCGTCTACCCCATAGAGTTGGGTATCATTAGATAGGTATTTTAAAAATATTTAGATATTGCTAAGATGTTTTTTTTTTATTTAGATATCCATTTGCGAGATATTCAGCTAAACTTCCCCTCTAAAAGCTAAACGGCTGGCTCGGAAAATCTGAAAAAATGATGATAATAGGACCATGTGATGAGTTTGAAGGAAAACTATAACGGCTTATATAGCTTTTTTAGTTCAGCAGTTATATATACATAACTTACATATAAATACATAATTGTGAAAAGCGCTTACTTGAAAAACTTCGTACAAAAATAACAAATAATGCCTCAGTAAATAAACATGTAGAAGACCGGTATAATGGTACGGAACCCTGCGTGCGCGAGTCCGCCTCGCACTTGGCTGGTTTTTTAAAACGGGGTTCTGTCTCTAGCATAATAATATGTTTTACCGTAAGCATTCAAGCACATTAACGAAAATCAAAGCCAATTTTTAATATCTTTATCAATATGCTGAAGTAAAAAGAAAATGCAGAATCCGGTCGTAAAATCCGAACGATTGCACCGCACAATATCGCCGTAATATCAGAACAGCTGTTGCCGACGCTTAGCTCAACAGATATATATTTGAAGAGACCACTATATTGTAGATCCAAAATTCGATTCTGCTAATTAAATCCTGTAATAATACGGTTACGATCCAGTTCCGATATGATGTTCCGTCAAAACTCCAAAATGGTATTCACATAATCGTCAAACCAGCGTGGAAACGGTTTTGATTGGCCCAAACTACGAAAATCAGCTTATGATATCAAGAAGATTCATTTATAATTCGATAAAAGTAAAATTAAAGTAAAAGTAAATTACAAGAATTGGGGTTCTGCGTACTTTGTGGAAAGTGGAAGCTGCCAGTTTTAAAGTCACAAACCACAATCTTATGACACAAGCGTGAAATTCTCCGAAGAAGGAACTTCACCACGTGGCTTCAAAGTATTTTATTATATGAAATAAATAAACTTCAAAACTTAGACTTACAAAACTTAACTTATTAAAAATATTCATCCGTTATTGGATTATTAATACAGTATTATCCGAGCGAAGTAGCCACTCTTGACATACTGCAGTGCCTGGGACAGTTGGTTTTTAAATGTCGTATGGTTGCCCAAGCACATACGGCATTCTCACAACACAGTCAGCCTAGTCCAGAAGAATGACTGGTCGATAAGTCTGGGGCCAACCATGTGCGGGTTTTCTCACGATGTTTTCCTTCACCGTTGAAGCGTCCGTAAAATGTACTTGAGATCTGAAAAAGTCTCATTGGTACACGCCACAACCTGGGAATTGAAACTGCACTCTCTCGACTGCGAATCAAACGGTCTACCGACTAGGCCACGCGGCTCTTTATATTTGAAATAACTTGTCTTATAAAACCATCAGAAATTCCCAACCGCAGATGGCTGGCGTGAGGAATTTAAGATTCATCATCTTCACATTCAAGAATCTCCCTTGCCCCATGGGACGCAAGTAAACTCCATAATATACAGAAGAAATCGTTTCTATATCGACAGAGAAAAAGTATGAAAATGTAAACGGATTTTTCATCATTTTCGAAATGAAATAATTTTTCTAGTAGCATTTTCTCAAATGTATATCTGTGGTCAAAATTCAAATGAGCAGAAGCTACGCTCATGGTTGACCATTCAAAAGTTATCTGCTGAGGTTTTTTACCGGTTTTTGGATTTTTACTTTTGTTCACCGAAATTAGGACAATTGTTATTGCAGCAGATAATATTCGGAATAAAATTTAGATTAATATTTCAAAAAAGTACTTTGCACCAGAGAATATTAAAACTATTGATTAGATATTGGAGCCTATAAAAGTAACACCGTGAAAAGGGGAGAAGAGGGTCATTTGATCCTGAAGGTAAGTTTAGTATTATTTTTCGTAAAGCTATTGTGATAATTATTGCAAGAGTTAAAACTTAAAAGTAATATCTCATTATTACAATCAATATTTTACCGCAAAAACAGATTTTCGACTGGCTACCACACACCACCAGTCTGTGATATTCAGATGTAAAGGACAAAGCGCAAATGTTTTTCTTCCATTAAATGGTTATTTTTGTAAAGAAGACTGACTATTTTTACCAGATTACGGCGAAGCCAAAAGGAAGAGTACCGTATCCCCTAAACCACATATTACTAAATAGCTTAAGCTACTGATCCGATCTGAGTGAATGAGGCAAAGATTTCAACACTCAAGATAGGCTGTGACGTACATTTGACAGAAAAAAACTTCATACATTTAAAAGTTACGACATCTTGGTTTTCACCATACATCAAATGTCAAAATGGCCCCAAAAATCTTAAAAGTGGGGCCATTCAACTGGACACTTTTTGCCTCAACATGCCTCGTCTATAATATATACGTCTATGGAATGAAGTGTCAAAATATTAGTAATAATAGCCTGGGTAACATTGACTACGCTTTTCTATCTTCTGATTATTATAAAGGAGACTTTTATCTTACACTTATGTTTTTTATAGATTTTATGTTTCTTTACTGATGTGACTGACCTGGTGTCCGTGCTGGTTGGGCTTGGTCATGGCGAGGATGGCGATACTCATGCTGACGCGCGTGGCGTACGACACCACCGTGGACAGGAACAGCAGGAAGATCACCACGTGCCGCGTGCCTAGCCATCGCGCTGAAAACATAAGATCAGTACTAACTAGAAGAGCATTTTTTTGTGAGAAATTATGCCAGAATTTACAGATAATGCACTCGCAAATTGCCTTATAAAATTACAAAACTATTCTTACTCGACTACGGTGAAGCCAAAAGGCAGGTAAGTAATGATTTTGGCAGTCTATGTATGTATGTATGTATGTTCCACCTTAGCGCATAAGCTACTGATTCAATTTTAATAAATTAGGTGTCAATAGATTCGTAATAGCCCGGGTAACATAGGCTATCAAATTTATGTAATCGTGTTATAATTTTTATAAAAAATATAGTTACATAATTATAAATGATACAATAATGGATTTCATATTTACGGTTTAAGATCATTTATTCCACAAAAAAGAATACAATTATTCACTTACTTTGAGGGAGAATACACTTACACTACATTAAAACTTATTGGATAACGGCGCAGTGGCACAAAACAGTCATTGATTAGTATTTTTAAAACAATAAAATACACAATAACTCAAAATAAAGATCACTCTTCGATACCAATTAATTTTGCTTGGCAATAGATGTACATTTTATTTTGAGGGTAAATTGAAAAATAATTGCAAAGCATTGGTTCAAACTCGTTGCATTTATCGGTAAAACATAGATCGAGTGTACCTGGAAGCGACACAATGACAATTATGTTGTATTTGTGTACCGTGTTAGGTATGTGGTACCTATATTATAGTTATAAATATAATTCATCATTATAAACTGTATAATATATAGTTAAAAATGATGAATTATTCTAACAAGTTAATATTTGGGTATTATTAGTATTTATTAGTGTATGTTATGTATGGTAGGTATTTTCATAATATTTATTTATTTAAACATTTTAATGTTAGATTTTATAACAAAAGATGTTTTATGTTTTTATGAAATAATAGATCAACGAGCAAATGGGTCACCTGAGTCAGGAGTATTCCACTTGACGTACACTGGGGGAGTTTCAAAGTGCGTTACTAGCCTAAATGCAATATGTTTTTCTATATTTACTAAAGTGTTTTAATGTGTGAGTTAGTTGTAATGTGATGTTTCAACTTATTTTTAAAAGATGATATATTTTTTGTTTCTTTTGTGTCTTTGGGTAGCTGATTGTAGATTTTAGCGCCTTCGTGCATTATGCACCTCTTTTCTTGTATGTTATTTGGATAGAAATATGTAATTTTTGCTCCTTGGACCGACCTTATGTATACAGGTCGGGAACAAACATAGAATCATGTTTGTTTATGCTTATATGTTTATTCCCGAAGCCAACACTACTTTTTTAGCCGATTAAAAAAAAATACACGATTAGAATGCTACAATATTCTCATTGTCCTCTGTGGCTCTGTAGCTGGCTGGAGGTCGCGGGTCTTAATACAAAAAGTTTTCTGTGTTCCTGGGTCATGGATATAAATTGAATATGTGTATAGTATAACAGTATTATAAACACTTCCCGTTTTCTGGTCGCCGTAACACAAATTCTTCGGATACTTAGCACGGGGCCAGATTGACGTGGCGTGAAACGTATTACGATATTATTATTATTACATATAGAATGGTTTTAAATTTTTATTATTTTCAACTGCTTATTAATTTTATGATTCAACGCCTCCAACGCCATTTCCGTCGCATCTATGCAGGATCGCAATAAAATGTTACAGCATCAAAGTAACCAATACTCCCCTATTTGTTACAAAGATTTTCAATAGATTTATATTATATCCTTGGCCCATTAATAAACAATAAATCGTTTTTATTATTCGATCCAAAAACATAGGTAATTCAAGTTCTCATTGTATAGTACGTCCATAGTTATTGCAGCTCGGAGTTTGAGTGTGATCCTTATGTCGTCGGCATAAAGGTCCTGTCAGAGGCAAAATTACTGCGAACGGCTTGGACGTCTGTGCGTCAAGTTGCTCTTAGCGGTCGTAGCGAGGCGGAGCACGTCGGGGGCGGCCATTACTGTTCATGCGGCGGACTTCCGGTCATCGCCGCATATACCTGGTGCCTGGTGGTGGCACACCACGTCGATCTGGTCCCGAGATAAGTGTCCGCAGAGCATGGGGGCACCAGATAGGCCCGTAGCATATTATGTTTAACTCTCGTAATCCTACTACTATTATAAATGCGAAAGTTTGTAAGGATGGATGGATGTTTGTTACACTTTTATGCTAAAACTACTGAACGGATTTGGTACGGTGTAAGTTTCAGCTCTGGAATAACACATAGGCTACTTTTTATCCCGAAGTAGAACAGTGTCCCTGTTGGATAGTGTATTTACGCTTGAAGAGCCGCGTGCAAAAGCTAGTAAAAAAATAAGGAAAGTAATGAAAATGAGTCAGCAAATTTGTTCAAATAATTATGAATTTCCTAACCTTGTACCTAAACATTACTACATCTACTCCATTCGAGTTAAGCTTGCAATGAGTCATCAGTAAAAATATCAAAATAGACCATTGAAGCTTTCAGTGTGTTCAGATTCACCAATAATAATTGTATTAAGCCATAAAGAGGCAAACGTGATTTTTCGCTGTTTTTTGCTCTATAATATTATTAACGGCATCAGGTACGCGCTTGAAATATTCACTGAATATACAGTTGTATATTTTCTGTAAAAATAAACACAAAAATAAAAATAACATATATTTGGGGGCATCCATACAAAAAACTTGACTTTTTCGCTGTTTTTTCTCGATATTTACACTCGATATTAGCATAACTAACAGCTGGAAAGATGGTATGTAACCCTTCGTGCGTAAGCCCGACTCGCACTTGGCCGGCTTTTCCCCGACATTCGCGGAAAAGCATACGCACAACATGATTACTAACTCAAAAAACGATAACAATCATTGTCATCATCATATAATTGATCGCAGAACAAAAGACGTCTTTCTCATCCGCATTGAGTTTTTTTATTAGAATTTAGTATTATTTATCTACTAAGTAAAACTTATACACTCCGTTCAGATTCATTTTTACCAAAACGTAAATGAAGAGAACGAAATAACACCATAATGCTACCAATTTTAATAATTTTCCAGTAAAACCACAATATAGAAATTATAGTGTATTCAAATTAAGCTAAAACTACTATGAACAGATTCAAATTTTCCGTTTCACGTAAATCACGCCGCGCAGATACAAAACCGCATCACAAAAAAAAAATATGTCGCAATTGTTATAACAATTATTATATAACACAATCATTATTAAACTAATAATAAAGAGTAATAAAAATATTAGTCCAGTTATTTTTTGTTCGCAAAACGTTACGAAAAATAAATTTTCACTCATGTTTTTTACGGCGAAACGGAACGTCAAAACTCATAGGGATTGAAAATACTGAATGTACACTGAAACAACCATAAAATGTCCTCAGATTATTAATTAACATAAATCGATATAGTTTTGACAATTCAAATACTCGTTTGTGTTTGACGGCAATTTGAAAGTCGATTTGGTTTTAACTAATAACTTATTCGATGCGACAGCAATATCGATTAAAAAATTCATAAGGGTACATATTACAACCAAGGATTTCAAAACTCAAGATAGGCTATGACGTAGGTACATTTGACAGAACAAATTCTTCTTACAATAAAAAGTTATGCCATCTTGGTTTTCACCATACTTCAAATGTTAGCCATCTTGTTTCCACCATACTTCAAAATATGTCAAAAATTTCAAAATTGGGGCCATTTAACTGGATAAACTTTCTGCCTCAATTATCCCTCGTCTTTAATATAAACGTCTATGGTTACAACACTATAAAAGTCCAAGTATCCAAAGTTGCTTTAGTTTTTGACTACGGCAAAGCCAAAAGGAAGGGTAATCATTTTGGCAGTCGTTGTATATATGTATGTTTGTTTGTTCCACCGCGGCACCGGTCCACCGCGGTCCGATTTTAATAAATGAGGTGTCAATAGATTCGTTAAAATAGTCCGAGTAACATAGTCTATATAATTTACATAGTCGGCTTATAGTATTTTTTTATAAAAAATGTAGTTATTAGTACACTATAGCTATACAAGTAGGTGTACATACTGCTCTTCATCATCATCATGTTTTTTTGACATATTTTTTTCTGTACAAATTTATTTCTCCCACCTCCCACAATGTACACCATTCTTACGCCGATAAAACACTATGGCCGATCGTTACGGTCATTTTATGATATTGTTTTATTGTAAACTAAACACTAGAAGTTACATTCGAAATTGTTTACCTACAATCTACATATAAAAATGAACAGTGTAGAGATCCGTGTCCTCGGTAACTTGTACTTAAAAATGAGTAATCCATACCAGATATATTGTTATGTATCTAATATTATAAAGTTAAATAAAAGAAACAAAATGTGACAAAATTGTGTCTACCAGTCAGAGCGATGCGCGCGGCTCTGTAATTGTGTCTACCAGTCAGAGCGATGCGCGCGGCTCTGTAATTGTGTCTACCAGTCAGAGCGATGCGCGCGGCTCTGTAATTGTGTCTACCAGTCAGAACGATGCGCGCGGCTCTGTAATTGTGTCTACCAGTCAGAACGATGCGCGCGGCTCTGTAATTGTGTCTACCAGTCAGAGCGATGCGCGCGGCTCTGTAATTGTGTCTACCAGTCAGAACGATGCGCGCGGCTCTGTAATTGTGTCTACCAGTCAGAGCGATGCGCGCGGCTCTGTAATTGTGTCTACCCGTCAGAGCGATGCGCGCGGCTCTGTAATTTTGGATGACATTTTTTTTTTTTTTTCGAAAGGGTCTATGCTAAGGGTCGGGTTAAGATTAGGGTATAAGAAGGTTAGGGTCGGTCTGTACGTCTGTACGTGTTGTCGTGTCGGGTGTGGGACCTCGGGGTAGGAACCGGCGTCGACCCCGGTGCGATACTAGTCTCGCGGGTGCGTGTGATTTGTGTTTACGTAACTGTACACAGTACGTTACGTATTTTGTGATCGGGTCAATGGGATCGGCTAAGATATGCTTAGGCCGTTTGTACGGGTGTCGGAAAGTCTGTGCGTCGTGGTCATAGTCCAGTGCCTTTTTGATAAGGGGGTTTGGGTGGTTTTTGCCTTTATCAAAGAATCTCTCTACGAGTTCCTTGATATAGGCTTTAATGGTAACCATTTCGCAGTCCCTATGCAAGTCGATGTTGCGCATGTACCAGGGGGCGCCTGTTGCCATGCGTAGAAACCGGTTTGGACTCTTTGCAAACGGTCCAGTTGAGACTCGCTTATCTGTGCGAAAGAGACGCACGCATAAGTGAGTATCGTTCTGATGCAAACCTTATACAGTGTAAGCTTATGTCTTAGGGACATTTTGCTTCGCGAATTAAGTAGCGGATATAATTTGTAGAGTACAAATTTCGCTTTTCGTAGTGTGTTACTAATGTGACTCGAAAACGTCATCGACTTGTTTAGTACTACGCCTAAATATTTGACCTGAGTGACCTGTGGGATTATGTTGCCGTGCAGGCTTATAGGGCTCATTAGTTTTCGGGGGCAAGTACGCCTCATTGCACTTTTAATGTCGAATTGGATGGCGTGACTTTTTTCGGGATTGACTTCCATTCTCCATTTGGAGAACCAGTTACCGAGAGCGGTAACTGACTCCTGGAGGGCTTTTGACGCGGTACAGGCTCGTATGTGGGAATAATAAAGGGCTGTGTCGTCCGCGAACATAGCTAATTGCACCTTAGCGTGTTTGGGGATGTCACTAGTATACAGGTTATATAGGGAGGGCGAGAGGACCGAGCCCTGCGGCACTCCCGCCTCCATATATCTTGGCGACGACAGTGCGCCTTCAACGCGAAAATGAAATTTACGGTTTTTTAAAAAGTTACTAATTAGTAGTACGAGATAATCAGGTATTTCCATTTGATAGAGTTTGTATAACAGTCCGTTATGCCAAATTTTATCAAAAGCTTTTGCAATGTCAAAGAATACGGCGCATGTCGTCTTCCTGTCGTTTTTGCTAGATATTATGTACTCCGTTAAGCGGTGTACTTGAGCAGGACAGCTGTGCATTTCGCGGAAGGTAAACTGCTCGTCTGGAAGGAGTTTTTTGTCGGAAATGACGTCATTGAGGCGCCTTTTGATAACTCTTTCGTAGACTTCACCGAGGGAGCTAATGAGACTTATTGGACGGTAACTACCAGGCACCTTCCGGGGTTTCCCCGGTTTGTGGATACCTATGACAATAGCTACTTTCCAAATGAAAGTAAATGAACAGGAATGAACTAGGAAAAAAAAAAAAAAAAACTAACTAGGAATGAACATCCTACTAAGAGGGCGTTAAAGATGTTCACTAGGAGTTGAATAAGCTCGGACGGTAACATTTTAAGTGTTTTGTTTGAAATACCGTCGAGGCCTGGGGCCTTTTTGGCTTTCATATACTTAATAATATCACTGACCTCCTCCGAGTCCACCATCCTCACCCTATCTACATCAGGTGGCCTCGAGAGTCGGCTGTCGACCTCGCTATTCACTAAGCTAAGGTGCACGGGATCAATCGGGAGAGTACTCGGCCGGCACTGTTGTTCGGAGTTATCAGCTAGGCACTCGGCCTTGTCTATGTCTTCGAATGCAGGAGGACGGTTAGGTCTGTCTAACGGAGGCATATCGCACTCCGTGTCGTTTTTGAGGGCCCTCGCGAGTGGCCAGTATGCCACGTGAGACGGTTCTAAATCACTAAGAAGTCGATCCCAACTCTCGGCTTTGTGTTGTTTGATCTTAAACTTAACTTCCCTCTCGTAGTGACGGAGGGCTTTCCTCCACTCTTCCGACGGGTAGCGATCATATGTGCGCTTAGCCGCATTTCGGAGTCTGATGGACTCCCTTATTTTTGGATGACACTAGATGGCGTGCTTATAATGCATATCCAGATTTCATCCAGCCAGGAATGCCTAAAAAATGGTAACCTATAGCTATTGTAACCATAGATGTATTATATTAAAAGGCGGATTGTAACTAAGATAAAAAACAAAATTAAGAAAATATTTATTCTCTATTTTAGTGACTTCAAAGCAGAGGCCCTTTAGCCAAAATGTCATCGATATTTATAATTATTTTCTCCGTTTTCAAGGTTTAGCGAGACATTGGAATTAGAATTATTTTTTTTTTTTTTTTTTTACTTTTTAGACGTCTCTGATATATTAACACAATATAATATAGAGTTAAATAATAAACTAAATTTAACAAAAAATTACTTAATTACAATTCATTTTTATATACTTATAAGACAGCAAATAGTTTGTTACGTTTTCAACAGGTCAGTAATAACTTGTTAGTTTCTAACTTTATAAAAGGTTTTTTGATATGTTGGTATACCCGTCTTTATATTTTATTTTATATAAAAAAAACTATAATTACATACAGACGGACAAATTTTGGATACGTCGGTAAAGAAAAAAAGTGATGAAATTTATGTTTCGTGATATATTACTATAATTTAGATTACTAGATTTAGACTTTAGATTACTTTAATGACCGATCGTACTCGTACTGATAATATTAATTCACGATAAAGATCGATTCACACCGAACAGTTTTTTAAAAATTTAACTAAATTTAACAAATTTTTATTCAAAAAGATTCACTTTTCCTTGTATGTGTTCAAATGTCAGGTTGCACCGCGCTGCACAGCGAATGTGTAGTATATGACTGATATACGAGACGTGTATCTTTTTGTGTAGTGAATAAAGTTCAATTTTGAATTGCTGTCTTAAAAATGTGCTGCCGCGTCACGTATCATCTCGTTTTGGTATGAATTGACCCTAAAGCGGCTTTCAGACTACGCTATAATATAATAGCATACAGTATACAGCTCATAGCACAACAATATCGCGCACCATACATTGTTGTGGACACGTTCACACTGTACTGCACTATATATTATTGCTTACTATACGCTATAAAATAGTGCGATACGCTGAGTTCATGTTGTGCTATATCGCGCGCCGCCCTCGTCCTCCTCCCTCACCCCCGGCCGTCCTGCGAGCGAAACGAGCGATACAACACGTCTGGACACGATCCGGGCCTTTAGTCAAGATGCATTCGATAATTTCGACGGCGAAGTTCGAAAACATAATGTATAGGATTTGACGTAAGGCATCGCATAAGCGACTCCATGTCACTTATGTCAAATCCCATATATTTTTATTTTCGAAGTTCGTCCTTTAAGTTATCAAATGCATCTTGAAAAAGGCTCTGGCATGAAAAAACTCGCGTCCCGTTCGCCGCGCGCACCCCTTCATCGTCTACTCATGCACCATGCCGCGAGCTGCCATTCGCGTAAGTATAATGACGGCGACGACGACGGTTCTTTACGTTAGTAATATATATTCTTTGCTAGTGTACTGTTTAGACATAATATTTTGACATTTCAGAGATATAGAATTATTATATCTCTAAAGCGTCAAGGTTTTATGGTCACTATCTGAGGATTAGGTCTTCAGTACATAGTATCAGCCTCTTGTGCTGAGTGCTGATAGCGAATACGGGCAAGTGTGTTTACATGTTTGTAAAACACAGGAGTATCATTAGCTTCGTAATACTTATGTACTCCTAGTACTATCGAAGAGATTGATGTAGGTATGTTTGTCAAAAGTACTTTATTAATTCATAACATATCCAATCATCTTTTCAAAGCTATTTGTAGGGTTCCTTAATATTCAAAGAACCCTTATCGCTCTGTCCGTCAGTATCTGTCTATCTGTCCATCTGTCTGTATGTCTCTCTGTCTGTCTATCCGCTCTTCTAGCTTCTGTAATTATGAATATAAATAAATGAAATGTAGCTTATTTATATAATATGAATAGATATCAGTTTTGGCATCATAAAATAATAATAATATAGCGGTGGCTCTCCATACATATATATATATATATATATATATATATATATATAAGTGGGGATGAAAAATATTTATTCATTCTACTCCATCGTGTGGCCTATCGTTGAACAGGTAAAATAGAGGCAAAGTTTCACACATGTCCTGACATGCTCTTGGGTAGGTTTTTTCCTATTTGTAATAATTTGTTGTAACTTTTAGATCATGAAAATAATAATAATAAAAATCAAAGAAGAAAATTTCACAAGCTTATACTTAATTCATATCATATCCTCTAAGCAGGACAAGATAAACTTTTTTTCTACTGTATTTAAATATATTCTATCTGTCTATCCTAACTTTACAACAGCTATCTTTGTACTCCGAAACAAGCTGTTTTAAATATTAGTCGACGGGATCCAGTAGGATTACTTTACAAAAGTGACTTGCATACATTTTGTGAAACCTCTTAGGCTCAATTCGTACTACCACAGAACAGTTCACTTCAATCTGAAAACGTTATGGATACTCGTAGCGAATTCGCCCTTATGTCCACAACGGGATGGACATATTCTTTCAGGGATTAAATAAAATAGCGTAGGAATCGTTCACAGAAGGAATACATTAAATTATGTGCCTTACGTTGTGTATATAATTTGGGTGAATTTGCTACGAGTACAATATTACGTTTTCATAATTTCGCTTCGCTGCGTTTCGACGCATTGCTAGTATGAATCGACCTTATACGCGTAAACCTAAATGAATTTATTTATGTATGCAATAGGACCCGTCACACGTACAGCTCAACCCGCGGATCGGACTGTGTTCCAAAATGTGGAAGGATCTGTGCGGTATTGCCTGCGGATTGAAATGTGCTGATTACTACGTCAAAGGAGACCGGCAAGTTGCCATACATTTACTGCCTGGTAATTAAAATACGTGGGCACAAAAAGTATTTATATAGGAATAGTATATAGGAATAAAAAAAGTAAATAATATTATACATCCAACTCGGGAGTTATACGTTAATTGATTAAATATGACCTAACCTACAGTTCAATAAATTGATTTAGTGCCCGTTTGTGGAACTACCAATGAACAATTACTGGAATGCAAATACTCTACGTAAGTAAAAAGAACTTTTGTAAAGATTGGTAATACGTTAAATTCTTCAACTTCTATTATAGCTGATTTTGCCAATCTGTCAGCCTTTTCTTTTCCCAAAGTCCAATATGAGACGAAACCCATTGCAATGTCACAATCATACCGTTGCCACAAATGCTATTTAATTGATTTAAGATGTTGTATGCCAAAGTTGTACCTCTGTAATCAGAGGTGCACTTGACAATATGCATGAGGGCACTTTGGCGATCTGTAAAAATTATAAATTACAAATAACAAACACACACACACACAAACACGCACGCACGCACGCACATACGCACACACACACCTCACCTCTTTTTTTTTGACCACCTCACCTCACCTCACCTATACTAGATACATAATTTAAGGCCTGTCATAACACAAGGAGCTCCGCAGTCATGATTGTTATACATTTGTTCTTCATCTTTAATCTTTTGTAAAAATTGTTAATTGAGTCATAAAAAGCCGATCCAAGACCGGTAGACGTCACTGTAAATCCTATGGAATTCAGAATATTTAGACCGAATCTCATACAATACTTCATGTTTTAGATTACTACTATCAAAATATTGCGCTTTTAAACCAACCCCAGATTTCAAAGGTTCACAAATTACACTTTTTACGTTAATACTAGCTAACCAAGTATTAGTTTTAAACATTTGAAGAGGGTTAGGCGTGGACATAATATCTTGTTTGATTTCATTAAAACATGTTGGCACCAAGGGTTTCTTCTCATGTAACCTAAATCGATTATTAAGCAAGCCATGTAATTTACCAAATAACTGTTAACTTATATTATTAGATATAGAATTGGCCTTTAAGCAGTATTTTTAGCATAAGTACGCTCTTCGAATCGACAACGGTGGAACACCTAACTCGATTTCCATTAAGTGTATGGGGGTTGTTTTAATGAAACCACTAAGAACCCTGAGAGATTGGTTTTGTATCTTATCAATTTTAGTTAAGTGACACCTAATTGCATTATCATATAAGTAACTACCGTATTCTAGACGACTTCTAATTACAGAGATATACAGTCTACGTAAATGAACGGGGTGGACCCCCCAACTTGAACCTGCTAGAACTTTTAACAGGCTCAAAAATTTTGAAGCCTTTTCACATAATTCGTTAATGTGCTTAGACCATCTTAGCAACTTATCTAAGTAGAATCCTAAATACCTAAAACTATCAACCGACTCTAATTGTACATTTTCAATATGAAGTTGTAAATCTTGCCTTCGACGCGCTCGAGTGAAAACACAATATTTTGACTTACTGACTGATTATTGTAACCCAATCTCATCCAGCAACTCTGACAACCGATTAAGAGCACTTTGTAAATTAATAACACTGTCGTTGATCCAATTGTAATTTTCAAAAATAACAAAATCATCTGCATTTTGAAAACTATACACAAAATTTATCAATTGACAAATTCTAGAAGTGACAATATTAAAAATTAATGGAGTGATCGGATCACCTTGTGGAATCCCATTATTTGTCCACCGAACCAGGAACTTATCTTCTTCGTCACATTTAATTTCAAGATGCCTCTCTTTTAAAAACTCCCACAACTAAGTACACATTCTAGAACCCACATTTAACTCATCTTAAACTAATATTACTTTACGTATTGAAACATTATTATATGCCCCCTCTATATCCAAAAAACAAGCAACATTTGAAATATTTTGTGAGAAACCAATTTGAATATTCGACACAAGACGACACAAACAGTCCAGGCAGGATTGTCCTCTTCTAAAACCTAAAGTATTGGGTGACAATGTTTCATTATGCTCTATATACCATTTTAACCGATTGCGCAGCATCAAGTGAAAAATTTTACATAAACATGACATTAACGCAATTGGTCTAAGTTCACAGTCGGTATTGCTATTATATTTAGGGATTGGTATAGTCTGAATCTTACTCCACTGGATAGGAATGCAGCCAGTACCAAATATAGAATTGTATAAGGCAAGTAATCTATGTTTGCCTACAAGTGGTAAATTAAAAATCATCGAATAATAAATCCCGTCGCGACCAGGTGACTAATCCTTTTCCTTCATAGAGCTTTCCAATTTATAAATAGTAAAGTCAGCGTTTAGACAAGGATTATTTGAAGAAAATGACAGTGGGGGATCACACACGTAATCAGGTGTTAAAGAGGATAGAAGATCTAGTTTATCCCTATCAGAAGTGTAGTGGCAAGACACTTTAATTCCTTTTAACCACTTCATCTTACGTCACATATCATTGACATTTGTTGACTCGCTAATACTATTACAAAAACTATGAAAATTCTGTGATTTAGCTTTTCTTATTGAAAGTTGAGCCCTTGAAATAGCTAATTTTAAAATTGAAAGGTTTTGTGGGATGGGATTTTTCCTAAAAAGTTTTAATGCCCGCCTACGTAAAGAGCTACAGCCTTAGGTATCTCTGGACTCCAAAAGACTTTGGGAACAAAATTACGTTCCGGACTTATACAATTTTTCTTGTTTGGAATGACCTCTTCTGCAGCCTTATTAATTATTTTTTAAAAATTGTCATACATTTCTTGTACACCAGGAAAAGATCTATCACATTCTAAAAAAAAATATTCAACAAAATATTTATATTTTGAACAATCAGCTAATTTAAAGTTTCTTTTAAGTGTAAATTTTAAATATATTATTATGTGGTCACTTTCTAAATATTCATTACTCAAACACCACTCGGAGCTTACAGCAATGTTCCCAGATGAAAAAAATGAAATATACGGAGAAGTTTCCTGAAGTATACCACTAACAAGTTTAATTCTAGTAGCCTGACCATTGTTAAGAGAAATATACCCATTATCTATACAACAGTCAAACAGTTGGTTACCTCGTGTGTCCGACCTGTTGGACTGTTACTGTGATGTCCGTTAAAATCCCCTAGAATCAACGAGTTTCTAGAAAACTGAGAAAATAGGGAGTCCCAATCAGATGGTGACGAACGAACATATGTCGGGCAATAAATCGAAAGAATATAGTGTAAAAGTTTACAATTAAGAATTTTAATGCCTACAACTTCTATGTCTGAATTATTAGTTAAGACTTGGATTTTAAAACTACGAAAACATTTGTGGCAAACAATAGCTACCCCCCCATAACCATCGAGTCTATCTTGTCTGTATGTATTATAACCTGTAAATTTTATAGATGTGTCTTTTTTAACTATGTTTCACTTATTAAAGCGATATGTATTTTTCCCTATTTAGAAAAGATTCAAATACTGCTATCTTAGGTTGCAAGCTCTGGGCATTCCACTGTGCTATACTTATTTTAGAATTAACACTAGCCATTATTTTGTATAAAAATTAAACCAAGGAAATTTTGGCCTCGAAATCTTTCACATACTCGTAACGAAACCTTTTATACACAAAACTATCTTTGCTTCTAAAGAGATATTTGACATAATAATCTCTGTAATTTTCCCATACAAAATCTTCAATATCGCGAAGAAACCTAAATTATTATTACTTAGTGTGTTCTTTCCATGTTCTTTTCCTCTTCCCACTTCTTCAAAATTCTGTCTCGATCTTGGCTTCTTTGATTTTCTTTTTTGTATGCTTAAAGTCTTTTGCTTATTAATCTGCACCTTTTCATTATTCGTATCCTCCTCAATTATGTCACCCATTTTAATATCATCATTACTATTTTTGTTTAATAATACATCCTTATACGTATTACGACCCGGATAATCAGACTGGATTATGTTTGTAATTTGACTTGAACTGGCATTTTGCTCCCATTTCTGAGCATAAGATTCCGCATTATTTTGGAGGTAATAGATTTCTACACCTCTTTTATATGTATAATTATTTTTACTCATAATTTTCTTAATATGTTTTTCTTTTGTAAAAACCGGACAAGTTTTATCAAGTGCCATATGATCTCATTTACAGTTGAGGCACATGAATTTCTTGGTCTCACAATTTTCATGATTCTTGCCATATTTAGGGCATTTTATTTTTGTATTGGGCATACTTTCCTAGTATGGTCATATCTCCAGCATCCTGAGTATTGTGTCACTGGAAATATATAGGGCTCGACTTTGAACCGACATCCATATCCAAATATATACGGGGGTAAATTAGAACCTTTAAATGCTAAATGAATCACCGTCCTGTCTGTCCATTTACCGTCACCTTCTAAGCGCTTAAGTCTTCTGATAGCCACAATGTCACATTCACAGTTAAACTGCTCAAGTATTTCGTTTGCGCTCATGTCTAAATCAACATCCCTTACTACTCCATACGACAGGTTTATTTCATCCAAATATTGACAGTTTAACTCAAAATCATTAAATTTTTGGCAATTAACTAACTTTTCGGCGCTTTCTTTGGTTCTAAATGTAATAAAAACTTTATACGGGCTTCTATACTTAATCAATATAATATTTTCAATATTTTCTGTTTTTAAAAGCTTCGCTAGCCCAAATTGTAACACTTGTTTCCTGGTTAATCGCACATAAATACCTATGTCTTCTCTATTATTATTATTTTCTGGACTTACATAGGTACTCATTATTAACAGAATAACTACGCAACAAACGCTTTGATATTCTTTTTACGGTAATATAACCTTCGTTATCTTCATCCTCCTCTACACTTTCTTGTCTCATTCTGTTTTTTGGAACTCTCAGGGAGTCATTTAACTCTTTTTCTACACTCTGTATGTCACTTTCTTCGACCTTATCTCTCATATCTGTTGTGTCAGAACTAAAACTTAATGATTGTCCACTAACACAAACAAACTAGCAATTTTATTGCATTATTTTAACCATGAGGGTAGTTGGAAATATTAACCGACGTTCGACAAAGCGTACGCTTATCAACCTATTACCGTGCGTCTCATACGAAAGCTCGCACGCAATATATAGAATATATTGCGGCTATAGAATATCAAAATTAAAAGTTTATTATATAGAATTTAAGGATTAATTCGCAAATGGTTGAGTCTTTAAACGTCAACCTTATAAAATAATGTACAAATAATATATTGTCAGATCAGGATAACGACATTGTTTTATTAACTTTAAGTAATATTTAGTTAATAACTAATAATAATCTATTACCAGGAATTTATTTACTGATATTTCAATGCGAACATGTAATTATTTTTATAGCAAATACATTTATCTCAATCTACCCAAGCAATTAAAGGTAAGTAGATAGAAATATACAATTTTCAAAAAAATCTTTAACGGTATACAGTTCAAAACATAAAACAAAGAGATTAATACTTTATTTTGAGAATTGTGTATTAATTCAGAAATAACATAAAACAACATGTTGGTTGCTATGAGATTTAATAAGACTCACTTTCTATTTGCAGGACACTATTAATCTAACAACACAATTACTAATGACATTATATCCCTTGCTATTATTATATTACATAAGTTACAGCTGTCATCTGTCACTATGACAGATACTTTAGACACTTTAAACATTAAAACCGTTTGTGACTTATCGTAACTTTTACACTTAGTGCCGCCTATAACTAGTGCCGCCTATAACTAGTGCCGCCTATATATAATCGTTATTCATAACAGCTAGAAATAAAACCCAGACGATATTATACTTTGTACAATAGTAACTTTCCACATTTTTTCACATTTATTCCCAATTATAATGAAGTATATTATTATTCTTTCAATTATTTAATATTATAAAACAGAAGTAAAAACCATAAAATATCATCAGGGAATATTTAAACTAATTAAAATTACAGAAATATCAAACAGGTACGTCACCTGAATATTTCAGCTTCCCGTGTCAGAGGTTAACCGGGTGGGTGTGTTTCACGTTTTTATAGACTACCACAACACCACTACAGTAAGTATGTAAGTACCAACATTAAGTATGTTTGGTTCATAAGTAATAATTTTATAGATAATTAGTGTCAGTATAATATATTGTATATTTTTTTTTATTTTTTTTTGCCTAGCATAGGCCTTTTTAGACATTAAGATTTCTAACTGGTGGCTGAATGCTGTTTCCTACTAAAAAAACCACTAGGAACTAAATGCCTAATTGCCTCCTAAAAAAACTTAGGCGTTTTCATCCGTTATTGGATGATTTATACAGACCGATTTCTCCGAGCGAAGTAGCCACTCTTGAAATACTGTAGTGCTTGGGACAGTTGGTTTTTGAATGTCGTACGGTTGCCCAAGCCCATACGGCATTCTCACAACATAGTCAGTCAATCCAGAGGAATGACTGGTCAACAAGTCTGAGGCCAACCATGTGCGGGTTTCCTCACGATGTTTTCCTTCACCGTTGGAACGTCCGCATAATGTACTTGAGATCTGAAATAGTCTCATTGGTACACGCCACAACCTGGGAATCGAAACCTGCACTCTCTCGAGTGCGAATCAAACGGTCTACCCACTAGGCTACGGAGCTATCTAATTGCCTACTAAAGAATGTTAAAAATGGTAAAAAACTATATTTAATACATATATGAGTTGCAAAACTAATAAGTTGACAACACTGACAATTTACAGAATTTACGATTGCCGCAGATAAGTACGCATCAGAGAATTCTCTGATATTCGGAGATTCATAACAATAAAAATATCAAAATATTCCCAAGTCTTAAAAATATAATAATTTTTTTTATATAATAACTTCTAAGGAGGTACTATAAAACCAGATAGGTTCGAAACTTGGCCGCTTTTGTTGGAAAATCAGGCAGGATTTGCCAGTGTCCTTTGTCCACGGTTTGGACTACCGGCGTCATTCATAATAGCGCCCGTCAAACATAAGTTCTGACCGCGTGAAAGTCCGAAACTAAAGCGTAAATGCGCGTGGCCGACAGTCCGATCTGGCATGTGGATGACAGCGTACCTACAGCGTTACCACAGGTTGAACCGAGCGCTATGACGTATTTTGACGTACTATGTAAGACGCTGGCATTCCAAACCGTGACGCATTTTTAGTCGTCATTAGCACGACAGTTCGATCCGCAGTTCTAACCGCACAGATCCTTCCGCATTCACAGAAAAATACGGTGTTATCGACATGCCACTGTCGGTACCGCGTATTTACACGTTCGTTTCAGAGCGTGCGTTGGAACTACGCGTGCTGTTTCCCGCGATCCGAACTGTACGTGTGACGGGCGCTATCGAGTTGAATGATTAAACGAGTTACGTCAATTCAGGTACTTGAAAATAATCAACTCATTGTTCTTTCATTTGTAGTATAGTTTATCTAAGTTTAAATATCTTAAAGTTAAATAACATATTTAACGGCCCGTTTCAATAACCTATCTACCATCAAGTATTTGTTAAAAACGTCAAATTTGTATCGCAAAAAACCGGCAAATGATTGAATGACGACGTTTTTGACAAATAGTTATTGGTAGATAGGTTATTCAAACCGGCCGTTAGTAAATCGGAGGAAGGATAATTAATAAATCGCTTAAGTAGCACTTCAGAAGGTGCAGGTTCGATGCCAGAACCCCAGTTCTCGTAAGTAACTCACACTTTCATTTTACTTTTATTTAAATTATAAATGAATCAACTTGATATCGGAAACAGATTTTTGGAGTTTGGACCAATCCAAACGGGTTTGAAATTGGTTTGACGTTTATGAGAATAAAAAATAAAATTTTGCAGTTCAGTTTTAACATAACGGGACTGGATTGTAACTGTGTTATTGCAGAATTTTATTAGCAGAATAGACCTTCAGGTCGCATAACATTTTCAATTTTAACCAAATATTGTAAGTCTTGGAAAAAACGTATGCCAACCCACAGTGGGCTAGCATGGTGAAAAACGCACTTGTGACTCCTCTGGTATTGGGCTTGTACATGGGTGGGGGTAGTTGCTTACCATTTTTCTTTTAGAACGTTTGTGAGATAAAAAAAAACACTCTTCCGGTGTATAAACAGGAAGTCATGTCGTTGCAATACTAAATGGCGGTAAAAACGATAACCAATTGTTCACTCGACCGGTTAACTCTTGGAGTTAAATATAATTGTGTTGTAGAACTATCTGAAGTTTATCCTATTACTAGTTACTACCTAGAGTTAGGTAGTTCCTAATACCTATGTACAACAATGTACAACAAACAAATCTGTCCAGGAAGATTACCTAACATAGCACGCTATTCGCTAAGTAACAAAAAAAAAATTATCGAATAACCACCAAGAAACAGGCAGAAGGCTATGCCGACACTTTAAAAATAAGAAAGTTAAAAAAAAATAACTCGTATGCTATTTTTGTAAATAAATATTAAGCATAATAAAAAACGTTTAACGGCAAATATACAAAGAAGAAGAACATGACAAGGTCATGAACCACTCCGGTCTGTGGAGAAGAAAACGAAAAAGATAACAAATCCTTTTTTCACTAAACGGGAGACCTAGATATAAAACATTTATGTCGCGTTAGGCGGAAAAAGTGTTTCAACTAGCCAACCGGCAGTCACCAGCCCGACTAAGTTAAACCGGCCCTCCGGCTATTAGCGTAGACCCATTCGAAAAAAAAAAGAGTTCCGAACCGAACCGAGCGCGCTACTCACACGTCCGAGGAACGCGCCCGCCTAATGTGGAGTCAGCCTAACGCGTCGCCGCATATAATATTTACAAACGACAAGCTGACCCGTGCCCACTTCGTTGGGCGGTAAACATTTTTACTTGTGATGAAAGTATTATTGTGCTTCGATAAATACTGAGTGCTATGGTTTATTTCCTGAACAGGATTCAAATGAGTTAATGAAATCATTAAAATTGAATAGATTATGGTTGTTTTAATTGTTCAAAACTTCTCTGTATACTATATTACATATAATATTATTATTTGGTACCAAAATATATTGTCTTTCAGGAGTTCCGACCCGAGATGAGGCAACATATTATTATAATCTAAATAGAATTTCCTTGCTGATAAAGCAATTTATTTCTAAATATATTAATGTGTTGTATTATGTATATGAAAAAAACTGTCAAATAGAATTATCACTCAATAGATTACGGCACGGTCGCCGGTCGCGGTTCCATACCTATGTCGTATTATCTCTTTAACCATTCGTGCAAATTATATGCAGTAAAAGGAAAAACTATTTTGTTTTAAACACTTGAGATTATAAATTCATTTATTTTGATAAGAATTCATAATTATAGATAATATTTACCAATACACATGACCTAATGATTTAAATATTGTTAAATATAAAAAAAATACGCTGTCGCTGATTTTTTTGTAGGCATTATCAAGCTCTACAACTTTTCTTTAGGACTTAATCATATATCTCCCACCGGTAAGGCAGCGTTCATAAGAAACGTTTTCGTTCGACCGTTTTTTCTCCGACTTACTTTGCAAATCCGGCTACCACGAAAAAGTATTTTAATTTTTCAGGTTAATATATAGCCTATGTCACTCACAAATAATGTAGGCTTCTATTGATAAAATAATTTTCAAAATGAGTTCAGTAGATCCAGAGATTACCCCCTACAACCTCACAAACTCACAAACTTTTCCTCTTTATAATACGAGTATCGATAAATTTTCCAAAGTAATGTGTAGTTTATTTTTACAAGACGTAATAGACCCCATTATCTGCTGTTTCCCATTCCAGCATTGATTTTATTATATTTTTTTATTCACCTTCTCTCAGACTTAGAAAATCACAAATAGCAAGCCGGCCAAATGTGAGTTGAACTCGTGCACGAAGGGTTCCGTTACATAACCGGTGGCAGGTCATCATGTAGGACAAATGTTCTAAATTCTTAAAGAGTTTCTAGCCTATCCTACTTACTATTATATATAAATGTGAAACGATGGATGGATGGATGTTACTTTTTCACGCAAAAACTATCTACTGAATGGATTTTGATGATATTTGTTATGGTAGTAGTTTTAACTCTGGATTAACACATAGGCTACTTTTTAGCCCGGAAAATTACAGTGTTCCAGTGGGAAACTGTATTTACGCGGGCGGAGCTAGTTTAGAATTATAACATTTTTCATTTTCATTACATTTTCAACTATCAGTACTATTATTATCGACTAGTATATTTAGAGCGAAAAACTGTAAAATATCACATTTGTTGTATCGGAGCCCCATTAAAAAATTCATTTTATTCGGGTTTAAGTATTTGTTGTTACAGCTATTACGGCTTATTACGGTAAAATTTTCACTGTCTTTCATGAGATACATCCTGCCTCCTGGTGACATACAGACATACAGACTTAGAGATCGACGGACAGCTAAGTCTTAGTAGGGTCCCGTTTTTATTACCATTCCGCTACGGAACACTAAAAAAGAATAAACGATGAAAATAACCCTATTATTATATTGCCATAATAATAATTTGGCCGTGGACGTGTGCTGGTGAACTGCGTATTTTCTCTTAGCTAATGACTAATTTTCACAGTTTTCCTTTAACTTCAGGTAACTTATGTAAATAGCTTCAATGCTAACAAAAGGAATGTATAATATTTACTTTTAATGTACGTAGCAGTTGAGTAAAGTAAGCAAGTCGTGGCGCTGCATTTTTAAGAAAGCTATTCAAAGTTATTCACTACACAAGAGAATTAATTATTAATCTATAAATCTCTAAGCTTTGCGATGAGCGTTTCCGACTATCGTACAGGATCCACTTTCATTACAGGTGATTCGATTTAAAATCCCTTCATTATTGTGCCGGTTGAGTAATGTAACGCAGCAGTCGACGCGCGATTGTCGGTTTGCTGCTCTCAATTCATGAGGTACCCACCATTTAAGCTTTTTCACTTTCCCAATTTGCTTCAAGTGGATTAAAACAGTTTTATCACTAACACCGCAGCCTCCAGCTAACTCGGACGTGGTTTGCGATGGATCCGCTTCCTCAATAGCCTTAAATTCTTCATTATCAACTTTGGTCTCCGGCCGTCAAAGGGCAAGTCCCTTTGACGGCCGGAGACCAAAGCCGAGCCGTTTCTGCAGCACTGGAGCCACGGTGGAACTCGTACTCGAAAATAATACGATATTTCAAGATTTCCATTTTGTAAACAGTGACGCAAAAAAAAAAATTAAAAGAGGAAAAAAACAAATGAATTGCGGTTTTCGAAACGCAAATGCATGAGTAAATAGCGCTATCAATTTGAAATTGGAATTCCTAACCAAAAAAGATAGATTTGAGATCAAAGTGGGCCAGTACGACAAAACATCAATTTCATATGTAAGGACCTAATATTTAAACACAAAGGAAGTAACCGCAGCGACTGCAGACGTGGTTGGACTACGCATTTACACGTTAGTATGTGTGCGTGCGCACGATTCAACGGCGCTGTTGTACCATTTTAATTATAATATGCCTGGTTGAGCGGCAACTTGTCCGATATTTATAATACAATAAATAATATTGCGGTGAATTTTACTATTTTTTTCCAAAGCGTGAATAGTTAGTTATTGAAAAACTCTAAATTCGTGTGTGAAATAAGAAAAATAAAGACAAAAATGTCGCTGAAATAACAGTACGAGTACGTAAACAAAATACTTTTAGTACGTTCCTATTATTATATGCTTTACTTATATACAGCTGTATAAATATAACTCACCAACTTATTATCTGTGAAAATATGAATATATTGTATTTCTAAGGTTTTTGTCGATAGTCTAGTTTTGGAATAGCGTTTTTGATTGGTTAGCGCGTTTGCGTCATCCAATCACTTGCTCTGGATAAACTTGTGTGTGAATTACAAGTTGGTCCTCTAGGCATTTCTTAAATATGAGATTAGAAACTTGCAATTGTTCGTGCTGATTGAGTCATGTTGAGTGCTCTTAAGAAATATTATTCTAATTGAAATCAGAAGGTCGTTTCTGCAAATAAAATCCTGTAATCCCAGTTGCGATCCAGTCTCGATCCTGTAATCCCAGTTACGATCCAGTCTCGATCCTGTAATCCCAGTTACGATCCAGTCTCGATATGTAAAAACTGCAAAACGGTTTTGTCATAAACATCAATTTGAAAAAAAATAAACTATTGCGCGTTGATAGTTACAGAACCCTCTTTAGACATTTCACGACATGCTATTGTTAATGTGATTTAATTTAAATTTTAGGTTTGTTTTATTTTATGAATTCTAATACCATTTGTCTACAAGAGACCACCCACATTCCGGTTCTACCATAAAATTCTAGGTAGGTATTTCGCGATAAGCCGATAAAAGATTGATCAACTGTACTTAAGTGCTTAGTACACAATAAACTTTGCGGTCATTTCGTTTAGTTATTATTTTAATTACGTTGTCGGTAGGATAACATATTGTATAGCTTACATAGAAAAAACTATTCAATGTTCTCTTTAAAAACCTAACACTTTACACGTGAAGGAAGTTCAACTTTCAATTCCAATTTATAATGAAACAAATATCCATTTCTGTTTGTTTCCAAAGGGCTCAGCCATCGTTAATTGCAATTGAAAAATTCGCAACTGAAATTCGCAATTGAAAAATTATGGGTTTTATATAACGTTCGCTAGGTGAGTGAGTAGGTGAAACATCAATATCATTCATTTTAACCGACTTCCAAAAAAAGGAGGCGGTTATACGTTCGCCTGTATACATAAATATATACGATAAGTCCTCCGTCTGTTGACCGATTTTCAAAATTCTTTTTTGATGTAAAGGGTATAATCCCAAATTGGTCCCGTTGTCACCAAAGTGGTGACCTGATGATGGGATCCATGAGGAATCGAGGGAACTCCTCAAAATTAACATGGACACATATAGTAATTTGGACTTTATCTGAAGTTACCCAAGCATATGCTACCAAAAAATAGTTGGTTTCAAACTTCGTCATCGTAATTAGCGATGGCATCTTGGCTAAAGGCATCATGCTTGTGTCAATAGATGTCATTCTCTGCTCGCAGTATTGCTTGTCCGAGTTCAATCGTCGCTGTTTTGCCGGTGGTGTACCGTGTTCCAATTGAAATTGGTTTGTTTGCATATTCGTATGCGAAGGCCATATATCTTAACTTTTTCTATTTTGTACAATTACACGTCATTTTAATTGCTTTATCAGGCAAGAGTGAAAGACGCCATGCCGGATGGAAAGTATCGCCAAGTGTCGCCCTTGTGCCGGCTCCGTCACTTCCTAACCACGCGTGTAGTTGAGTATAAATAAGTGACGTGTTATTTGCAAACAATTACGAAAGTATCAAAAATAAATAACACTACTTTCAGTGTCCTGAGTGCGAGTTTTCACTCGCCGTGAAGAAGTCAACTACAATTTGTATGGCGTCGAATTAGTTGCCAATGTTTGCCACTAGGGGCGCTGTTCAGATGCCATACAAATTGTAGTTACCTTCTTCGCGGCGAGAAATGACAAAACTTGCACTCAGCACACTGACGTCAGAAGAGTAAGCTCACACCTAGACGCGAAGCGGCGGGCACTTTTTAATACAACGATTCAAAATTCAACTTTATGTTCTTACTTAAGTTGGCCCGCGACTTCTATATCTCTGCCGAATTTCATCAAAATCGTTCCAGTAGTTTCAGAGCCTATTCAATGCAAACAAACAAACAAACTTTTCCTCTTTAAATATCAGTATAGAATAAAAGATACACGGGGGAATTTTGAATCTTATCGCATACATATCATAATGTGCCGGATTGCGGCGCAACTTGTTCAGAGGTTTGTGTTGTTGCTCAGTTAAAGTCGGACACGCACATGAATGGTTCTGTACAAACGCGCGAAAAGAAATCACGTCAGTTGCATGGATATACATCGTATATATGTTGTACTTAAATATTTTTTTACTATAGCGTCTACGGAAAAAAATCATCGATGAAAATTTTATTAATGAAAATTCAATTTACATGAAATACAGCCTGGATGGTCGGACGTGGACAGCGGAGTCCTAAACGACGATTCCCGAATGCCATTCAAATCGTGGTCGTACAGTACGATCGACGCATTAACCATTGCTGACAAACTCAACTACAGCACAAACCTCTGAACGAATTGCACCGCATGATGTGTCTATTATTTCCATAGAAAAACGATGATTGCCGAGGGCCATTAGTAGCATAGGTTTTTCTGTAGTAACTTTGAAATTGTAAACGTTTCAATTCAGTTAAATAATGTTGATTGTTGTAAAATTGTAAATAAACGGTAGCCAGTTAATTTTAAACTTTATTCTCTGTAGAATGAGTTCAATGTCATATTCTGTGTTATCTAGCCAGAGCTTGCCAATATATTTCAGACTTTATTTTCTTAACACACGGTTCGATATTATTTGTACACAGGCTAGACTGACGTCACAAAATAACTTTAAAGCCTATAATGACAAGCAAATCATTGATCATTGCATATTTTTTCGCACCATATACCGGAAAACGAGCTGACAGATCGTCTGATGGTTACCAGAGGCGTTACCAGTATGTTTCGGGTATTTCAAAGCCTGTGTTGTGCCTCCGGTAAGCTCACTCTTTCAGCGAAACATATATAAACTATTTCACAACGGTTTCTTGTCGGGACGTGGCATCTTTCGGGTCATGCTGGCTTTGTTCCGAAATGGTTTTTTAATGCAAGCGATATCTGCATTTTTTCACACACAATATGCCAGAAGCGCACTTGTAAGTTCGACCTAGTAGTTACCATCATGCGATCTCTCCGCTCGTTCATAAAAAACACAAGTAATTAGTATCTAATGGACAAACACTAGGAAATCATAAACTCTAAGGATTAGCTCGTTATGGGTGCACGACCTCTAAGTAAAGATGATTTATGGAGTATTCATCACCATCAGCATTTACCCGTGGATCATTTTCATAGTCATTAATCATTTTAATTATTCATAGAAAACGCTTAACCATCTCATTTCAACCCCCGGCGCTAAAAGTGGGGCGATGCTTTTTAACGTGTGTAATGGACAGATTTTTATGCGGTTTTCTTTCTTTGAACACCAATGTGATGTATATGGTTTTTAGTTATTAGGGATAATCATCATCTCGCTTACTGCTTGACAAAACTCTTACCAAGTAAAATAGATCACTATCTAGGGTTACTATGACACTGTTTTTTCGAAATTATTAAGAAATAATAATATAATGGAAATCTACACACTCAATACTCATAAAAACACCTCGGTGAAATGCGTACAATTGGTTTTATTTACAGTTTATTCGCCTAACAATAAAAAAAAAAAATATTAGATTAGTAATTATATTGTGGTCACAGAGAAGAAATGCCCTGAAGAACCGCTTTCCTTTCCATAATATTGGAAACTCAGACGAATCAAAAAGTAAAGAAAGAGTTCTGTGAATCACACAGTGAGGCCGGTTGAAACTACGCCTCGCCGTGTGATTACACAGTGTCACGCACGCACATCGTAACGAACCTACGCCTTACCTTTTAAGGCAAGCTGCCACAGTGTGCGGTCTTTTATGTATGTAGTACGTAGAATAAATATAGTGTGGCTCAGTGGTTAACGCATCGGCGCTCAAGCCGGAGGTCAGTTCAAATCCCGCCAAAGAGAAAAGAAATATTTGTAGAGTATAAAATTGAATATATTTCCGTTGTCTGGTGCCGGTAACACAAGTTCTTCGAGAGAAGCACGGGATCAGATTAACGTGGTGTGGGAGCGTCCATAGATATAATATTATTGTCTAATGAATACCTGGTTTTTGGACTTCTTGTGTTTCGACAACGCCCATTGCGTTTCACTTTTTTCTTTTTCAAAAAAAGTTGAAATTTTATACTTTTATTTAAATTAATAATAATTTCGAATTTTTTAAACACAGTACACTTATCACAGCACAATATTTTCTAATCAATTTTCGTACGCGTCCACTAGTCCGCCTCGTGGAACGCGACTGCGCGCGCGCCGCGTTGTTTATATATTTATCAATTGCTCTCGTTTGTTTTCCTTCATCGTAAGCCTTATCTGATCCCATTTAGGTTTCCTAATGAGAGGATAAACTGCTGATTAATATAGGAGCACCCGGAACCAAAGACGACAGTAGCCAGATTTTTTCCGCACGCCCATGTTTTTAAGGTCTCATAGAGTTAAGGGCAACTTAAATGAAAATCTGCCTCTGTCTCAGCTTCGCAGACGAGGACTGCGTGTAACTTGCGAGCCTCGTACTTTAAGATGTGTTTAAGGATACGGGCGACTGTTAACAACGTTGGACTTTGTCGACGTCTGTGGCTCAGTGGTTAGCGCGTTGGCGCTCAAGCCGGAGGTCGCGGGGTCGAATCCTGGCGAAGGAACAAAAAGTTTTCTGTGTTCCTGGGTCATGGATGTGTATAACATATGTTTACTGTATAATTTACTAAAAATCTAATTTGGTATGGGCTTCCCTTTTCACATAGTCGTAGGTAGGGGAGAGAAAAATAGATTACAACCTACTCCCACACCCATTGAATATATCTGTTTGAACCTAAATAATATAAGGTCCAGGGTAGAAATCTAAGGGTTGAACATGAAATAAATGTGGCTTATTTCATGTTCAACCCTTACATTTCTAAAAAACAATGTGGCACGAGAATTTATGAAGCAGACAGATGTCAGATGACTAGATGTCATATTGGCCAGACAATGCAACGCCTGGACCGTTCATCAAACGCCGGTATCCAAAATATACATATAAATAAACAAATAAAATGAAATATCCTGCCAATCCACGCCATACACGGTCAGTTCTAACTGATCCAATCGGTAGCGTCATGGCGATATATTTTCCGGTGGTTAAGTTTTTTCAACTGTTTTTGTGTTTGTGTAGATTATGTTTTCTTCACATTTTTGATCTTATATTATCTATACTAAATTCTATAGAGAAAAAGCTTGTTTGTATGTTTGTTGGTTTGCATCGAATAGGCTACGAATCAACTCAACGGATTTTGATGGAATTGGACAGAGATATAGAGCAGACCACGGGCTACTTTTCATCGCGGGAAAATCTGCGGTTGCCGCAAAATTTACTTTTGCGCGCAGCAAGTCGCGAGCAACATAAAGTTTTAGTACAACTTATCTCATTCCATCCAGTAATGCTACAAGCACGTACTGTAAAAATACAAATAAAGCGCATTGGCTACTTGTACAGATAGCATAGTAAGAGCGGGTTTACGATGTGATGTACGCGCGCGATGTGTTGCGCTGAAGAAAATACTGTATTTTCTTCAGCGCAACACATCGCGCGCGTCGCGCCAGAATCGTCCTCACTTAAGGAATATTGGAGTTTAATGCTTATCTTTTGTAATATATAGTTTAAAATACCTCTATATACAATTTAGGCGCTCAACTGTGTGTGACGCTGTTGCTACAGCGTCGCGCACTCGCCGCCTCGACGACAAAGACTCGACCGTATTTAATGATACACAATAGTCATAATTGGGTGGTCAGTGGACACCCTTTCAACGGTTACTCTCACTTTGAGCGTTAGCGACGCGACCGCGACGCCGAATCTGCGCGTTCTCGACGCGATTTCGGCTACACCCGATTAGCGCTTATGAGCGCGAGCAAGCTTTTTTTTTTTTAAATCAAAAGAGGTACAGGTTAATATACTCAAATCAAATCAAATAATTTATTCACGTGAATGTGGTTTTACAATATTGTTGACACTACTTATATTGTGCCATTTATATGTATACATTTTCCATACAAATATTTGAAATTTGAACTGCGCAATGTCTTTTACATATATTGTTACGAATAATATGTGAACATATAACTGATCACACACATTGTGTTTACATTTGATCAATAAAACGTATACATGTCGCTGATAGGACCGGATATGACCTTAAGGTCAGCGTCCAATGCTGCGCCTGCACCGCATTACAATTAGGACGATGAGTATTCCGCTCAACATTTACCTCCAAATATCAATCGCTTCCTATTTCATGCTATCCTGGTAGCTAATTAGTAATTACGTTGTATCAAGGAAGATCTATGTATTCGATCGAGGCCTTGTAGAAAACCGGCGGGAAATAACGCTTCATCTGTGTTTTTCGTTCGGAGAAGTATAACGGCCTAATAGAAAACTCTCGTGAATTAACGATTGCGCTGTCTTTTAATGGAGGGTTGGTGTTTTAATTCCCGCAACGCTCTTACGCTGCAGCAATGCACGGGTCGCGGTAATCGCTCACCTATCAGTCTACACGTTTGAGCTTATCCAGTTATAGTCCGAGGAACTGATAGCAATTGGGGGGTAGACTAAAATTTTTTTGTTGATGAAAAAAGTTGATGATCTAATCATCTAAAATAATTGAAGTAAAACTGCTTTACGCAGGCTTGACTTGGGGAGTAAGCTGGTGAATGCGTGACGAGAGCGTTACGAAAAGTGTGATCGGGTGAAGCGAACGGAAATTGAGAGGGAGATATCAGTTAGTGAAGATTTCTATCTTAGAGAGAGTGACGTTTCGTATATTACTGTAGGGGCAAAGAGAGAAAGTAAAATGTGCTCAAACTTCTCGTGCGAGCATACATTTTCTTTCTCTCTTTCTCTCATAGCCAGTTACGTTTCGTATTTTCTTTCTCCCTTCCTCTCTTAGCTAGTGCATGAAAAAAAAAGTTTTACTTGAGTCGTGTTGTCTAAAGCATTCTGTTTTTTTAAAAAAAGAACAACATTGTATTTAACAAAACTGTGTCTATCAAACGCACGGTAGTGTGAGTTAATAATCTGAGGTGGTGTGTGTGTGTTGTTGTTTTTATTAATTTTATGTATTTCTAAGCATTATTTTAAAAATACTAGATTTCTGCACTGCTTTCTCCAAATAAACTTTAATTTACCGGGAAAATTTCATACACCTCCAGTTGCCTAATCCTCGTAGAACTAGCTGTACGGAACATTTTTGCTCCATTACATTATTATAATAATAACAATGTAATAACAACATACATGTCATCATTTCAGATGAGAGTAACACAATAAAACCTGTGGAAATACATATGGGCGATTTTACCCGCCTTTAAAAATATAGACCGAAAATACTATTAGATTGTACACGTGTCGAAATACATTTCCCGTAATTATGTTAATTCGAATCCATTCAGAAGTTGAAATAATTAATAAATTATTAATAAACATATTTTATAATTATATGTATAGTATACGTTAAAATGAGTTAAAATATCACAGAATTTACCCCACCTCCAGCAGGTATGCGACCTATGCTGTTGTTATCCAGATGCAATAATTACGCTTACATTTAAACTAATTTTATTTTTGGTCGCCGTGGCTAATAGTTCCATAGTAAAATTTCAATGTCCTTAACTGTGATTACCAATTTACTACCTGAGCGTATATTTTGGAAATTAGTACCTACTATATTTATTGTTAGATGCGTCACATCCGACGGAAATGTCAGTGACGGGTGGTTGATTCTAAAAGTGCGGCCACACTTAGCTATTTTAACTAGCTCCATGGACCACACCAATAAACGTTGGACGTTTAATTACAGAATAACTAATAGTACTGGGATAGATTTCCTGTATTAGAGACCGAAAACTATCCTTTGATATGATACATAGTATCAATGTAAATGAACAGGAAATTCCGAATGAAAAGACAGATCTTGTATTGAGGCCGGCATCTACCTACTAGAATAATAATTAGGAGGAAAACTTGTTCAATAATTTCATCGTTGACATGCTTATTTGATTTCAAGAAGCGAATTTTCAACAAGGAGTATCAAGTTGGAGCATTTTCTTCCTGGAAGAAAGTTTCTGCGACACACGTGTAAGGGTCAGCTTACACCGAGACGCGACGCGGGTTGCATCTTTAGGATAGCTATTCCAAATTGCTCTTTATCATTTCGCTAAGACGCTATGATAAAGAAAGATACGAAAGTAGTTATTGATTTTTGTAACCTTGTATAATGTACAGATCTCTATATTTCACTTAAAAATAGAGCCCTTGTCCCGGAGAAGACTCAGACGGATGAAGATTTACCTGTGTTTTATTTTATATTGATTTGTATATTATATATTTTTGTATATTTTATACAGGTTCTATTTTAACGAACCAGAAATTGACCAGACAACTGCAACATCAGAGGAGTTTTCAAGTGGGTTTCCGGTCCTTAAAAACCCCTTGGGCCTCCGGTAACCTCGCCTACTCTGCGAAACACAACGCAAGCGTTACTAAAAGATAAGTTTTTCATGAGGCCTTAGTATTCGTGCGGTCGAGGCGGCCCATTCGTTCCGAGGCATGGCTCTCCAGGTAAAACGTACCAGTTGTTTAAAATTGTCCAACTCTCCGTCTTACCTGTTTGAACGATTTTCATATACTGCCCCGAGCGATAGGCCTCTGCGTACTTGGAACCCAAAAAAGGTACTCGACACCCCTTGGTGTAACTCAAATTTCTACGCCAACTCGTACACGGTCCGAGCTGCCCAGCTGTGGAATGCTTTGACTGAACTGTGCGGTAGAGTCCAACAGTGGACACGTTCAAGACTAGGCTGAAGAATCATTTCTTATTGTCATCAGCAACAAAATAGTCTTTGTAGGTTTATTTAATCATATAATTATTATTTATTAGGTTCATTAATTTTTGTTTATTATTCTTATATGTAGGTATCATTATATTTATAATATGTATTAGTATATTGTATTTATTAGTTTACTATCATTATAAATCAGTTGTAAGTAATTGTCTCTTTTCCAGTCTGATATTATTCTTTGCTGTACTACCTGTGTCCTACTTATTTTATTTTTCCTAAACTCTGTCTAAGGTCTGCTGGCAGAGATCTCTTTTAAGAGATAAGCACGCCTTTGTACCATCTTTTTTGTGTATTTTGTAATATTTTGTGTTATTTTTGTTGTATACGCGAAGAATAAGTAAATAAATAAATAAAACGTGTGTGACTTAAAAAAATCAATGTAAATTCATAATGGCTGAAGTGTGGCGAAACAAACTCTTAAAGTAAGACGCAAAAACGCGATGCGATAAACTTATATATATTTATATTGATATTGTTACGAAATTCTCAACTGTAACTTGAAATCTCGAGCGGATTACTCAAATATTTTACTGTATTGAGGCACCATGAATGAGATACACATTAAATACAGTCTATTATGACTGATTCACAGAGAGTGCAGGTTCGATTTCCAGGTTGTGACGTGTACCAATGAGACTTTTTCAGATCTGAAATATGGACTTCCTATACTGCATTACATACGGACGATGAAGGAAATCATCGTGAGGAAAGCCGCACATGGTTGGCCCAGATGCATTGACCAGTCGTTCCTCTGGACTAGGCTGACTATGTTGTGAGAATGCCGTGTGTGCTTGGGCAACCAGACGACATTTGGAATCAACTGTCCCAGTCAATACAGTATTTCAAGAGTGGTTACTTCGCTCGGAGAATACTGTATAAATCATCCAATAACGGATGAAAAGGCCCAAGTTTTATTACGGCTTTTACCGCGCGGTGAAAATCGACCGTCTAAATGCCAACGGTCGATTTTCGCTCTGTAAACAACTAGCTTTTTCCCGCGGCTCCACCCGCATGAATATAGTATCGGGTATCCCACGGGAAACTGTAATTTTTCGGTACAAAAAGTAGCCTATCTTTTGATCCAGACTCCATAGCTCAACATTACTATCATACCGAAGTTCATCGAAATCCTTTCAGTAGTTTTTGCGTGAAAAGAGAGAAAAGAGAGAGAAACAAACATCCATCCATCCTCACAGACTTTCACATTTATAATAGTAGTAGGATTTATCTAATTAATAAGCTTGATTAATTAATCAACCTGATTAAATTGTTGAGAACAAATTATAAATTAACAATTTCAATAATTTATTATTTTGATATTAAAATTGGACCTTTAATGAATAAAAAAAAATATAAAGGTCCAAAGTAGACCTTGCGCGAGCCGGAGTATCGACTATTTTAGGACGTATTTTCAACCCTTTACGAAAATTATAAATATTGTTCCTACAATTCCTAAAGGTAAGTTTTTTTTTGGGAAATTTATCCATATTTTTGAAGCTTTTGTTCTATTATACGAAAATTTTGGGAATCAAGGAAGTGACACAACATTACTATTTAAAAATATATTTATTGCTTTTCGAAGTATTCTCCGCGAAATTTGACACATTTTTCCATACGATGGAACCAATCATTGAAGCAACCATTCCATTCGGAAGTTGGGGTCTCCAAAATGGCCGTTTTGTAGGCGTCCACAGCTTCTTCAGGTGATGAAAATTTCTGACCACGCAATTTATTCTTTATTTTAGGGAAAGTATAGAAATCATTATGGCTTAGGTCGGGGCTGTACGGCGGATGGTCTAATAATTCTATGATTTCTTGCTCTAAAAACTCTTTTGTTCTGTGCGCGGTGTGAGAACTTGCATTGTCGTGATGGAGGATG
Source organism: Phengaris arion (assembly GCA_963565745.1). NCBI lineage: Eukaryota > Metazoa > Arthropoda > Insecta > Lepidoptera > Lycaenidae > Phengaris > Phengaris arion. The sequence continues at coordinate 1,153,099 of OY751446.1, read as the reverse complement.
ATGCGGCGGTTGCAGTTCTCTTTGAAACGACCTGTGGCAAACAAATGTTAGCATAACATTCTGCATTAACCGTTCTTTGTCCCTCAAGAGGAATAGTCGCAACATGACCGGTTTTGGAGACTAACGTTCGTACGCGTATATCCAGGATTCGTCACCTGATACGATGTTGTATACACAATTGAGGATCCTGCGTGGAATCTTTCGAGAGTTCTGACGCACCAAGTAACGCGAGCCGCTTTTTGCTCTTCACAGAGCAAATGCGGTATCCATCGGGAAAACAACTTTTTACACCTAATTGTTCATGCAAGATTATTTGTATTTGACTCATGCCAATGTTTAAAGTTGCCTGAATTTCGCGGTATGTCACATGTCGATCTTCCTCAATCAGCTTATGCACAGCATCAACGTTTTCTTGGGTGACTGCAGTTTTTGGACGACCTTGACGGGGATCATCACTGAGCTTGATACGTCCACGTTGAAATTCAGCAAACCAGCGATAAATTGTGGTTTTGGATGGGGCTTCATCACCAAATGCAGAAATCATCCGGTCAACACACTGTTTTTGTGTTAAACCACTTCGAATGTCATAATAAATCATCGCTCTAGAATTTTCTCGAGTCAATTCCATTTTCTCAACGACTAAACAAGTTTGACAAGACATTGTGACAAGACCGAGAATCTTTTTTTAAATAAATAAACGGTATTCGATTTTTAAAACCAAGGAGTTTTAAATTAAAAAGATTTTAATATGACAGGAACAGTGGAAATATTCCATTCCCGATACTTTTATTGCAGCCTATGTATACATATTTCAAATAGCTTGTGAGAGTCCAAAAAGCCAAACTCCAGTTAATTTTTTCAGTTAATTGTTTATAACTTTTGCAATTATTGCAAGAGGCACTTGAATTTTTTTTATAAAAAATCATCCAAATCGGATATATTTTTGGACGAGGAGAAAAGTCGAGTTTGACCTGAAAGGTCTTTGTTATATATATAGTCTGGACTATTACAAAAGTCTGGTTAACAAGGGGTTACAGGTACGAGAATTTTTAAATTCTCTTTACTGGCAGGAAATTTTATCCTGTAGCAGACCTTTACAGACAGATAGAGAATTTGTTAGCATTATAACAACATTTAGTCACATTACATTAAACACAGGCTTGCCCGTAGAAAATAAATAGTAAGTACTACAAGGTGATCCTTAAATATAAAAACTAACTTAAACCATCATCATCATCAACATCCTTACCTTACGTTTTCACTTCATTTTATTTTTATTTTGTTTCAGAAGCATATTTCCTCATTGGATGGAGTTGATTATAATACTTTATCAAATTAAATCAAGTTTTAATTTACTCATGCACCAAGGGAATGCGGGAAACAGATAGTTAAGTACTAAACATTTTTCACAACTTCCTTAAATAGTTAGCAATCTGCCCTTCAGAGCAAGTGTTACCATCACAGAAGATGATCTCCAGATGAGCGAATTTGGACTGACCATCTTGAGTAAGGATGAGGTCAAGATACAGGGCTATTGCCTAAAAAGGAAATTGGGATCGAAAGATTTAAGAATATTTATGACTTGAGCTGCAAAACCCCGAAAAATGTATGTGTGACATCGAAATTCGTTTGTACTAACTACAAACACATAGTTACGAATAATTTGAGTGGCAGCGGAAAGTCTGAAATGTTTCTTCCTAAAAGAAGAAGTCCCTTCGTCTTTAGAGGTTTAGTTATAAGTCTGTCTTTGGGAGAGAGTTTTAAACCTCGGATTACGTTATCCGAAATTTCTCCGACCGGAAAAAGAACAGCGCTAATACAATAGAGATGAAAATCCAACACACATCAACACACGGCAGCAACTTAAACACTCGACGCTGGTGTATTAGATTTCAGTTATTTGGTTATGGCATATAGTTCTATTATTAATTTCTTATGATTACGCGAATATTCTATTATCTATTAAAAAGCATAAGCAATATTTTCATACGCAGAGAGCGTGTTAAAATGCTAACTGTTACCAGACAGCACTGTGACTCCCTCCCACAAGCGTTTGATCTGAAACGCTTTCAAATGGCTGTACAAATCATTTACTAACTGTCCTTGTTTTTGAAGTTTCAAATTTAAATCATTCAAATAGCCTGTAAAACCGACCAGAAATGCTAAGTCACATATCCATTTTGGGTCACTTCATACAGATAGTGGTTTATCTTTTATTTTCATAAAGTCTGCTATCACATTTCTAAGCTCGTAAAACCGTTTCAACATTTTTCTTTAGCTCAGCCATCTGACTTCACAATTATATGTTACGTCGTTATATTCAGCTGATATTTCATCTAAAAACGCCTTGAACTGACGATGGTTAAGCCCTCGGGATTGAATAAAGTTGATGGTTTTTACTACCACATTCATAACATTCTGGAGTCGAATGGATTTCGAACACAAGTTCTGTTGGTGGATAACGCAGGAGTAATTTAATAGTGCCCAAGTGTGTGGGCAGTACACAAGAGCACTCTCTCTTCTCTTACTCTCGAAACCCAGTGGGGATAACCGACACGACTGGAGGAGATCAGGCGCAGGTCCGACTTTTTACATGCCCATCCGACGCATGGATAATCTTTCTTGTCGGACAATCAGGTGATCAGCCTGCTTTGTCCTAACCAAACTTGGAAACAACATTTTTTGTTGATCCAATGCGGGAATCGAACCCACGACCTTCGAGTCGAGAGCCAAGCTCTAACCACTAGACCACGGAGGCTGTTACGCGTGTCACGTTGAACAACGCGAATATTATACATTGTATTAAACACTTGCGAACAGACAGAAAAGTGCACCGCGACACAATCCATACTAATCAGTTTTTAATACAATGACATAGTTATATTTTCAGCGCTGCATTTTTCCTGCCTGAGAAATTCCGGATAACATCCGATGTTTAAAACTTTATCGAAGTCAAACTATTTTGATGTCATTCCCAAACCTGATACTATTAAAGTAGAGCTGTAGCAAACCGGATGTAACTGAGTAACGGGTGCGCTATCTAGTACCGAGTAACGAAACGTTACACACGAATACATTTCGTTACTCACATTTTTATGTATCGTTATATATGTTATTTAAATATTATTGTCAAATAAATAATTTTCGTTACCCATTTGTTGCTTTTTTATTACAATTGATGCATAATGGATTGCGATGTTATTGTGATATAACATATTAGCTCACGATTAAAATTTTCAAAATAGTAAATCCGTGGCAAATTCAGTAGATTCCGTACAGACAGACTACAGTTCACTTGTAGTTCTACAGTTTACCTATTAAATCAAACTAAATTTAGAATAAAATAAAGACAAATCTGGTCGAATACGGAAAAGTGAAAAAATGCACCTAACGCAGCTTGGTATGTAATGTATAAGTATGTTTTCTACAAATTACGAATGTTGCGACACCGCGACCCGCGACATCATGCTATACGCGTACGCAAAACGAGTTGATTCATTGCTATAACATAACATAGCATGTTATGAGGTATCAGAAGTAACGAGTAACGTAACGATACTACAGTAACGACTACTAATTGTTATAGTAACGAATACATACGGGTACGCTTTTTTCGTTACTTTTAAAACTCTACATAAAAGCCAAGCATAAAGCGATACGTCTTCCACACTTTACCGCTCAAGAGTAGCCTATCTGTAACAAATTGCCTATCTGTCACAAAGAGTAGCCTATCACAAATTTAAAAAAAAAAATTTTGATTTTTGAAAAACTGAAAATTGTTCCGTGGTTATTGCACAGATACACAGTTATTTAAAACTACATCAAGGACAGATGAAAATGGCTGTCGACGTTTTGGAATAGTCAATAGATATAGCAATATATATCGACTAGTTTAAGTAGATGCTCCTATTTACTATTAAATTCATCATTTAGCGGTTTAGGGGATAAGCAATTTAATAATAAAAATTAACAATACAGTAACAATATTATAAAAAAAAAAATGAACTTCTAATGGAATAAAAACAGCTGATTATTTTTCCAGTAGAAGTTGATTCGGTAGTAAAACTGGCTTATATTCAAGAGTATAATATTGTTCACCCTTTGAAAGTCTGAAAAAAACACTCAATTTATTGAGCACTAGCTGTTTACCGCGGCTCCGCCCGCGTCAATACAGTATCCCTCGGGAACACTTACTTTTTTGGGATAAAAAAATAAAAAGCCTATGTTTTAATCCAGAGTCTAAACTACTACCATACCGAATTTCATCGAAATCCGTTCAGTAGTTTTTGCGTGAAAGAGTGACAAGCATCCACGCTTTTACATTTATAATATTATATTAGTAATTAGTAGGGATTAGAGCGTTTTCAGAGTATCCGATTCGATATCGGTTTCTTGGTCTCCGATACGATATCGTTGGTAGTAAAATTATATGTAAAACGTGGGGAAAGTTTTAAGTAATGGTGAGTTTTTCTTACTTATAACATGGTGAAAATTTGTTTTACAACACCAGTTTAAAGTCATTATTTACACATTTAAACTTTTATATGAAAAAAAACCTTTATGAAAATTAATTTACCACCCAATTATTCCGCCTATACAATAGGATCGCAGAAAACGTTCAAAACCTTTCTGTTGATCAATTTAAAAAAGTAGTCAAAGAACGTTTGTGTGCTAAAGCTTATTATAAAGTAAATGAGTTTGTTAACGAGTGCACACCTTGGGAATAAGATGCTCCCCTGCAAGGCTAGCTTGTGCACTTTTGACTTTGTTATATTTAACATAGATTTAAGTTTACAATGTGAAATATATATTTTTTTTCAAAAGAACAATTTTCCATATTTTTGCAAATTGATGGCCCCGTGCGAGTTTCTTACGCCGGTTCTTCTTGGCGGGTTAGGGTTGAACCGGTGGTAGCTTTTTCTGTTGACTTTCCGAAATAAGCTTGTTAAGTTTCATTTGGAAATAAAAAAAAACATTTTATTTCAATTTTTGCAATATTTTGGCGATGCGGACAAACAGTAGGGTCAACTTGGTTCGTGTTTCTTTTTGAGATTTTCCTATTTACAAATTTTTGAGCTTCCACGGAAATACTTTTGTACATAGATCCAGTCGTTGGTGTATATATGTATAACATGCCACATAAATAACAAGACAGTAAATAAATCACCCAGTACACCAGGCAGGCGCCGGCGTCAGGCAGGTGCCGGCATCAGGCCGGTCGATGCCGGGTTAGTGCCGGAAAAGGCTGGGACTATATAATCCGGAATCCAGCGGTCCCGGGAAAAATTCAGTGCACTGAAAATAGACCTCTGTGCATTAGAGCTACAAATCGAACACTGTCGTAGTCGTAGTGACTGTCGAGTCGAAGGACAATGTCATATAATATGACAGCTCGACACTCGACACTTCGTTTCTCAACTCTATTGTATTAGCGCAGAGTTCAATTTAAAAGTTTCGTGCCACGTTGATACAAACAAATCAGGGTTGAGATAATTGACAGGCGTTGTCAGTTCTGTCGTCAGCGCGTGCTAGATATCAAGCACCATCTCAAGTGTCTTGAGGAAAACGATAAACACTGACCGACTTTGGTTTGGTTTGAATAACAAAACTGTTCACAGTATTGCGATATGAAGGTTACCGGTGACGCCGTTTATTGCAAAATGTGTAGTTAAGGATAAATTGAAAAATCTGTGACTGTAACACGATAAAACCATAAAACACCGATTTTGCGGTGTATGCGTAGGTACGGTATGGCGGCGTTATTTATCGACGATTCACAAGTCTTGTGATAAAATTGCACAGGCTCATTGTTTTCATATTTTTCGAGTTCCTTACCTCAAAAGAAAGAAAACTAGTCATCTACTAAAATTGATAAGTAATATGAGGGGAATATCTGAAGGGTCAAAACTGTTGCTTAATTTGAGGGTCAAAAGATAAACCACCACCAAATAATTTTCAAATGCAAATTATTATTATCTTACCTTTGAGTTAGCTGTAATACAGTTAGGCTCACTTACGCAGATCTGGGTTAAAGTTAACCCTGGGTTAAAGTATCATGCCTTCTCTTTCACAAATTTCGAAGAACGAGAGATAACATTAAAAACAAATCAAACTGTTCTGGACAGTTACATCCATCCCAGATCTCTATGATATCTACCTTTCCAGATAAATCCTCTCCATCATCATCACCGTTATCTCTCACGTGCGAAGTCCCTAGATTACAGTGAGATCAAGATATTGTAGCTCAAGATATTAAACTATCCGGCGAATACCGGAACGATGGTTAAACTAAATGACGCTCATGTCATGTGCTCTTGTCATTTCGGCTAGAAGAGAATTCGCTGGCACCAACTTCTAAATTGAGAAGATTGAGTAGAGAAATAGTTAATATTTTAGCCGAATTTTAAAAGGGGAATTATTTAGAAAATAGGATTTATTTCATACTTTTTTGTGTATTTTTACTTTGGAAGTCGGTTAAATTTTTTGTTTAAAATACTAATTTTTGCCTTTTTAGTGACATTTGTTAAATTATTACGGGTACTTACTTATTACTAGGATATTACATAATAATTAATATATTTTAAGAACGATTAAAATAAACGATAGAATGTATAATTGAATACCTGCCAAGCTTCCATTAGGTATTGTAAATAAGATAATGATGATGATTACTGTAAGTTACATAGTGGCATATGCTTACAGTTCTTTAAACAATGCCGAAATTACCAAAAGCGTATCTTTAAATACTGAGGAGTTCTGTTCGATGCTTTTGGATCCAGGGTATACCTTGGTGCAAAATCTTATTTTTTTAGTAGCATATGCTTGTGTTACTTCAGAAAAATCAAAATCAGTACATGATGTGTCCATATAAATTTCGAGGTGTTCCCTCGATTCCTCATGGATCTCATCATCAGGTTGCCACTTTAGTGACTAAAGGACCAATTTCGAATTATACCCTTTCTATTTTTGCAAAATTCCTTTGTCTTTCGTCCTATACAAATACGTCCATAAACGGCATAAATGTTCAAAGATATACGTGTCGATAAAATACTATGAGAAGTACCTTTTATATCATCATAATGCGATGATATATGGTGTGATAGTGATGGTGATGATAATGATAATCTAATTGATATAGTGGCATATTCTTGCAGTTATTTAGACAGCGCTGAAATCCCCAAACATGTATCTATAAGTAGTCAGGAGTTCTGTTCAGTACTTTTGGATTCAGGATATATCAAGCATATGCTTGGACTACTTCAGAAAAAGTCGAAATCACCATATTATATTATGTCCGTATGAATTTCGAGGAGTTCCCTCGTTTCCTCGTGGATCCCATCATCAGGTACTTTGATGTCAAAATAACCAATTTGGGGTTATACCCTATACACCAAAAAAATAATTTTCAAAATCGGTCTACAGACGGTGGAGTAATCGTTGTACCTAGCCAATACCCTGTAAGTCTAACTAATTATTTCAAAAATCTTAATAATTATAAATTTCTGGATTGTATTTTTAACATTGTTTTAAGTAATTGTAGGAAATTTAAATCTACAAAGTGGTAAAGTGTGATCATTTAAAAAATTGAAGAGCTCTCCTCCGTGTTCTGCATCGTAAAACTTCAAGAGCAGTTAAAAGTTGAGAACTCGTGTTGATCGTTAAATGTTCTTTGGACAGACTACACAGAGCACAGGGTAAGGACTACCGAATACAGGGTAAAGACTATAATAGAAACACTACTCTCGTAATTAATTTATACTTTCATTTTAGTTATATTGAATTATAATTAAATCGATATCATAAACTGATTTTTGGAGTTTGGACAAATAATCACCTAACCAAGAGCATGTCGGGACAGGGGGGGGGGGGGGAATGCCAGCCAATGCCAATTTACTCGTATTTTTGCAACGGCGTAACAAAACTCCAACTCGGCCATTACACACATTTCAAAAACTTAACGCGCGGCTGCTCTCAAGGATCAGTACTATCGCCGCACTTGTGGAATATAAGTTTTGATGATTTATTATGTGTTCCCTTGCCTCCTCTGTGCTCTCTGATAGGTTATGCTGACGATGGTTTCTTATTATTCAAGCCAATTCGCGATCTGAAATTGAAAACAAGGCCAACAAGTGCCTCAACGTAATATCGAGTAGGGCCACAGAAATCGATTAGAATTTGCAGCACATAAAACCTTTCAAGTACTTTTAAAAGGTTCATTAATATTAACTCCTTGCATTAAACTGAACAACATCAATGTGAAACGTAAACAGTCACTTTGTTACCTAGGACTTATTTTAGAAAATAAATTTACTTTCCTGGAACATATAATACAGACCGGTGAGAAAGCTAAAAGGAATTTCTATTGTTTTACAAAAATATCAACGTCAACATGGGGCCTTTCATTTAAAATATTAAAAATAATTTATAATGCGACGTACCTCGGCAGCATATGCTATGGCGCACCGGCTTGGGCAGATAGGGCTACAATAGGAGCGGCCCGTCGTAAACTTTTGCAAAGCCAACGTCTCGCCTTAATATTTTTATGTAAGGCATATCGTACAGTAAGTACTGAAGCACTTCCAGTCTTAGCCGGAGTCCTACCAGTAGATTTAGAGATACAGCCTCGTGCAGCACTATATTATAAAAAAAAAAAAATGACTAACCCTGAGTTTTTAAGCGCGAAAGAGAGTAATAATATAACTAGATTATTCGAGCCATTAGATATTTCTATACAGAACCTAATTTCTGAGTGGCAGGAACGGTGGGACAACACTATCAAAGGGCGTCACCTATATAATTTCGTCCCTTCGGTACGCGATCGACTCTCGAAGCAATGGATAGAAATAGATCACTACGTCGCATAATTTTTGACAGGATACGGAAACTTTAAAGCGAAACTTTTTGGATTTACATTAGTCTCGTCTCCGCTATGCGAGTGTTCGGCCGAAGGTTGCCCTTATGAACAAACTGCTCATCACATACTCTGGGAGTGTGATGAGATGAGAATCGAAATGTTGTACAGCGTCCATTGTGTTTCTAGGGTTGTGTACTATGAAGATTCAGATGTACTATGAAGACTTCCGAGCTTTCAAACGTTTTTGTCATAAGTACTATTGGAAACAATGCAAGGCTTGTTTGTCATTATAAATGCATTGTAATTAATTGTCATATTATAAATTAAAACATTTAATTACATTCTGTCTTGTAGTCATAAAAAAAAACATGTTATTCCCGTGGTGCTTCCCCTTTAATTCTGACTTTTTGTCATCACAATTTTTGCTGTCTCCCGCTTTGCTTGGGGAGGGAAACTGGAATACTTCCTACTCCTCCTACAATCTTCTGATTAATTTCGTTGCGGGTTCCAAGATAGATTTAGCATGTCCCCCGGGCACCCCTGAGATCATATCAAAGGGTTTTTGCGGTTGGTTACCACTGTCGATCCTGGCTACACAGGAGTTGCAGTGGTGGGTAAGTGTGGTGGGCCAATTGCCCGTTAAAAAAAATGCCAGGGGGGGGGGGGACAACTTTGGAGACGATTACTCGAAAATTATTGACTTTGTAATCATGTCAAAGTCATATATGAAACCTTGCCCTTATTTATTTTAAAATACCTATTCAAGGATGTGAGGTACACTATGGGGTAGAATCAAAAACCATTTATCATCCCCACTACACATATATGGAGAGCCACCGCTAAAATATAAAATTAGTGTTATTTTATGATGCCAAAACCGAGATCTATACACAGTCTTTATCTATACCAAATTTCCATCCATTTATATTCATGATTACAGAAGCTAGAGGCGCGGACAGACAGGAAGAGAGGTTTTCTGGTGGGGTTCGCCGCGACATGAGCGCCAGCGCACTAACCAATGAGCCAAGGGAGATCGTCAAATTTATAACAGGGCATCCCATGAGAAATCGCAGAAGCGAGTTAACATACCAACCCCGAGCTCTAGAATGATAAAATTATGTTCATTAATAAATAAGTATCTGGGCGACCGAGGTTTGCTCGGTGGCGTCACAAAAATTACCTGAGAAACTGTGTTTAAAATTTGTATCGGTAAATTTGTCGTTTTGCACTATTGCTTCATAAGTCTCGATAAAATAAAAACTCGAAAGCATAAATCATATTCACGTAATCAGTATAGGTAAATGTTAGACATATTTACGAGAAATATATAATGTTATCTCAAACATTAACTACATTTTTTAAAACTTGTCTAAAAACAATAAAAATTAAGAAATCACCGAGCGGGATTCGAACTCGTAATACTCGTTTCTTGCGGTTCGGGTCTTAACCCGCTGGACCAGAAGGACAGTTGCCGGCTAGACGAAATTACTGACCATATTCTGCGTGGACAGAAAAACGCATGAAAACTCGAAAACACGCGTTTTCCAAAACAAAGGACCAATCTAGATCGATTGTTTACCCCCGAAAACCCCCATTTACCAAGTTTCAGCGAAATCGTTAGTGCCGTTTCCGAGATCACAGAAACATATATATAAATAAATATACAAGAATTGCTCGTTTAAAGGTATAAGATTGATACGATTGACCAAAAACGAGAGAATACCTACTATGTTTTATGGTTGAAAAGTAATAAATTCACAATTGTCACAGCCGAAAGACTCGATAACTTAACAAAAGCGAATGAATTACAATTCACAAAAGCTCCCTACGTGCAACGTTAAGCCAGAACCTAATTATAAAACTAATTTTGTTTTATGTGGTACAACCATCGATGTATCATCTAGAGACCTCGCACAGAGGAAATCAACGTATTTTTTATTATTATTTTTTTAAATTGCTATACTTTCAAATCGTCAGTACTTCAGTTTGGAACTTCTTTGAGGACTAATCAACATCCTCCCTATATTAATCCAATACGCTCAATTGAATTTTGATGTGTTTTTTTTACTTTTTTTAACGCGTCTACCAACAAAACAGACATGTGGGCCACCTACAATATCTTGATCTGGCGCAATCGTGAAACTTAAAAGAACAGTCTCGGGCAAGTACATACAAGACTCATTTAGTTATGTTACAATACACACATTACACAAAACACATACAGAACATATTTTATAGCATAACAAAATGAATAAAAATACATAGTTTAATACCACCAAAATTGTTTATAGAATATTAACAGTTTATTCTTTCCCGCAAACTAGACACAGCCTGTCCTACGGGGAAAGTTTGGAGATAAATAAATGTATTTGCGGCAAAAAAACAATGTGTTTACTTCCCTAAGTATAGTAGGTAGGTACGTCAACGGCCAACGGTTCCGATGTATAATAATTTGTAAAATGAAGCAGGTTGCTTCAGCGTTTGAGCGCGATTACGTTCAGCCATTGGCCTGAGAGATATTGAAATGCGGTTGATATTAAAACACGACTGTTGACTGTGACTGGTGTCAACCAGTTTTTTAAATCTATCCACGCTGTTGACTGTCATTGGACGTATTTATTGTTCTCATCATGGAGACTTGAAAAAAAGGAGGACCATCTCTATAACTATAAGGAGGAAAACTGAAAAATGTGTCCGACGAAAGTTATTCAAATAATAGTTCCAAAAACTGACCAGAATGACGATAGAGTCAAAATTGTGCATTCACTTGACATTGCTTGTGCATTTCACTTGCGCATTGTGCACTTGTGCATGTGCATTCACTTGTGCATTGAGTGAAGTCAAGAGTGAAGTGATTTAATTATTTATTAAATTGCCGTCGTGTACCGTGTGTTCGATTTTCAACTCTATTCTATTTGCGCAAAGTTATATTTTTTGTTAGGCTGGAGAGATTAAGGGTCTTCAGATTGGAAATCGCAGCGACGAAACTACAAATAAGAAAAAAAAGACGCACACTTTGACGAAATTTTATTGCTTATTTATCAAAATATATTTTTTTTAAAGTATCATCAGGTACAAAATAAATAGAACCTCTCAGCTTTACAGCCTTCAAGCCTCGATATACTTTACTGTACATTGTACAGAATGTATACATCACAGATTTTCGTACCGCACACATCCACATGACCGTGCCAGTCTAATGTATACAATCACTTAACTCCTTAAATATTTTCAGTCCGCTCCGTTTTCTTTTCTGAAAATAAAAGCGATATGATTTTATGTGTCGATTAAATTTTCTGATGTCTGGTGTCTAGTCCCCTGGCTTAGGGAAATATCTTTACTATGGATCCTTTGTTTAAAAGTAGTGCGGGTACTGTCTGGTCTGAATTAGTCTATTTTTAACTCTGTAATCAATTTTTAATGAATTTAGAAATAATCTTATAACTATATTTTTATTAAAAATCATGCAGTCGAATTAAGAACCTTTTTGGAGGTCGGTTAAAAAACTATAACACGACTTCGTAAAATGTATAGCTTATCTTGTTACTCAGGCTATTTTTATGAATCTATTGACACCTCATTCATTACAGTCCGATCAGTAGTTCAGGCACTACGGTGGAACAAACATACACACATACGTATCTGGCTTCGCCATAGTCTGTTAAAAAGTATTTGTAATAAAAGAAGGTGTACTTTTCCTCGCACTAAGATACAATTTTTTGAGGCTGTTACTCATCAACCATTATAGCCAGTTGCTACACAGTTGAAATTTTAACAGATCATATATTTATATTGCCGCTTTAATACAAATACTAAAAGCATTTTAAAATAATTTTGTTAATGGGGATCATATAAAACAATTAGTCTAATAAACAAACTGATTTTCGTGTCAAATAAACATACTGGTCCTACGATTACTATGTGTGATACCTCGTTGGATTTGGGATCACGTGTAGAAAACTGTGCTAGAAGTGCATATTAGCGGATAAATAATTGCAAAAGTAATAAACAATTAATGATGACAAAAAGAATGTTTTTGGTTTTTTGTTAATAGTTTATAAGCTATTAATATTTCAGAAATTCTAAAAATATACTAAATAATAGCAGAATATTTACAATCAAAAACTCCTTACTACCGGAACTCTATCTTTATTATTTTCACCTTTAATTTAACGCTGAAAACAAGTCTCCGCGCATCATTTTTTAGACGTAATTCCGAATCCAACGATGTACTCGTATCACACATAGTCATAGGACCAGTATGTCTATTTGACACGAAAATCAGTTTGTCGCCTAGACTAAAACTTTTTTTTTTCGTTTTGTTCAACCCATTGTTATATATTAAAAGAAATAATGCCGGCCAAGTCCGATTATGGAGACATATTTGCTTTCGGTAAGCCTTACATAAAAAATATTACTTCACAAGAAAAATCCCTTCAGCATTGACAAGGACTTACCAACATCCCCCTCCGGCTCGTTCCACGGCTGCCTCTCCGACGTGGTGAACAGAATGAAGAACAGGTTCGTGCACACGTAGATCCCTGATGCTAGGAAAAACACCTTCCTCCATTCGTGTGGGTCCGTCTGAGTAAGCAAAAATAATTGTTAGGATAAAAATGGTAAGCCACGAGCGATACTAAACTAGGGGCAGCTTATCCTTATAGATCCTACCGGAAGTAGGTAACTACATCGGGGGCCTGATATCCGCTATAGACCACAACGATAAAACTTCACAGTTCAGCCACAGATTAACTGAAGAGGAACAGATAAACGGCTACATAGTTAGCTTTCGAGTTGATTGCACTACTTACTACAAGCGGACGGTGTGTCCGCGATTTTGTGGAAAAAATTGTGGGCTAGGGATGGGGACGTCAAATCTTCCAATTTGGATCGATTTGGTTCGTTCTATGAAAGCTGTTTCTCTGTACGTAAGTATATATTATTATATTCTAGTCCGTCTGTCTGTCTGTCTCCGCGCTTCCAGCTTCTGTAATTATGAATATAAATTGATAAAATTTGGTATAGTTATAGATTGTGTATAGATCTCAGTTTTAGCATCATAAAATAATAATAATTTTATATTTTAGGGGTGGCTCCCCATACATCCGAAGTGGGGATGAAAAATATTTTTTCATCAACCGTGTGGGGTATTGTTGAATAGGTATTTTGAAGTAAAGGCAAGGCATTATTAATAATTATTATATTTAAATAATGGCATACATGATTTTTTTACAAAGTCAACCATTTACAAGAAATCGGCCTCCAAAGTGGTTTATAAGTTGATCCCCCTCTGGCATTTCTAAACTATGAGACTTAGAAACTTGCAATTTTCCGTGCTAATATATCATGCTAAAAACTCTTTAGAAAAAATATTTTCAGAGAAATCGGACAGTAACTTTTAAAGTAATTTGAAAAAAAACCTTTTACGCGGTTATAGTTACGGAACCCTCCTTAGACATGTCCTGACATGCTCTTGGGCAGGTTAGGTTACTACCGTTTGGGTACGGAATCTTATTTACAATAAATAATACAGGTAATTAACATTACAAATTAGGTACCTACTACAATTAGAATAAGAATTACACTTAGTTGATTAATTAATTTTATACCACGACAACAATGAGAGGAAATTGGGAAATGTTATTGTTATGGCATTTAATACGAGTGGAATTTATATACAAATCATTGCAGTCAATGATCGAAGGCCTGTATTGTTTGGATATAATATTTTCTTGGTTTAGACATAATATCCATCATACAAATGGAAATGGGCATAGAAAATAGCATTTACATAATATAAATATTTACGATCATCATAATAGAAATATTTACGACATTAATATAATATATATCAAAGATTATATATTATATTATTACTAGATGTTGATCGCACTTCGTGCGCTCAAGAAAATTCCCCAGAAACCGTACGTTTTGCCGCAAAGTAGCCTATGTCCTTCCGCGCGGTCTACTCTATATCCAAACGCAGCCTTTCAAATTCATTCAATGCAAACAAATCTTTCCTGTTTACTATTAGTATATACCAACGATATAATGGCGATAGTAAATGATTTTATTTTATTTTATTTTATTATTTTAGAAAACCAACAGCTTATAAATATTACAAATATAGTCTAGGCATAGAAAAAGCGAAGCCAATTATAGGTTTTCACAATTAGTGACTAAAGAAAAGTACAAACAAGCAAACACTTGACTATTAACAACAACATTCAAAATCAAGTTAGTACTTATATAAATATAAATTTAACGAAGTTTTTTTGTTCAAAGAAGTTAAGGTTTAGCTTATCTCTTGCTTTCTTGCTATTCAATGTGTATGGATCAAAGGAGAATTTTTTACAAGTATTGTTAAATTCAATGCTAGCTCGCACCAGGCAGGAGCTACGCCTGTAGTTGGAGTTGTAACGTGGAACCAGTGGTGGATTAAATCGGCGTTGCCTAGTAGGTACATAAAAGTTTATCTTACTAAGAAGATCTGGACAGTAAATTTCATTGTTAATGATTTTTAGTATAAATATAAAATATGCAATATGTCGGTGAATAAACAAAGGTTGAATGTGGAATTTCTTACATAGAGACAGATAATCATTAGAACTGTAGGGTATTTTTAGACGGTAGCATAGAAATCGTATAAAATTCTTTTGAATGCTTTCAATCTGAGTTATGTATTTATCATAACAGGGATTCCAAATCTGACAGGCGTAAGAAATAACATAATACATATTAAATACGACATAATAATATGGTCAACGTGAGAATCGAACATCAGCTTAGAATCATGAAAGACACCCAAGTCGCACACAGCGTCTGTTCTTTGGATTTGAAGACCTTTCAGATAGTATCTAGTCGTGATAATATTAGTTTTTCTACTGTAGGTGATTAATAGGCATTTCTTGGGGTTGAGGTATAATTTTTTTTCTTTGCAGTATCTATCTAGACGAACTAAGTCCGCTTAAAGTACATCAGCATCCTTAAACGAGGAAATAGGATAAAAAAAATTCATGTCATCAGCAATGTATAGGAAGAATGAATTTTTAAAGCAAATATCGATGTCATTGATAAAAATTATAAACAGAAGAGGGCCTAACAGGGAAGCCTTGCGGAACGTCACTTGGGACGGGAACCCAACTAGACATGTAGTTGTTAACAACAACAGCTTGAGAGTGGTTATTAAGATAAGAACAGAACCACCTAAAGAGATCACCCTTGATGATGATGTGATGTATAGGTTGGTTTTTAGAATATTATGATCAATACGATCGAACGCCTTACTATAATCAGTGTAGACTACGTCTGTTACTTGTTTATTTGCGTCCATTTTCTGTGTTAAGAAATCGCTCAGAAGCACAAGATTTGTAACAGTAGATCTACCTGATAAAAAAGCATGCTGTGATGGACTGAAAACTTTGCTCAGCGACGCATAAACTTGCCTATAAATGATACGTTCAAAGACCTTAGCCAAAGTGCATAATTTGGAAATTGGTCTATAATTTACGATTTCTGTTTTAGCTACCTTTTTGTGTATTACTCCTCGTAATATAGGCCAATTTCCAAACTTTAGGAACTGTGCAAGATGAAATAGATTTAGTGAATAACAAAGATACTGGTAATGATAAGGTCTCGTAGCAGCGAATGAGAAACTTAGGTGATATGTTATCCGGACCAGCAGATTTTTAGGGATCAAGATATTTTAAAAAATATTTAACATTTGCAAGGTTGATTTCAATTGAGTTAAGATGTGAAGTGGAAATCAGTAAGGTTTGAACATGATGAGGATATAATGTTATTATCGCTACGATTACATATATTAAGGAAGAATGATTGAAAATGATCAGAAAACGCTTTGCAAATAGACTGTCACCATTATGAATGAGGTTACTAGGGAGCATATTAGATTTAGATCTGTGCTTAATATAATTCCAAAAATGTTTGGGATTTTTTTTCAATAGCTGATTCGGTAATTTGTAAGTAATTTTGGTAACATTCAGCTACCAATTTTTTAACGGTCCGATATCATAAAATATATATATTTTTTTTTTAAATTTATACTTTATACGGCGTTAAAGAACTGGAGTGAACCAGATTGGATACGAACTTTGCTTCACTCTCCTATGTAAAAGCGTAGCCTTTCTCCTTCGCCAGTGATTTAGTTTTATTCAAGAGCAGCTTATTATTGAGGGTAAGATGGTCATTGATGAAAATTCTGTCGCTACCTTGAAGATTAATGTCCCCCGGTGAAAAGCTACATTTCTTCGCCGCCGCACTAAAATCCTCCTTCAGGTATCTGTTATGGAGGGATACGGTTTTGGTGTTTTGTTGTTGGAAGAGGGGATTCTGGCAGCGTAGTTAATCTGGTCTTTACTGATGGAATATTTTATCAAGTTGCTTATATTCGTGATAATCTTAAGCAGGTTTTCAGATGGGGTAGCAGGAATACCCTTAATCTCAATATAGTTCAAGCGCGAACGCTGTTCACTGTCACGAATAATGCTTTCAAAACCGTCGAATCGCTGCTGAAGTAATTTGATCTCATCGTTGGTTTTTAAAAGATCTTGAACTTCTTTTTAAAGTTTAGAAATTTTATCTGTCATTGAATCAAATGTTTGATGAAAAGTAAATAGATGCCCTTAGCTCGGTTAGCTCAGACGAGCAAGATCTGCCAAGCCTGAGTTGATTGTCTTGATATCAGACACAATATCTGGTAGGGCCACCATCTGTATGCTTATGGTCTAATTTCGTGAATAACAACGTCCAAATCAGCAGGAGCAGGTGGGGCTAATTCCACCTACTAGGCTACTGGAGCAACAGGGATCGCCGGTCCCCTAGATTTGCAGCTGATACATTTCCAGTCATTTTTACGTTCACCCAGCTTTCTATAGCCGGATTCAGTAATTCCAGAATACCGGAAATCGAAATTATTTTTGCAGGCACATTGAGGACTGTCGATGAACTTTACATCACATTGATTGAACTTAAACATTTTATATTATATTTTACAACAATTAATCGACTTGACGAAACAAAAGGTTATGCGCCCCTGGCTTTCGGGACAGCCGATATGCGTACACGAGTGCAGTGTTTGCTTGCGAAGACAAGACTATGCTATATTGTGATACTTGCACTATGTTGTGGCTTTAATGACGATGGTTTAAAGTAGTTAAACCACAACGTCACGGAATGATACATTTTGTGCTAATAATTCTGATAAATTAGAGAATTACTCGGATTTAGTTGATTCTGTAAAAGGTAATGATGATGTCAGGCTTCACAATTATTATGTTAAAGATATTGCTGTGAACTATGATTAAAATTACCTCGTCAGTGATGATGACGCCGCAGACGATGGGCGCGATGATGCTGATAATGTTGGCGAAGAAGTTGGAGATGCCCATCAGTGAGGAGCTGAAGTTGGGCGCCAGGTCGATGGAGATCAGCTGCAATAGGAAAAAGGTTTGCTTAAATAGGTTTAGTTATCTAAAATAATATTTAAATGAAGCTGTAGTAAATAAAATACTATCAGGGAATCTAATTCATAAGCTATAGTCATAATTTTTTCGTATTATATGAGTATATCGTTTTGCTACTATTTCGGTTTGCACCAGTAGTTTAATGTCATGCGAAAGCATATCCAGATTCTAGAATAAAACATTTATGTGTTCATACAAATTGTTACATTTACAAGGCTCAATGATTGGGTAAAAGCTAACAATAAAACCAAGTTTTAAACCGAAGGAGTAAGGCCACTGCCTTGAAGGCGGCAAAGCGCGCAGTCAGGCGCCATAGTCAAATTACGACTAATTTGACTATGGCTATGACCCGGTTGACAGAAGTACACTCCTGTCAGGAGGTGCGACATGGCAACAGGAGCGACAGCGCCGGCGAATGTCAGCCATATTTACGAAAGCCTAAATTTGTCGTAGAAATAATTTCGACCATTGCGTCAGAAACATCTATCATAAATATCATGAAATGATGTTGTCAATTAGTCAAACAGGAAACGAGCTTGTGAATGCTTATTCCTGGCTTGAAAAAATCTACGTCCGGCGAGCACCGCACTACTCCCGCATACCTCTAGCCGCGCACACATAGGCGCGAGATGTCATTCGTGTAAAACGTTGATTGACGGCTTTTTACATTAGTTTTATTTATATTTTTCTTTACGCCTGCGCCGTAATCACCGCTTAACAGCAGACAGCGGCCTAAAGGTTGGCGAGTCCATTTAATTACCACGTATAACGTAATAAGCTCAAAGTGAGCCACAAAAAGATTCAGCCGCAAAGGGGATGACTTAACACGGGGAAAGTCACGAAATGTTTGGAATTTTATATTTTCTTAAGGATAACATTTGAGACATTTTTAAAAGTTTTTACATTAAGTATTTTAAAGGTTGTTGAAATGTAATAATGTTGTCCGTGATGTTGTAATGTTTTCAATAATGTTGTCCAAAGGTGCATTTTATGGACCTATCATTACAATCGCATTACTTTGAAAACTGTAATTTCGATTTAAGGAATGATTTTAAGATTAACTAGCGGTCGCCTAGCGATCGAACAGCGATCATAAATTTTGTTATTTTTAAGTTTCAACTTTATTATCCTTTTCCTTTGCCACGTCAACGTGTGATCAAATTGAATTTTTTTATTTTTTCGGAATGTCAACAGACAAAGCTACCCACCAGTCAACCCTAACCCGCCGAGAAGAACCGGCGTAACAAACTCAGTCGGGTGCCACCTTTTAGCAAAAAGATTAGGAAAACCTCCAATAAACGACTGAGAAGCGAAAAATACGTTAAATGGACACTTTACTGCCTAATTGTTTTTTGCTTTGCCTCGAGAGTTATATATTTTGTATTATACATGATTTTAAAATGTTGTGTTTCTTAATAAATTAACGTACGACAAAAATTTAAATATTGGGCTATAGTAGATCTTAACCCGAGTGGAATAAGCATTACTAAGCAATGATATTGTATTCTTGAATACTGCAGTATTGGCCCATTTCACGTTATTATGGATTATAATATATTAGCAGATTATCGAAATTATTAAATTAGGCTTGTGAATTGAATGTTTAAGCAAATCATGTCTTCCGGTTGAATTAAACACAGCTATTTCAGTGCAAAAGCTAGTCGAAAATACTTCATACTCAAACACCTAATTGTAACTAACGTCGATTTCCAAAATTCGACTGTCGAACTAACTCGAAGCGAAAGCCGGCGAAAAACTTCGTTTAACACTCTAGTTGAATTCCTGACGCTTTAAATTGAAACCGTTTCTATTGTTTTGGAAATTCGTATGTTTTCCCGTTCCCGTTTATTTAAGTCAATCAAATTTTTGATGCGTTTCACTGTATTAAATGAAAACGTTCAATTTAAATCAAATTTGTTTAAGACCAAAGTCAGTTTTTGTACGGGAATGACAGGCGTGAGACGATGTATGAAAAACAAAGATACCCGAAAGAAATTAAGAACGTGGTTGTAATGCATTACATATTATGTTTGCCGGTGTAGGTAGGAGTAGGAGTAGGTGTAGTTTTTGGCGTTAACAACCTGCAATTTCAATGTACGGAGGTACGATTTCGGTAGTACAATTTTCAGTTCCGCGATCGCTGAGGCGAAAACGAAGCTTTAATCTATACCTACACCTACCTACATACAACAGCAACCTATTGACATACTCCTTCATTTCATACACCAACAAATACATCTACGCCTACATCTCCAACCTATGTACTATGATTTTGGATTTTATTCTTGCTGATAACTTCTTTACCCGGCGTTTTTCAGGATTGCCTTTATAAGGGCATCGAAGATGATTTAAAGTGAACTCACTGGCAACCATTCCATTTCTATCGATTCTTAAGTTGGTTAAAAAGCAATTACAGCCGTCCATAAACGTGATAACCATTACAGGGCTGCCAAAATAAATGCCGCCCTTTAAAAATTAACTGTATGCTCTTTTAGATCTAATTTAATATTTTTGTAAGGGCTCCCATATACAGTCCGGTTTACCTTCAGTTCGGCCTAAACGGATGCAAAATCGTATCGTCTGTGTGCAATTTCGAGGTCGCATCAGTCGGCCGGATGGAATGAAGCGATTCGTTCCAGTGTTGCCATCTCTGTTTTTATGAAACTACTAAACTCGCGTCGATTTCTACTAAGAACTACTAAAAGAATACCTACTAAAAAATATCAAAAAAGCTACTAAATCGCTTCAGTTCTCGCCAGACCCGAGGCCGTACTGGCGTGTATCGTGTACAAGCGTAGTGAGTTTACAATTAATAAACAGGACCGTAGCTCGCGGTAAGCCAGAATGAACTGATGCGATTTTTCCGTGTATGTGCTCGAATCCGTTCAGGCCGAACTGAAGTCAGTTCTAACTGAAACGATCGGCGTCTCGTCTGTGGGGGCCTTAAGCAAAAAGAAATCAGCGCAAAAATGTTACCAATTCAAATGTCATTAACCTACTGTGCAATAGGGAAATACAATGACACATTTATTACATAGGATCTGGACAACTGTTGCCTTTTGAAAGGGCTTTTCATCGGATCGGAATGGAGTGTTAGAGGCATCACAGAAGATGCTATAATATTTTATGTTATGATAAACATAGCTTGCGATACAGTTTGTATAAACTATCATATACGGCTAAGATTCTATATATGCAGATGAATTCCAGGCATCTTATGACACAATATAATAGTATCTGTAACGGCTTTGCGTGTATTAAATGAAGCATACATACAATATATCCGCAGTACTGGCCGGCGTTGATCCCCACGCTGATGGTCAGCATCACCACCGCCAGCATCAGGTTGCCCTCGGGGGTGTAGGAGAGACCGATCAGAGCCAATGCTGAACCCCATAGACCTGTAAAAAGCACAATTATAGCTCCCACAATAATTCCAGTTTCGGTAGCCGAAAATAAAACCAGACCGGCTACGCAGGAGTTATTTTAAAGTGGGTGTGCGCATTACACAAGAGCACTCTCTCTTTCTTTACTCTCGTAACCCAGTGGGACGGATAATCGATGATAGCATGACGAGAGATCAGACGCAGGACCTACTTTTTACATGCCCATCTGACGCATGGATAATTTCTTTGTCAGGCAATAAGGTGATAAGCCTGTTTTGTCCTAACCAGATTTGAAAACAACATTTCAACATTTTTTGTGGTTCCAACGCGGAGATCGAATCCACGATCTCTGAAGCTAAGCTCTAAGCCACTGGACCACGGAGGCGGCGTCGTACAAAGTACATTAATTAGTTATTGGTGTAATAATATCAGGCTGATGATAATGAAGATAATAATTATGAGATAAGAAAAATCCTGTTAGCATAAAAAGATGTGATGATAATAGCGATGAAGTCGGCATAGCTGCTGATGATTAAAATAACTACGAGCTAAAAAGACAATAGTGTGTTAAAACACATTTAAATAGCAACAAAAAGCTTGCGATTTTTTAGAAGAAGAAATCAAGATGTAGAACCGTCGATAATGATGAGGAAAACAATATCCCTCGAAATGTTTGTAAACATCTCGATTTGGAGTTAATTTTAGTACATCGGACTTCTAAACTTCATCAAAGTAATGGTAAACATGGTTTTAGAATTTAGATCGAAATTGAATATTCATTACATTTGATCGATGTTCGAACTCGACGCTCGCAAGGAGCTCAATTCAAGTTTAGTCCAGATTATGGACCGTCTCATATATGATGTAATGTCTCTAAGGCTTTGATCACCAAGTTCTTAGTAATTTTGTTTGGTGATGAATTTATTTTTAGAATGTCACGTAATGTAATTGAAGAATAGAATTTTTTTATTCGTAATTGAGTAACCGAGCTTTGTTTGGAGTACTAGTAAATTTAAAAAAAAGAATCACAAAAATATTTATCTGACCGGGATTCGAACCACATTTCAAATTTCTGAACAGTGCAAAAACTATACATACGCATACCGAACTTACACAATAGAGTCGAAATTATTGATATATTGTTGCACGATGAAAGAAAAAAACATATATAGTTAAAAATACACAGTTTCTAAGGGATAAGACGTAGCTAGATCGATTTTACTCTTCCAAAGTTCCTTATATACTAAATTAATTTCATGGTAAAAGTTGCAGCCGTTGCCGATATACTGATTATATATATACAAGATTAGCTCGTTTAAGGTATAAGATTATATCAGAAAAGATTTTTTTGGCGGGATATTACTGGATACAATATTAATTCTATTATATGCTATAGATTTCCGTAAAGTAACTCCTGATTCTATAATAATATGTAATTGAAGTAATCATCATATTGTGATAACGTCTTCCCTGTTTACATTACAAAGTAACTGGGGCTACTTTGTAATGTGTCTAGTATTTATTATGCTATACGTCTACTACGGGTTGAAAGACTACACGTGCCTTTAAAGTCGTGCTAAATACTCTTGAGGAAAGTTATTTTCAGCGAAATCGAAAAATAATTTTCAATCGATTTCAAAAACAACCTGATGCCCATTGATATAATGTGTCCCTGACGCGCTCGTCGTTCGGTTATTTACTGTAAGGTGTAAGTTATCTTTAGGGAGTTAATTAGTATATTAGTTATCTTATACTTTAAACGAGACGATCTTGTATATATATATATATATATATATATATATAATCGGTATCTCGACAACGGCTACAATCGACTCTCTCACGTCAGTCTGACTGGCAGCTTGGTATGCGTATCTGCGTCAATTTTTGGAATTGTTTGCAAATTCGGAATGTGGTTCGAATCCCAGTCAGATAAATATTTTTGTGATTCTAATTATTTATTTTACTTTTATATTTTTTTATTTATTTTATCGTTCTACTAAAACACCGATCAAAGCTCGTTCTCCCAGGTACTTTCAATTAAAAATTGAACTATGACATGTAAAGTCTACATAATAATTACCAATTGACGCATCCGATGTATATTTAATTTCCCTCAATATAGATCAGAGTATACTTACCGATAGAATTGAAGAGTTTTCTAGTGTTGCTGACGCTGAGCCAGCCCCGCCTGATGATGAGGTCCGTCATGGTGCCCATGGGGAAGCTCAGCAGATACATTGCCAGGTAAGGCACTGATGACAGTACTCCATTCTGAAAGCATTTCAAACATTCACCTTAAATATTATTAAGGCTTGTTTAGATCCAATTGCTTATAAGCGTAAACAAATAAAGATACTTATGTAAATGCCAGTTATTTATCGTACAACGAATAAATACAATGACAAATTATTTTGATAGAATTTCTTCTTTCTATTTACGTCAAGATTCCATTGGATCTTATTTGTATGGACAGAGTATTAAGTCGGTATCCGAATAAAATATGTACCACGTAACTATTTAATAAACGTCTGTGAACAAACACAAAAAACTACTGCCTTAGTGTGCTGGTATCACGATGATTACGTCAGTTATTTGGCAACACATTTCCAAAGCACCAAGAAAGTTGAGATTAAAAACTTACTTTAGTCAAATTGACGTCCAACACTTTGTGCATGTAAGTTGGCATTTCTGTCATCAGCGTGAAGAAGCCCCAGTTTTGACCACAATGTGCGATGACAGCTGCCCAGAACGGCAGACAAGTTATGATCTTTGACCATGGCGTGGGGTGTTTCTGAAAAAAAAAACACGACGTGTACAGACAAAACGCGGCAGAAGATAAACTTCACTCATCATTTAAAATAAAAAAATTCCCTCAACCATAAATTGCCTAAAGAAAATCAAATAGAATAGAAAAATTTAAATTTGTACTAGCGCCATCTGTGTATTGAGCCGTACTTTCGAAATTTAAGCTGCCACGTAAGAAGTATAAGTATCTTCCGATAGATGGCGTTATATCCAAAATCGTGTCGTGACGCGTGACGCAACCTTGAAATTTCAATGCCGCTAAAGCAGTTTCACTTCAAAAAGGAATCATAAGAGATTTTATTACAATATAAAACTATAGTACGAGCAATAGTATCGTCTAATGGCCAGCGATTATCACCGCCATGTACACAATACAAGTAATGTTCTCAGGTGAGTATGTTCCATATTTTGGGCTCTCACACGACACAGGTTTGAAAAACAATTTCGCAACACCATTCATTCACTCTATCCGTAGGCTGACATACTCCGTGGTCTAGTGGTATAGAGCTTGGCTCACGACTCGGAAGTCGTAGATTCGACTCCCGCGTTGGAACAACAAAGAATGTTGGTTCCAAGTTTGGTTAGGACAATGCAGGCTGATCACCTGATTGTCTGACAAGAGAGGTGATCCATGCGTCGGATGGGCATGTAGTAGGACCTGCGTGTGATCTCTCGCCAGTCATGTCGGTTATCCGCCCCACTAGCTTTCGAGAGTAAAGGAAGTGAGAGTGCTCTTGTGTACTGCGCACAAACTTGGGCACAAAAAAATTAAACCGGACACCGTCGCCGAAATCCGTGTGGGGCGATATTATTCTATCCTTAGGCTACGTTCCCACGAGCGTTTTAGTGGTCGCGACAGAAAAAACTACACTGTAAATAGAGCTGTGCGTTAATACAATAGAGCTTATAATCATGTAGAGCTCTCAAATCTGACATTTGACACTTGAAACTTTGATTTTTAGCTCTATTACAATAGCGCAGAGTTCTATTTATAGAGCAGTTTTTTATCGCCACCACAAAAAATCTCTCGTGGGTACGAGGGCTTAGTTTCGAAATAATTATATCCAGTTATAACCTACCTTTTGCTCACCAACTCTTCCCAGACTCGTCTGTATATACAACAGCTCCTCCTCCGAGATCAGCTTGGATTGCTCAGGTGAGGCAGCGCCAAACACCAGGTACGCCGCCGTCCATATCACGCCAAGGGTGCCGTTGGTGTAGAATATCGCCTGCCACCCCCACGTGGTCGCCAGGAAACCTGCTGCTATCAACTGCAGAGCTATGCCAAGTTGACCTCCTGAAATAGAAACAACCTTTTTCAAACAAAATATTAGCTACTTTTTGTCCCGAAAAAGTACAGTGTTCCCGTGGGATACTGTATTTACGCGGGCGGAGCCGCAGTCTAATTCTAGTAAATAATAAATCTATATACGCTTCACACCACGACAATCTGGTCCCGTGCTAAGTATCCGAAGAAATTGTGTTACAGGAACCAGACAACGGGAATTATATTTAACACTTTTATACTATACATATTATTTAATATTTTTATTATATTATACACATATTTAATTCACATCCATGACCCAGGAAACTTCTTATTCCCTCCGGCTTACACGACCTCTGTGGCTCAGTGGTTCAGCGCGTTAGTGCTCAAGCCGGAGGTCTCGGGTTCGAATCCCGCCGAAGGAACAAAAAGTTTTTCTGTATTCCTGGGTTAAATATGTGTAAAGTATAAAATTATTAAATATACTTCCCGTTTTCTGGTACCTGTAACACAAGTTCTTCGGATATTTAGCACGGGGCCAGATTGTCGTGGTGTGAAGCGTCCATAGATATTATTATTTAATATTATTATCAATGTTATACGATACCTACTACCTATCTCCCAAACTCTTTAACAATCACATATCACGCTTCTTGAGACGAACTCAATTAATAAAAACAACCGGCCAAGCGCGAGTTGGAATCGCGCACGGATGGTTCCGTACAAAGCGTACAAAAAAAACACGTTTGTCGTACATCGAAGTCTTAGTAATAGAGTCCCGTTTTCACCCTTTGGATACGGAACCCTAGACATCAAATGCAACTCTGTTCTCAACATACGTAGTAGTACTCATAATGTATACAAACTAATTTTAATAACTTACCAACCAAAAAGCCTAACGCCTCCCACTTTAAATTATACTACTTTATATGTGAAGTTTGTGAAGATGTGATGGATGTATGTATGGATGTATGGATGGACGTTTGTAACTCTTTCATGCAAAAACTACTCAACGGACTTCGATGAAATTTGGATTGGTAGCAGTTTAGGCTCCGCATTAAAACATAGGCTAATTTTTATCCCAAAAAATTTCAGTATTCCCGTGGGATACTCGGCACTATATTTACGTGGGCGGAGCTGCTGGAAAAAGCAAGTGACCTATATGCCCTTTATCTTTTGTACAAATGAACCGACGTGTGAAGTCTGAAGGGCGTGGGTGATCGCTTTGCGTTCAAAAGCGACTAATCTTAGGGATATTCATCCCATTGAGTTGGGGATTACGACGTTATACCGCTACATATAATCAAGGTTTAAGACGCGAGATAAGTTGAATTTGAAATTATTTCGATAGAATACTTCAAGATACCACGATTCCACGATAAATGAATAAATAAAAAGGGCATGTAAGATTATGTAGCTAATTTTCATGCAACTTTATCAATATAGTTTGTTCTGAGAACACTACGACGCCCATGAGATGTACTATCAGGGAATTTAATACCTTAGCAGGTAGATAACTATCATAATTTGCATGTCTTGTCATAATGACGATCCATAGTTACAATACAAAATGACAACTACCAGAGTTAGTATACTAGGTCTTTATATATGAAATTGGCGTTTTGTAAACGAGGGACATAAAGTCGATTTTTTTAAACATAATATATTTATTTAATCAATGTATATACCTGCTATGCTATCTATGCACTTTTGCCATCTCATAGGTAGTTCATTGATTCCTTTACTAAAAAAACCATTCGGACAGGAATCAATAAAATCTTTGAAGGTGCTTTGGACTGCCCCATCGGAGTTGAATTTTTTCCCTTGCAAGAAGTTATCCAAATTTTGAAAAAATGGGATACGGTGGATGTCTTAGACATTACAATTAAAGCTCCTCTAATTTGTTAGCCGTCTGTTGTGCAGTGTGTAGCGTTGTCCTGAAGTAGCAGTGGCCTAGAGCGAATGACCAACCTCGGTTATTTAGCAGCTAGCTTTTCCATCATGATTTGCAGTTGCTGGCAATAGATATCTGGCAATAGATTAATGCTGTAATCGTCTGGCCAGATTTAAGAAAGCCGTAGTGATTGACACCGGCACTAGTCCACCAAACGCTCACAAGCAACTTTTTTTGCGTCAATTTTCGCTTGGGGCAGGCTTTGGCTGGTTCGCCAGGGTTCGACCATTGCGATTAGCATTTCCGATTATCGTACAGGATCCACTTTTCATCACAGGTAATGATTAGATTTAAAATCGCTTCATTATTGTGCCAGTTGAGTAATGTAACGCAGCAGTCGACGCGCGTTTGTCGGTTTGCTGCACTCAATTCATGAGGTACCTTTCAAGCTTTTTCACCTTCCCAATTCGCTTCAAGTGGATTAAAACAGTTTTATTACTAACACCGCAGCCTTCAGCTAACTCGGACGTGGTTTGAGATGGATCCGCTTCCACAATAGGCTTCAATTGTTCATTATCAACTTTGGTCTCCGGCCGTCCACGGGGCTTGTTCTGCAGGGCGAAATTTCCAGAACGAAAACGTTGGAACCAAAAACGCACTGTGTTTTCTTTTGCGACACCGCCGCCATACACATAATTAATCCTTCGAGCCGTTTCTGCAGCACTGGTGCCACGGTGGAACTCGTACTCGAAAATAAAACGATATTTCAAGTTTTCCATTTTGTACAGTTTTCCAGTTTGTCAACAGAGTGACGCAAAGAAAAAACCAAAAGAGGAAAAAACAAATTAATTACGGTTTTCGAAACACGAATGAATGTGTAAATAGCGGTATAATTTGAAATTGAAATTCCTAACCAAATAATCTATTTTGATTAGGAATTTCAATATATTTGAGATCAAAGTGGCCAGTACGACAAAACGCCAATTTCATATGTAAGGAAGGACCTTATATACCTTTCATATATAAGGTTCTTCGTAATCAACTACGGATATCTAAGGTATATTATAATCCGCTGCTATAAAACGTTTAGGCAGAAAAATAAGTATCTAAATAATTGCAAAAAAATATATTTTACTGATTAAAATTACATTGCGTTCTCTAAAGTGTGTTAATGTGAGGTCTTTAATCTATCTGAAACAGCTGATTTAAAGCAGAATCAAATACTTTTGTCTTAATAACATCAATACAATCAGATGTGTGAGGTCAATGACCTTAAAAGCGCCGTAAAGAGCGTACTGTAAATATTTTATTTAGCATTTATTTTTATGAATTTGTCAATCATTATTCTGCCTTTACATAAACAGTAGATCATAGGCCCAAAATATCCGTACTTGACTTTGCACAACATTGTAATATATTATGATATCACGTACGGACAAATTGCCAAAATGGTCAATCAGCTACATAATTAGATTCCCTGATATTATAGCTTATGCATTCTCCTTTCTGTTACATATATCAACAGTAAGATGTAACTGTCAATGTCATTATTGACATTGACAGATGTCATAAGTAAAGCCTATCGAGTTAGTTTATTTTAGTCGGCCAAAAGGCTATACATAGTGTAGACGTATATATTGTGCTAAGCATATCTCATTACATATTGTAATACGTATTTGTGGTAAGCACCAATAAAGGAGAGTATAAGAATTGCTGCTGTATTATTATCATCACCACACGAGCGCACGAAGGACTTACAATCAAGAGGTCATAGACCAACACATGGTGTCAGGTGTGAAAATTTAAAAGAAAACGAAAATTATGAACAAAAAAGAGGGTACGTCGAAAACTCCGGAAGCTTCGAGACAATCTGAGTGTGGGAACTTAACAATGGCAGGCAACGGAGTACAGAAGCTTGAGATCTCTACAGAAATTATCAACAATAATGCTGAAAATTTCAAGAAATGGACGCAGTCATTCGAGATATTTCTACTGGCGTCGGGCATGGAGAAAACGGAAGACAAAAGAAAAATTGCAATCATGCTGCATTCCATGGGAGAAAAGGGTTTAAACATATACAATTCCTTCAATTTGGACCTAAGCACTACTACTTTCCAAGAAGTCAAGGCAAAATTCGTCGAGTATTTTGAACCCAAAAAGAATTTGACGGTGGCACGACACAAATTCTTTACGTTGAAACAGCGTGTGAACGAATCCTTGGAAAACTTTCTAATGGAATTAGAAAACGCAAGTCATGCCTGTGAGTTTGGTTCGCTACGTGAGTCCCTTGTAAAGGACATTCTCATTGCTAATATGGCCACAAACTTCTCGCAATTTCGTCAAAAGCTACTACAAGAACAGGACCTATCCCTAGAAAGAGCCAAACTCCTCTGTAGAACACTGACGATGGCGCAGAAAAGTGAAGAATCAATCAATGCAGCAGATCGAAGAGAAGCCACAATATACAAGCTAC
This sequence comes from Phengaris arion, assembly GCA_963565745.1. NCBI lineage: Eukaryota > Metazoa > Arthropoda > Insecta > Lepidoptera > Lycaenidae > Phengaris > Phengaris arion. Next base: position 1,122,938 of record OY751446.1, on the reverse strand, counting down.
ACAAAAGTCGTCGGGCCAGTTCTCCCTCATACCAGAAAAGAAAAAACGCAAGATCTCCATCATGCCAAGGTCACCCAAGGTCAGTTACGCCTGGATCAAGAACAACGTCGTGTGTAAAGTGCAACACATCGCATGGTCACCGCAACTGTCCAGCTTGGAAACACAGATGCAGGTCATGTTTTAAATATGGACATTTTACTCATTTATGTTTCAAGAAAAACAGTGTCAGGACTGTTGTTACTGGGGTAGGTAGCATAAATCTCGATGATGAATCAAGCCCCAAAAGTGCTGAGGCTGAGGCTGAGAGATTTACAATAGGGGCATTGTTCAACATTAAAAACATAAAATCACAGAATGCTAGTACAAATTTGATAAGCACAACAGACAAGTCCTGGTACTGTTCTCTTAACATAAACAACAAAAATGTAGATTGCCTAATTGACACTGGCGCAGACATAAATGTGATGTCTTATCAAGTATTTAAAGAATTGAATCATAAATTTGACAAGCAGAGTAAAGAAATGTGTAAAAAATATAATATATTTGCCTACAGTGGGCACAGAATACCGATAATTTCAGTGTTAAACATTTGTTGTTTAGTTGAAAACAAAACAAAACCAGAAAACATTACTTTTGTTGTAACAAAATTAAATTGTCCAACTGTGATTGGTTTACCCACTTGTATAAAGCTAAATTTAATAACAAAAAACTTTTCTCTATCAATGGAAAATGAAAAAAATGTTGAGCAAAATGTATATAATATGTATCAAAAAACTTGTGACAAAATTGTGACCAGATATAATGATGTGTTTCAGGGTCTAGGCTGCCTCCCATACGAACACAGCATCGTGCTAAAAAAGGATGCTATTCCGTGCGTTGATCCCCCTAGAAAGGTACCCTTCGCGTTGGTTGAACCGTTAAGGAAAGAGCTTCAACTCATGGAGAACATGGGAGTCATACGGAAGGTGAACAAACCTACTCTCTGGGTGAGTAGTTTAGTTATAGCCATGAAAAAGAATGGTGGATTAAGAATTTGCTTAGATCCTAGAAATTTAAATAAAAATTTATTGAGATGTCATTATCCAATTAAAAATATAGATGAAGTCAGGTCTAATTTGTCCAAAGCCTCTTATTTTTCACATTTAGATGCGTTTTCTGGATTCTATAACATAAAATTAACTAAAGAAAGTAGTGGTCTATGTACATTTCAAACTCCATTTGGCAGATACAAATTTTTAAGATTACCTTTTGGAATAAACACGGCTACAGAAATTTTCTATAAAACCATGATAGATCTTTTCGGAGAAATAGAAGGTATAATAATTTGGTGTGATGACATTTTAATATAAGGTGAAACAATTGAAATACACAATAAAAGGTTAGAAATGTTTTTGGACAGGGCTAGGCAAGTTAATTTAAAATTAAATAAAGCCAAGTGCAAGTTTCTTCTAGAAGAAATAGCATATTTGGGCTATATTTTCAGTAAAGGTGTAAAAATCAATCCAGAAAAAGTTAAAGCGATAAAAAACATGCCCATACCTAAAAATATTAAGGATTTGCAGAGATTTTTAGGCATGATAAATTTTTTAGCACCGTTTATAGAAAATCTAGCAGAAAAAACTAATACCCTAAGAAATTTGTTAAAAAAAGATATGTTATGGTTATGGGATGAAAATTGTCAAAAGTGCTTTGATTTATTAAAAGAAGTCATATCTAAAGCACCTGTGTTAACTAATTATAATTGCAACTTACCTGTGATTTTGTCGGTAGATTCATCAAAGAATGCACTGGGAGCAGTCTTGATGCAAGACAAACGACCCATTGCATAGTTCAAGAACACTTACCCCCTCTCAACAAAACTACGCCCAGATTGAAAAAGAATTGTTTGCTATACAGTTTGGATGTAATAAATTTCACCAATATATTTATGCCAGTAAAACAACTGTTCATACTGATCACAAACCATTAATTTACCTTTTTTAAAAAACCTCTTCATGAAGTACCTGCTAGGCTACAAAGAACGATGTTATCGTTGCAGGGTTATGACCTAGAAGTAGTTTATGTACCTGGTAAATATATGTATATAGCAGATACTTTGTCAAGAGCCTCACTTAGTGATACATACATACCTCAGTATGAGCAAGACTTACAGAATTATCATGTTAATTCAGTATTCTCTAATCTCTCAGTAAGTAAGCCTTATTTAAAATTTATATTATTAGAAAGCAAAAATGATGAATCTTTAAATCTGCTCAAGTCTTATATTCAGGATGGTTGGCCAAGAAGCAAAAATAAAGTAAGCTCTCTTGTGAAACCATATTGGAACATTCAAAATGAAGTACATATAATGAATGACTTAATATTTAAAGGCAATAGGCTTATTGTTCCAAAGTCCTTGCAAAGACAGATTTTAGATAAAATACACTGTGGTGATTTAGGTATTAATAAGACACTAAACATCGCTAGAGAAACAGTTTATTGGCCAAATATAAACGCGGATATTAAGAACTTAATTGATCAATGTTCCATCTGTGCTAAATACAGATCAAATCCACCCCGTGAACCGTTGAAATGCCATGAGATATCTTATCTTCCATGGGAGAAGGTAGGTATAGATTTATTATATTTTGATGGAGAAAATTTCCTTGTCTGCATGGATTATTATTCCAAGTACATAAAATTAGCTTCTTTGCAAAAGAATTACACTGTCGATAATGTTGTTAAAAGTCTAAAATCGTTTTTCGGTCGACATGGTATACCCAAGGCATTGGTGTCTGACAATGGTCCACCATTTAACTCCTGCAAATTCAAGTCTTTTCTTGTTGATTGGGATGTAGAACACATAACCACTAGTCCGTACTGGTCGAGGTCTAATGGCCAAGCTGAAACCGGTGTTAAAATTGTCAAAAACATATTAAGAAAATGCAAAGAAGATGGCTCGGATATACATTTGGCGTTATTACACTATCGCAACGCTGGGAAAATCTTTTCCCAATCCGGCCGCATTATTAATGTCTAGAAACTTGCGAGTAAATTTACCAATTCTTAACAAAAAATTAAAACCTAAAATTGTAAAATTTTCGACATTTGAAAGATGTCATAGATATAGCAGAGACAAGATGTCTTTTATTTTGACAGGAATGCGAAGCATACACCTTATGACTTTCAGCCGGGGAATGACATTTACTTCAAAAAAAATCCTAAATCGTTCTGGTCTCCGGGAATAATTAAAGAGAAATTAGGATGTGGTAGATCGTATTATGTTGCGGATCCAAACGGTGTTGTGTATAGGAGGAATAGAGGACACATTAGACCTAGAAAAAAGAATTTAAAAGAAATAAATCCTCCACATTCTTTTTATGGCGATGGCAGCACAATCAATATGCCTCCCATGCATGCAGGAGAGTATAGATCCCATGAGTTTAACACAACGTGGAAACGGTCCCGTTCAAAATTGCATTAACGATGAGAACTGTGTTCCTATGGAGAGTCTAGAAAATACCGGTTACGTAACCAGGTCTGGTAGAAGTGTAAAGCGTCCTAAATTGTACATGCATGAGAAATTTGAGTAGATAAGTAATGTATTTGTTATTAGTTATGTACCTATATTTTTAGTTTGCTTTTATACTCGAAAAGGGAGGTGTTACATATATCAACAGTAAGACGTAACTGTCAATGTCATTATTGACATTGACAGATGTCATAAGTAAAGCCTATCGAGTTTATTTTAGTTGGCCAAAAGGCTATACATAGTGTAGACGTATATATTGTGCTAAGCATATCTCATTACATATTGTAATACGTATTTGTGGTAAGCACCAATAAAGGAGAGTATAAGAATTGCTGCTGTATTATTATCATCACCACACGAGCGCACGAAGGACTTACAATCAAGAGGTCATAGACCAACACACTTTCTAGTTTAAAATCTAGCTAATTGTCCATGTTATTTTTTGTTTTTGAGCTATGGTATACCCACAGTGCCTTGAAAGCTTTTGGACACCTGACTATAAAATATTGTCTATTCATAGTTTATGCCCGTTTTATACCCCACAAATACATTTTGCGCCTAAAAGCATTTCGCGGTTAATGTTAATTAATAAAAATCATAAAATTTGACCATTTCGTAGTTCGCTCACGTCCTGAAGTTGGCGATTTCATTTTAATAAGAACCTCCCGCGACGCGTGACGAGAAAATATATGAAGTTAGCGATAAGCCGATATTAACCGACTATGATAAAAGAGTATACACGAGTCTTAGCAATTAGTTAATCAATTTTTAGTGTAAGTGCTTTGAAGTTTGAAAACTCACGCGCTCATTAGTATTATCTTTCGGGAACTAAATAGACATGCCTGACCTTTCATAATAAAAACTAGCCTTGTGCGAATCAGACTCGCGCACGCAGGGTTCGGTACCATTATACAAATATTTTACATGTTTACTTATTTGTTATTTTTTTACGAAGTTTTCCAAGTAAGTGTATTTTACAAGTTAGGCATAATTTCTAAACTAACAAAGCTATATAAGCCGTTATAGTTTTCCTATAAAGTTCATCACATGGACTACCATCATGAATTTTTTCAGATTTTTCGAGCCAGCCGTTTGGCTTTTTTTTAACAAAAAAATGCGCTTTAAAGTTGAATATCTCACAAACTGATACCTAAATCAAAAAATCGTTGTAGCGACCTCTCAATGTTTTTAAAATACCTATGATACCTAACACTATGGGGTAGACGCGAGAAAGAACAATATCCCCACTATGTAACTGAGGTTCCACAAAAAATGTATTTTTCTTGATTTTAGTATTTTGTTAACGTGGTAAATACACATATCCGTGCAAACCGTTGGAAGGTAAGCCGAAAACGGACGGACAGACGGACATGACGAAATCATAAGGGTTCCGAGACGTAAGCTACGGAACCCTAAAAATTGCGTCTTAAACTATTGTTGATCCCAACACAGATGGGTGTTATAATTTAGACGTATCTATCTGCGTATCTTTTTATTTAGCATCGCAGCTTCTAATCGATTTCTTAAAGGAAAAGCGTTTTTTCCTTTAGTTTAGTACAGTACCTGCGTAAATAATAGTGCTGAGTCTGCCCTTCTCCTCCAGCGGTATCCACTGCGAGATGAGGTGGTGCATGGACGGGTACACGAACGCCTGCGTCAGGCCCTGGAGAACCCGACAGGCGCATACGAACTGCCAGCCGCCCTGAAGATATTGATGGGTCATTAGATACTTATTAGGGATTACTGGTAACCACTTTCCTGAAGTTTAGAAAAATATGTCTTACAATCTTACTAACATGAGTCATAGACTTGCCTAGCATATATTTCCTGTATATGAATACTATGGTTAAAGTCCCGCGTTACATTGCTACATGCACACGCAATTACAGTACCTACCTATATTTTTTTTCATTTTGGCAGCTGCTATATTTTTGCCAGATGCTAGGTAGTTTCACTTATTATTCTTCAATTATAATTAATCCAAATTAGGGTCAAGGATAGCTCATTGTCCCGAACAAATTACTTTCTTTAGCTGTTCTAATAATCTTTATCTATTTGTTTTCCTTCCTGTAGATATTCTACGACCTGTTGATCTTAAATCTATTTTATACTATGTACACTATGTGTTTATTTGTAGCTGCAGCGGTGTGAACTGACCCTAAGGGTCAGCTCAGACCGCAACGCGACGCGGCGCTGCGCGGGGATGCATTATTAAAATATCCATTCAAAACAAAACTTTATTCACTACACGAAAAGATACATATTTCATTGTGACAATTCAGAATACATTGCATCACATAGCGTTGCACCTCTTGGCGTAGAGTGGTGCATCGCGAAACAGCGGCTTATGCGCGCCGTCACCCGCGTGATGAGCGGCGCTACATAGCTCGACGCCGCGAGTCGTAGCCCGAGGTCGCCGTCCGCCGTCAACGAAACCAAAGAGGCAGTTTTTTATTGTTTCCACATAGATACATGTTACGCTGCACGCGTGGCACCTCGTGGCGTATTGCTGTCAAATTCGCTTGGCGGCTATGCGCTGCGCAGCGAACAGTCATTGGTTTCTTCATGTATTGTTGCGTCGCGTCCCGTCGCGCCGCGCCGCGTTGCGGTCTGAGCTGACGCTTAGGGAGAACATACCTATGCCAAAAGGAGAAAAAACCAAAACCGAGTAGGTTTTAACATACACATTTACTAAAAAAAATTGTACTTAGATCTATTTCCAATTACTCCAACTTACAAACTGCGCGCCTATAGGCATCACCAGCGACAGCAGCGCGTTCATCCCCACAGACACGGCCATGAGGATCTTGCCCCCGAAGTACTTGGCCAGGACACCAGCCGGGATCTGGAGCACCACGTAACCCCAGAAGAACGACGAAAGGATCATGGCCTGCACGCTGTGACTCCACTCGAAGTACTGGAATGAGAGGATATTTGTATAAGCACAATTGATTTCTCAAAATACAACTCTAGAACGACTATAGTCTATACCGAATTGGATAATTATTTTAAGGTCAATTCACACCACGACTTGGGAACTGACCCTTAGGACCCTCAAAAGGAACGCAAAACTATTTTATGTTATGTTTTATTTATACAACATGTAATATTAAGTTATGCGTTCATGCTTAGGCTTGGAATATATGATCCGGAATCCGGCGTGCCCAGGAAAATTCAGAGCACTGAAAATAGAACTCTGCGCTAATACAATAAAGTTGAAAATCGAAGTGTCTTGTGTCAAGCTGTCATATTATATGACATTGACATTTGACACCACACTTGTGTGTTCTATTTTCAGTGCTCCGAATTTTCCCCAGCTTTACGGATTCTGAACAATATACTCCCATCCTTATTATTATCTATCTATCGCCTACATGGACTGACATTTCTAAAGTAATGTTTTTGCAGTAAATTAAGACAGTGACCAAATAAAATTAATCTTACCATGCATTAAGATTCATGCATAATAGCAAAACACGTGGAAATTTTGAGGAGACTTTGATGTTTTTTCCGAGTCATTTTAATATTGTTGGACTATTTTTAAGCAAACACAGTAAGCTACATAAGAGCAGAAATGTTCCTAAACACGACTTCTTTTTGTAAATTTTGGGTAAAGAGGTTTTATAACAAATCATTATTTTTTAAATATTTTTTTAACCACTTGGAAATTAAACAATGAGGGTGTTTGTTATTTTTCTGCCGCTAGGGGAGGAGAATGTACACAAAGCGTCATCCGGTGGCAATTTTCGATTCTTTTTCGGTCGGACGGTCCTTGTCGTGTCAAAAAGCTGTCAGATGTCACGAAATTAAAACCCGCATTGGATAAGGATATAGACTATTTATGACAATCGTTAGTTTTGCAGGATTTGGTTTCATTTGGCCACAAAATGGGCCGAAAAAGCCAATTTATGGCAAATTTGTAAACGCTACTTTAAGTTTACAGATTTATAGTAGGTAAGTCTCAGTAGAGACATTATATTATATCTCTTCTCTTGACCCATTTGAACCATTTACATCCATACTAGAGTTAAAGAATATAATATATTACTAACGTAAAGAATCGACATTCCACCGATTTACACGAATGAAAGATAGTAGCTGTGTGTGCGTGGGTGGGCGAGTGCGGGGGTGCGCGCGGCGAGCGGGGCGTGAGTTTTTTCCAGCCAGGACTTTCGTTCACGGGGCTGGCCGCTGGTCGTTTCGTGCTTTGACATAATTGACAGTATAATTTCTTAATATTTATGATAGCTTGTTCGCTGTCAACCTTAGGCTTACGTCAACATGGCTGACATTCGCCGGTGCTCGAACTCGAGTCATTTGTAGAGTGTCGCCCCTATGGTAGAGTGAAACAAAGTCAGATTCTCATAAAGGCGTCGTAAGCTACGAGTTACGACCTACGGCCTATCGTAAGATTCCTACAAAAGTAACAGTAATGATAGCCTAGATATCACATTATATTATTGTGTGATAACATACATCCAATTATACAATTGGAGCAGAGCAGAGCAGAGTGGAGTAAATCATTCATTGTTTCATTATTATTATGTAGTAATTATTATTTTTTACAACTTATTTGTCATTAAGTGTAACCATCTGAAAGGTTATATTATAATAATGAGTATGTGTTTAATTATTTTTAAGCATATTGTATTTTTATTTTGTTATGAGTATAATAGGAAATTCGAAGTGATGCAGTAGGAAGACAATAAACATTAAGGTAGCATTCCGACCTCAGCGACCGGGACACGAGAATTTGTGTTCTGATCACATCATTCGTTCTTAAACAAATACTTATGAATAGTTAATAGCATAAGGCGTTACTTTGCGGACATCCATAGCATACAATCTAATTAATATTGTATCTAGCAATATCCCGCGAAATTGTACCCGCAATGTGTGCCGTGTACCGTGTGTGAGTGCACGCATAAGCTCGCATAAGCATGCGTAAATACATAAAAATTACCCGTTTTCAAATATATTTTAATCAAACCATTTTTCTTTGCTTTCAATCCAGTATTTAAGGGAATCTAACCTAACGAACGAGACTTATGAAGAATTTCCATGAAACCTTCTAGCCACGTCACGATAGCTTTAACGACTTCATTGAAAGGGTATTAATTCAGTCGCTACTAGCTAGCCTTCCCATTTATCGGACTGTCGAAACAAGAGTTTAAATAATATGTTTTCGAGCGTAGGGATGGATTTATATTTTTTACAACAAAAAAAATGTATTTATGTAAAAACTACCGACTTATGTAAAAAAAATGCTTAGTCTAAACAGGTTGATTAATTCTCGCTCAGTACCCGTTACATTGTGAGAAAAAATACAGTTAAGCATAATAAATTTTCTTTCACTATCCCTAGACAGTTATATAGACATAGACATACACATTGAGAGAAACTTTATGTCCTATTTTTGTAAATAAATGTATTATGACTATTATTGTGCTTATCTGTAACTGTTTACAAAACATAATGAAAGAAAATTTATTGAGCTTAAAGTTGTAATTTTTTTCACAATCTAACGGGTAACGACGGAATTTTAGCGTTCCGTCGTATTGGGAGACTTTGCTGTCTGTTTGTCCGTCCGTCTGTCACCAGGCTGTATCTCCTTAACCGTGATAGATAGACAGTTGATATTTACACAGATAATGTATTTTTGTTGCCGCTATAACAAAAAAAAAACAGAGTAAAACAAATATTTAACTGGGGTTCCCATACAACAATTACGTGATTTTTTTGTCGTTTTGTACCCCTTGTGCGCGAGTCCGACTCAAGTGCGAACCGGTTTTTTATTAAAAATAAGTACACAATACACACACATTATACACTGTGTGTTATTACTGTGAATACACACACATACTATGTACTGTGTACTTATTTTGGTAGTCGTCATAAGTCATATGTCAAAACAGAGATTGTATCAGAAGCTGTTATCGATTATAAGTTTGAAAAACAAATGGGATAAGTTGAAGTTATCTGAGCTAACCCGACACGATAAAATACGGCCGAACAAAGGGCGAAGATAATTTAAGGCTCAATTGCGTTGTCTTATCTACTGCTATACTAGTTGTGTTGCTGCTGTTAAGCTGTTATTGGATATTCATTAGTGACACAATAATTATAAACAAAAATTCATTATACTAGGTCCACTGTAACGGTCAACGTCGAGCTTCCAAATTTTTAAGATAGCGATTTAAAATTGAAATTTATCCGCTACACACGAACGTACACGTTTCATTGCAAGAGTTCGAATTTCGAGCTCCCACGGGCTGTGTAGTAAATGGAATTTTGAATAGCTATCTTAAAAATGCAGCGCCGTGTCGCGTCGCTTCTCGTTTCGGTGTAAGCTGACCCTAGCGTAAATAAAATGGCTTCAGCTATCGTTAGATAACTCTAATATCAATCTTTGATAGACATTTCAAATGATTTGTGACATGTTACGAGATTAACCTTTACGACTGCCTGATTATAGGTGATTAGCGCCGCACACGGCCGCAATCAGAGGAGTTACATCCAGGTCGTTTATGCCCGCTACAGACCACAACGATAAGACTGCACAGTCAGTCACAGTAGACATATCTAGTATGAAGATGTAGTACTGTATACGTCCGTCGTCTACTGTGACCGAACTGTGCAGTTTTATCGTTGTGGTGTTCAGCGGCCTTCGACCATAAAAGAAAGTCTTCCAATCTCAAAATCAGTTTACTTTGTGACACAAAACAGCAATAGGATCACACTGCGTTTAAATATTTTCAATGCCACTGCGTTAGTCCAAGGTCATTATAAATCAACATTTACCAAAACCCCTATAATTTCGTAATTAACTTACACTTTCATTTTACTTTTATTGAATTAAAAATGAATCGTCTTGATATATTAAAATGATTTTTGGAGTTTGGACCAATCAGGACGCGTGACGCGTGACCAACGTCAAACGCGTAGATAATACCATTAAGCAGTGTTAACATATCGGGACTGGATCGTAACTGTATTGCAGAATTTAATTAGCAGAGTCGACCTTCAGATGTTAAGGTCCCTGAACCCTGGTGGTTACTAATGTAATTAACGCTGTGACAGTTACATGAAACAGTTAGCACTTACTTGAGGCCCGAGAGACCTGCATTTCGTCGTGGCTTAATTCGTCCAGACGTGAGGAGGTTTGGGTGAGAATAATACGTCTAATTAAAGTTTATATCTACTAAGAGATCTATAAAACATCAGCTAATCCCAGTAGTAATGCCTACTACAGAGTGTATTTTTATCCGTATTATATATTTAACTCAACAGTAGGGTACAGTATGACGTAAGTAATGACAGTATGCTTATCTAAGAATTTGCGTAATTTGCAGAAAAATAACATACTTAACATATTATCCTAATAACTCTCACTACGCATGGACCCCCTCCGTACTTCCGTACGTCACCGGCTTTGAAGATTATACGTCCGCCGCGCAGTATTGGCCGCGTGGTTATATTATTAGTCATTTTATCTAATTTAGATATTTTATAAGATGATCTTGGTCAAAACTTAAGGTCACATACTTGAAAACTATTATTGTGTTAAAGACATTCTGTATAGCTAAGCCAACATTATTATGGCAAGCATTACAATATTATTATCACTGAAAACAATCGATCATGGCTGATGGTTCCAGTGATGAAAATACTGCGTCACCGTCATTCAAGCAATTTAATTATCTATCACCCCAAAATGCTAGCAAAACTAGCAGTGGAGTAGGTATCAGAAGTGGGCTACGTCATGTTTTTTTAGTAAATATCTCCCGGAAAGGCTGGTAAAGAGGTAAGTATCTCTCGCAATTGCTGCGACTGGCCAACATTCTCTAGCTAAACTAGGTTTAACTGTCGCAGATCCATCTAGATGAAGCTTTTTCAAATTCGAGATTAAAGTTATTTTGGTTTCTAAAAACATTTGTTACTTTAGGAGTGAATTGTGAAATGGAGCTTTAAACTATTATAACTGGAAAGATAATCATTTTTGTTAAGTTTATTAATTCCTTTCTGTGTCAGCGCCATCTATTAATAGTAATGTTAATTACGAGTTATGGAATCGATAAACGGACCTCGTTAGTCAGTTTAGTTAACATTAGTTTATATATAGTCTCTTTATTGTTCATAAACCTGTTAACGAATGATCAGAACTAGTGAATAGATAAACTACTGTCAAAATATCCTCGAAAACCGTACATTAGGGGGTGTTTGAAGTCCGCGGAAGATTTGCGTGCCCCCTAGTTGTTTTGCTCGATTGGCAAAACTGTCAGCATGACATAGTGTGTCAGAATGACGTACCGTGTCATTGTTCTCGTCGGTCATGTCGACGATGGCCATGCTCATGTTGACGCGCATGGTGAACGCCAGCAGCATCGCCAGGAACAGCAGCAGCGTTTGCGCGTGCCGGACTCCCAGACCACCTGGAAATTAGAATGGCATACTAAGTAATGGCATATTAAGTAAGCTATTTGACTAAGTCCTTAATTGAGAGGTAAACAGAAAGTGCCAATAAACGCACTCAAACCCAGTGTTAAGACGACACATAAATGATAGGGCTGGAAGGGTATGCTGGGGTATTTTTTCCTTGAAAACTGTCTCGAAATGGACGCTTGCAAGCGACTAAGTAACTGAAAATAACGTCATGTCAGTACATGTCTAAGGAGGGTTCCGTAACTATAACCGCGTAATAGGGTTTATTTAAATTACTTCAAAAGTAACTGTCCGAAACCTGCAAGCTTATATCTCCCATACTTTGCAAATGCTAGACCAACATACAAACCACTTTGGAGGTCGATTACTCGAAAATGGCCGACTTTGTAATAAAGCCAAGTATTAAACTTTGCTTTTATTTTAAAATACCTATTCAACCACACGATGGGGTAGAATGAAAAAATATTTTTCATCCCTTCTTCACATGTATGGAGAGCCACCCCTAAAATATAAAATTATTACTGATCACCTGATGAGTCTGTATTGTCCTAACCAAACTTGGAAACAACATTTTTTTTTGTTCCAATGCGGAAATCGAACCCACGACTTCCGAGTTGAGAGCCACGCCGTAACCACTAGACCACGGAGGCTGTTAATTGCTAAGAACTGTTAACGCTAACACATAATTATGAATGCCATAAAGTTATAATTCCAACGTCGTAAAAATAGACTCCCAAGTCTCCAACGCCGAGACAACCTTAGACAAAAACATAAAGACTCGGATTTGCTTTCTCTTCCACACTTATAGGTTTTTACCATTGATATTTTGTGAGACAGATAGCTGCTTTCAGATTCGAATTTAGCACTCCATCCACATTTCATTCTTCTTCTAAGATATGAACCTTTATTGAAAATAATATGAAAGCAAAAATTACGCATAATGGTCGAGCAATGTAGAGATCGAGAAATGTAACAACGAGAACAATATCGGCTGTGTAGTCTTGAAAGGGCTATGACGTAAATTGAATCACAGTAGGACACAACTCACTTTACTTCAGTTAAGTAAGTAGTCAGTTAGCTATCAAACAGAAGTTAACATTACATTATCCTTTGTGCAATCGAGAAAATTGAAAAACGAATAACATTCTTCTAAAATTACGACCACACGGCATTATAATACAAAACAAAACCTTGAGTATAAAACAGTCAGTTTATTTTTCATAATCAAATGATTTACATTTCCACCCCACAAAAAAGCACCACATTTAAGTAAGATCATCTAAGTGATGATCCCAGTCATTGAAATTCTCGCTGACCTCGAGAGATTCTATGAGTGACATAACAACTCAGCTGCCAAGCCTGTCCCAAGTTCGACTAAAGACCCTGGAACCAAACTAACCCGACATCACACTGAAGATAACATAGACATCAGCTTGTACGAGATCAACGACCTCTGTGGTCAGTGGTTATCGCATTGACACTCTTGGCTTTTTTAATTAATTGCTGTAGTCTATTCGCGTTAAGAAGACAGTAAATATCAATAAATCACACGCACATAATATTAAGTCAAAATGCCTTACTGTAATTATTGGTAGATGTGAACACGGATTGCGCGTCATAGGTCAATTTTGATTTTTGTGACATTTCGATGTTCTCTTGACGCGAATCTTACTACTATTATAAATGTGAGAGTTTGTGAGGATGGATGTATAGATGGGTGGATGTTTGTTCCTCTTTCACGCAAAAACAACTGATCGGATTTTGATGAAATTTGTTATAGTATTAGTTTAGGCTCTGGATTGGATTAAAACATAGGCTACATTTCATTCTGAAAAAGTACAGTGTTCCTGTAGGAACTCTATTTGTTGGGGGGAGCCGCGGGCAAAAGATAGTTAAGGATAATTAGTGTTATAGAGGGTAGTTTACTCACTGGGCGCGACATTGTGCTCGGCCATACCCATGTTGACCGACTGCCAATAAGAGGTTATGTCGTCCACACCAACTGACAGCGGCAACCCGCCGCGTCTCACTGTCCACTTGAGAATGTTAGAAACAATATCGTATTCGCATCATTGACATGTAACGGAATAGTGGGGTGGAGTCGTTTTGCTCAAAAAAATATTATATTATTATTTGTTTTTTATTTTAGTTTAGATTTTTCTTCAACGTCGTTTTATAAACGATAAGTATAAGTATTATATACAACAAATAAAATAACAAGATAGTTTTTTAAACTTTTTAATTCAGTAACCATAAATATCTATTACTTTCTTTGCAGGTGTTCAACACCTAAGTAATTAAATTTATCGATTGCTTTTAAGTAATGTATAAATAATGTATGAAGCACGTGGAAGCTGCTGTGTGCTTTTTTGGAATTGCCGAAACCCAATTCACGTAATAATTTCTGTTCTATTGCGGACCTAAGCCCCCTACACCATTCATTGAAACCAGGTCAGCTACGCAGGAGTTAGTTTATAGTCCCCAATCGTGTGCGCAGTACACAAGAGCACTCTCTTTTCCTTTACTCTAGGAACCTAGTGAAACGGATAACTGACACTACTGGCGTGAGATCAGACTCAGGCGTAGGCCCGACTTTTTACATGCCCATCCAACGCATGGATCATCTTTCTTGTCAAACAATCTAGTGATCAACCTGCATTGTCATAACCAAACTTGGAAACAATTTTTTTTTGATCCAACGCGGGAATCAAATCCACGCCCTCCGAGTTCATAGCCAACCGTGCATACCACCCGTTTAGCTGGAGATCTTCTTTTGAGGATTCCACCCAACCCACAGTTCAATTCGCATTACGGTTATAGTATCAGCTAATGCTATCGCACTCACACACACATCAAATTAAGTGTGCACGAGAGTGATAGCATGCCCTGACACAGGAACCTGCGGAAGAAAATCTAATAGAAATATCTACGTTAATTGCTCACCTGATGTTAATTAATGGTATATTACATAATATTGTGATCGAGTTTCATTAAGTTCTTTATCTCCAATAATGATACTATTATAATAATATGTAAAATTCCTGGCAATTTGTCATACGTAATGTCTTACATTATTTTGAGTGTTTTAAAAATAAGCTCATATTACAAAATGTGTAGTTTATTACAGCTAAAAATATAATGACGTGTTTAGTATGAAACGTGTAAACAATTTCGCTGAACATAATTATATTAATTTATTTGGCGGCTTGTAATATTTACTTTTATATATTTCTAGATACTAGTTGTGTTGGTCTATGACCTCTTGATTGTAAGTCCTTCGTGCGCTCGTGTGATGACGATAATAATACAGCAGCAATTCTTATACTCTCCTTTATTGGTGCTTACAACGAATACGTATTACAATATGTAATGAGATATGCTTAGCACAATATATACGTCTACACTATGTATAGCCTTTTGGCCAACTCGATAGGCTTTACTTATGACATCTGTCAATGTCAATAATGACATTGACAGTTACATCTTACTGTTGATATATGTAACACCTCCCTTTTCGAGTATAAAAGCAAACTAAAAATATAGGTACATAACTAATAACAAATACATTACTTATCTACTCAAATTTCTCATGCATGTACAATTTAGGACGCTTTACACTTCTACCAGACCTGGTTACGTAACCGGTATTTTCTAGACTCTCCATAGGAACACAGTTCTCATCGTTAATGCAATTTTGAACGGGACCGTTTCCGCGGTCCCGTTTTTATTTATTATTTATTTCTTTTAAATTCTTTTTTCTAGGTCTAATGTGTCCCCTATTCCTCCTATACACAACACCGTTTAGATCCGCAACATAATATGATCTACCACATCCTAATTTCTCTTTAATTATTCCCGGAGACCAAAAGGATTTAGGATTTTTTTTGAAGTAAATGTCATCTCCCGGCTGAAACTCATGAGATGTATGCTTCGTATTCCTGTCAAAATAAAAAGACATTTTGTCTCTGCTCTGTCTATGACATTTTTCAAATGTCGAAAATTTTACAATTTTAGGTTTTAATTTTTTGTTAAGAATTGGTAAATTTACTCGCAAGTTTCTAGACATTAATAATGCGGCCGGACTGGGAAAATCTCCCTTCGCAGCGTTGCGATAGTGTAATAACGCCAAATGTATATCCGAGCCATCTTACGGAATTCACTTCTTTAGTTTTGTTTCCTAACTTACTTAGCTATAAGTTGCTTATGTAATTTTTAGATATAGTTATTAATTATGTCGGGAGGTGTAGGGTACGCGCCGTACGCGTATACGTTTGTGCATCGTGCAAATGCAACTAATAAAGCAGTTTGATAACCGCCGTTCGTGTTTCACTACCTATATTTAACTCTTAGCACAATATATACGTCTACACTATGTATAGCCTTTTGACCGACTAAAATAAACTCGATAGGCTTTACTTATGACATCTGTCAATGTCAATAATGACATTGACAGTTACATCTTACTGTTGATATATGTAACACTAGTCTGCACGTAAGCCATCCAAAAATTCAATAAAAAAAACAACAGTTGCCATTCCACGCATGTCTTGTTTCAAATCATTTGATCTGCGGGGTTATCTCGCAAACATCAACAGCCCCTCCACCCCTGCACCGCAGCTGCGATATCTCCGTCACAGCAGATAGCCAGAAGGTCAGGTGCAATGGAAAAATTGTGTAGCTAACCCCTAAGGCAGACTTATCTCATTATCATGGCATTAGATATAATATGGGGTAAATACTTCGTGCAGTTCATGTGTACTGGACAAGTTTGACAATATGCTACTCTTTTTTTATTCGCAGTCACTACAATGACAGTAAAAAAAACCCGTCATCTAAGGGTCAGATCACACCGAAACGAGACGCGACACTGCAATTTTATCGATACAAAATTGAACTTTATTCACTACACAAGACGAACGCCGAGCTGCGAAGCGCGGCGCTGCTCCTTACGTCACGTCGCGTCTCGGTGTAAGCTGGCCATTAGTTAAATACCAGAATTGGGGTCCAGAGCTCACAATTGTCTTCACCACGTCAAAGTGTTTTGGAGTGAAATCAAAACATTGTACTATTTATCTGAGTGGACTTCTTGTCATGGTGTACGTATAAAAAAACAAAATATCATAAACTTCAAACTAGACACTCATGTGTATACAACGTGTCAAATAAATGTGTGTATATATATATATATATATATATTATCTCTAAAATATCTCTCATAACTCTGAAAGAGTTAATTTTGACTTTCATACATTTGATAGTGAAATACATTTCACTATCATATTATATCATTAGCGTATCGTGAAAAATACGCACCCTACGCACAAGTTACCAGGTGTTAAGGTGAGCGCTAGCGGAACTTCCGCAAGGAATCGTATCTCCGTGCATTGAAATTGCAGGCGTATGTAATGTACGAGTACACCTACAATTTCAACACCAAAAACTACACCTACGTCTACACCTACGCCTGCTACCGACAGGAACCAACATATTACGTAATATATTACATTGCAACCACGATTTAATATCTTTCGGAAATAGGCGTATATCATACATCGTCTCATGTCTGTCATTCCCATACAAAAACTGATTTTATTCTTTAATATTACTATTTACTACTTACATATGAAATTGGCGTTTTGTCGTACTGGCCACTTTGACCTCAAATATATCTTCTTCGGTTAGGAATTCCAATTTCAAATTTATACCGCTATTTACTAATGCATATGTGTTTTGAAAACCGTAATTCATTTGTTTTTTCCTCTTTTGGTTTTTTCTTTGCGTCACTCTGTTTACAAAATGGAAAACTTGAAATATCGTATTATTTTCGAGTACGAGTTCCACCGTGGCACCAGTGCTGCAGAAACGGCTCGAAGGATTAATGATGTGTATGGCGGCGGCGTGCGGCAAAAGAAAACACAGCGCGTTTTTGGTTCCAACGTTTTCGTTCTAGAAATTTCGACCTGCAGAACAAGCCCCGTGGACGTGGAGGCCAAAATTGATAATGAAGAATTGAATTAATCCACTTGAAGCAGATTGGGAAGGTAAAAAAGCTTGAAAGGTAGGTACCTCATACATTGAGTGCAGCGAACCGACAAACGCGCTTCGATTGCTGCGTTACATTACTCAACCGGCACAATAATGAATGGATTTTAAATCAAATCATTACCTGTGATAAAAACTGGATCCTGTAGGATAATCGGAAACGCTCATCGCAATGGCTGAGCTGTGGCGAACCAGCCAAAGCCTGCGAAAGCGAAAATTGACTCAAAAAAAGTTACTTGTGAGCGTTTGGTGGACTAGTGCCGGTGTCGTTCACTACAGCTTTCTTAAATCTGGCCAGATGATTACGGCAGATGTCTATTACCAGCAACTGCAAATAATGATGGAAAAGCTAGCTGCTCAACAATCGAGGTTGGTAATTCACTCTAAGCCTGCTTCAGGAAAACGCTAGACCACACACTGAACAACAGACGGCTACCAAATTAGAGGAGCTTCAATTGGAATGTCTAACACATCCACCGTACTCCCCAGAACTTGCTCCAACAGATTTGCAACTCCGATGGGGCTGTCCAAAGCGCCTTCAAAGATTTTATTGATTTCTGTCCGAATGTTTTTTTAGTAAAGGAATCAATGAACTACCTATGAGATGGCAAAAGTGCATAGATAGCAACGGTATATTATACTTTGATTAAATATTTATTTATATTATGTTGAAAAAAACTAACTTTATGTTCCTCCTTTACAAAACGCCAATTTAATATGTAATGACCTAATATAATATGGTTTAAAGTGAACACATTAACAACCATTTCATTTCTGTCGATTCTGGGTTAATTTCGGACCAAGATTTTTCAAGACTTTAGTATGCAGAGAATTTTGGAGGAGAAATATCGATCTAGCTAGGTATTATCCCTGGAGAACTGCTCATATCAAATCTATTTATGTTTTTTCTGAAATTTATCTGAACTCCGAGAACAGCTTGGTTATCTAGGTAGGTACTCTTAATTTGAACACAATATTTTAGATTTTACACATCTGTCAGGCTTTGTGCGACGTCTGTCAAAGCCTACTTTTCTCATATTTATAAGATGACACAACTTCCCTTTCTTAAACCAAGGATAAGTTAAGACAAGTTGAGAGAATTCTTAAATAAAGTTAGCGTTTGAATGCTGACAATATTATATTGTCAGCATTCAAACGCTAACTTTATTTAAGAATTCTCTCAACTTTTCTAATCTAGAGTAACTAGGAAGCTTAATAAGATTTTAAAATTTTATAAGTCGGATAAAACTTGAATCTGTGAAGATTCACCAGCGGTAAGGCTCTTTATTTTTTTCTACAATTTTCCTAACAACTAAAATGTAAAGTTCAAAATGCAAAAGTTGCTCGCGACTTCTGCATTTTTCCATTCCTCAAGAATACTAAGGGGCTTTGTTTTCAAAGTATTTCATGAATGCAAGCATCATATTATATATGCGTCCAAACTTCAAAGAAATATTATAAAAACCACGATATTTAAACTGTACAGGGAAATATAAATATTGTTGAAATTTAAAGGTCAAAACATTAAAGTTATTATTATACGCGCTACGTGCGCCCAGAAGGTAATCCCACGGGAACCGTACATTTTGCCGCGATAAAGAGTAGCCGATGTCCTTCCCCGTGGTCTTCTCTATATCTATGCCAAATTTCATTAAAATCGGTTCAGCAGTTTCGGAGCCTATTCAATGCAAAGAAACTAATCATTCCTCTTTATAATATTAACACTAGTGTAGGCGCGCCCTAATTGACTCCTTAAATGGTCGCGTGAGGTATATGTGTAGCCCAATGAAAACAATTATTTTTTGGGTTATTGATGAATAAAACGACACTTTGTGTAAAATGAATAATCATTTTATTCTTAATATATAAAGAGAAAAAAAGTAACTAACTTAGTTTGACACTATAGTTTTATGGCACAAACAATAAACTATGAAAAAAATCAACATTTTTGAACTTCTTGAGATCAATCAGTATTTTTTTTATATTAATAAATGTTACATAAGAAGAAACATTTTTTTTATCATCTACTAGATAGTATTTATCAAAATGTAGAACTACTTCTTAATCCATCTCTTTGCATTCAGGGCACAACAGCACCTGATATTCGGTACAAACTGGCTTCATGCAATTCTTGCATCGTTTGCGAGTGCTTCGGTCTCGAGCCCTGGTACAAAATGCAAATCGTCCTACACCGGTGCGAATAGGTATATTGAGTTGTGTCGAGTTCTCGGTTAGTCCAAGAAGCAATCTTGCTTTCAATTTTATACCCCTTGGTATATTTTTCTGCGATATGCGATACTCAATCAATGGTCTTGCAAGTTCGAATGCGACTTAGTGTAAGAAATGACGACGTACCACCTTCTTCTCAGGGTAATTCATCTGATGTATTACAAGACCATTTATACCAGCCATATTAAGCAAATTATAGAATAATGTAACCGGCCATCGACACGTGGTGCGTGTCACATCATACTGTCTACACATTTTATCACAAATATCCACCCCGCACCCCGCACTTACTTTTATTGTAAATTGTAATGATTTCGGGCTTGTTGGCTTCACCGCTATCGGAATCTATTTTGTTATCATTGTGGAGGGTAGAGAGCAACAAAACTACCTACTTTATTTCTTTTAGGTACATAGCTGATAAGTGTGCAATCAGATTGAAAGCCAAATGTAGACTCACAAAGTATCTTGCCTTGTGTTGTTTTGAACAACTCTGGTATCTCTGGTTTTTTTTTTTATGTGCCAACTGTTGTGATCTTTTGACTTGAAAATTCTTTACATACAGGAATGCTGGTAAACCAGTTAGCCATTGTGACATTGCAACCCAAGCCATATAATGGATTCAAAATGCGATGAATATTATCAGGAACTTTGTTAGACTGCCTAAAAGATCCTTCTGGCTGCATGCCGACATAAGTTTCGAAATTGTAGACATAAGGATATTTTACATCTACGACCATTATTATCTTGATGCCAAATTTGGCCGGCTTATTGGGCATATACATCACAAAGCCGCAGCGTCCCTTGAAAGCTACTAGCTGTTCATCTATTGTAAGATTTTCGAGTTTGTAATTTGGCGAATAGCTGCTAAACGATCAGTCTGGGAATGAGCCTGTCTATCTCTAACATCGTCAAAACGGAGAGCACTCAAAAGAAATCTAAACCTTTTCTCGGACATGGTAGTGTAAGCCATTTCAATGCCACAACCTTTTGAATTATCCCACATATCTTGAATATTTCTGCGCCCTGAGCGGCAAGTGCCAATCATCAATAGTACCTAAACCTATTAGTGCTCTTATTTCTACTATATTCGTATTAGCTGCATCTCGCTCCCTTTGGAATTTGCTCTTTATTATATCTTTATAAATATTTGTCGACTCGACAATTATGTTCAATATATCATAATCAAAAAAAAGTACCCAACCTATTGGGCCTGGTGGGCGAGCGACAATGTTGTGTGATCATGTTCTTGTAGTGCAAGGCGGAAACTTACTCCATTCTGTACCATTTCGGGACTGGTAACTGGCCAATCTGGACAATGGAACATCATCATCTTCAGAATCTTGGTTGGCACCTTCATCTGCAACTTCAGCCTCTTGTTCACTTTCTGAATCGTGTGAAGAATCCTCAGATAGATGTCTCAGCCTAGTAGGATCTTCTTCTTCTTCTTCACTTTCAGTTAAATGGTCACTGTCTTGGTCATTTTCCATCAGCCAGCGTAGTATTTGGTCGTTGGAAGCCATAATTATCTAAAAACGTAATAAAACTAAATATTTTAACTCTATAAATGTAAAAAATACACTAACATAAAATGTCCACATAATTTTTGTACATAAATATGCATAACAATAGAGATATATTCCAATAATTCCATTATACATGGTATTTCAAAACTTACCTAGAATAGTCGCGCGGGGTACAGGCGTAGCCCAGCACTTTCACAGCCGTCCTGCGCAGGCGACCGTGTGCCGCGGTGATCGGTATGCTACTGATCGAAGAAAAGGTTCGTAATTGAGGAATACATGGGAGGGGCGTGCGGTAAAACGACGCGTTCGGGATTTATTCAACAAAATAACACCTTGGTCTACACTTGTAGCCCGCGCGCCCACTCTAGTGTTAAGTATTTATTAATATGCGAATCTTCTCATATGCAAACGGAGGTGTATGAAATTTTGCACACTTAATGTTTATGTGGATGAAGGTCTTAAGTAAGCTAATAATTTTTAAAGTAATGCTAAGAAATGCATAAAATGAACAAAGGTAAGGTAACACACTACCTCAGATTAATAACTCACACTACTATGTTTTAACAACAATTTTAGGGTGTGTGTGGGTTTGACACTATTGTCAATCTTTCTTTTTTATATTCATAAAGTATTTAAATGCATTCCATAGACAACATTTAAATAATTTTATTGCGGATTTAATAAAGTTGAAACATAAAATTTATGTAATAATAACATAGAATAGGCTATTCTACATTTTTTTCAAATATATTTTTAAATGATCGTATCGATTCGATAATCAACTAGTATTATTATTTCCTGGAAATAATATAATATAATGCAAAGAAAAAATGATTAAAATTTAAACGATAAAACGACAGCCACCATTATCGTGACGTCATAAGAACAAAAACAAATAAAATATGTCATAATATGTGCGTGTGTAGTGCATTAACTTTAGATATAACTTTCGCTGTTGTTTATTCGATTTGATTAAGTTCTTATGACGTCACTCACAAGAAAAATATGACGGCTGGCGTTTTAGGTCACGTGACATACAGATAATAAAACTACAGTTTTATTCTCGAAATTATAAATAAATCGCATATTTATATAACAAAATAGTGTTTTCGTATTTCCTATGATAGAAACTATATAAATTAGAAATTTATATCATTTGATTTTGATAGATGAACCTAGCCTATTATGGGCGAATTTCAACTAAAGGGCGACCGCCAATGTAGTTTAGTTTCAACTACATTGGCGGTCGCCTGGTGGTCGAAATTAGTTTTTTCTGACCGTCATCGTAACTGCATATTATCTACGTTATTATATTTGAACATTAATTTGATAATATGCAAAACTACATTCGCATGTAGCTTACTACATTACAATACATCATACGTCAACAATCGTCATAATAAAATTATTTTGAATTGTTACCGTAGTGTTAAGTTTCAAAAATAATTAAAATATAAGTACTAGAATATTATTATTTAATTCATTGTTTAGTAAATATTATTTTTAAAAAAAGAAAAAATAATGAATTTATGATTAATGCAGTTGTCACTAGCTAATGCCGGCAACTTCGTTTACGTAGAACTAACGGAAACGGTACCTTATTTTTTTAAACGGAACCCTATGATAAAAGTAGCCTTAGTTACTCCTTGTAACATCAGCTATCAGCCAATGAGTGAAAATGAAAATTGAAAATCCCGTGAAAATTGGTCCAGCCGTTTCAGAGATTAGCCGCAACAAACAGACAGACATACAGACAGACGTTCAGACAAAAATGTTTAAAATTGTAAATTTCTTATCAAAGTTCCGTAGATATACCTATACTTTCTTATGCATTTAGTTAAAAGCTGTTAATTTAAAATTACAAACTGACACGTCAATTTTATTTATTTGTAGGTATACACTACCGCAGGGCGGAGCTGCTTACCTCCAAAGTTAACTTCAATTTGTTTAATAAATTAATACTGACTGACGGCAGCATCATTTATTTTTAATAATTATTATGAATATAATTTACGTTGTCAACGCAATATTGTTATTTGTTATTCTGTGATAGATTACAGATCCTACTCATAGATGTCGCTATAACCTATATAAAGGAGGATGGACAGAAATTTATGAACCTACTCGATACGAACGAGCCATATGTCATTGGTAAGGGCATTTCTTGTAGATGCCCTCCATTTTACCCAAACTCTTACGCTTATGGATGTTAAACAGAACATCGACTTAGGTACACAATACGCATAACACAATCTGGTAAGAGTGAAACAACGTGAACCCGCCCTCCTCCCCAATTACATAAAAAAACTATGTTGTTAAAATATTTAATATATATAATAAATACATTTTTTTTGATGCAATAGTATGTAACGGGTGATCACTTTTTAAATTAAGCGTTAAGAGGCTCTCATGTCATATCTGGTCTTGTCATTGTACCAAGCAGAGCCGTGACAGAGACCCCTAAATTTTAGAAACGCTTAAGAATTAAAGCCCGTAAGTTACTTGTCCTCCTGTGATAATACAATTTAAGTTAAGTTAGATTTCCGATAGAACATCACCGTGGAAGTAAAGCACAACAAACATTTTACTAATACTGTATTATGTGAGGCCGTGGTATAACTCCATCCGAACCTGTTCTCCTACGGCCATAAAACTGTATTTATATTCCACAACCCATGGTGTAAAGCACGATAACACATGAACACTCGTAAGTCACCCCAGGACAAAAACGTCGTAACCGAAACCCGGGGGCGTTTATGTACGTCACTTTACGGGACGATCGGCGTAAACTGCTCGTCAAGTTTATACTTCATAGAGCTATTGCTTCCTAAGTCCCAATTTCTTTTTTTTTTTTTTTTTTTTTCTTTATTTTAAGGATTTTAGTACATGAAATGACTATGCCAATCCTATCGTACTCTTAACAGTAAACACAGCACATTTATAAAAAAAGAACTTAGATAATAACACTAATCAAGTGTGTATATTAAATCTAGTATAAAGACTATCCACTAACATCGAAAGCTACCAGCATACTGGACGCATCAGAGTCTGGTTCGGCTAGAATGCTGTGTAGAGCACCTACATTATATAAATTTATATTAAATGTAGTAACCAGTCGTAAGTCCCAATTTCATCAACGTGTGTAAGTGTTACCTATCGTTTTTCTAAATATCTTGCCTTCTCTTTTATGAATAGGAAGAACAAGAGAGATAACATGATATCTAATTAACAAATAACTTAAAACGGCGTTGGTGAAATTGGCACTAAGTATCATCTTAAAAATCATATAATAATATATTATTAATACGTGAATCAAAAACAGAGGAGTGTTTTATTTGGCACGTTTAAGTTTTTGTAGAGGAAAGTGATAGCGAAGTGAGGCAGAAAGCTAATATTTTTTTTAGAATCGTTAGGAATACATAAAATTAATAAAAATAATAACAACACACACACAACTTCACTACCGTACGTTTGTGTCAATCTGTCGCAACAATTAAGTACATTATTTTGTCTAACAGGCGAATTCTTATGGGGGAATTTTAAACACAGTTCGACATTTCTACTAATATCGTAAAAATGTTTAACGTTGCCACGAAGTGATACCTAATATAAACATTTGATTTTCCTGCATCTTGGTCGGGTGAAGAGGAACTTGTAAGGAATTAATAAAAATGTTATACCTACCGTATTTTTTTTTAATTTAATTATTTATTATTCAACTAAAATAATACAAAATACAATTTAGCAAATAACAAAGACATTTCCACAAAATTGACAATAAAGGTAACATCGGCAGCCGTACTAGTATTAACTGTGTCACAGGTGCCTGAGTTTTCGGCTCGAGGAACTGGGGAAAAAGCCTTAAAAAAACAATATGACTGTTGAACTAATACAGGTAACAAATAAGTAAATTCAAACATAATTGAATTAAGTTAACATAAGAAAAATATTAGTAAATTCCAAGATGGTACCATGCAATATGTTGTGTGTGTGTGTGTTGTGTTGTGCGTGTGTGTATACATTGTATATTCATAGGGATGTAAATTATGTATATGGATTTTGTAAACATTTTTCAGTACTATTGTAATCTAAAGCAATTAACTCGTATCAGAAGTCCTGCGAAGTGGAACCTCATATTCAGAAGAAGCGATCTATAGAACATAAATACAAAAAACACAGGATTTTTAAATTCCCCGCGTATTGCGAGACGCCTTCAAATTGTTCACTAAATTCGAATGCAGTTTTATAAAGTGCTGGAGAATTACCTTTGTACGAGATCGACGTACGTATTTTAATTCCGCTCAAAGACGAGCATTATAAGCCATTTAAGCTTTGAATACTGGCAAAGAGTTTGAACGGCAAAGTAGGTAAGCTGAAAGTAAGAGCTAGAAAATAGCTTTATAAAACTAGTTTTCACTTCCGACGTTTTTCAGCTATAACTATTTTTATTTGTATTTATCAGTGTTGCAAATAAAACTTATTATCGCATTCTATCAGTTGTATTTTATGAATAAATTTATGTGTCATGAAAGTTTTGGACTTTACTCCTTAAGAATCGATTTTCATATAAGGCCCCCGGTATGAAAAAAATATGAGAAGTAAAATCTACTGAACGAATGACCTCGTTACGTTTTCGTGCACAACCTATTCTGCGCACTAGTCCGGACGCCATCTATGGAAATAACATTAACCAAAAAGTTTTACAAAAAAAAATATAGATGTCGCTTATACGGATTAGATTGTTTGTAATTTTAAATACTTTTTTAGAGTAAACTCCAGTCGTGCGTCGGAGCTGACACACACACTTTTTTCTTACACTTTTAGGTGTATATTTTTTTCTAGGTTGCGCGTTCCTGACATATTGTATGTCAATGAATTTAAAACAATGATACAGCCTGGATCGTAATCGTAACCTATTGTATTGATATTGTGTAAACGCTACAAGTTTTTTAAGAAAACGTAATACTTTTTAATCACCAATGTGTCTGTCCATGGCATCGTAGGTCCTAAACGAAGTTCCTTGTAGTTACTACGGAACCCTGAAAATCATAGCCCAATCTCACGGACTAACAGAGTTCTATGCATTTCAAGAACTTTTATTCAGCTGTGGATAATGACCTAATCAATAACGGATGCGTTAATATATAGATAACATGACGACAGACGGACAATACTGCCATATTCTTATTATTAAAGCAGGAGTTTTCCTTGTCCATTATTTGCGACTTTATTTACCTTAGTAAGTTGTTCCTTTGCTTGTGTTTTTATCTAGAGGTGTGTATTAATCCGTCAACGTCGTGTATTTATGTATTATGTATGTTTGTATGTGGATTTTCTGATTATTTGTTATTAGGCATGCACGGCATAAATTTATTACGTTACAATAGTGCGATGGAATTATGTGCTTTGTTTGTGAATGAATAATGGTGATTTTCGTGGAAGGTCGCTTTTTATTTATTTACCTGAAGAATTAAACATATACTGTAATAAATCCTCCGTTGTTGCGCCCACTTCACTTCTCGCCAAGTTTCCATGCGTCAGATTTCATAACAACAAAACTAACTTCAATAAGTTGTAAGATTTTCGTAAATTCTTCAACATTGAAAATTCAGAAAAATCCTGAATCTGCTCAGCGCCAAGCTGGACAGCCCCCTTTTGCGGCACTGGGTCCAAGCACGAATTAAATACTTGGACAGATATTTGACTTAAAAAAACTTACAGAGTTCCTTACTAGTAGTATTACAAAAATGATAATCAACTTAATAACTAAATCCTACGTTTTTATACAATATTAATATGCTTATTTAACATGTCAGCTGTTCTACTTAAGAAGAGCTGGTAAAGCTTACATTACTAGGGTTGTCACTCTTAACTCACGCGTGCATGTGCCCGGAGCCCCAGAAGGTGGTAAATATCTAAATTAAATAAGACGTTTTTATACTAACTATATTATTATGGGCTATGCCTGAAATAAACATAGTATTTTATTTTCTTTTATTTTTTATTCAACATGAAGGCTCAGTTTCCTCGCTGGATTGCGATACTCACTCTTTGTGCCAGATAGTTGCCGGCTCTGGGGTTTTGGGTGGCCTCAACGAGCTTTTTCGAATTTTCTCTGAAAATTTTGTGCGCACCCGGACCCCATGTACCATGTACAGGGTTTTAACCCCAAACGGTTCAATTATGAGATCCCCGCTAAGGTTCTCATATTTGCGCCGCTTGAGGTTTTTGGCGGCGGCACCTGCAAAACTCGAGGTGCCCTAGACATGAGACGGAGCAAGTGTATCGATTGTAATTGTAGCGTCCCACACTAGAGCCCGTCTCACTCTCGAAGGGACCTGGGTCATCCCGTCTGGTCTCTTGCCATCGTCGCACGCCAGAGGGTTCCAGCACACCTGGCACTCCGGCGGTAACAAGAGCCCGACGGATGAGGTCGTTCAAGCAGTGATGTCGGGATATGCGGCCGGTGCTTTGTTGACAGGATAGACCGTGGTGTCCGAGGCTGTCCTCGTTTGCGCCACAAACGCAGCAGTGGGGGACGACGTGTGGGGTGCCAAGACGCAGGGAAGTGGCTATTCGGAAAGCCGTTCGATTCAGCAATGTGACCACGTTGGGTGACGGTAATGCTTGTAGCCAAAGGCCCGACTCCCACTTCTCCGCAGCTAAGAGGCGAGCCTGCTCTACAGGACTGGAGGACGTATTAAGAAGATTATTCCATACCAGTCTGCATAATGGCTCGTCCCAGAGCCTTTGGGAAAAGTATTGTAAAGTACAGGCAATTCGCTACAAGCACTAGTTGCGCTCCAGGCATCCTTGGCCTCGTCCAGAAAGGGAATATTAATATTTTAGTTTAAAATTGAGGCGATTATCAAAAATTCGTTAAATTTAATAAAACACTTATAGTAAAATAAAACTTAGTTACAATTTGTAAATTCTAAATCCTCTTCAATATTGTGCAGTTCTATTGGGGTAGCAACGATCAGCCAAACTACGGAGGTCTTCAAATAACAATGTGGACTTGTTCTAATTACGTTTATTTTACCGGTTTTATAATGTTTCTTACAACTGTAGAAAAGTAAAAAAAAATGGTTCGGAGCGTTACGATTTGGAAAGGAGAATGAATTTCAAATTTTCACTTGTCATTGTCTAGATAGCCGCAGCGCCACACAGCGGATAACGGTAGCAACTATTTAAAGTGTCGTGGGCAGTTGCTTTATGTGTACTAGATAGCGTTGCTAGGCCGCGACATACCCCCCGCCTTGGAAACACCGGCTTCCAACATCTGGCTTCGTCGTAGGATGGCTGCAGCGGCAAAGGGCAAATTTTTGAAAACGCCCTCCTAGTCGTTCCGGTTGCGGTGAGGATGTCGGCAACACGTGTGGCACCATCAGTCCCTGGGTAAATGCGAGTTATGCGTCCCAGACGTCATTTATGTGGTGGTAAATTCTCATCTTTGATTAGGACGAGACGATCAATGGCTATATTGTCATGATGAGTTTTCCACTTAGTTCTCTGTTGAAGTTCTCCAATGTATTCTCTGGACCACCTTTGTTAGAAGTGCTACCGCAACAGCTCCACACGGCGGTACCGGTTCATCGTCAGACCTGAAGCGTCAGAAATGGTCTCGCATGGCAGCGAAATTAACGGTTGGCCTATGAGGAAGTGACCAGGAGTGAGGAGAGTTAAGTCGGTAGGATCGGTGGATATGGGTGACAGTGGACGAGAGTTTAAAACGGCTTCGATTTGAATTAAAACCGTATTCATTTCTTTGTATGTTAATTTGGCGTTACCAACGATATGTTTAAGGTGATGTATACAAGACCTTACACCACTCTCCCACACACCTACAAAATGCGGCGCATACGGTGGAATAAAATTAAAATCAATACCCTCACATGAGGCGTAATCGTTTATTTGTTGTGAATTATCATGAACTAAATTTAGAATTTCCTTTTCAGCACCAACAAAATTTTTACCATTGTCGGAATAAATAGCTACTGGTTTTTCGCGTCTCCTAATGGAACGTTTTAAAGCTAAAATATAGTCGTCCGTCGAAAGGCTCGTGACTAGTCCGATATGTACAGCCTTAGTTATAAAACAAACAAATAAGGAAATATACGATTTAATTTACCTAGCACCTCTTCCTTTACGATTCAAAATCATAATAGGTCCAGCATAATCAACGCCGCTCCGTTCAAACGGAAATCCCACATCCAGACGTTCCGAAGGTAAATTTCCCATTATAGGTTTAGGTATCCTACTGTTAAATCGAGAACATGTAACACATTGATGCACGACTTTTCTCACAAGACCTCTTGCACTTAATATCCACCATGTCTCGCGCGTATAAAATGAGTTGAGGATGCTTCATGCAGGAGCATGAAGTAGCCTCTTCTGTTCATGATTGACTAACAAATTAGACATCCAGTGTCGACTGCACATTTAAAACGGGTGTTTTTTGTATTAAAATCGAAATTAGACGCATTTCGAAGTGTCACCAACTCGAATTAATTTTTATCGTCCAAAAACACGTTTAATCCAGATACACAATTTAATTCTTTATTATTACCTGTGTAACTTCTTTCATTCAGTAAATTATCATAAATAGCCGGAAAGGATTGCATCTGTGCAAAACAAATCAACGTATACTGCGCTTCCTCTAGCTCAAGCTCAAACCCGTTTGCTTTGTTGTGCAACTATTAGCCCCGCCTCCTCGTACGTTGTTTATGAATGGAAGAACGTAGGCCCATACGCGTTTAAGTTTTGTGAAAGACGGGTATTTTTTAAATTGAATAAAATCAAAGTTGTCGAAAGTGCTAAAATTATGTACTACATTAGATTTTATGTCAGGCAAATTTTCTAAATTAATTAAATTATTACTTAACGAATCAAAATTACTATGACATTACAAGTAAGACGGACCGTTCCACCAAAGGTTACAGTTTATCAACGAATCAAAGGCTAATCCTCTAGACAATATATCAGCTAGGTTGTTTTCGCTTGACACATGTAACCACTCGGAGTCACCTGTCTGCTCATTTATCTCGGTTACGCGATTTTGCACGAACGGCTTTAGAGATGCGGCGACGTCTTAATACAGCCAATAAGGATGGTCGAGTCAGTCCAAAAAATAACCTTGGAGAATGTTAAACGAATAACGTCGATTATCCTTTTATAAAGTCTTGTGCCTATTAAAGCACCACAAAGTCTAACCTCGGGATACTTATAGACTTTAAAGGGGCAACTTTAGTTTTTGCGCATAATAATTTAACGATGATTTCGGAATCATCTTTATAGGTACGTACATAGGCACAAGCGCCGTATGCATTTTGTGACGCGTCGGTAAATATGTGCAGTTCTTTGTATTGCGTGTAACCGCTCATTAAGTAACGAGGAATTTTTAATTCATTTAATCGTTTTAAAGCTAACAAGAATTTATTCCAAATAAGTTCGATATCGCGAGGTACTGGCGTATCCCAATCGAGCTTACTCAGCCATAATTTTTGAAGCAAAATTTTAGATATAATTACGGTGGGCGATAATAAACCCAACGGATCGTAGATCTGTGATATTATTGATAACATTACTCGTTTTGTTAACTTAGGTATATAGTTATACTCGTCTATATGTGTAGTTTAATGTAGGTAGTCATTCTCGTTATACCAACCATTATCTAAGGTTTTATTTTTCGTGTGTTCACCGCTAAACTGCTGTTTTGCTTGAGTATGAGCGAGCTCCGAGTTAAATATCTTTTAATGTAGTACAAAACATCCTGAACGTAAAACCGCTGTAACTTTTTCACAGGTGGATATTAGCTCATGGTAATCATCTCTACCAGTAACTAAATCGTCAACGAATACATCTTCGGTTATTACCCGAGCTGTGATGACGTCATCACAATCGTATGCGAGCTGACAAATACAACGCATACTTAAATACGGCGCTGACGCCGTACCATAGGTTACGGTGTTAAGTTGATATATACTTAAAGGATCTGTAGGATTGTCACGCCAAACGATATACTGCAGTGACCTTTGGCCCTGCTGAACAAGAACCTGGTGAAACATTTTCTCTACGTCAGCACATGCTACGTATTTATAACGCCTAAATCGTAAAAGTATAGAAAAAATGTCATTTTGAAGAGCAGGCTCCGGGTACTGAATGTCGTTAAGCGACTTAGAAGAAGTAGTTGTAGCACTCGCGTCGAAGATCACACGAAGCTTAGTGGTTAAACTGTGCTCTTTAAAAACACCGTGATGCGACAAGAAAAAATTATACAACCTTATTCACACGTGTCATATGGCCTAACGATTCCTATTTGTTTATAAAGTCACGATAGAGACGTTCATATTCTAGTGTGTGCTCAAGTTTACGTTCTAATGCAAAAAACCTATTTTTTGCTAAATTATACGAATCACCTAAAACATCTGGTCATTGTTTCAAAGGAATGCGCACTGAAAACCTTCCGTCGATGTCTTGTTTAGTCGTATTTTTAAATAGATCCTCGCATATACGCTCATCAGCAGTAAGAATGTTACAGGACTGAGATACGTTTTCTGATTCCCAGAAACGTTTTCAATAGTCGTCTAAAGTTTGATTGAAATTACAATAAACTTGATCGGCTTCACTGTTTTTCAATTCTGACGTATAAAGCGGGCCACACAGTAACCATCCTAATTTAGAATTTTGGAGGTAAAGTCCCCTTTCTAATCGAATTCTATTATCGTTTAATAATAATTCCCAAAAGAAATTTGCCCCCATTTGTAAATCGATAGCCGAGGAAATATTAAATGATGGATCCGCAAGACGAATATTATTAGGAATACGTATAAATTTACTTTCAATGTTTGTCGTAGGCAAACTAGACGTAATGTGCTGCAAAATGTAGCACCGAATTTTGTACTATAATCGCTTAACTTAGAACGCATAATAACTTCGATTGCGTTGTAGACATACCAATGCCCGAAATACGTATAGTGGACTGTATAGGTTTCGTATTCAAACGTTTAAATACTTTTTCTGAAATAAAACTATGTTGACTGCTGTTATCCAAAAGCACTCGATCTGTAAAAAGTTGATTGTTCCGATCTATTATATCTGCCAACGCAGTGCCGGTTGTAATGCATTTCGTGACAGCGCGTGGCAAGCAGATAAGCTGTGAAGCGCGGTCGCGGCCGCTTCACGAGTCTCGCTGAAATCAGCTGATCGCCCGTTTTGCGTATATTTGATTTTATTCAAATTGTTATTAACATGTAATTAAGTATTATGTTTGTTCCTACATTGCTTACATGGGCCGAACATACATTCCGTTGCAGAATAACCTGAACAACGTAAACAATTACTGCATAGTTTGTTATCTTCAACGAATTTTAGCCTATCTTTAATAGACAAATTTAAAAATTCATAGCTCGTATTAAGTATATGATTACCGTTGCATAAAACACAATTATAATCATCTGGAAAAATGCGTTTATTAGAACTAAATGACTTCTTAGAACTATTAATTTTATTATAATTAGTAGACGTGTAAGTATGTCCTACGACATGACTTCTCGGTTGTGAATGTTTATTTTCGATTATAACGTGAGGCTTACATGTAGGCAGCTTATTTTGACTAGAACTAATCATCTCCAGAGTGTTCGACTTGTTTCTTAAGAATGACAGTAAATCATCAAATTTTAATATTTTATTCCAATCAGTTAAAATTGATCCTTTACAATTCTCCCATTCCCGCTCAGTAGATGCATCTACTACTAAGTATATAATTATTGCATCCCAATGCTCAGTAGGTTCGTTTAATGATTTTAAAGCACGGAGACTTCTTAGTGTAGTATCTATTAACCTACGAATCTGCAAATGGGATTCCTGCTTAAGCGGAGTGATAGAAAATAATGATTTTAAGTGGTTATGTATAAGAAGTCGCGTATTATGAAATCTACTATGAAGTAGATCCCAGGCATGCACGTAATTACTCGCTGTAAATTCTAAAGCGCTTATAACTTGTAACGCACAACCGCTCAGCAAAGCTTTTAAATAATGAAATTTTTGGATGTCGTCTAAGTCTGAACGATTGTGTATCATAGTAATATACGAATTCCTATATTCTAGCCTCTGATCAAACGAACCATCAAAGGAAGGTAATTTTATTTTCGGCAGTTTAACATTCGATTGCACTGACGAATTACTGTTACATTTTTGACTTTCAACGGTATTTTGACTATACTTTCAGCTGAAGCTGTAGCTGTAGAAACAGTGCCCCTAGTGGCAAACAATGGTAACTAATTCGATGCCATACAAATTGTACTTAGCTTCTTCACGGCGAGCAGTGACAAAAACTCGCACACATCACACACTGCTCAGTCTTTGAAGATACACGTTTGGAAATTTTGGCATTGTTTAAAGAACTGCAAGCATGTAACTTACAGTAATCATCATCATCATCTTATATGCAATACGTAATGGAAGCTAGGCACGTATTTAATTAAACAGCCAACCGAAACGTGAGTTCTATAAAATATTATTTAATCAGGATATTGTTTGGGATGGTACCGACTTCAAAACTATGAAGATTGTGTAGAGAAATGGTTAAAGTTTTAGCCGAATTAAAAAGGCGAATTATTTAGAAAATAAGATTTATTTCATACTTTTTGTGCATTTTTACTTTGGAAGTCAGGTTTTCATTTTTTGTTTAAAAATAATAATATTTATAGGAGTATGACAATGTAAATACTTTAACTACGAAAAGGGCAATCTTGTGACGATATGCCTCTTAGATATTAATAATATATTACAGGAAATATGCTGTTGTATTTCAACAGCATCTATTATTTATAGCTCTTTAAACGTTTTAATACAAAAATTCTGTGGTATGTAAAAAAAAAAGAATTCTCCGAAATGAAGTATATGTGCGAGCCAGTACATAGAGAACTAATAAGTACAGCTATTTTTCCGCTTCATTGAGTCTTCAAAAACTTCAACGTTCTATTGAAAACACTCCGAAGAAATTAACCTTATCAGTTCTTGTATCTTCAGGACCGGGGTGCGGCTCCATCGTATAAAAATTTAATATTAATAAGTCTTAAAATTAATGCTTTATAGCATAATAATATAAAGTTAGTCTTGGTAAGGATTGGAAAATATTGCTTAAAGGAACTAAGGGCCTGTTTCACAATCCTTTTGTACGTGTCGGATAGCTTATTCGGATGTTTTGTCGCAGCTTACATTATAGCGAGCGACAGAGACAAAACATGCAAATACGCTATCTGACACTTATCAGTAGATTGTGAAATAAGTCGTTAGTTTAGTAAATGTTGTTGACAATGCGTCATTATTTATTAATTTAATTTTTTAAGTCGGCATGGCAGGCTAAACCCGAAAATAATGTGTGGAAATAGCAAAAAGTAAGTATTCAGTGGAGATGGAAGTCCGATTTTAATAATAACTAAAACTGTATAATTAGACTTGAATAAACCATATTCCTGGTAGAGTATGAGAAAAAGTACACTCTGTAATCTTTATAATAATACTGAGTGTATAATAATACAGAGTGTGTATTTTTGTAATAAGACTGTTTGAAACTTTAGCCAGTGAGGAACACATTCTGAAAAGTAGCTTATTGTACAACAAATTCAAGATAATTTATCATTTTTTTAATTCTAGAATATGGCTATGGTGTCCGCCACATCCAGGTGGTGTGCATGTTCCTAACGATGCTGGCGCTGGTCATGGCGCGTGATAGATTAGGCTATAGAAATATCAAAATTATAAGTGTATAAAGAATTTAAGGACTTATTTTCAAATATTTGACTCTTCTAAAGTCGACCTAATAAAACAACGTACAAATAATATTAGTTTATTACATATGAAATTGGCGTTCTGTAAAGGAGGAACATAAAGTCGATTTTTTTAAACCTAATATATGTATTTAACCAAAGTATATACCATTGCTATCCTATGCACTTTTGTCATCTCATAGGTAGTTCATTGATTTCTTTACTAAAAAAAAAACCATTCGGACAGGAATCAATAAATCTTGGAAGGCGCTTTGGACTGCCCCATCGGAGTTGTATTTTTTCCCTAGCAGTTATCCAAATTTCGAAAAAAATGGTAATTGTTGCATAATGTCAACAGTAATTTTAAGAGATGTAATTGTCAATGTCATATTGACAGATGTCACGAGTCAAGCCTATTTACTTCGGTTTATTTTAGATAAATAAACGGCTACACTCAGTGTAGACTGTAGACGTAATTGTGTTAGAGATATCTCATATGTAATACGTATCTGTGTTAAGCACCAATAAAGGAGAATTTATGAATTGTTGCTATATTATTATCATCACCACTCAAGCATAAGAAGGAAATACAAATCGAGAGGTCATAGCTTGCTACAGTAATCTGTTGGAGCAAGGTCCGGGGAGTACGGTGGATGTCTTAGACATTCCAATTGAAGCTCCTCTAATTTGGTAGCCGTCTGTTGTGCAGTGTGTGGTCTAGCGCTGTTTAGCAGCTAGATTTTCTATCATGATTTGCAGTTGCTGGCAATAGATCTGCCGTATCTGTATCTAATCTGCCGTAATCATCTGGCCAGATTTAAGAAAGCTGTAGTGAACGACACCGGCACTAGTCCACCAAACGCTTAAAGTAACTTTTTCTGAGTCAATTTTCTGCTGCTGGTTCGCCAGGGTTCAGCAATTTCAATGAGCGTTTCCGATTATCGTACAGGATCCACTTTTCATCACAGGTAATGATACTATTTAAAATCCCTTCATTATTGTGCCGGTTGAGTAATGTAACGCAGCAGTCGACGCGCGTTTGTCGGTTTGCTGCACTCAATTCATGAGGTACCATGTTGTGTTTTGTGTGTTGTGTGCATGTTCCGGATGATGCTGGTGCTGATCAACGCGCGCAGCAGCATGGGCGTAGCCGTGCTCGCCATGACGGACAATCGGAGGAAGGACACCGACGTCACGGTGAGTAGTGTGCATGTTCCGGACGATGCTGCTACTGATCGTCGCGCGCAGCGGCATGGGTGTGGCCGTGCTCGCCATGACGGACAAACGTAAGATCGACACCGGTTTCACGGTAACTTATGTTAAGTTACTTATGTATACTACTGCTGTGTCACAGGTCTCTTCGAACGAGTAAATGAGGTTTATCCTCCCCTAAAGCCAACTGAAATTAGGCAGACTTCACTGTCCTAAAATACTAAGTATTTTCAGACACGTTCTCTCTATGTTTTCCTCTACCGTTATAGGATCTGTATCCTATGCAGTACCTTAGAAATCCAGAAAATATCATAAGTAGGCAACACCCAGGATTGAATCTACATGTTCTCGAGTGTGATACAAATTGTCTCTTATAATTAATAACTCACTGACAATGAGTATAAGGAAATATTACCAGATATACGAATATACAAAAACACGTAAGGGTACACCCTCTCTTCTTCTGGGGCTACCTGGTGATGCAGGTGCCCGCGGGCATGCTGTCCAAGCGGTACGGCGGCAAGCCCATCATGCTGGTGGCGCTGCTCATTAACTCCGTCATCTGCAGCCTGCAAGCCACACTGGTGGTAGTGTTGAGGCCAGGTATACATCTGGGGGAACCTGGTGATGCAGGTGCTCGCCGGCATGCTGTCCAAGCGGTACGGCGGCAAGCTCGTCATGCTGGTGGCGCTGCTCATCTACTCCGTCATCTGCGGCCTGCTGCCCACGCAGGCCTACACTTTCCCCGCTACCCACACGCTGCTGAGTGGCTGGCTCTCCGCACACGAGCGGACGTCCTTCTCCGGCGTCATATATGCAGTTATGTTCTGTATTAGCTACATAAAGGCGTATATATATATATATATATATATATATATATATATATATATATATATATATATATATATACAGGTTAAATTAATGAATAAATTAGATACATTAATTAATTTTAAATTATTTAAGTAATCTTAAAATAATGAAAAAAAATTAAAAAAAAAACATCTTATACCGAAAAATCAAATATTGAGGGAAAATTATAGAGAAAGAAATAACTGAATTACTAAAAAAATAAAAAGTTCATTTATTTTATTTTTTTTAATATCTGGTATGGCCTCCTCGTTTTCTAATGCACTCTTCCAGTCTGGTAGGTACACTCTCCACAAGGTGAACAATTGTTTCTTGCGGAATTTCTTCCCAGCTTCTTTTCAGCGCGTCGATCAGCTGTCTCTCATTGTGGACGGGTTGATCTGTGCTTCTGACCTTTCGTTTTAAGATGTCCCACATGTGCTCGATGGGATTCAGGTCCGGACTGTTCGCAGGCCAGGGCAAGACCTGTATACCAGCGGACTCTAGGGCTTCCCTGGTGACTCTAGCTGTGTGTGCGCGAGCATTGTCGTGCATCAGGTGGAATCCTGCGCCAACTCTGTGTGCATATGGGGCCACGTGGGGTCCTATGACTTCCTTGATGTATCGCTGAGCCGTTATCGTACCTCCACTGAGAATGACTAGCTCGGTTCTGCCAGACATAGAGATTCCTCCCCACACCATAACGTTAGGACCCACAAATCTATCACTTTCATGTATGCAGGCATCGGAAAATCGCTCTCCTTCACGTCTCCAGACTCTAATGCGACGATCATCACTACAAAATTTCACTTTGCACTCGTCAGTGAACAATACTCTGCTCCAATCACTCATATTCCATACGAGATGCTGCCTGGCAAACGATAATCGGTTTGCCCGATGAGTACTCGTTAAGAGAATTCGTACTAATTGTCTTCTGGAGAACTGCTGGTCCTCGTGTAACCGATTTCTAATCGTTTGGTCACTGACGCTGGTTCCCGTCGCCTGCCGCAGACGGTTTTATATAGAGCGGGCTGTGGTGGCGCGCTCTCTACGGGCCATCAAGCGCACGTAGCGGTCCTCCTGTGCGGTGGTTGCTCGTACTCCACCATATCTCCGTCGTCTGGTTAGTGCCCCAGTCTCTTGAAATCGATTCCAAGCATTTTGAATCGCTCGCCGAGAAAAACCGAGCTGCAACGCCACAGAACGCAGTGAATGGCCTTCTTGCAGTAATGTTACGGCCCTAGATACGGTTGCTAAGTCCATATGTCGTCGAATTCTCTGCATGATGTCCTGAAAATGATAATTAAGGCACTAGTAAAACAAAACTTTAACTGCTCCTGACGAAATCTTTATTTGAAATGAGTTTAAAATCTGTCTTAAAATCAGGTAGAGTCATGTGGTTACAATAAAGTGTCCAAAACTATCCACTTCAAAAAAATATCCAAGTGGAGTACTTAAAAAAAACTTTGCTAACACGTGTGCTAACACCATCATAAACCGTCAGCCACTTAACAATACATTAAAAGAAAGTAATCGCTTCCAACGACAAAAAAGACGCGTGGCCCTTATTTTGTTTTGACTAGTATATATCTCGCTGTTGGTAAACCCAACCTTGCTATGTTTTGACTATTGGCCCAGTATTAAAACTCTTATAAAGAGAATTCACAGATTCTTTTTATGTCAGCCCAGTGCAGGTTTGGGACTAAATTATACAAATATTTTCGTAGCTTTCATAACTAGCGTAGTTGGACAGCATATTTGTACGAAAACGAAAAAAAAAAGATGAAATTGCGCCATAAAACTTGTATTCGTGTAGCAACATTGAGGCAAATTTGCTCATACAATGAAACCTTTAATGCTGCAAGCTTTTATTACAGGTATAACAGTCGTGTTTAGTTCATATCTGTACAGTGTACATTAAAACTATACTGGCGAGATGACCGGACTTTTGTCTCTCGCCTGCTCTGTAAAAATGGGAAACGATGGATAAAATTTTCAGTTACAGATAATATAAGGCCGCTGTCATATTATTGCAGTAGTCGATTTATAGTTGTAGGTCATTTCTTTTCAGATAATTTACAGTAGGCTAAGGTACCTTACAGCCTAATTTTCATTTCATTGGGAGAGAGTAGAGATTGTCCTTCTAGCAACTACTATGACTTACTACCCCTGGCGAACAACGTTTATAAAACTTCAATTTTATTCTTTTATCGTAATGTTAACGAGGGTTACCATTATCACTAACCACCTGCAAAAATTATGACGTGTACCTTATCTCTTACTCTGATACGTTGGAAAAGCCACTTGACAGACAAAGACAGCGTCATAGATTAGCGTATCCGTGGTGTGATTTTTTTTTTTTAATAAGGGAGTTAGTGCTTAAGTATGATCTCGACCCTTGCCGCCCGTTTTCAATACTTTACTTAATCGTATCACTTATAACTTATAAATATATAAGTGATACGAATAAGTAAAGTATTGAGATCTATATCTGCTATCGACAGCCTCCATGGTCTAGTGGTTAGAGCTTGGCTCTCGACTCGGAGGTCGTGGGTTCGATTCCCGCATTGGAACAGCAAAAAAATGTTGTTTCCAAGTTTGGTTAGGACAATGCAGACAGATCACCTGATTGTCTGACAAGAAAGATGATCCATGGGTCGGATGGGCTTGTAATGGATGGATGCAAATTAGATCGGGAAGTACCGTGTGAGCGTCGTAAAATACAATGGTTGGTATATACGTAACTTATTTTCAATCTTGTGCATTTTGAAAATTATTTTCAATACTTTTACTATTGGACCATATAACTTTTTGTTGGCATAATATATTTTGAAATTTACTATCTTTTATGTGAAATTCTCGTATCATGTAACATATCTCCTCCGAAACATCTTGACCATTGTGGCGGACCAATAAGCGCCAAGATGCTGAATCGCGCTATCGAATTTTTTTACAGTTCGGCGCTATATATCAACATCTGAAATGGCTACAGTGGGCTTCCACCTGACCGGGCAATATCATCTCGATCGGTCGGAGTTCTCCCTTTGGGGCTTCCACCATATCCCACAATTATACCAGGTTTTACACTTGCATAAAATTCTTTGATTTTGTAAATTGCTATTCTGTATTTGCTCAATTGTCCTTCACAAGTAATTGACTGTTGTTCTCATAATATGTTTTATATTTTTTTAAAATACAAATAGATCTACAAGTGGCACTGTTGTCATATCCAGTCTGAACCAGATATTTTCTGCTATGGCCGCGCCCTTACTGACACCATTAATTATGCCTTTCAAAGAATTTTCTTGCAATTTTCGTAACTCGCTTTGAATGTCTTTGTTAGATTATACTTTTATAATTCCAAGTAAATATAAAATTTACATTCGTTCTTAGAGATGTAAACTAGTGACCTCGAGACTTATTATTTCAGTAGTCTGATAAAGAATCACTTTAACTTTATCGTCATAAGTATTGCATTACACCTAACATAACCTCATTTTAAAATGTATTCTAATAATCTTTATCTTTAAGTATATAAATCGTATGTTTGTAATTGAACTCCTCCTAAAAGGCTGGACCGACGTTTAAGTGGATTTAAGAATGGATTAGATTTTTTGATTTATTATTTTTTTGTGAGTAAAAATTACAACTTAAAATGTTTCACGCCCAACGAAGAAGGAACAGGACAGCTAGTATTATAACAGGAACAAGATTGAGTCTGACGCGTAAGTATTAACTAACTTCTTTTCAAGAACCAGTACAATTTAAATGCACATGATTATACCCATGCTCATACTCATCGATAAATCTTGCAGGTTTTGTTTGAAGGACTAAGGCTTTAAAGAGCTACATTATAATGTTTAGCAACCCTCCCACCGCAGATCAAGTAACTGAAATTAACCAACTTGGAAATAATCCAAACGTTATCTTATACTTTAAATGAGACAATATGTATACATATAATCGGTTTCTCGTAAATGGCTCCAAGTATTACCATGAAATTTAGTATGCAGGGAGTTTTAGGGAAGAAAAATCGATCTAGCTGGGTCTTATCCCAGAAAACTGCGCATTTTTAAGCGATATATGATTTTAGCCGACTTCAAAAAAAACGAGGCGGTTATGCGTTCGGTTGTACTTATATATATTATTTTTTGTATGTTCAACGATAATTCCGCCGTCTGTGTTTCAAAATTATTTTTTTGAAGGGAATAATCCCAAGTTGGTCCCAAAAGAAATCCCAAGTTGGCCCCGTTTTCACCAAAGTGGTGACTTGATTATGGGATCCATTAGGAATCCAGGGAACTCCTCGAAATTTTTATGGACACATATGGTGATTTCGACTTTTTCTGAAATAGTCCAAGCATATGCTATCAAAAATTAAGTTAATAAGAAAAAGAATAATAACTATATATACATACATAGTTTACACTCTTAAGTTTTATGTTGAAAGAGAAGTAATTATGAGCGTAGCTTAATACGTGGCATACTATATAATGTTTTGCTTTACAAAGTACTAATAATAGTATAAGCCAATGTAATTATAACAATCATCAAATCAAATCATGATTAAAAACAAAAAGACAAAAACCAACAAAAATGCGTCATGGACTAGAACGTTTATCCCGACAGCCCTTTCACTACGCTCCGAGGTGCCCAGGTATTTATACATTTTGTAACTGAATAGAAAGTAAGCGTATTTTGTAACGTCGACTAAATGTTTTTTTTTTCAGCACCCGAAGTGAAGGTGGAAGGTTGTGCCAATAGCGGGAGGCCGCGTAATTGAATGACCTCTGAAATGCTGCCGCTCTGTGTCGTGGCATCAGAATCTGATACTGGGAAGCTGTGGTAGGAGTGTTTACATCACTTGCCCATGTAATTTTCTCTTATAAGTAGGACGGCATGTGGGTGAGAATAACGTCAAAGAGAAGTGTCGCGAAATGAAGCTTCCTACTTTCTTTCATCTTGAGGAGGTTGGTGTTATTGATGAATGGTGTGATATGAGCACGCGGTGGAGTAGAGAAAAAGAAACGCGCACGGGCATTCTGCACCCTTTGTACAAGGTTTTCCGTTCTAGCAAGTAGACATTGACCTATAACCGTGTCAGCATAGTTTAACTTCGATAAAATGAGTGTCTCTCAAAGCCTAATCCTAAGATCCTCACTCAAGTATGCTCGATAGTTGTATAGGGCTTTGAGCTGGAAGAAACAGCCACTGACAGCCACAAATAACTGATAATATGTTGTTCGAACTTCAGATTTGCGTCAAA
This sequence comes from Phengaris arion, assembly GCA_963565745.1. Taxonomy (NCBI): domain Eukaryota; kingdom Metazoa; phylum Arthropoda; class Insecta; order Lepidoptera; family Lycaenidae; genus Phengaris; species Phengaris arion. The sequence continues at coordinate 1,080,095 of OY751446.1, read as the reverse complement.
TATAACCCTCAAATTACGTACCACATTAACATGTTCAATCTGTTGACCAGAGACCATGATAACAGGTTGTTTATAAATGATGTCTGCATCTTGCTTCTTTGAGCCCAAAATGAGAAAATTTGATGATGAAATGATTGGGTTCAAAACGAGTCCACAAGACTTAGACCACTCCGATATATGTTGAAGGTTCTAATTTAGTTTTTTTAGTGCCTCAATCATGTCTCGTGGGTAGAAACTTATGTATATCTGAGTGTCATCTGCGTACATATGATACTTGCAGTGAACTATCTTTTCTGATATGTCCGCACTATACAAGATTTATAATAGTGAGCCAAGGTTGGACCCCTGAGGCACACCCCGTGTGACATTGCTACATGCAGAATAAGACTTACTACCGTTGCAAGCAGTATTTCTACCTTCTCTGTCCTATGCATGAAGTAGTTCTAAAACCACTGGAAAACAGAGGGCTCAAAACCATAATATGAAAGATTTGATTGGAGAAGGGGAATACTCACTGTTTCGAATGCCCTTGAGCAGTCCAATAGAAGAAGGATAGTACCCATTCCCTGTTCTTGTGCTGATAGTATGTTATCCATTACGTCAAGACAGTTGTGCTTGCTATGCTTTTGTCGAAAGCCAGACTGAAACTTTGGTAAGATATTCGGTCATTACATATGAAATTGGCGTTTTGTAAAGGAGGGACATAAAGTCGTTTTTTTAAACATATTTTTAAATATATTTATTTAATCAAAGTATATACCGTATCAAAGAATATAAAGTATATTGGTATCTATGCACTCATGCTATCTCATAGGTAGTTCATTGATTCCTTTACTAAAAAAAACCATTCGGAATCAAAAAAATCTTTGAAGGCGCTTTGGACTGCTCCATCGGAGTTGAATTTTTTCCCTCGCAAAAAGTTTTCTAAATATAGAAAAAAATGGTAATCTGTTGGAACAAGGTTCGGGAAGTACGGTGGATGTCTTAGACATTCCAATTGAAGCTCCTCTAATTTGGTAGACGTCTGTTGTGCAGTGTGTGGTCTAGTAATGTCTTGAGTGAATTACCAACCTCGGTTGTTTAGCAGCTAGCTTTTTCATCATGGTTTGCAGTTGCTGGCAATAGACATCTGCCGTAATCTTCTGGCCAGATTAAAGAAAGCTGTAGTAAACGACACCTTCACTAGTCCACCAAACGTTCACAATTAACTTTTTTTGAGTAAATTTTCGCTTGGGGCAGGCTTTGGCTGGTTCGCCAGGGTTCAGTAATTGCGATGAGCGTTTCCGATTATCGTACAGGATCCACTTTTCATTACAGGTGATGATTCGATTTAAAATCCCTCCATTATTGTGCCGATTGAGTAATGTATCGCAGCAGTCGACGCGGGTTGCCGGTTTGCTTCACTCAGCTCATAAGGTTCCCACCTTTCAAGCTTATTAACTTAAAATTAATAATTTCTTTCGTCGTGCAACAATATATCAATAATTTCAACTCTAATATGTCAGTCCGATTGGCAGTTTGGGATGCGTGTGTATAATTTTTGCTTTGTTCGAAATTTCGGAATGAGGTGGGTTCTAATCCCGGTCACATAAATATTTGTGGCTCTTTTTATTTTTTCAAATTTATCTAAACTGCAATGCTCGGTAACCCAGGTACTGTACATTATAAAATAACAGTTAATAATAAGCAGTGGAGCGTTGGAAGGCGACTATTAACCGAATCCCCTCCACGGCCGTAATTTAATATTATGTTCGATCTTTATCGTCAAAAACATTAAACGGCTAATGGCAAAAAATTGCAACCTCATCATGAAATGACGACTTCGTAAATGTATCAACATTATTATAAACATACTATATTTAGCGGAACACAAAAAAATGGCCCATAATTAAAAAAATATGGTTTTATTTTAAAATCTACTTACTACACTTCTTTTGTTATTTAAAGTTTCATTTGTTTTACTTAAAATGAGATCACATTAAGAAAAGATTTTGCGAGTAAAGGCTATTTGTGAAAAATGGTACATTTTTGAACTTTTCATGTAACCGTGAAAAGTGAAAATTACTATTAAAATAACAATTAATTAAATTAGAAAAATGGTGATTAATGTCACGTATTTCCTCCACGTGCTTTTATTAAAGTTTCTACCCGTCTAGGCATACTGAGAATGATGTTATCGATGGTCTCCTGGGATAGTCTCCGCCATTCCTCAACTACGGCCATTCGCAGTTCACCCACGTTGGCAGGAGCTGGAATTCTGGACTTAACTTTTCTTTTCAGCAAGTCAAAACGTGCTCTATTGGGTTCATATCCGGTGATCTCGCCGGCCACTCCATAACAGTGATATTCATATTATTAAGATAAGCTTGAGTTACCCGAGCGGTATGCGGCCGAGCATTATCCTGCATAAAAACAAAATCGTCACCGATATATGGGGCAAACGGTATGACATTTTCTTCTAAAACTTCTCTGATATAGCGGTCTGCAGTCAGACTCCCTCTGTCAATCACTACCAAGTCTGTGCGAGCTCCCAAACAAAAGGCCCGCCCAAACCATTATTGATCCACCACCGTATGCAACTGTAGTTTCAAAATTTGTCTGAATGTATCGTTCTCCTTTGCGTCTGTATATTTTTTGCCTGCCATCAATTTGATTTAAGAGAATTTTGCACTCATCACTAAACAATACCGTACTCCATTGGTCCGCGTTCCAAAGTCGATGTTCCTGAGCAAAAGTTAACCAGTTTCTACGATGATTTACCTCGAGCCTTGGAGCCTTGGCGGGCACAAATGAACCCAAACCAGCTTCTTCGAACCTTCTTCGTACCGTACGTTCACTTACGGTTACACTCCGCACTGCTTCTAACTCATGTCGGGCTTGGACGGCCGTCAAACGTGGGTTCCTACGTACACGAAGCCGAATGAAACGATCATCCCTACTCGAAGTGCGTCTTTTTCTGCCTTGTCCTGCTCTTTTCACATAAGTACCGGTCTCCCTGAACCGTTGGATACTGCGATGGATCGTTGAAACTGGTCGACGAAGATCTCTGGATATCACTCTGTAGGTTTGACCATTTCTTCGCATTTCTAGTGCCCTGTCAATCTCCGTTGGGGCTAAGTCAGGCATAATTCAGTCCTCAACTCCACAAAGATACGCTAAGATTAAAAAAAAACAGTATTTCAATTAAATTTAAAATCAAACTCAGAAGGAAGAAATACTCGAAGTCCGCTCCAGTTAAGGTGTATTTGAATAAAATTAAAACAATTGCATAAAATGTGATATTCAGTTGTTTTCTTAATTTGAAAATATTTCTTTTTAAATTAAATGACGTATAAACCAGACGTATAAATGACGTATAAACCTTATATGATACTGATATCAAACCTTTATTTTATGTTCCGCTAAATATGCCGGTGTGTGTAGATACAATTTAAATAACGATCTTTAGGTGTTAGGTATTTATTTTAGGTAAATAATAATATACCTCTATTGGTTAGACACGTGTGCCAAAGGTTATTATAAAGTTATAGATTTCATTGAGGACAGCACACCCTGGGAATAACGTGACTCTATGAGGCAAATACTATTTGCTAATTAAACAATGTACTTCTGTACTGTAATTTATTGTAGATATTGTAATTATTTTTTTGTTAACATATTGTATTGTAGGATATATTATATTTTAACATTTCATAAAAAAAATTTACATTTCATTTCATCTAAATTATGCGAACGGAGGAGTATAAAAATAGGTACAGTAAAGTTGAAACTTAAAATGAAATTAATTATGGTCGAACTTCGATCACTAGAACCACTATATACTACGAGTGCGGGTCAATAAGTCCGTGACTTTTGGAATAAAACACAGATTTTTTGATAAATAAATCATTTTATTTTTCAACGTAGTCCCCCTTGAGCTCTATACACTTTGTCCAACGCTTCTCCAATTCTTTATCCCTTCCAAAAAATATGATTTGTCGAGGTCCTCAAAATAGGCCTTTGTTTGCGAGATGACTTCATCATTGGAGTCAAATCTTTTTCCACCGAGCCATTTTTTCAGGTTTGGGAACAAGAAGTAGTCACTCGGAGCCAAATCTTGAGAATAGGGTGGATGTGGGAGCAATTCATAGCCCAATTCATGGATTTTTGCCATGGCAACTGCACATGTGTGCACCCTTGCATTGTCTTGGTGAAAAAAACTTTTTTCTTGGCCAAATGAGGTCGGTTTTTTTTCAAATCCTCATTGAAGCGGTCCAATAAGTTGGCATAATATTCCCCATTAATTTTTCTTCCCTTTTGAAGATAGTCAATGTGGATTATCCCACGTGCATCCCAAAAAACAGTCGCCATAACTTTATTGGCTGACAAACCCACCTTGGCCTTCTTTGGCGCCGATTCACCCTTAGAAACACACTGTTTTGACTGTTGTTTGGTCTCTGGTGTGTTGTGATGGATCCATGTTTCGTCCACGGTTAAAAAACTCCTCCATATTGTGATTAAACAACGCCAAACCTTCCTGTGAAGTTGTTACACGATTGCGTTTGTGGTCGACTGTGAGCAAACGCGGCACCCATCTTGCGGAAAGCTTTCTCATGCCCAAGTGATCATTCAAAATTGAAACCACTGAGCCATGCGAGATGCCTATGGCTTCCACAATCTCTTGCACTTTCAATCTTCGGTCGGCCAACACCATATCGTGAATTTTTTCGATTGTTTCGGGTGTAGAGACCTCAACTGGGCGTCCAGGACGTTCGGCATCTTCAGTGCTTGTACGGTCACATCGAAATTCAGTAAACCACTTTTTACCATTGAAATCGATGGTGCAGAGTCCCCATAGTATTTATCAAGCTTAGCCTTGGTCTCGGTAATGGTTTTATTTCGCAAAAAATAATGCTTAATAAGCACACGAAATTCACTTTTTTCCATTGTTTCCTTAAGTTACTGGATAGTCTGATAAAGATAGCTGTAAAACACAAACTAACTGACGCAGCAAGTTCAAATTTTGATTGGAGTCAACTGACAGATGCCTGTTGACAGGAGTAGTGTTGCTTTTTCAGTAAGGAGGTTAGAAATTCAAAAAGTCACGGACTTATTGACCCGCCTTAGTATTCTATAAATCAGTCTGGTCTAGTTATTTGTTTCACACGAGAGTCGCTCCACATAATTAGAGAGATTCTCTCACTAAGTACATACTCATAAAAAAATTTAACACCATAAAATTTATTATAGTGATAAGAATAGTAAATTCATGCCTTACCAACCTTTCATAATTTTGCTGTAACTCATGTAAATAATTACAGTAATTGTTCTGTTTTTAGCTTTAATTAGAGCGTGTGTGGGGTATTTTGCAAAAGCTGTTGGACGCTAGATAAATTATTCAGCTTACATTCGCGTGTCGGAAATATTATTTTTTGTGCATTTTGCATCACGCACGCTATGGCATTTTTATAATTAGGTAGTAAATTGAAATGTAGACTTACCTTCACATATCCTTTTGCATTCTTACCTTGAATTATAAAGTGCAATTTACTTGTTAAATTTATCAAAGTAAGAAGATTAAGAATTTCAGTATGGACAATTGGTCCATAGTGAAACCCACGGTGAAAAAGATAAAATCTATATATATATATATATATATATATATAAGCTACAAAGCTGATTGACTGATGTATCAATGCACAGGTCAAACCCTTACGGCTAGAAATTTGAAATTTTGCACACGTCCTTCCTTATATGATGTAGGCATCCACTAAGAAAGGATTTTTGTACATTCAACCCCCAAGGGGTAAAATAGGGGTAAAAGTTTGTATGAAGCTTTTTATTCCTTGGGTGTATTTGCATGAAATTTCGTATGAATCGAGTACGGAAAAATAATGAGTTACGTATTTCAGCGTTTCCTAAAATTCATCCCCAAGGAGGGAATGAAAGTTTTAAATTATTATAAAGATAGAGTTTAAAACCCAATTTCACGCGGACGAAGCTGCGGGCAAATTTTGCTGTATTCATATAAAACTAGCTTTTGCCAACTTTTGAACAGTATACTTTTTCGGGATAAAAAGTAGCCTATATGTTAGTTTGGAGCTACTATCATACCAAATTTTGGGGTACTTATTCGTTATTCAGGCTACTTGCTCGTTATTCAGGCTACATCGGCATACACAGGCTATACCCAGGGAGCCCTCGGAGGAGGAAAGCGGCGGCTTGCACCATCGCGCGGAGAAGAGCCTGCTGAGGCAAGTGCCGGCGTGTCGTGGACGTATGCTCAAGCGATTCCCATGACTCCGCCATAGGCGCGAAGGATTTTAGTTTTCTTTTTCTCGATTGTTTTTGATTGTTAGTTTCGTGCGGTTTTTAGTGGGTAAGCCCGGGGCCAGCGCTGGGGAGTCCCAACCCCACAAGGCCGGAGGACATTACACGTACGCACGTAAGGAATTTTCCGCACGCAAAAAAAAGGCTACATCGGCATTCTTGCCAGCCACGTTAATCTAGCATTATAGATAATAGTTACCAAATATGATACATTGGCGAGGATTTTTAAACAATAACGTTTGAAGTTAAGACTGCTTACTACAATTTTTACTGCAATACTATTTACTATAGACTTTGCTGCATTAACTATAAAACATATTGTATCTATTTATCTGTATCGTCTTGCAGCCGAAACATGGTTTACAAACAACTACACAACACACAATTATTTGTATAAAATTGAACTGTTTGAATTCAAGTAAAGTTTCTTTATTCATTATAAACTGTGATTGTTTTAGATTTTTCCACTTTTAGTCCCTTAAGATGATTCACTCAGTCAGACATCATAATCTCATGAGCTGTTAATCTTTGCTCTATTTGATCTGAGAACTGGAGGTTAGAGGTCTCGTCCTACCTCTATGGGAAAACCAGGTTCATTATTATCTTTATTATTCAGACGAACATAGGCGGCTGGCGGGTGGTGCTCCTGCTGCTAGCTGGTCTGTGTATCATCAAAACTTAGTCTTCGCCCTGTTCGTCAAAACTCACCGTTGGGAGTGCGACGACCTTAAATACTTGTCAGAAGAAAACCTGACCCCGGTATAACACAATTATTTACTTTTAAGCTCAAAATTAAAATTGACTTCCCGATAATGCTATAATTTTTAAAAAAAATATTTATAGCATTGTCGGGGAAGTAAATTATAATTTTGAAGAATATTTTTTATTAATAAACATTTAAAAAAAATATATTTATCTATCAAAATTATTGGTATTCTTTCACTTATTAAAACAAAAATTTAGCCCCAATTTTACTAGCGTATTTAAACGAGGTTCAATGCTAATCTTCGGTTTAAGATCTGATTTAAATTTTAAGATCCCGTTTTAATATTAAATGGGTGAGATCAAATCCGAGCTTAGTGATAAGCGCGTTTAAAGAAATTTAGTTAAGCCCCAATTTCACCGGCGCGTTAAACCGACGCGACGACGTTCAGGGCTGCGCTACGGTTTAAGATCTGTCTATCCCGTTCTAACATTGAATGAGAGAGGGGAATGATTTCGGGTTTAGAATTAAGCTCGTTTTAAGAAGTTTAGTGAAATCGGGGCTAAATCGTGTCTTAGTATCAATTTCACCAAACTTCTGAAAACGCACTTAACGCTAAATACGTATTCTTTCTTCATCTTTCAATCAATGTTAGAATTGGATAGACAGAACTTAAACCAAAGCTTTGCGTTAAACGTCGTTTCAACACGTTGGTGAAATTGGGCCTTAGTGTTCTGGATATTTCATACACTTTTTATTCATATAAATTGACAAAACAATTCGATCTAAAGTGGTCTGAATCTAGGGTTTATAGAAAGTAAACCTAATTAAATAAAGCTTCACAGTTTACTTTTGTATCCTAGTTGTATGACCTCAGGGACGGCGACTTTGCCTTTAACCAATGAACTATTTAGAACCTACTATTCCTCTGAAATGTAAAATACTACAATCCTCGTCAGTGCCTTTGAATGACTTGTTTTACGTCGCGCTAGTCGCTACACTACGCTGCGTATTGTGCATATTATTATTGTAATATTCATATGCACAATATGCAGCATCTTCTACCATCGTGGCGTCGCGTCGGGTCTCGGTGTGAACAGACCCAAACATGTCAATGGTAGAAGAAATATAAACATTATAATATAGAAATTATTGTTTCAGACGAAATGAAGCCTGCTCTATCTGCATCTAAAGAAGAAAATGCGAACTAAAGACTCAGTATAATACTTGTCTTATTATTTATAATAAATTTGGTAAAAACTATAAAAAATATGTTTTCAAACTTATTATATTATTACTTAATCTCCATGACCCTATGCTTTATTAAGCCCACTCTGAAAAACTCTTTATAATCCTAACTCCTCCTCGTTAATGTCACAAGCTGACACAAAAATTAATAAATAACATTTTTTTACTTATTTTAAATTATTTTTAAAATGTGACGTCACAAAGCTTTTGACCCCATTATCACACGATGCCCTTAAATGTGCGACATAATATATGGATGACCACCAATTTGAGGATAATAAAACAAGAACAGTTTGTAATACATAAATATTTATTTACACTTGACAATGGCTGTTTCATAAATTGTCCTATATAACTTTGCATATTTACAATCAGGTACTTACTATATTATACAATTACTTGGCTAAGTATTTTCTTCAGACCTCATCACGCTTGAAGCTCGTGTTTTTTCTCTGACATTTCTGTAAAATATATTCTTGCTACTAAATTGTATTAAATTTTAATCTTTAGCCAACTACTGCTTAGAGGGATTTCAGATATATTATATTTTTAAGAAAAAGCAAAAGTGGCAGACGTTAGAAATAAGGCCTGAGACTATAATATAACCGGAATCCGGCGGGCCCGGCAAAATTCAGAGTACTGAAAATACCTAGATCTCTGCGTTAACAAAAGAGCTGAAAATCGAAGTGTCGAGCAGTCATAATATTATAATATGACATTGACATTTGACTCGACACTTGTGTGTTCGATTTTCAGCCTTATTGTATTAACGCAGAGTTATATTTTCAATGCTCTGAAGTTTCCCGGCCCACCGGATTCCGGACCATATAGTTCCAGTCTAATACGGACTACACAAACACAAAGACTGAGCGAGAATTTGAAATCAGGAAAGACGAATAATTTTAGTCTATAGTGAGAATTTTCCCGTGTCATTATAATAAACGAGTAAGTATGTACAATCTGGAAAGTATAAACATTAATTCAGTTTAAATATACTTCCTTGATATGTTTATTACATTATTATCGCCAGTTCAGTCAGTTGTATATTATACTTTAAACGACACAACCTTGTATATATATAATCGTAATCTCGAAAACTGGTGCAAGTATTACCATGAAAATATTTTGTATACAGGGAGTTTTGGGGGAGAAAAATCGATCTAGCTAGGTATTATCCCTTGAAAACGGCATAATTTCATGTCATCTACATTATTTGTTATTTCCTTTTGCATATGGTGCAATGATATTTCGAATTTCGACTCTGTTATGTCAGTCAGATTGGGAGATAGATACGCTTATGCATAATTTTTGCTGGGTTCGAATGAAATATTTTATGATTCTTTTTATTTGCTTAAATTTATTCGAACTCCGAGCAGAGCTCGGTTACTCAGGTTCTTTTTATTATGAGTCAACATAAAATAAATTATTAAAGTTCCAAAAATATTAACCTTGATTAATTTTGATAAAGTATATTGTTAAAATTAGATTCTTCGTGATTGTTCTTATGGAAATAAGTCTTGGGAACCAAATATATGGATTAAAACCTCTTGGTCAAGACTTCCATAGCACTGATGAGACATTCCTAGCCTATTCTTGGGAACAGCAACTGGAAATTAGGATTTTGTTGTTTTTTATTTTTTTATTTTTATAATCAATGCCAAATTTCCATGCCAAATTTCCATGTCAAATTCTCATGCAAAATTCGTAAACGCCACTTGGATGAAAAATGAAATTTTTCCCTCGTGATTTCGGCATGATACATGCAAGTTGAAAATTAACACCCTTTTTCATTTGCATGATGTATGTTATATTTTATTGCTCGACGAAATGAAAAAACTCGTGACATTATGGCGCGAAGAAGATAAATGTTGAAAGCAACAGTGATAACTGATATAAATATCATGTGCTTGCGATGATATTATGATGAGAGCTTAAGTAAATTGTAGACAGATGTCGGAATTAGTTTTACTACAGAGTCTTAATAAATGCATGCCAGCCTACGCGAAATAGAAAGAGAGTAAAGTGAACCTCTGGAAAAGAAAGAAGCCTGATACAGAACAGTCACCTAACAATTAACATACAGCGTAAGAACTAGGATTCTATGGCAAAAATATACGTGTCTAGGACCCGTTCCACCTCATGATAACGTAGCCTTCCAATGTACGCAACGCGACACCACGACGCGAGACCGAAATAGGGTCGTGGAGCCACTGCTTAGTATGAATTGCCAATAATATAATATAGTACAAATTTGCGTCGCACGACCGATGGGCGTAGCCAGAGAACCTGATTAGCTGGTTTGCTGGTCGCGCTCGCGGGTCGCGGTCGCAAAAATCGGGAGGCTATCTTTAAGTGTTAGAAAGCTTAGCTTTTGTTTTTGCCACTCGACACAAAGCATTACTTTGTGCCCAAGTTCTCTCGTGATGTTACTTATCAAAAGGTACTTAAGCTCTTGTATTTTAAGATTTTATTGTTTATACTATAATTTATCCAATATTTTTCTATTTGAATACTCTTCTTACCATTCGATTCATTATCCTCGCTGACATCATTCCACTTCTGTCGCTCGCTCGTGCCAAAGATCAGGAAGAAGGTGTTGCAGGCGATGTATATGGCAGATGATAGGAAGAACACCTTGCGCCACTCATTGGCATCAGTCTGAAAGTTTTCGTTTTAGATAACTATAATTACTAGGGCTCTTTGTATAATAATAGCCCGCCCCACGCCGATCTAACTTCATTAAAAATAGACCAGCTACGCAGGAGTTATTTTATAGTGACCAGTGTGTGCGCAATACACAAGAGCACTCTTTACTCAGGACTGACTTTTTACATGTCCATCCGACGCATGGATCGTCCGTCGTGTCAGACAATCAGTTGATCAGCCTGAATTGTCCTAACCAGACTTAAAAACAACTTTTTTGTTGTTCCAACGCGGGGATCGAAGCCACGTTATCAAGAATTCTTCTCTCTCTGTTTACCTCATCCTTAAGTATAGCACCGGCGGCCAGCGGCGCGATGATACTGATGATGTTGGCGATGCAGTTAGTGATGCCCATCATGGTGCCGGCAAAGTTCGGCGCCATGTCGATGTGCACCAGCTGGAATAAGTTACGTACTTCATGAAGAAGGTATGCTGCGAGTTTTAAAATAAATAGAGGAACTAAGACGTGACGAATGACGATATTATGTGTTGACAACAAATGACGTTGGTATAAAACGTATATATATATATAATAAATAATAAAACCACGAGACAGCACTCTCCTTGGTCCTTTATTTATCCATTCCTATTATATCTTTTTGGACTACATAATTGATTTGCCAGATGAAATCGAACACGAGACAATTTTATTTGCGGATGATACAACTATTCTTATAAGGGGAACTAATGAAAATGATATGAAAAGCGAAGTAACTAAAACTTTAGAGTGTGCATCAAATTGGCTAAAACAAAACAACTTACAAATGAATTTAAGCAAAACAAAATTAGTTCACTTCCAAACTCATAAACAAAACACAAATTGTAAATTAAAAGTAAATTTTAATGACGTTGAAATACAAGAAACAGAATCGACTGAATTTTTAGGCCTAACTGTAGACTATTTATGCACATGGAAGGAACATATCGATAAAATTTGTATTAAATTGGAAAAGTATATGTTCGTATTTCGCTTGAACAGACATTGTGTTTTTTAGATTGAATACAATCTAAAAAACACAATGTCTGTTCAAGCAGCCATCATAGCGTATCATGGGTATGTTGCCTCTCTTCTTCGCTATGGTCTTGTTATATGGGGCAACTCCGTAGATATGCACAGAGTCTTCAAAATACAAAAGAAGTGTATCAGATGTATATCGAGCGCTAAATATTTTGAGACCTGTAAGCCGTTATTCAAAAAATTCAAAATACTTCCACTGCCTTGTCAGTATATTTTTGACGTTTGTGTTTTTGTACATAAAAATCTAGATCGCTTCTTTACTAAAAAAATTAACATAGCGACAAAAAGTAATAAACATAAACTTGTTATACCTAACCAGACTCAAAATTTGTAGTAAAAACGCGTAATGTATGGCAGTTCGGATCGAACAAATTACCTAACTACTTTAAAGAACTGACTATAAAACAATATAAAAATAAACTATTCATCTGGCTCCTTAACAAAATGTATTACTCAGAAAATGAATTCTTTGATGATAAAAATATTATGAATGAATGAATTTATTTAAACAAATTAAAACACTATATTGTAATGTAACGAATGAATCAGTGTCGACATTTCTATGTAATAAATCTTCTGGATTGGTAATACATTAACCATAAAAAGCTTGATCTTTATAATAAATATTTTGCACACTATAAAAGTAGTAGAATATGTGGAAAATGTAAATAACTAACATCTTATTGTACCATATTCCTGCAAATAAATGATTTTGATTTGATTTGATTTGATTGACGGCCATAGGATACTTAAATGCCCCGTCGAGTCTGTCTGTCTGTATGTTCGCGATAATCTCTAAAACTACTCAAAGGATTTTCATTACATTTACCGACAGAGTGGTTCCTTAGGAAGGTTAAGGTCGATAATAATTTGTTAAGGTTTTGTGGAAATTGTTTGATTTATGACGATAATTGTTGAAGATGTCGGAAAAAATTAAGCCGTCTGGGAACTTTTATCGAAAACGCTGCCTGACCTAATCTGTTGGAGATAAATAACGAAACAATGTAGGGGATTGTTTCTCTTTTATAGGTCTACAAAATATTCGGGTTGGCATAGATATATCTGTATTTTAAGGATAAGTTACTATACCCATTCTAAGTTTAAAAAAATGAATAGATATATGGAATTTTCAGAAGCTATTTAGACGGATAAAATTTAATTATCCTTATCTAGGTGATTATATCTAGGAGATATCTTAAAATTAAAAAGTACGTGTGAAAATGTATTATAAAGTTTATATTTATTCTTTGTGCTATTACTATATTGTGGGTATATTTGCTAAAGTAGTTTTTTGCAACGATCACTCTCCCACGCGGGCGACTCTGCGGGCAAAAGCTAGTAAATTAATAAAAATTTTGAAACTGACAAAATAAATTTAGTTCAAGCCTTTTCGGTGTTTTGTAACAAATACTGTGAAACTAGAATTTTATAATTGATTTGCATTCCTCCCGTGCTAATAAAATTAAACTTATGCTAAAGAGCATGAAACTTCACGTGTTAAGACTATCAAACAGAAGATGAATGGATGAAAAGAATTGCAATTTTGTTCCTTGGTAAGTAAGGTTCGGATCTGCGATTAGTGGCTGTGACCAATGTTTCAATAAGCTGTCTCATTTAATGTCTTTATAAAAGCATCAACAAAGTCTTACCAGGAATCCAGTGTAATGTCCGACGTTAAGTGCCACCACGACGGTGAGCATCGCCACCGCCAGCGTGACGTCACCAGCCGGCGCATAGGACAGGCCGATCAACGCCAGCGCGGGGCCGAAGTGACCTGCACAAACGATAACCACTATTTATCCTTATTTCCTTAATCCTGGTTTATGGTATTATATGATAGAGAATAAATAACTTGTAGGGAATCAAGAATTGCGCACTTGAAGGGAAGGATTTCCCATGCTTCGGCCCGTATAACTACGATCGGTTGATAGAGCCATGGGTTGGTGGAGGGATTTGTTCTGGTTTATGTCTTGAGCAATCAGGGGGTCAATTTTCAACACTCAGTCTAGCTAAGCCTCAGGATACAGAGTAACATAGTAAGATAACGAAGTTGGAACAGAATAATATGTCTAGGATTAACATATTTCGTCGCTAAGTCACTTACATATTCTTTTATTCATATACTTATAATTATTAAAGAAGCTCCTTAACGTTGCGATATTATTTTGAATAGGTTGGTGCCTGCATGCTGCCATACTAGCTTGTATCTACGAGCCACAAAATTACTCCTTAGTTACTTCACCATCAGAAATCAACAGCGACATACCAAGAGAATTGGCGACCTTTCTGCTAACTGTGACGCTAAGCCATTGCTTCTTCAGCACGTAGTCGGAAATGAAGCTCAGCGGGATGCTGCAGATGTATATAGCCAGGTACGGCAGGGCAGACATCGCACCGTTCTGGAATAATAAACCATATTTTGGTGGAATAAGACTAGCAAATGGGTGAATTACTATCGCCGCTCATGGACACTCACCCTTAGAGGAGGTACTATACTAATAAGCCTAAACTCTCGTAGGCTTTTGCTACTTGTCAATATAAAATGGAAGCGTTAAATGACGCCGGTTTGCTTCCGTGGTAAAAGGAGGTGGCTTCCTCTGGCCAACCCACCGCCATTATACCGAACAATGACTATAAAAAAACTTGAAGCTATAATTCCCCCACGGTAAAAACTTAGAGCGATAAATAAATAAAAAACGTTTATTTGACTAAGGACAGGACTAGGACATACACTATAAGTTATTATATACAATACAATAAAAACATAACAAAAGAACAGAAAAAAAAAATAAACAAATAGCATAAAATAGTAAAGAGTAGTAACATATAATATTACAGTTTTTAATACTAGGTTCTGCCAGAATGAGATGGTCGGTAGTGCAGTGTAATGCCTAATCAACAAAATGGAGACCACTCAGACATACCACCACGGCGCAAACACCACAGTTCCTGGTATTATGTGGTTCCATCGGTGCTGTCATTTGAGGGACAGAATAATACTCATCAATAGATAAATCGTACATAACATACATATAAACAAGATATAATATTAAATATATTGTATACTATGGGATATGGTGCTATCGTGTGACTCATCGCTCATTACTATAAACAGTGCAGCAATTACGCCAACTGCGCTCTCCGCACTCCCCTTGTACACTTCCCATAGTAACTACAGCTATGTTGAAAGGGGTGGACGCGCGCTTAGCTAGCCGCCATAGATCTGTTCATAGCAAGTAGCAACTATTACGAGATAAACATTGTAGATACAAGTAAAATATTAATAGCCAATATTCGGTAAAGTAATGCTATTAAATACATATTAGCGTAATGCAGGAAATACAGGTAGGTGTTTTATATTCATATCGTATAAGGGCTCTTCCTTACTTTGTTTTGTGGAACGGCGTCCAGATGGACTTAAATGGTGTGTTCAGTTTCTGTAGGTTTATGAATGTCTCTATACTCACCGCTTTAATATCTACCCCCAACACCTTGCTCATGTACGACGGCATCTCCGTCATGAGGGTCCAGAAGCCCCAATTCTGTCCGCAGTGCACCACAATCAGTGATATGAAGGAAAGCGACGTCCAGATGGACTTCCATGGGGTCTTCAGTTTCTATGGGAAAAGCAATTTATTTATATAAAACTTAGTTTTATCAGTGACTTTGTTCGTGCAAAAATGAAATCTGTCTAGTCTATTCTGCATGAACCGTATAATATTATTTTAATCAGGACGTAGGCTTCTATGTATATAATTCAGGCTATAATTTAGGCTATAATATTATATTAAGATTTATATATATAATATATAAATCTTATCGAGAAAAAGTAACACATTCATCAACATCTCGCACATCCTCATATCTGTAACATTATTCATATCAGGGTACCAGTCTAATTTTTGGTAATGTATATGAATATAGTTATATGAATACTACCTTATGCCCACCAGCATGTCCCAACGACGTCTGAATATACAGCCTCTCCTCTGCGCTGATCATCTTCGACATTTCAGGGCTGGCTGCTCCCAGGTACACATAGGCCACCGTCCACAGCACGCCCAGGATCCCGTTGACGTAGAAGATCGCCGGCCAGCCCCAGTACTCCGCTATGAAGCCTGAGGATACTAGCTGAAAAGCTGTACCTAGCTGGCCACCTGGAAACGTCATTCGTATTACATTAACTATTTTTACGTATTTCGATATCAAGGGTAACCAAGTATAACATTCTAAGTAATAATACATATAATTTCTTGCCCTTTTTCAACTTTAATATGTTTAACACTAATTTTAATGTATCACGCGACCGGTTTCGACAAAGTCATCAAAGGTATACGATGTCAAATATTCTTAGTAGAGGAAAAGTTATGTTATAGTCAATACAAAATAATATTACGTGACAGAGCTATTCTCCTGAACGAAAAAGCCAGATCGACTGAAATAGTATCTGGAGTTCATCTATTAGCAGCGTAAAATGATGCTTGCATTTAGTATAGCCGAGCTAGTGAGACTGAAGGACAATATTTGAGGGTTAAAAATACCAGCAACCACCCAGCAACAGCAATGAACAGATTTGTAACTTTTTTGGTATTCTTGGTATACTTCAAAGGGTGGTGTTCATCGGCGGTTCATCTATTCGTATGCTGGTCTTATTGTTTGGTTGTGCTACCCACATTCGACCTTACATACTTTTTCAATATTTAAAAGTCCTCACCAGCATAAATAAATGTCCCCAATCGGCTCTTCTCCTCAAGCGGGATCCACTTGCCGACAATGTTATGCATGGAGGGGTACAAGAACCCCTGCGACAGACCCTGCAGCACACGACACGCGCACAGCAGTTGCCAGCCACCCTGAAATAAGAAACAATAAAATGTAAAATAATTAGTTGCTACCGAAGACGTTCATGTGAATATTCACACGTGATAACTTAACACTAGTGGCTCACTAATTTCTGTTCCACTAAAAGTTTCGGATTACATCTTTGTAAATCGTGGCTAAAACTGTATAGTTTCAATAAAACGGGCCGTAAGAGATGGTTCTATCAAAATATTTGTTATTTAATAATAATATTTATTTAATTATATGAAATTATGATTGTAGTAATAATTTTATTATATCACAGATTGTGGACCCATCTCATGGTGTCAAAATGATGAACTCAAAATGTGTATTTAATATTATTAATATAAATAAATGTATCTGTTTAATACTAATTTAAACAAATCAGCATTGTTGCTTTTTTATTAAAATCATTTCAGCTGATTTTGTTTCAAACAGTTATAAGCTCACGTCGACAGGTATGCAAACATTCGCCTTCATAACGGTGTAACATGAGTAAAGGTAGCCTTCCGAAGCACGCCATGCGCGACATGAGACCGCGACCAGTGAACTAGCCAATCAGATTATCTGGCCACGTTCACCGGTCGCGCGTGTGGGTGGCAGGAACTGTTTAGTGCTCCATATTAATTTATACTCCATATTAAGTGGCTCCGCGATCCTATTTCGGTCTCGGATCGCGGTCTGACGTTGCGCATCACGGGCATCGGAAGGCTACCTCATAACACTCACGTAATAAGCGGCGTATGGGATGATCAGCGACACCGCGGAGTTGATCGCTATGCAGATGGTGATCAGGATCATGCCGCCGTACCGCGCCGCCAGCTCCCCACCTGGAATCTGCAGCACCACGTACCCCCAGAAGAACGACGAGAGTACCACGCTCTGGGTCTGGATGCTCCACTCGAAGGACTGGAAGAAAAAAAAATTGTCAAATTACTTTCATCCAAAAGCTACAACCGGCTCAACCCTTATCCGGAGGCGAAGCGGCGGAAAATCTTTTACCGAAAGCTCATATTATGTTATCTACTAAAGAATTCCATAATCGCCTAAGCCCTTAAAATGACTCTGTCGCACAGGATAAAATAAGCAGCGACGAAACTTCTGGATAAGCTATTCGTCATTTATCAGGCGATGTGAAACAGGCCCTTTGAAGGTGACTTCGAAGTAACAGATTGTCTAGTGGATTGAAACCATTTAATGTCCGAACTAATCCGCAAGCCTATTAACTATGGGATTTTCAAAACACAATTACGTTCACCCAGTTAGAACTATCTGAGGGACAATCCCTGGACCCTAAGGCAGTAAAAAAGAAAGTAAAATTACTTTTTACGAGTTTTATCATAAAAGGGTTTTGTCATCGAACTAACCATTGGCTTTTATTGCCGGCCGCGTATTTATGGCTTTCCCATCGATCACTGATAGTTCAGCTTTGTCTATGTCGTCATCATCATCATTATCCCTATTATCATCTAGGAGATGGTGATAGATGGTGATAGAAACCGCTTAGCATCGGGCAATCTGTTTGATTATCTGCCAATTTTGTGCTATAAAAATCCTAACAAAATAAACAAAAAATTAAAATGGATTCCAAAGTGAAAATGCAGAAAAAAGTATGAATAAAACTTAATTTCTAAATAAATCTCCTTTTAAATTACGCAAAAATTTTACCTATTTCTCTACTCAATCTTCATAATTTTGCAAATTTATACATCAGTTCTATAAAATATTGTAGGATATTGTTTGGGCTGGTATTGACTTCAAAGTTAAAAAGATTGAGTAAAAAAATAGTTAAAATTTTAGCCCAATTTAAAAGAGGAATTATTTAGAAATAAGTTTTATTTCCTCCTTTTTTGTGCATTTTTACTTTGGAAGTCGGTTTTCATTTTTAGTTTTAAAATAATATTTTTTCTCGTTTTAGTTGAATTTATTATCTTTATTATTATGAACACATTTTAAGAAAGTTATAAATACCAAACTGCTCTCTCTATTCTCACTCTCTCGGCAAAACAAACTCAAGCGTTATTTCATGCCAGTTTTCTGAGAGGCCGTAGTATTTCCCTAAATAAGCATTACCGATCTGCGGACCTACTAAACAATCAAAAGTAATCATAATGATTAGATACTATATTATAAAATAATTATTATTATTATCTATTGTTATAGTCGGAGGCAAAAATGTCAGTTAGCATAAAAATATTTTGGATTTAGATTATCATGGATCCCATTGTCAGACACATATGGTGATTTCGACTTTTTCTAAAGAAGTCCAAGCATATGCTACCAAAAAGTCAGATTTTGCACCAAGGTATACCCTGGATCCAAAAGTACTGAACAGAATTCCTGACTCCTTATAGATACACGTTTGGGATTTCAGCGTTGTTAAAAAAACTGCAAGCATATGCCACTATGTACTATATACTGTGTATTACAGTAATCATTATCATCACTACCATCATCACAACATACATCATCACTTATAGATACATGTTTGGGGATTCCGGCGTTGTTCAAAGAACTGCAAGCATATTATGCCATCATACCACTTACAGTAATGATCATCATTATCACCACCATCTTCACACGAAACACCAACATAATTACTATTATGATGACATAGGTACTAACTACTTATCAGCATTTGTACACCGAAATGTAATGTCTTTGAAATTTTGCTATTGTCAAAAATATATTCGTGATGATCATCATCACTCTAAGATATTTAATGCTTACTGCTACTGCTAACGAGTGGGAGTGGACAGTATTTAAATGAAGCTAAGACGATAGTATTGCGAGGTTCTTGGCTGGATACAACGCCACGACTGGCGTGAAGTAGGTACTCGGCTGGCAAAACACTTTCTGAGCCCGATGGCTCCAGGAGAGACCAACGCTGCGCAGAAGAGGACCGGGGGACCAACCACTCCAAGATCATGATCATGATCTTGGAATGGTTGGAACATGGTGCTCGCCGTGGACTCCGGAAAATTTTGATAAAACTCCAGCCAGCTGCCACCGACAGTTCGTGGTCCACTGGGGGCGGATATATTGTCGGGTATTTAGTAGTGTATAATTCTATCATCTTAGCATTTAAATACCGTCCACTCCCACTCGTTAACATTTTGATATGGGAGTGGACTGTATTTAAATGAAGCTAAGGTGATAGAATTATACACTACTAAATACTAAACTACGAAATTAAAGATAGAGATATCTACAAAACGAATATATCAAAAACATGTAATTGTATTAAAAGTTTGACAATAGAAAATACATTTAAATCAAAATATAAAAGATATAAAAACTTAAGTCTATCCAGCCAGTCGCCAACAGCTACATTTTTCCGCCGACTACTACAAAAGATAATAATAATAATAATTTTATTATATAGTATATATTAGTTTATCAGGATGTTGTTCGGGCTGATACCGATTTCAAAATTAAAAAGATTGAGTAGAGAAATAGTTAAAATTTTTGCCGAATTTAAAAGGTGAATTATTTAGAAAATATTTTTATTTCATACTTTTTTTATATTGTAAGAGTTCGAATGTCAGCTTGAATCGCGCGCACAGTGCATATGCAGGTTATGGCAGGATATTAATGCTCTATTAATACAACCAGAGTAGCCATTGTCAGGCGTCAGGCTGCCAAAGGTACGAGACCGCCGCCGCGCCGGTCATACCGGTTATATAAAAAACTAGTTGCCACGCGTCGATGAAGGGGCTCCAGCCCCCGACCGGGGTTCCCCGCCTAAGGCCCCTTCAAGGGCCCGGTGTGTGACGACGTAGATAGAAATTGAACTATTCGGAAAATCACAGCGGGGCGGGACGAACCGGAGCTAAAAATTCCGAATTGCTGTGTTTTTTTAGTGTAAAAAGAGATCGGAAACTTTTGAGAAACAAAAGGACAACGTTACTTTCCATCTGTAAATATTATTTTGTCTAAATATTAACAAATAATGCAATAAATAAGCAAAAATCCAAAACAAATTCTCGGTCAAGAAGTGTTGCCACTGAATCGTACAAGATCCTAACTTAGGGTAATATTTTAGAGTAGTCATGTATTAAAACTTCTATTTCGTATTCGTTCTTGTTATTACTGTTTCAAAATGAGGAAGCATAACTAATTAATTAGTAAATATACTATTTGCAATTTTTTCGTCCTAATATTAAGCCACTGAACACACATTAAAAATTTGCATTATTCAATTATATTATCAAACTTTTGTTTAAATTCGTTATTCTTTATTACAATAAAATATGTGCGGATACATACAACATACAACATACACACAACCTGAAATTATGCATTATTAATTTATAAACCAGTGTGGCAGAAAAATGAGGGCTGTGACAGCACAAAAATATCGATGTCGACTTTATCTGTATGTTATTCTGACTATTAATTTTTCAGATTTCCAAAGGATACAATGATGCACAACCTCGAATTCAGACATCCCGAATATCTGGATTCAAGGTTGTGCAAATACTTAACAAAATTGTAAATTAAATATTGTAATAAAACAAAAATCAGTTTAAATTATTTGTCTCAAAAGAAAACTCGTGTTTCTAAAATCATTATTTTTGTACAATAATTTTTTAAAATACTTTTTAAATAAAGATTTTAAAAAGTTTTACAATTTAACTTACTTCGATTTTTGTGCAGACTTAAAGGACGTCACAGACGTCGAAGATAATATAATTTTTTATCTTAAGATGCCTGGATATTTGTTTCATATTAAATTACGTAATAAAAGTCTGTGATAGTTCAAACAAACTGTATAGCAAGAGATATTTCATCATGACATAAAATAAATTATAATAATATACTGCCGTGGTATAACAAAAATGTCGTTAAGTGACATTTGGTCGATTTTCATGTTTTGATGGTACATGAATAAGAAAAAAAATCTTTATCAACCTATACAGGTAAGCGGTTTTTTGAGAAATTTAATAGTTTCAGAAATAATATTAATAAAAATATAATTCTTTTGTGTATGTAATATGCATAAATGACGTTAAGTCATATTGCGAGTCAATATAGCCGCTAAAGTTTATTAACTTGTATTTTTGTAATATTTTTCCCTTGTGATTGCTTCAGTAGATTGCCGTTATACGGTATTTTGTACACTTAAAGCGGTTAAAGTATTTTAACTATTTTATTGTTACTCTTTTTTTATACAGGACTTTATGTTTGCTAAGCAATAATGCCTTTAAGTGAAAAAGCAAGACTTAAATGTGACTCATGAATCTTAATGGCATTATAGCTTAGTATACTTATATTTTGACTTTATGAACGTTACCAGCCAGTAACGGCATTTCTAAAGTAAAATAAACAATATTTTAAATGAAATATTAGATTTAAGTGTCGTTATCTCACAATAATACACTATAATGCCGTTAACTAATCTCGCCCGGTAAGATCCTAGTTCCGCGGTCAGGGGTCGGGGGTGAAACTAGTGCGTTGCAGGCGTTTCCCGGCGAAGGACGTGAGTCGCTCCGTGACTGTTCCCGCCAATCTTTCAACGATGGCGGACAGTGACTATCGGTAAGTTCATTTCTTCACCAGCATTAACTCAATTAATTTGCCCTGTTTGTTGTGGTTGTTATTTGGGTCGAACTCGACCGATTAAAAATATATTTTGCATGCGTATCTGCTCACCTATGTAAATCGTGTGATAATGCAATAAGTTATTATTATTTAGTTTTACGGGGAGCTTATCAGATGACGGAACCTATAGACTTATATAAATTTGATACTAACGAATTTATATTGAATTAATTAAAAAAACTCCAATTGAACACAACTATATAATATCATTTTTTATAAACTACTTAATTCATATACACGAATATTAAATCTTCTTCTTGTTACAGAAGCTTTACTATCGCCAGCTGGAGAGCTAAAACTATTTTAGATATGGTAAAAGATAAGTCGGAGAAAAAACTTGAGATTTCCATGAGTATTTTAACGCCGAATAATAGCACAAATAAGAAATATAATTATAGTAGCCCTGAATATATTGACGGTTTATATAGAAGGCATTATTCAATTACCAGTAACATTTTTGATACATGTGCAAGTCACAAACAATATAAATTTGGATTTAAATAAGTTAAATAACGCCTTATTTACCGAAATTATTATTATTTGTACGATCGGTACAAATAATAATAATTTTGTGAACCCAGTCGAAATTAATTTATCGTGCAATGAATTAATGCCATCTCCTTTTGATTTTAGAGCGCAACTGAATGCAAAAGTAACTTGTGATAACTGTTATCACATGATTTTGATTCCGACGATTCTATTCGTGACAAAGATTACTTTCCCTCTGATTCCTCGATAAGCCCTTTGTCAGATGTATGTGAAAAAATAAATAAAAAAAAGAAGTACAGGCCGCAAACCGACTTACCAACGAATGTAGCGAAGAATTTTACTATGACCAATATGCAAACTTTGAAGCGACGACGACGACACTCAGTTGGTACAGTTTGTAAGAAAATTATGCCCGAGCGCCGATTCCTCCACAACACCATTGATGGCAACGATTATTGCATGTTGCCTATGGATTGTGAACCCAATATTATTTCTAACAAAAATCTAGTTTTGGAACGACCTCGTAGAAATTCAACTGGACCTACATGTTGTACAAAAACTTCACGGCAGCAACAATTTGTTCGTAAGCGTTGCAGTTCCGCTGATGGTAATTATTGTTCCTCGTTACCTGAAATACTTCAACCTCCACGCAAACGAAAAAAATATGGTACTTCTTTAAAACAGAGAAAATTAGATGCTAAAAATGAAAGGAAAATCAAACATGGTGTTAAACCTGGCTGCAACGATAAGTGTTATAAAAAATGTATGAGTTTTTTAATGAAGATGAAAGAAAATCTATAAATAAATCGTACTGGTACATGTTGTGGCAAGAGCAACATGCATTTGTAGAAGCTAAAACGCATGTTGTAGTTCCTAAAAGAAAAATTACGAGTCAACCAAAACGCCTACCAAAGAGAGGCTTTGTATTAAAAAAGCAAGACGGAACAAAAATAGATGTATGTAAAATTTTTTTCCTTACCACTTTAGGATACTTAAGGGTAAATGATAGGATCCTACACACAACTTACAGTGATCCTTCAACAGATAAACGAGGCAAACATCAAAAAACGCCACAATTTGAACGCAATCTACTAAATCAACATGTTGAATCGTTTAATCCGTTAGAACCGCCCTACAGGCGAGAACATGCACCTTTGCGAAGATACCTACCAAGTGACATTAGCATAACTCAGATGCATAAACATTTTTATGAAACTTACCCAAACAAACATGTTTCGTATAGTTTATATAGATCACATGTAAAAAAAATGAATATATCTTTCACTACTAATTAAAGAGTGTGCAGTTTGTCTGAACTGGCTTCAACATCACCACATATACAAAGGCACGAGAACTTTACACATCACATAAAGAGGAATCTCAAAATAGTTCACAGTTATTCTATAGTGCTGACCTGGAAAAAGTGATCATGTTACCTAGATTGGAAACATTCAAAGCAGCAATTTTCTGTCAGCGTCTTGTAGTATACAACCAAACCTTTGCACCACTTGGCAAGATTACTACTGAATGCAAGCCAACATACTGTTATCTGGCATGATGGCATTGCAGGCAGAAAGCAAGAAGATATAATGTCTGCCTTTTATTATTTTCTTATACGTACGAGAGACATTGAGCAGGTCCATATCTGGCTAGATAATTGCAGTGCTCAAAACAAAAATGCAATGTTATTTCATATGAATAACAAATAAAACCATTGCTATAAAAAAATATTCTTCACTACTTTGATCAGCAGTGATCAAGTTCACCACTAGGTAGAGTTGGTCATGAAAAAAAAAGGCAAACTCTACGATTTCACGGATTTTAAAGAGTGTGTATCTTCAATAATTAACAATTCAAAAGTAATTGTACAGTCCATGTCACCCAAAAAAAAATTTAACAAGCCCAATTTCGTGTCACAAAGAAGGATACAAACATCCAACCCAAAAATAAAAAATATTATTAATAATCCATATTTAAAAAATATCGTAGAGGTATGTTTTACACGTGACTGCTATGATCTTCTGTCTAGGAATAATTTCGAAGATACTATGTATATTTCTCTTCATTTCATGAGTGATAAATACTTGAAAAACCCACGTATCATGATATTTCAATTCCGAATTGAACCAAAATGTATTGAACCTAAAAGAAAAGCTGATATACTCGAAAAACTGTCAAGCATAATTCCCCCTCACAAATTGGTATTTTGGAAAAATATGCCAACAAAAGAAAATGCACATGCCGGTACAAGTTCTGACATCAACAATAAAGATTAGTAATAATGTAGGTTTCTTGAGACTGATTAAATATTTTAAATTCCTATTAGATCATAATGTTATTTTATAGAGTATTGTTTTTAATTGATAAAGCTACTGTTAAGTTTTTTGATACCAGGTTTTTTGAGATACTTATACTAAGTATTATAAGTAAGTATATTAAGAACATTCAGAAACGAATTTTGTTTTTGGAAACATTTTATGATTTTATGTTAAGGATAATATTTGACTTGATGTGTAGTTTTATAAAGTTTTATTTTATTTATTTTTATTGTTTTTATTAATTATATAGAGACACAGACTTAAAGACGGTCGTTGATTTTATGTTAAGGATAATATTTGACTTGATGTGTAGTTTTATAAAGTTTTATTTTATTTAGTTTTATTGTTTTTATTATTTATATAGAGACACAGAGACTTGAACTCGGTCGTCTTAGTAGTAGTAATGTTATCATGCTAAATTAAGTGCCTCTTACTAACTAATGTGATATTTGTAACTACTAATTAATGTGATATTTGTATTAAGTAGAGAGCTGAAAGTTCCATACAAATCTAGTTGTAAGTAAAAAATATCTATCTATGATGCTCAATGATTAAACTTATAAGTAATAAATATTGTGATTTATTAACTTGGGTTTTTATTATTTACAAATGATCCTTATTTGAGTGTTTTACTACGAATGGTTAAATATCTCATTTCAATATTATTCGCTTTTTTTCGCTATAATGCCGTTAACGTAAAAACTAAATAGTGTAACGGCGTTTTAGCAATACGTTGAGTTTTTCATAAACATTTGTAGTTTACTAGACTAAAATGCGGTAAAACACCAATAACAGCACTAAAGATTAACATGAGTCAGTTCTGTGTCACCTGATGTTAAGCTAAATTAGGGTTATGTACTATAACGACATTTTAACTAAACATATCAGAAATTTTATGTAGTGTTTTGATAGACAACGTTTTTATAAGGAATAGAAACACTAAAATGCCGTTAATATATACTTAACGGCATTTAAGTCAATTGATACATAATAAATTCGAAACATTGATGATGAACTAAAACGAAAAAAACGTTTTTTCATTTAATTAAATAAATTTTTCAATATCACAAAATAATAGATAATAAGTATTTTTCTTGATGTCTGTGCTGGTGCTATTCGATCTTAAATCTGTTTTGTCATTGAGAAGTTACATAGGTTTCAATTTTTACCGCGTTTTTTGCTCATAACTCAAAACTAGGTTTAGGTAGTTAACGGCATTATAGAGATACCACGGCAGTATAGTATCCTCGCCGTCTGTAATGCCCCTTAGGAATAATATAATAGCTTGAAAGGATTGTCATGCACTCATTATAATAAAACACAGCTTTTATGTAGATGGAGAGCTACTATGAAATGGTTACAATTTTTGCCGAAATTAAAAGGGGAATCCTACTACTACTAAATGTGAAAGTTTGTGAGGATGGATAGATGGATGTTTGTTACTCTTTCACGCAAAAACTACTGAACGGATTTCAATGAAATTGAAACATAGGCTACTTTTTATCCCGAAAAAGTACAGTATTCCCGTGGGATACCCGATACTATAATTACGCGGGCGGAGCCGCGGGAAAAATATGGTTATTCAAAAAATCATTTTGTTTCATTTTATTTCGTACTTCTTTGTGCATTTTTACTTTGGAAGTCGATTTTTATGCTCTAAACTCATACATTTATTTTTAATCTTTAAATATAAAAGTATATAAATAAATAAATAAATATAAGTATATAAATAATTGAGAGTTTGGTACAATTTAGACCATGTCACACTCGTTGAGTGCCATTTAACTTAACTACTACACAGCATAATATAGTAAATTATAATGTCTTAGCTCTAACATTTAAGCCTCTTAAAACTAATTTATACAAAGCAATTGCTTCATTAGATAGAGGGGTGGACAAATATGGAAAAAATACACCTACATCATTAATATTTAAATCTAGATGGTAAAAGATTTCTCGTCTAGCCGCTTCGTTCCGGACACACTCCATCAATATGTGCTGTACATCTTCGATTTTATCACGCTCTGAGCAATTAGGAGATGTAACCTTCTTTAATAAAAATGCAAATTTATTTAGTGGAATATGTCCAGAACGAAACCTTAATGCTACTGTGGTATATTGTCTGCTCAAAGAACCCTAAACCAAGGTATTTTAAGTGGTGACGGTTGAATTATTTTATACCATATGCCTTTCGCCATAGATGTGAGGTCAAAATAATCTTTCCAGGTTTTATATGATAGCTGTTTCATGTATGGAATATAGTTAGTATAATGAGGAAAAATATCAGAAGTTAATCCATTACTTCTGGCTTCTTTTCCTAAACAATCTGCCTTATCATTTCCTTCAAGACCTATATGAGAAGGATCCCACTGAAATGTTACTATTTTGTCTTGTATTTTAAGTTTTTGTATTAAATCTAAAATTTGATAGGCTGTCGCTGTTCCTCCAGAATTCGAGGTACGGCCAGCCAAGGTTTTGTAATGCGCTTCGGGAATCACTCAAGATAACAAACTTTTCAAAATTAATTGATTCTATATAACGTAGTGCTTCCTGAATTCCAGCTAATTCGGCCTCCATAATACAATGTGATTTATTCAGATTTAACTTAACTGACGTATTAGCTTGAGGGTCAAATACAGCGGCACCTACTCCCGAAGCGTCTTTAGAACCATCACAATAGATCTTGTAGAAATTGAGAAACTGATTTGAAAGTAAATATATACATCTATTTTTTAAATAATTCTTATCAATTAATCTCTTTGGTTCTTTGATGTTCTAATTTGATAATCTTTGATAATCTTTGATGTTTATATTTATACTTGAGGATAAATGTATACTAGTCGGTATATCATAATCCTTAGGATCATCCCACACAGTTGCTAATAGCGGTTTTCTTTTACGAGACCAGTAATGTCCACGACAAGTATCCCTAAGTTTAATTAAATATCGGAATTATAAATACCGTCTAAATATTTCAATTTTAAAATAAACTTCCCAGCTAAGAAGACTCTTCGAACAGACAAAGGTGGAATGGCTAGATCGCTCTGCATCACGTGAATAGGCGTACTTTTTATCTAATGACCAATATATCTTAGACCTTGGTTTTGCAGTTTATCTAATTTATAAAGTATTGATTTTGCACTGTTGTCATAAAGATAACTTGCATAATCGATTCGACTGCGTATTATACTCAAATAAAGTCTACGTAATTGTAACGGATTTATTCCCCAGTTTGATCCGCTCAAAACCTTCAATATATTAATAAACTTTGTAGCTTTTATATAAATCTCATTAATGTGTTTTCTACACGTGAGTGAGCTATCCAGCCAAACCCCCAAGTATTTCACCATGCGGACATTATTTAATTGTTGTCCATTTATTCTAATTTCAGCTACCTCTTCTCTACCACCTGTTTTGAATATACATAAATTACATTTTACGTTAGATATTGACATACCTATGTTATTTATAGTCTCTTCAAAATAATCGATAGCCTGTTGAAGATTTAATATACTGTTGTTAAGAATTCTATTGGAAGTATATATTACAAAATCATCAGCGTACTGAGAGACAAGAACGTTTTGAATATTATTACAAATTTCGGGTTAAACAAAAGAGGTGAAAGAGGATCACCTTGTAAAATTACTTTAATTAGTGAGTCTAAAAATACAATCATTATTTGAAACAATAATAAGTTTTCGGTCTATCAAATATTGCCAGATATATCTACACAGGAGAGGTCCAACACCCATTCTATCCAATGTATTAACCAAATGAGATATATCTACATTATTATAGGCACTATCGATGTCAATAAAGCAAGCTTAGGTGGGGATTTTACTTGAAAACCCTATTTGTATACGAGAAATCAACCTAAAGAGAGCATCAAGACATGAACGACTTTTTCTAAAACCTATAGTTTCTCTAGAAAAGTAGTTATTCTTTTCTAAGAACCATTCTAACCGATGCACCAGAATAGAATGGTAAGTTTTACAGATACAAGATATTAATGCAATAGGTCTAAAGATAGAATGACTGTTAGATTTAGGAATGGGAACAATTTTGACTTCTTTCCATTGATACGGAACAAACCCTTGATGTAAACAAAAATTATAAATTTTAACTAAATGTACTTTACCGAGCAACGGAAGGTTCTTGATCAATTAAAAAGATATATTATCTATTCCTGGTACAGAATCTTTTGATTTCATGCAATTGTTTAGTTTATGAAGAATAATTGGCGACTGGATTGGCGATGAAACTGAGGAAAATGCAGGCATTGATGGAGAAACGTAGTATGGTGCTAGATTATGTAATAATAGATTTGCATTATTAATATCTGGGTAAACTGTTGGAGATTTATAACCTTTTAACCATTGCATCCGCTTCCACATATCACAGGCTGAAGTAGATCCATCTACAGAGTTAGAAAAGTTTTTCTATAAATCTGATTTTGCTTTCCGAATCATTTTCTGGGCTTTAGATATTTTGGACTCCAGTAATTCGTAGTTTTAGGGAGAAGCATTTCTCCTAAAATTTTTAAGTGCTAGTCTACGTTCGGCAACTGCTTGCGAGAGTTGTGCATTCCGAAAAGGTTTTGCTGTAAATTTTTGACTAGGATTATTGTAAATTTTAATGTAAGGTATGTGTTGTCAGCAGCTTCATTCAAAATATTCAAAACCAGTTATATGCTTCTTGTGGTTCGTTTGGCACGTCCGAATTTTTATTGAAATTTCAATATAACCTGCATATGCGGTCCAGTCTGCATTTTTTATATTACGTTTTTTAGAAAAGTTGGGATCGAACGGTATGGCTGTAGAAAATTTTATTACATGATGGTCACTTCCGAGCGTTTGTCTAGTGACTCGCCAATCGAACCTCAGAGATAATATGTTAGTTGACACCACAGTGATATCTGGAGATGATTCTTGAAGCCTTCTATTAACGAGTTTAACTCTAGTCAGAGATCCATCATTCAGAGTTCAGAAATTACTGTCAGTTAATGCGTCAAAAATTTGCATACCTCGAGAATCAGTGCGATTAGACCAATTTGAGTGATTGCCGTTAAAATCCTGCTGCCGTATTGCTTTGAAACTTGTTAAAGATTTCTTCCCCTTCATTTTGATTTGTGTACGCTGATGGGCAGTAAACAGACACTACATTTCTACAATTATCGCAATTAAGAATTTTTACATGAATAATTTCAATATTTTTATTAGTAAGTTGTAAAAAACACTGTTGAGCTTTTAAAGAATAATGCGTTAAAATGGCCATACCATAAGAATCGTGCCTGTCTTGACGGAATATATTGAAGCCTGAGATTGATAATTCACTGTTTATTTCAAGCCATGTTTCACTTAATATTGCAATGTGAACCTTTTTCTTAATTAATAGTTATTCTAAACATATATTTTTCAATCTTAAGCTTTGAGCATTCCATTGGATAATATTTATATAGTTTACTTTGTTTATACTGCTATCCATTATGTAAAAATAAATTAAATAAGTTTTCAATGACTTTTAAATCTGATAAAATATATAAGCATACAAGAGTAACAAACCATTCTAGCAAAAATGTTCCTGCTAATTTAAACTTATTTTCTAGGGTATAATTTTTTTAAATTATTTACTGCAATTTAAATAACAAGTATTTAAATAAAATCTTTTCTTTTGTTTCTGTGGCTGATTGATTTCTTCACCTGAATCCGGTAAAGATCTCAGCTGATAACAAATGTTGTGTTACACCCTTATTGATATTTCTACGTATGTGTGATTAGACTCAGATTGAGTGGGTATATCAAGTGTAGAATTTCGCAGCATGTCATTTGTAAAATCTTGATGTACGTGATTATTGTGTACATCAGGTTGATCCGGTGGAACGTATAATGTTAGTGCTTTTTTATAGGCGCAATTGAAATCTGCCATCAAATCTCGTAATTTCTTTTTTTTTTTTGGAAAACAGGGCAATTCCTTGATAAGACTATATGATTACCGGAACAATTAGTGCATTTAAATTCAATACTTCGCAATTAGCACGATATTTCCCACATTTTGGGCAAATTATCTTTGCCAAGGATTTTATTAGGATGGGCAAACATTACGAAAATGGCATTTAAGTGTTTGATTTTTGTTATGTCCTTAATTCCCTCCTTCTGAAATATCTGAGCTAAACCGACTTGTTTGGGCAATTTATCTTTTCCTATCATACACACTTCTTTTTTCTACAGCTTCTCTAGAAGTAACATCCGTACCCCTGGTAATTTTTTTTCTTCCTCTAGTAACCATGTTCCAAACATCATTATCATCCATTGGTCTACTTCGCTTCTCGATACGATTAGTTAACTGTTCAATAGGTAAGAAGCACGAATTCATCGTATTTTCTTTAATTTGAATTATACTTCTCGACTCCCTTAAACCCAATGAACTTTTATTGTTTTGTATAAGCTCTTCAATATTCATATCACTATCATAGATTTCGTCACGTAAATAGCTCGAATCATTCATTGTTTCACTCGCTAGCTACAGCCGGGAGCGACCGGCTCCTTACTGATCGCGCACTCGACACAAAACCGGTTTTGGAATATTATAATCGCGTTTTTACAAACAGAGCGTCTCGCGCGATCCGATGCTCGCACGCAACTCAAACTCATACATTTTTCGAAATAGTAATTAGTACCTACATTGTGGCAAGAATTAGTTTTATTCTTCTGTGGTATAAAATTGTAAAAGTAATGGCAATATAACTGCAGAAAAGTTTTTCATTATAGTGCCGGAAATTATCGAATTGAGGAAAGTTTTTTTGGAAGTTGAAACTCGCAAAAAGATATCCTAAATCATTTACAGCTAAAAGTTGATTGTATATTTGTGAAAATCAATTCAATGTAAGTAAATCTCTATTTCATGGTACATTTACATGCTATAAATCAACACAACTATCTATAAAATCAATATGACTATAAAAGCCATATTAAACCACATATTGCATATTTCAATATTATCAATTTTATCAATCAATTTTAATTAAATAAAATTAATCAATTTATTTACAAATACGAAAAAATCACTTAAAATGAATATATCTATGTTTATTTCTGTATAATTTTTTATATTCATCACATTTCGTACGATTTTGTTCACCATGGAACGTACCCTATTATTATTCACAGAACTAATCGATATTTAAATATCGATAGTGTCAAGCACTAGCGTTTCTTGAATAAAATTACATTTGCGGTACACTGACAGGCTGTTTCCTTTGTGTATTTGTACATGTGTGCGTATAGTTTGTGTTTGACAATATTTTCGTGTGCGTGCGTAGCGACGTGATTGAAAATGCATTATTGTGTTAATATTTGTTTGCGTTCCTCGACCCCCCGCAGAAAGTGGCAGACTTTTTCGCATAGAAATTAGCTGTCATTTCGTCTCCGTTTGGTTGGATGCCCTAAGATGTAGAGTATATGACTGATGTCATATGAAACGTGTATATTTTTGTGTAGTGAATAAAGTTCAATTTTTTTTCTTAAAAATTCTGGGTCGCATAGCGTCGCGTATCGTCCCGGTGTGAACTGACCCTTATACGCAATGATTTAGATAATATCATTGCTTCTTCTAGTAACATTTAATAATGTTTGTCGAGATACATAATTATGTACATATTTTATCGTTCTCAATTGTGACCTTTAGTACCGATTCAATTTGTACTTTCTAAATTAACAATAACATTTTGTTGGAGTTTAAATAATACACAATTGACACCAGAAGGTTGATTCTGCTAATTAAATCCTGCAATAATTAATTGGTCCAAGCTCGAAAAATCAGTTTATGATATTAAGACGATTTATTTATAATTCAATAAAAGTAAAATTAAAGTGTGAGTTAATTACGAGAGTTGCGGTTCAGGTGAATGGAAATATTTGCTCTCTAAGATGATGCTATTTTGTAGGAACACAATTTCTTTTCTACTGTAATGGTTTATTTTGTCATAATATTTTTTTGTCCAGATGGTCCTAATTTCATGAAATTATTATGGTTAACAAATACAGGGTAGGCACTTTACAATTTTAGCCAATATTCATTTCACGTCCAAGAAAATGTACCTACCTGGCTACCTGGTATCGTTTTTTTTTTCAATTTTAAAGATTTGAACCACGTTAGGATCGCTTTTATGTATTTTACAAAAATAAGTTGTAATTTAAATATATATAAAGATAATGCATTCGTACAGAAAATAAAAACATGTTTTACCGGACGAATTTAAAGACTTACCTTACAACCTGTTCAAAAGAAATTTAACAATATGGCTCGCGGAAAAATGTTTTTACAACATGAATGAATATTTTACGCATAGTAAAAATAAACTTTAATTATTATATTAGGATTAATAAATGTGAATATAATTAATTAATCTGTTAAACAATTGTGTATATGTATAATGACGATGTTACGATTGTTTAATTTTTTGACTAAAACTTTGACGTTGTAAATAATAACTATGTTTTGTTGTTTTTTAAATTGAATCAATTAATTTATATTTTAAGTTTAAGTTTTTTCAATTTTATGTTTATAATTTCACACGCCATTAGGTTATGGTAGAATGTACAGATCCAATTTAATGTTCATTTATACCCTTTGTACTGCATTCTTGTGATAAAATAAATTATGAATGATGTATTTTTATTGACTGACCAGTGACCACTAATGTATCTCTTACGTATCCTTAATTTCTTTAACAGTCGCCTACTTTACTATGATCAAGGTTCTCTCGATCAAGATTGATCTTGATAACATCAAGAATCTAATGACATATCTCCTCTTATAGTACTCCCAACTGTCAGTATGTCTTATCCACATTTTAAAATATTCTATCTG
This sequence comes from Phengaris arion, assembly GCA_963565745.1. Classification (NCBI taxonomy): domain Eukaryota; kingdom Metazoa; phylum Arthropoda; class Insecta; order Lepidoptera; family Lycaenidae; genus Phengaris; species Phengaris arion. Next base: position 1,045,993 of record OY751446.1, on the reverse strand, counting down.
AAGATAGTGGACTCGTGGGTAATAATTCATCACTTCAAAAAAGCCATATCACGATAAAGTCAACGTCCTTGAACTACTTTAGAAAATTGTCAGAATATTCGCATAATAGCACCGTTAGAGATCTTTACATATCTTTACATATCTAAGTTCTTTACTGACTGCATTGTAGCCGTGTTTTGACATAAATAGGCCTGCTTGATCGGCCTCGGAAAAATACAACGAAAAATAATGCTTAAAAGTAACTTTAATTGCTATAATTAATAAAAGCAGCCGAAATAGCATTGACGTAAAGTTTCAATATTGTTATCTTTCAAAATAGTTACCTTCTCTTTTCTTAATTGTTTTTCATTTAAAATATTTTCAAACTTCTTTATTTTTAAGCAAATATTGATGATGTGTAAATATAGTAAAAATCTTAAATAATATATGTATAGAATAAAAAGCATTATTATATACTTCCATTGTCTGCTACCTGTAACACAAATTCTTTGAGAACTTCCACGGGACCAGATTGACGTGATGTGAAAGCGTCCATAGATATTATTATTATTAAACTATAACAACATACTCGTATTTTATTGCATGTTGATCTATTTATGGAACTAAAACTCAGGTTAGGGTCAGTTCATACCGCGTCGATACGCGTATAAATTGAATCAACGCTAAAGGTCACAGGTAATAACGATAAAATATGTAACTCGACAAATATTATTAACTAATACTAGTAGAAGCAATGATAATATCTAAATCAGTGCTTCTAAGGTTCAGTGCCAGTTCACAGCGCGATGATACGTGACGCTACGCGGCGATGCATTTTTCAGATTTTATTTTGTTAGAAAGACCAACAGCTATCTGTAATAACAATATGTAACAATTCTAATCATTAGAAAGCCAATTACAGGTCCTCACATATAGAAACTGAATAGGTTATCTCGGGCGCCCCCTAGTGTTTATGTCTCATCAGAAGTCAAACATAGTGTACACTAATACACGCTACTTCGACACAGATTATAAATAAAGAAACAATCACAAGTGTACAATCAACTATCAAGTCTTTAGCTTATATGTAGCAAAAGTACATATAAAATAAATGTTATAAAACTTATTTAGAGCCTTTTGAAATTTGAAGTACCGAGATAAAGTCAGAACTACGTTACTGGAGTAAATATTGGTAAAGAAATCGCTTAGCTGTCGCCGTGCTAGTTGTGAATAAATCTAAGTCCACAGATTTACTTTTAAAATATTACTTACTTCACAAAAAGAAATACATTTCATATGGCATCATGCATACACTGCATATATTGAGATGTGCAGTGCAGCGGTGCAACCTGACATTCGAACTCTTACAATGAAACGCGTATCTTCTTGTGTATTGAATAAAATTCAATTTTGAATAGCTATCTCAAAAAAGCAGCGCCGCGTAGCGTTTCGTTTCGTCTCGGTGTGAATTGACCCTTACTTGTGTCTTCTTTGATGGTTTTGGCAGTCATTACGGTCGTTCACCCCCTTTGGCCTTTACCATGAAAAAACCTTTTTAGAAATAGAAATAGAAATAATATTTATTTGTGAAATGCAGGTATATACAATGTTACAGGTGTTAAAACTTAATAATAAATAGTTCCATTACATTTCCACCTTCGTCAAGGTACGAGGGCGGGTCAATAAGTCCGTGACTTTTGGAATAAAACACAGATTTTTTGATAAATAAATCATTTTATTTTTCAACGTAGTCCCCCTTGAGCTCTATACACTTTGTCCAACGCTTCTCCAATTTTTTTATCCCTTCCAAAAAATATGATTTGTCGAGGTCCTCAAAATAGGCCTTTGTTTGCGAGATGACTTCATCATTGGAGTCAAATCTTTTTCCACCGAGCCATTTTTTCAGGTTTGGGAACAAGAAGTAGTCACTCGGAGCCAAATCTTGAGAATAGGGTGGATGTGGGAGCAATTCATAGCCCAATTCATGGATTTTTGCCATGGCAACTGCACATGTGTGCACCCTTGCATTGTCTTAGTGAAAAATAACTTTTTTCTTGGCCAAATGAGGTCGGTTTTTTTTCAAATCCTCATTGAAGCGGTCCAATAAGTTGGCATAATATTTCCCATTAATTGTTCTTCCCTTTTGGAGATAGTCAATGTGGATTATCCCACGTGCATCCCAAAAAACAGTCGCCATAACTTTATTGGCTGACAAACCCACCTTGGCCTTCTTTGGCGCCGATTCACCCTTAGAAACACACTGTTTTGACTGTTGTTTGGTCTCTGGTGTATTGTGATGGATCCATGTTTCGTCCACGGTTAAAAAACTCCTCCATATTGTAATAAAACAACGCCAAACCTTCCTGTGAAGTTGTTACACGATTGCGTTTGTGGTCAACTGTGAGCAAACGCGGCACCCATCTTGCGGAAAGCTTTCTCATGCCCAAGTGATCATTCAAAATTGAAACCACTGAGCCATGCGAGATGCCTATGGCTTCCACAATCTCTTGCACTTTCAATCTTCGGTCGGCCAGCACCATATCGTGAATTTTTTCGATTGTTTCGGGTGTAGAGACCTCAACTGGGCGTCCAGGACGTTCGGCATCTTCAGTGCTTGTAAGGCCACAACGAAATTCAGTAAACCACTTTTTTACCATTGAAATCGATGGTGCAGAGTCCCCATAGTATTTATCAAGCTTAGCCTTGGTCTCGGTAATGGTTTTTTTTCGCAAAAAATAATGCTTAATAAGCACACGAAATTCACTTTTTTCCATTGTTTCCTTAAGTTACTGGATAGTCTGATAAAGATAGCTGTAAAACACAAACTAACTGACGCAGCAAGTTCAAATTTTTATAGGAGTCAACTGACAGATGCCTGTTGACAGGAGTAGTGTTGCTTTTTACGGACTTATTGACCCGCCTTAGTATACAAATATTTAATAGTGTACAAATGTTACGCTTAATAGATATACACAATATGAATAAAAAATAAAAACAAAACCATTAAAAGTGTGTAAAATATTAAACATTTCCACTATTTCAGGGACGGATTATACCTTACGGAAAGAATATGAACTTAGCCTTCTAAGTCATATGACAATATCATCGTACACGTGTGCATACCTACTGGTTATCTTAAAGGATATTTTGTTGCTCTCAAGTGTTACAATGTCTACGGATCACACTTATCGTTTTCCTCGTTAGTAAATTGGTCCATATTCTGACCTTCCTTATCTCAAACTATTCCCAAGGTAAGCTTGAAAACGAAATACCTCTAAGACTTAAATTCTTAACGTGGAGCTGAATCCCAAATCTTGTAATTAACTAACACTTTACTTTTATGGAATTATAAATGAATGATCTTGATATTATCATAAACCGATTTTGAGACTTTGGACAAATCACAACGAGTTTAACGTTGGTTTGACGTTTATGAGAATACCATTTTTCAGTTTTAACATATCGGGACTGGATCGTAACAGTATTATTGCAGGATTGTTTAGTTAGCAGAATTGACCTTCTGGTATTTAGTTCAGGATTATGTAGGTATTTACAATAACAATTAATTAGACTGTATCTAGATAGGGAATTTCATTGTATTTTAAATACCTACCTACGTTTAGAAATCTCGGAAATCAGAATACAAGGGTATTTCATGTCCGTATTATGTCAGATTATGTTATCACTCCTAGCTTCGTTGTCTGGAATAAGAAGCGGTATCTCACGACAGTTTTATGTAAGGCCGTGGTATCACTACATTTCTGAGCATAAATCTGACAAGGTGACTTCGACCACTGCTACCAAAGAAGCGACGGTTTTCTGTAACGGTTAATTTATTCTAGCGCAGATTCGAAGCGCAGCGAAGCGAAACACTGAATGGAGAACCATCTTCCCAAGGGATCTCGGCCCCACTTTGCAGAGGAAGTGAACGGGATTATTTTTTAAGTGACGAATTGTTAAGCAGTGAGCGAGCTGATGATGATGAATTATAACTAAGAACACTCGATCATGTCAGCTTTCAAACAACAAAACTAGATCAAAATCGATTCATCCGTTTGGTACGATGGCACGGACAGAGACACACACACACCTACACACGCACAGACACAGAGTCCGGTTGGGGATACACATATCCGGTGTACCACTTTTGGACCTGATTGCTAAAGTAATTATATTATATTAATACGTGAAGTAAAAACTTTCACTACAATTTTAAGAGAATTGTGCGAAAGGAGGAATTAGATATTTAGCACAGTTAAAGTTTATATTGTGTACTTAAAATTAGTAAAAACAACAACAATACACACTACCTTAGATTATTAACACACACTACCGTGCGGTTGATACACACTATTGTGTTACACGTTGACGTTCGTCATCTGTCACAACATTCTAATTTTTTTCTAAGCATAAGGCAAAAGAACCCTATGAGATAAAAAGAAGACGATTCTATTATGAGTTGACCCTAAGGCCCACTTGCGCAGATCTGGGTTAAAATGAATCCTGGGTTAAAATATTATGCCTTCTCTTTCATAAATACGAAGAACGAGAGAGACAACATGATATTTAACCCAGGGCTAACTTTAACTTAGATCTGCGCTAGTGGGCCTAAAGCACAGTTCGCCGATTATCTACCGTGTACGTACATTGTCACTCATGGCGTCCGTCATGGCGACGATGGCGAGGCTCATGTTGACCCGCATGGAGAAGGCCAGCACCATCGCCAGGAACAGCAGGAACGTCTGTACGTGCCGGATGCCCCATGATGACCCTGGAACCAGACATCGTATACTTGTAGTGACCATCTTGTGTATATAGATTATATATAATTGGTTTTTCGAAAACGGCTGCATGTATTATAATGAAAGTTAGTATGCAGGGGAAGTGATGCTTAGTTTTGAGGAAGAAAAATCGATCTAGCTAGATTGATTTTTCACGGATAAGTCCCTAGAAACTGCGCATTTTTAAGCTATATGGGTATTTTCTTTCGCCCTCCAACAATATATCAATAATTTCGATTATATTATGTCAGTCCGATTGCCAGTTTGGTATGCGTATGTATATTTTTGCTTTGTTCGAAAATTGAGAATTTAGTGGGTTCAACATTACTTTTTAGTTATCATCACTTATGACGTCGTTGCAAGTCTCATTTATTAGCATAATGGCTAGTTATACTAGACGCTTGACGCCATCTATTGGCGAACATTTATAACTATAACCTTTGCTCTAATTTGATCGATTTATTTATCGATTTTTACCTTCCCTTTAAACCATAAAAAGAAAACATTTAAATATAATCTTAAAAACTAAGGAAAGAATGGTAATTTCGTTTACTTATATATTACTAGCTGTCCCGACAGACGTTCTGTCTCTGACCTATGAACTGTAATAAATAAATAACTACATACACCTATATACTCCAACATACAACCTACACCTACATGTACACCTAAATCTACAGTAATTTTTCCAATATTTCTCACCGTTTAAACCTTCCCTGAACTTCCACAATTATTTCAAGACCAAAATTAGCCAAATTGATCCAGCCGTTCTCGAGTTGTAGCGAGACATTGGACTTGCAATCCATTTTTAGGGTTCCGTAATACTTAAGTAACCCTTATAGTTTCGCTCCGTCCGTCTGCCTGTATGTTTGTCTGTCTATTCGATCGTCTTGGTCGCGGCACTGTTAATGATAATATCGGCAGTCGGCACAATAAGTTAATAGAAACTCGAAACAAACACATCAACCGGTCAACTTCAAAATTTCTAATTGTCAAATTTTCAACCATACTTACGAGGGCGGGTCAATAAGTCCGTGACTTTTGGAATAAAACACAGATTTTGTGATACATAAATCATTTTATTTTTCAACGTAGTCCCCCTTGAGCTCTATACACTTTATCCAACGCTTCTCCAATTTTTTTATCCCTTCCAAAAAATATGATTTGTCGAGGTCCTCAAAATAGGCCTTTGTTTGCGAGATGACTTCATCATTGGAGTCAAATCTTTTTCCACCGAGCCATTTTTTCAGCTTTGGGAACAAGAAGTAGTCACTCGGAGCCAAATCTTGAGAATAGGGTGGATGTGGGAGCAATTCATAGCCCAATTCATGGAATTTTGCCATGGCAACTGCACATGTGTGCACCCTTGCATTGTCTTGGTGAAAAAGAACTTTTTTCTTGGCCAAATGAGGTTGGTTTTGTTTTCAAATCCTCATTGAAGCGGTCCAATAAGTTGGCATAATATTCCCCATTAATTGTTCTTCCCTTTTGAAGATAGTCAATGTGAATTATCCCACGTGCATCCCAAAAAACAGTCGCCATAACTTTATTGGCTGACAAACCCACCTTGGCCTTCTTTGGCGCCGATTCACCCTTAGAAACACACTGTTTTGACTGTTGTTTGGTCTCTGGTGTGTTGTGATGGATCCATGTTTCGTCCACGGTTAAAAAACTCCTCCATATTGTGATTAAACAACGCCAAACCTTCCTGTGAAGTTGTTACACGATTGCGTTTGTGGTCGACTGTGAGCAAACGCGGCACCCATCTTGCGGAAAGCTTTCTCATGCCCAAGTGATCATTCAAAATTGAAACCACTGAGCCATGCGAGACGCCTATGGCTTCCACAATCTCTTGCACTTTCAATCTTCGGTCGGCCAACACCATATCGTGAATTTTTTCGATTGTTTCGGGTGTAGAGACCTCAACTGGGCGTCCTGGACGTTCGGCATCTTCAGTGCTCGTACGGCCACAACGAAATTCAGTAAACCACTTTTTTACCATTGAAATCGATGGTGCAGAGTCCCCATAGTATTTAGCCTTGGTCTCGGTAATGGTTTTTTTTCGCAAAAAATAATGCTTAATAAGCACACGAAATTCACTTTTTTTCCATTGTTTCCTTAAGTTACTGGATAGTCTGATAAAGATAGCTGTTAAACACAAACTAACTGACGCAGCAAGTTCAAATTTTGATAGGAGTCAACTGACAGATGCCTGTTGACAGGAGTAGTGTTGCTTTTTCAGTAAGGAGGTTAGAAATTCAAAAAGTCACGGACTTATTGACTCGCCTTAGTACATAACCTTAGACAACATTACGTTTAGCTGTTAGTTGCGTTTTATTATACCACGTTTTATGTCACGTGACACGTCCCACGGGAACGGGATAAAAAATATCCTATGTCCATCTCCTGGTTCTAAGCTACCTCACAACCAATTTTCAGTCAAATCGGTTCCGCCGTTCGTGTGTTATAAATAGTGTAACTGACACGACTTTCTTTTATATTTATAGATATTATTTTATTTTGACATGCGAACTATTTCTTAACGCTTTAGTTGTCAAACTAAAAAGAAAAAAAAGAAAAAGAATAAAATACCTTCCGTTAAAAGATATTTCCTTTCTTCAAAATTAAAGGATATAATTTATTTGATCACGTTAACCTTCACTCGGGGGTAACAATATCTTATATTCTTATCCCGTCTTACGGTGAGTTTTTTTTATATCTGTGTTGAGACTTTTATTAGGTGAATCACGCACATATCATTCAATCTTTTTCCTGTAAATCATCTGATTTTAAAAAATTATTTATTCTTCCCGTTTGATTTTGCACTGCTATTTTACGCTGATTGTATGCATGATGCAACTGTTTTGGCAATACTGTTTTATTTTGCTTATCCTTTTATCCTGTAATGGACTCACAACCCGTGGTTTTGATCGGGTGTGGTTAAGACGATGCGGGAGTGGGTCCTCACTCCTTACACGCTGGAATGGATTTTTCAGGGAGCTACATCCCTGGTACAACGCACTGCACTGCTTAATACTGTACTTTTCGGGGATAAAAGTAGCCTATGTTTTAATCCTGAGCTTCTTCATCTTCATCAAAATCCGTTTAGTAGTTTTTGCATAAAAGAGTAAGAAACATCCATTCTTCCGTACATCTATCCATCATCACAGAATTTCACATTTATAATAGTAGTGGGGTGTTACCGGGCCATCATTCTTAATCTATTGACACCTCATTCGTTAAAATTGAATCAGTAGCTTAGACGCTACAGTGGAACAATCATACTGTATACATTAATACTGCCAAAATCATTACCCTTCCTTTTGGCTTGGCCACAGTCGGATAAAACAGTACTTCAATATTATTGTCTACACGAATATTATAATGAGGAAAGATTTGATTGGTTATTTGTCTGTTTGAATTTAGTAAGTTCGGAAAGTACTGGCTCGATTTGGATGAAATTTGGCACCGATATAAAGTAGACCACGGTAAAGAACATAGGCTACTTTTTATGGCGACAATATGTTCGGTGCTAGCGATATTTCCTTTTCCACGCATGAAGTCGCGGGGAACATCTAGAATATTATATTGGCGGTAATATTCAGATATAAAGTACACCTCGGGAATGGACTTAAGCTACTTTTTTTTGCGACAAAGTGTTCGGTGCCAGCGTGATTATACATAATATTATACATTGTATCCGAAAATCAATTACGGATACTTTCGGCACAGGATGCAGCGCTCGTGTCAAGACGTTTAGGCAAAAACATATTTGTCATGCTCAAAGTAAAAAAATCATCTCATGTATGGGTGGGTGACTCTCCGCTAAACGCAAACTCGCCCATATAAAGAAATAATATTTATTTCGAGTAGGACAACTAGTTTTCTGCCTAAATGTCTTCACATATGCAAATGCGCGAATGACGAAGACACGGCGTGACTAGTTTATTTTTGTTATTTTCATGTCATTTTCATTTTCATGTCTTACGGCATTCTTTTATGTGGAAATGCATTTATACGACATTAATACAATATTTGTGCTGCAGAAGCGAGCAATACGTTCGATTTACAAAATGTCCTGCTTTAAATCTTTGAGAGAAAAGTTTAAAGAAATAGGAATTCTGACCGTCGCTTCTCGATAAATTTTGGACAATGTGTTGTATGTTAGAAAAAATGTAAGTATGTTCAATACGAAAAGCAATAATCACTGTAAGATCACTAGAAATAAACACAAACTAGATATACCGGTGATCAGACTTAGCCTCAATTTCACCGACGCGTTAAAGCGACGTTCAGGGCTGCGCTACGGTTTAAGTCTATCCCGTTCTAACATTGAATAAGAGAGGTATTTGTACAGCGCCACCTAGTTGTAAACGCGACAACTAGGTCAAATCTCATACAAATTCCTAGTAAACGTCAAACGCGCTCACGATCGAATGCGAAAAGAAAAACTCACACTTAGCACTCAGAGCAGAAACAATTTTCATACAACGATTTCATTCAAATCCAAATTATATCAGGTTTTGAACAATTGCATGGAAAATAACGCCGAGTGAATTTTCCATGCATAACTGAGTGCTAAGTGCGAGTTTTTCTTTTCGCATTCGATCGTGAGCGCGATTGGCGTTTACTAGGAATGTGTATGTGATTTGACCTAGTTGTCGCGTTTACGCCAAGGTGGAGCATTCGGTTCCTGCCCGTTAAACACAATATTTTGTTGTTTGTTCCCTCGATAACGGAAATTCGGGTATCCAGTGTCACTAATGACTGTCAAATAATGATAGGTGCGATCAGTTTATCTGTTTGGTTGGAGCAAAACACTTGTATTACAGGAAAATCGGCCGACCCCAGTAGGTTGTAGGTATGGGTAGTTTTTGGTATTGAAATTGTAGGTATGTATGGGTAGGTAGGTATGTACTGTAGGTGTATGACAAAAGTAGACAATTTAAATTAAGTACGGAACCTTGTTTGTAACTGATTACATTATTTAATCATTTTTGCCATCATAACCATAAAATTATTATTTTATGATGTCGTTCATTTGTATCCATAATATTGTAGCTCCCATAGCTAGAAGCGCGGACAGATAGACAGATAGAGCGAAACTATAAGGATCCCTTGAGTATTACGGAACCTTTAAAACATTGTACTATCCAGATAATAGCCAGCCGCGTTCCTCAACCGCGACTTGCGGACACGTCCTATAGTTTTCATAATTTTTGACATTTCTACTGGTGACTCGCTGCAAACTGAACACAAATGGAGTATAGTGATCTTTCCGGAAAATAAATTATTCATAAACACAGGTTCCGTAATGACACAGTCAACACTCAACACGTCGAGTGTTCTATGTGAATTGGGACGTCATGAAACGTGTTCTAGTGTTAGATTAATGCGGACGGTGTGATGTTGGACTTCTGTACAATATAAACTAAGATAAGGGATTATTCTTAAGTGTTTACAATTATTTACATTGTATAGATACTGAACAAACTTCCTGAAGCGAATGAAAAAATTGCGTAACAAAATGGAAATGCAGATATTCTTTTCACACTCGTAAATTTGGATTCGTGACGGTTTCAATTATAATTAGTACTTTAGTTTTATTTAATACTAGCTGTTGCCCGCGGCTCCGCCCTCGTAAATACGGTATCCCACAGGAACACTGTACTTTTCCGGGATAAAAAGTATCCTATGTTTTAATCCCAAACTTAAACTACTGCCATACGAAATTTCATCGAAATCCGTTCAGTAGTTTTTGCGTGAAGGAGATTTAGCTACAATTTTTCTTATCATATTAGCAGTTTTCTCTTTCACTATAATAATACATATTATGACAATAAAAAAAAATCCGTATGTATGTAAATTTTTCTGAAACGTTACACTCCTTTCCTGAACAATTACTTCTTACTGTCAATTCTTTTTTTTTTTTTTATTCATTTATTCCACAAAGTTTAATAAAGTGTGAAACAAAATATTATTTGGCCAAACTGCATGACTTGTTGGCGAATACAACACTCACAATAAAATTATTACATCTAAACAAAAATTTTCATTACCTACTGCTAGCCTGCAGTTACCGTTTGCTAATGTATAAAATAAATATTATGTTCAAAGTGTGCATGTGCGTGTATGTGTATGTGTGTTTGTGTGTGGCACCCTAGCCCTACAAGCAGATCTTGGGTTCGGTAGGTACGAATGTACCTACCACTAGGGTGCCAGGTCTGTATTAACGATATCTCAAAGTTCTTACAATTCCTACAGTTCTTACAATGTACATACTAGTTATATTTTCAATAATTTTTATAATCAAGTCACAGGTTTAGTTTTTCATCATAAGCCTGTAACAGGGTATTTTTAACTTTATATTTGAAAGCTTTTTGTGTCAAATTCTCTTCCTCTATTGACATCATACTAAACATATTAGACAATCTAGGTACAATAAATTAGACAAGCAAGTTCTTTAACCATAATAATTATTTACTCTTCTCATTTTCAGGCTAATCAAATTTATTTCTGACATCTTTCCTAAGCTTACTATGTGTAGTTATTGGTATTTCAATCTCGGATTTATTATATTGTACAACTGACAACATTTTCTGCCAGTGCATGAATAATGCAAGTATGTATGCAATGGCATACTTTGTACAGTTTATCAACTAATATTTTTAGAAACCTTGTTTACAAACATAAAACTATACCAAATTTGTTTTAAATGTTTCTCCCCCCCCCCCATAGGAACTCAAACCATAGCTCTATAATGAGTCTACCGGAGTATAACACAATACAAACAGAATATGCCTACTACTGGAACTGCCTTTTCTCATCTCTCGACTCTCGAGCTAGATTTATTCGCTCGGCAAACGCTTCATTACGCTTTGGTCTTAAGACGTTTCAAAACTACTAATATACATAATACAATTTGTCCTTATGTTACGAAACCGTCTTCTACATATTATTACCGTTTGATAAAAATTTGTATTTGAGTCGAAACAGCTTGTGACGTTCAAATAGGCTTTTAGCAGTATTATTATTTAAAATCCCAATGCCTCTAGCTTCCCCAGTGCCCTCGCAGATCCCTGCTTGCCTAGCGTGTACAGGCGCCATAACAGATTCCATATAGATAATCTTCTTCTTCTTCTTCATATATATTATAAAAATGGATTGCAATTTGATTGTCTCGCTACAACTCGAGAACGGCTGGACCTATTTGGCAAATTTTTTGCAAAAGTTGCGGGAAAAGTAGGCACTAAAACGACTTTAGATTTTTTCTATAATTACTGTCCACTGTGTTCAATTTATCACCTGACTGTCAAATGTTTGTAGCTGCGTTCAGTTTACGTGTTTGGATTATTTAGAAAAATCGAGCGGATCCAGCAGGTTGGTCGGTGTAGATATAGGGTAGGTGTAGGTGGAGGTGAAGATGTAGGTGTAGTTATTTATTTATTCCAGTTAATAGTCAAGACAGAATAACGTGTGTCGGGTCAGCTAGTACCTACCTGATAAATATTATGCAATTTAGAAATTAAAATCATAACAGGTTCAACAGGTACCATTGTAATCGGAAAATTCATTAAGGCGTCGTTTTGTTTTATTTTACTGTTTGGACGACCACTATGGCTCAGTGGTTATCGCGTTGACGCTTAAGCCGGAGGTCGCGGGTTCGAATCCCGCCAGGGAACATAAAGTACCTGGGTCACGGATGTGTATTAAATATATTATGTATAATATAATAAAATTCTTAAATTAAACAAAAGTAAAAATATATTATTAACGTTGTCTGCAGGTAACCGTAATACAAGTTCTTCGAGAACTTACGACGGGACCAGATTGACGTGGTGTGGATGCGTACATAGATATTATTAAATAATTTAAGATTATACTGTTATAATATAATTATTTGTGGCCGGCTTTAAAGGCCGGCAACGCTCGTTTTCCGATGTTAATTCGTAAAAAGTGCGCGTCTGAAATATTATTATTACTAGCTGTTGCCCTCGACTCCGCCCGCGTAAATATAGTATCCGATATCCCACGAGAATACAGTACATTTTCGGGATAAAAAGTAGCCTATGTTTTAATCCAGATCTTACTAGTTTTGGCGTGAAAGAGTAACAAACATCCACCCATCAATCCATACATCCATCCATCCTCACAAACTTTCACATTTCTAATATTAGTAGGATTTACAATATTGACATAAATTAACTTGCAGTAACTTCAATTATTGTCATGCTTCGCTGATTTCTATGCGGAAACACAATATTTTATAGTTGTTGAATACTCATTATAAACATACTTATGCGTTTGTTTTTTGCATTGGCATCAATAATTTTATTATCTTTACAAAAATAATGACTACGATAGATCCCTAAACTATAGCTAGATTTTATTAGAGCTAACAAATGAGAGGTAATGACCAGCTTACATAAAGAACAGAGAAATAAAACATTATTTTTAGTAAAAAAAAAGTGGTCATATTTAGAAACCGGTTCTCAATGCGAATTGTTTGAAAATTTACTGTAGGTACTCGTATTTTTTGTCATTTTAATAATATTATTTTTAAATAATTAAGTATATATCTAATTCCACTTCAGATTCATAATTTCTCAGATTCATTCCACCTTTCAGTCAAAGAATATCAAAGAAACTTGCCCGCTTTCTTCGCACTCTCCATGTTTGTTTATTTCTATCAAATATTATAATATTCACTATAGTTAGTATCCACACGAGTGTCGGTGGCGGTCGCGCCGCGCGGACTAAGGTCTATGTTAAAAGCACGCTGTTTTTTCGGCGCACGCGCATCTTTCATTGAATTGAGATAAAATTCAACAGATTTCGTTGCAGAATTTACCGCCTTTATAATCAATGAGCCGTCATGGTTGTGGTGGTCGTCTGACAGAGTTGAAACACAAGCATATTTTGTACAATTAATAATCTTGTTGTATTGGAATAGGTATTCATGTGGCTAAGCGTAACATCATCACGCAAACCGTCGATCTGGATTTTAAAAGACATCCGATGGTGTTGCGGATGTCAATTAGCGGCGGTCATTGTTTACCATCAGGCGATCATCTGCTCGTTTCTTGGTCTTGTTAAAAAAAAAAAGCAAAAAAAAAAAAAACATTTTTTTTTATATTTTACAATAAAATTACACAAGGCAATTGCAAGGCCAGTCACTTTCATTTCACTGAAATCCAATTGTCGATTCAAGGCTATGCGATATATTATAATAAACATAACTAGGTATTTGTTTATTATTGTTTTAATTGCAACAAACTGAGTACTAAGGGTGCGTTTATATGACTACAAGAATCACAACACGGCTGCCGCAAATAGTTGAGCTTTATCATCTAGATTCTAGGTCATAAGGTACAGATTCTTAAACGCCGCGCGGTTGCGCGGCGTAGCCTGCGCTTGCGCGGAGTAGCCTAGTTCATAAAGCTCTATCAGCTAGGAATGAAAACAGGTATTTGGTTTTCGCGCGCCTCGTCTAACTGAGCCCGGCTCATTATAAACTATATTTAGGATGGGACTGTATGATCCAGAACCAGGTAAGCCGGGGAAAATTCAGAGCAGTGGAAATCGAACTATGGACCATGGATGAAATGATAGAGGAAAAGAGTACATCTATGAAATGTGTTTATTCGTGAACAAAAATCTAGATAATTATTTTATAAAGAAGTCAGAAGTAGCCACCAAGAGCTCTAGACATGAATATAAATTATTTGTGCCAATCAAATACTAGGCATTTGTAGTAGAAATGCTTACTGTATGGCCGTGTCGATATACAATAAACTGCCTGATTATTTCAAAAACCTTTCTGAGAGAAACCTTAAAACAGAGTTACATGGATGGCCATTTAACAAAACATATTAAACAATCAATGAATATTTTAATGATCGAATAGATATCATGTAACATTCAAACGTTAAAAATGACACTCCATTATATTTTATTAAATTAATTTGTATCTTATTGTTAAATCTGACCTTTTATTTTGACGTTTTTATAATTTTGACTATATTATTCATTAATGTAATTATAACAACCATTTCCAATCTATTAAATATTATAATCTAAATTAACTTTAATAACTATGAAAAACTGTAAATATTTGCACACTATTTATGTAGTAGAATATGTCGAACTCAATAAAATATGTAAACACCTACTGTACCATATTCTTGGCAAATAAATGAATTTGAATTTGAATTTGAGGACTATCTCTCTAAGGCAGAAAAGCTAAAAAGTGTCCGACTAAAGTGGTTATATAATAGTTCCAAAACTGGCCATAATGGCGCTAGAGTCAGAAAAGGGTGAGACATGAAGTTAGCAATAAGAAATGGAGTGAAGTTAGTTAAGTTTAGTTAAGTATTTAAATTTTTTACCGAGTTTATTAGTTTATTCATAAAATCATGAAAATTCTAATTACTCGCGTAGTCGAAAATATTTTTATAAATATAACCGAAGAAGATGATAAAATTTAATTCTCTGTTTAAATTTTGCCGCTTTACCACTTTGCGACCGTAGCGCCACCCCTGTTTAACGTTTTTTTACGGACAATATTTCATGTATGTACATTTCCTCTACCCTCCATAAATCGAACATACAAGTCGAGTCGGGAAGTTTTGCCGGGTGTCAATGTGAGACGTTGTTGTTTTTGTATTTCCTCCAAAATTTGTGTTATTTCGCTTCTTAATGTGTAATATTCGTTGACGTGCACAAGTGTGGGAAAGTGGTACACCTACAAAAAGCGTGCTATTATGTGTTCCCTCCAAAACTCTCTAGAAAGTTTCAGTAAAGCGTCTGCCACTTTACTAAATCGACTGACTTGACTTATTGACTGCATTGACAATTTATGTGGACTTTGACTACACTTTGGACTTGACGGTTTAAAAAAAATACGGTGTTAATAGCTTTAAGAAAATGCTTTCCCGCCTTTTTAACTTGACGCTGGCAATAGTTTAATGCCTTCCGCCATATATTAAAAAAACAGTATCCAGTCAAATGTCGATGTCATACATGACAACTCGACACTCGACAATGACACATTAATTTGGTCGAAATTAATATTTTTGTTCACGTTTGGATATTTTCCTATTATTTATTAATTGAATCTGATTAGACTCATAGAGTATAGTAAGGTAATAAAGTAACTTATCTAAATGTGTAAAGCGCACCTCATTACAAGTGTACTAGTTTGAGGTCAGATCTGAGGTTCCTGACTAACCCCTACGCTGCCACGCACAAATACTGAATATAATTGTTTTATAATTGTACTGGCAATCTGACAACAAATTATCACTCGTTGGCATAAAAAGTAGTTTGCGACCCATTCTCAGACCTACAAATATGCGTAAACAAAAAGAAACATAAAAATCGGTCTAGCTGTTTCGGAGGCGCTTAGTTATGAACGAGAATTATTGTTACATAAAGGCTCAATTGGGTACTTGACTGTTTAAACGTATATGTTTTTTAAAACAAAAAAAGCTTTACAGGAAAAACTACAAAAAATTGTCCATCCTCTACTTCAACTTAATTTGTATAGTTAGCGGCATTGATGTTATTAAAAAAAATCAGAATATTAGGTAACTACATAAAAACAATAAAACCAAACACAATAAAAGTACAAATTTTGAAACAGAAAAATGGAGAAAAGAGACGGTTTTTTCGTCAATTTATATAAAAATCTTTCAAGTCAAAATTCTTGTAAAATATTACTTCTTGTCTAGTCTTTACCTATGAAATTGCCGTTTTGTATGAAAAAATTTAAAAGAATTTATTTCATGTATTTTTTATTTGTATTCATCGAAATAATCACCCATGCAATCAATGCATCTTTGCCAACGCAGTGGCAGTTTATTGATGCCCATATTAAAGAAGAAAAATTATATATATTTGAATATATAAATTATGACATAAATAATTTTTATTGTTTTCAACAGTCGTAATATAATAAAAATTTAACACTTATTTATAACGTAATTAAACTTCTACAATGGTAATTACAAAAAAAATAAATTAATGATATAGATGTACTTGATAGATTGACAGCAAATTATCAATATTTGGCTTAAGTTTTGTAAGGAATAACCGCAAATCTCGCCGTTCTGTGATTTTCAATCTGTTCCTTTTTTTCATAATAAGTTTGTAACGACACTAAAACTTTTTTCGACGAGATATGACGAGGGGAACGCTATCAGAAGCTTTTGCGCGATTCCACACAGTCCAGGATATTTTTCAGGTATTTCTGCTTGCAGCCAAAATTTTTGATACCCTGTTTTAAATGTCAATTTCAGTTCATCATTAGTGCTAAGCTCGAGTAGCCCCTCTTATAATATTACATTCTCCTCTTCCGTTTCATCAAATGGATTTATGATCCATGGTGGTATTTTCCATCAACAGAATGTCTTCATCTAATTTTAAAATCATCATGCAGGGCAATCAAATGTTGAACGTATGTCTGAATATCTTCATCAAGGCATTCTACCTGCGATAAGTTTGAAAACTGTGAAAATTCGCGGCGACCAATATTTTCCTTCATAAATTTCAATTTATCAATAAAAGCTGAAATTACACTTTGTTTTTATTAGGCTATCCCCTTGTAATTGTATGTTGCGGTCATTCAATTTTTTTAACAAATCTGTCAAATACACGATGTCTGCTTTAAAATTGATTAGGTTTTTTTAAAATCAGGATCTTTACTTTTCAGGAATTTTAAAACTGAGTCAAAAAGTGAATAAAATCTTGATAAACATGCACCTTTTGGCAACCAGCGTACTTCGGTATGTAACAGCCTTGATTACTGAGATGAGTACTTGATTTACCTTTAGTGTCCGTCTTCAAAGTTTTCGCGAATAGTAGCTCTTCATGAATTTCTTCGCCCATTACAAATCGAACATATGCCAATAATAATGCTTCATTGCCAGGTAAAGTTGACTCGCCCAGTTGAATAGAAAAATGAGTTGTTTGCAGATAATCACACAAGAAACTTTCAACATCAGAGCTCATTTCATCAATACGTCTTTGTATAGTGTTGTTACTCAAAGGAATTCTTTTGAGTATGTCAAATGAAGATTTGTGCAGAACAGTTTTTAAAATCTCTTCACCAGCAGGTAAAATGAACTGTTCTCCAATGGTGTGCTGTTTTCCAGATTTTGCTATAAGTAATGAGATATTGTAAGATCATGAAAGCCATCATCGTTGCTTTCAGACGTTGAAGCGAATATACTGTGCACGGTGGGTCTCTTTACATATTTTTCCTTTAATTATTGAAAATATTTGAAATCTTTGCCTATTTTATCAGGATGACACCTTCTTAGGTGGTCTTCCAGCTTTGATGGTTTCATAAGTTCATGGAAGAAAACTAAATTTTAAATATTCAACAGTGTACTGACGACACGTCTTCTTAGATACGGTTATGTTTCGTATCAATTACCTACCTGTAAATAATAAATAATAAAATTCAAGTTTTAATACAAAATGTTGAAAAATGCTCCCTTTTAGTATTAGGCGCGCTATATTATATTATATAGGCAGGTAGGTAGGTATACAAAAAGGCAGGTAGGTACTTACTTTTCCGACACTGGTAATCACTAATATCGATTCACTTTTCTTTATGAAATTTCGGAAACATATTAGTAACGTTTATCCTTGACATTCTTATTTATATTGGTGAAGAATTAAACACATTCATACAAGATTTTTTTTTGTTTTATTTGTTTATTCATAAAAAGAAACATATGCGATTCAAGTTGTATCTCGCCAAACGAGTGTGTGACGGCGAGATGCACTTATCTAATATAATATTTGTTGCATAATATTATGAGGGGTTAAGTATTTAGTACAAAAGATAAAATAATAAAAAAACAAAACTAAGTTATTAACTGCAAAGAAATAACAAGTTTATAAAAAAAAGTAATTAAACTCATAATTTTAATTTAACAATGCAGCCCTTAACTTTTTCTTTATTATTCCAGTTGACATTTTTTCTGTGTGCCTTAATATATCTAACTTATTAAATAATTTTAGGTACTAAATATTTATTCGTCCTCTCTCCATAGTAGTTTTTTATTTTTGGTTTAATCAGTCTTTGCTCTCTTTAGAAACTTTAATAAGAGCACGTGGAGGAAATACGCGATATTAATCACCATTTTTCTAATTTAATTAATTGTTATTTTAATATTAATTTTCACTTTTCCCGGTTACATGAAAAGTTCAAAAGTGTGCCATTTTTCTCAAATAGCCTTTACTCGTAAAATCTGTTCTTAATGTGATCTCATTTTAAGTAAAATATATTTTTTTTATTATGAACATTAATTATGGACATATGGATATTTTTTTAATTATATGCCGGTGTGTTTATTTTAGGTACTAAATATTTATTCGTTGTCTTATTTAGTTGAAAGTCATTACAATAAAAATAATAATAAGAAAAAAAAACTGTCAACTATATGTCACATTTTTTCTGAGCGTTCCCCGCCATGAGTTCCGGAGTATAGCTATGTTTTTCACTACAAGACAAATTAACATTTTTCCATGTGCTAAAAAAAAACTATATTTGGACATTTGTTACTAACATAATAGTATTATGGCATATAAGATTTGTGTGATATTTCTATTAATAAACAAAGTTACATCGGTATCAGACTTTTAATGCCAACAAACAACTTAATCTTTCAAAATTAAACATGGTGCCGAAACCAGGGAAATTGAACTATTGAAAAGGACTTGTAAAACCGTGAGTAATAGACATAGTGCAATGAAGTGAAATATTTCAGTAATTGTGACACATAAACGAATTAAATTTAGTTGTGAAAACAGGCTTTCAAACTTTCAAATCCAAAAGTTCCGCATTATTATTATTCCCATTGAAACTATTTTACAACTGAAATAATGGCCAACGAGAGACTTATTATACAAAACGAGCTATATGCGAGACTGCAAAAGGCTGAAGTTAACTACAGAAAATCGCCCAGAGATAGATTAACAGTAGCATATATTGAGACAAGATTACAAACTTTAGAGCAAATTTGGGATGATTTCAGAGAGGGTCACAAACTATTAGTTTCTACTGTACCCAAGACTACCCAGGACTCACTCACATACTTTACAACAGATACTTATGATTTATTTTATGAACAATATACTACATACAAAACTTTATTAAAATCTGCCTTGAATGAGAGAACTAAACCTACAACAACAAATAGTGCGGGAACACAAGAGTATACAAAACCACAAGAGATACCGCTACCACGAATTTAATTACCTGTGTTTACTGGCAGATATGAGGAGTGGCAGATCTTTTATGACAATTTTGTATCCCTTATCCATGACAATACAACATTGTCAAATGTGCAAAGGTTGCATTACATGAAGGCAAATTTGAAAAAGGAGAGCCGGAAATTCTTTTGCGTAATTTTGCCATCACTGACAAAAACTATGAAGAAGCATGGAAGCTGCTGGTGAAACGATATAGTAACAAACGATACAAATGCAATGCAATATTTAAAATTTTATTTGAGCAAAATAAGCTTGTAACCGCAACCGCAAATGCATTGAAACAGCTGTTGGACACTACTATGTCTTGCTTGCAATCACTTCAGAGTAGACACAAAACGCAGCGATGCTTTCATTGTTTACCTAGTTGTATCAAAGATGGACACAGAGTCACACAGACTATGGGAACAAACATTGAGTTCACAAACTGATTTACCAACATGAATAAAACTTACTGAATTTTTGGAGAATAGATTTCGCAGTGTAGAAATGATAGATCCATGCAAGCCACCAGTGAAATCATCAGTTCCTAGTAAACCTAACCAGTTTAAACCTAAAGCATTTCATTCAGCGGTAAAAGAGGATAACAAAATTTTAAATATTAATTGTGCATTTTGTAATGAATCTCATTATATATATCACTGTGATAAGTTCCAACAACAACCAGTAAAAAAGCGAGTTGATTTTGTACATAATAACAAACTCTGTTTTAACAGCATGTGTCCAAACCACACAGTGAGTAAATGTTATCGAAACACAAGTTGCAGAAAATGTTTCCGAAAACATCATACCATACTACACATCGAGAGTCGAGAGAGATGAATCTACACAAAGAGAGAATAATATACAAAAAGAGGACAAGAACAACACTGAAACAAGAATAGTAGCTAACTTTTCGCAAGGTCTACAGAGTAATACCTACAATGTGCTATTGGCTACAGCATTGATAAATGCATATGGAAGCAATGGAGTAAAATACAACATACGGGCTCTTCTAGACCAAGGCTCAGAAGCATCATTCATTAATGAATCTACCGTACAATTGTTAAGCCTTAAACGTACTCCTGTAAGTGGTGTGGTGTCAGGTGTAGGCAACGCGGAAACTAGAATTAAGTATTCAGTCTCAATATTGCTAGAGTCACGTTATAATCCAAATGCCAAATATTGTATGACAGCTTATGTATTAGGAGTGTTAACATCAATACTGCCAGGCGATAACCTTTGTGCACCTAAATGGATACAATTGGAACAATTAGAGTTAGGCGACCCAAGTTATGCGACACCAGGTAAGATAGACATTATTTTAGATATATTAGATATTATTATATATTAGATATTGAGATGGTGAAGCATCCAGAAGGAAGTTTTATTGCTCAGAATACAGCATTTGGATAGGTATTGTCAGGAATAATGTCAAGAAATATACACAGAGAGAGAATGATAAGCATGCACATGCAAATGAGAAGTGATGATATACTGAGAAAATTTTGGGAAATTGAAGCAGAACCAGATTTAATAACTAAAAGACTAACTGAAGAAGAAGAGAAATGTATAGAGTTTTATGAGAAAACTACTGTAACAAGGAATGAAGAAGGGAGATTCATTGTATATTTACCTTTTAAAGTACGAGAGCAACAATATCAGCAAGGAGACACAAGAAACATAGCAAAGACAAAACTATTATACCTCGAGAAAATACTACAGAAAGACACAAATTTACAAAGAGAATATGAGAAAGTAATAGAAAAATACATTGCCTTAGGACATATGGAGCTAGTCCCTTACAATAATTTAGATAATCCCAGAGCAACTTACCTTCCTCACCACGCAGTTGTTAGAGATGACAAGGAGACAACTAAAGTACGAGTTGTTATGAATGCATCTTCAAAAGGGGCTAATGGTATATCTATCAATGATGAATTAATGGTTGGTCCTAAAACACAACGAGACTTACGACACATTCTAATGCGCTGGCGTACACATCCAATATGTATAATATCGGACCTTGTCAAAATGTACAGGCAGGTGCTTGTAAATAAAGAGGATGCAAATTTTCAACGCATCTTGTGGAGATCCAACCCAAGCATGCCGATTCAAGACTACAGACTTACCTTTGGAACCACTTGTGCTCCATTTTTAGCAATCAATTCATTACAAACACTTGCTAATGAAGAACGGGCAAAATATCCAATTGCAGCTGAAATAACAATGAAAGATTACTACGTAGACGATCTTATGACAGGACGTGAGACGGAAAAAGAGGCTATACATATATACAACGAGATGAATTTACTTATGAAGAGTGGAGGTTTTCAACTACAAAAATGGAGTAGTAATAACAAAAAAGTATTACAATACATATGTGAAGATAAACATAATACAGAGATATCAGTACCTATTAAAAGTGACAATATGCTAAAAGTGCTAGGAATATGATGGAACAGACTAAATGATAGCTTTGAATATTCTATTAACTTACCTGAGATTAGAGGAGCTGTTACGAAGAGGCATATGTTATCTGATATTGCTAGAGTGTATGATCCATTAGGTTGGATTGCACCTCTAGTAATTAAGGCTAAGATTATTATATAAAAGGTTTGGAAAGCACAAATAGGTTGGAATGATAACTTACCTGAAAAGTTGTTAGAAGAATGGTTGAGATTCAGGCACGAGCTAATGGAACAGAAATAATCAGTATTCCAAGATGGTTAAACTGTTAAAAAGGAGACAAGCTAGAATTACATGTTTTTTCAGATGCATCTAATTCTGGTTATGCAGCTGTAGTATACCTTCGAGTAATAGACAATCCCAATAATGTATACTCATCTATTGTGTCAGCAAAAACAAAAGTCGCTCCAATAGAGATGGAACTGTCAGTGCCCAGGCTGGAATTATGTGGCGCAACTTTAGCGGCTAAACTAATATCTGAAATTTCACAAGTAATGAATATTCCTAAACAAGATCTTTATGCTTGGACATACTTTACAATTGCTAGCATGGTTGAAAGATGGTGCATCTCGATGGGCTACGTTTGTGAGTAACCGAGTGTCGGAGATATTAACAATATTAGACTATAGCCAATGGAATCACGTGACGACGGATATTAATCCTGCTGATTGCGCCTCACGTGGATTAAGTCCAACGGAATTAAGGTATCATTTGTCGTGGTGGCATGGACCTGACTGGATACACAATGTGAACTTGAAAAGAAAACAAGAAGATATACCTGAAACAGAAGAAGAACAAAAGATTAAATCAATAATAATAAAAGAGCAAAAGGAAGAATATGAATGGAATAAATTTTCAAATTTAAATCGAATGTTAAGAGTTATTTCATATTGCAAGAGAATTTTATATTGGAGAAAACATAAAGAAGAACGAGATAAATTACCTACATACATTACTGTACAAGAAATGAATAGTGTATTATCTATGTGTATAAAACAAGTACAAGAATTTTATTTTAATGAAGAGAAAAATCATTTAAAAAACAGAGGTAACGTTCTAAAGAAAAGTGCACTATACACTCTTTATCCAATTTTTGATCAAACTGGGATTTTAAGAGTAGGTGGTCAAATTGATCAGGCACACTTGAGTTATGATGAACGACATCCAATTCTTTTACCATCTAAGAGCCACCTTACATGGTTGTTAATAATGGATGCTCACAGTAAAACACTACATGGAGGACCTCAGATAATGTTAAATTATCTACGCTCAAAATACTGGATTATAAGGAGCCGACAAAAAGTAAAAACATTCTACAGAACATGTACAACTTGTAGGAGATATTCTAATATTACGAATACTCAATTAATGGGACAGTTACCTGAAGTACGACTTACGCAGAGTAAACCATTCAAATCTTCTGGAGTTGATTATGCAGGACCAATTTACATTAGATTTTCACCTGGAAGAGGCTCAAAATCTTTTAAAGGCTACATATGTCTATTTATATGAATGATCACAAGAGCGATTCACATTAAGGCAGTAATAGAGTTGTGAAGAATGTCTAATTTTGTTGGAAGTCATTACAATAAAAATAATAATAATAATAAAAAAACTGTCAACTATATCTCACATTTTTTCTGAGCGTTCCCCGCCATGAGTTCCGGAGTATAGCTATGTTTTTCACTACAAGACAAATTAACATTTTTCCATGTGCTAAAAAAAACTATATTTGGACATTTGTTACTAACATAATAATAAGATTTGTGTGATATTTGTATTAATAAACAAACTTACATCGGTATGAGACTTTTAATGCCAACAAACAACTTAATCTTTCAAAATTAAACATTCATACAAGATTTTTATTTTGTTTTATTTGTTTATTCATAAAAAGAAACATATACAATTCAAGTTGTATCTCGCCAAACGAGTGTTTGACGGCGAGATGCGCTCATCTAATATCATATTTGTTGCATAATATTATGAGTAGTTAAGTATTTAGTACAAAATATAAAATAATAAAAAAACAAAACCAAATTATGAACTTCAAAGAAATTAACTTAAAAAAAGTAATTAAACTCATAATTTTAATTTAACAATGCGGCCCCTTAACATTTTCTTTATTATTCCAGTTGACATTTTTTCTGTGTGCCTTAATATATCTAACTTATTAAATATTTTAGGTACTAAATATTTATTAGTCCTCTCTCCATAGTAGTTTTTTTTATTTTTGGTTTAATAAGTCTTTGCTCTCTTACCCTTCTAGTACTATATTTACTATCTACTATCACTTTAAATTCATTACTATAGTAATACTGTTACACTTTTTTAGCTATCGCCAAAATATTGCACACTAAATAATTTCTCATATTCTGTATTATATTCGTACTATACTTTTCTACTTACTAAATATTTCAACAGTCGTATTTGTAAATTTTTGACACTATGTAAATATGTTACAAATGTTCGTCCATAAACAATTAGCCCATAGCTTATCAGCGAGTCTGCTACTGCATAATACACAATTTTTAATGTATCCACCTTTAGTATGCTCTTTAGCTGATAAAACTTACCTAGAACTGATCTCAATCTATTACATACCTCTGTTATATTATTTAAAGCCCAGTTAAAGCTTTTGTCAATTTTAAGACCAAGATATTTTAAGTTATCTACATAGCAGAGCGTAAAACAGCCACAGTTACGTTGGTTCATATGTAGACATTCATACGTGTGGCCAGTTATTATAATATCAATTACAATAATATTTTTTGCTTTATGATTGTGTGGCGAGTACAGATGCATACACTGCGTTTTTTTTTTTTAGGTTTATAATAATTCCATTATCATGTGCCCACTTCGTAATATTCTCAAAATAGTCCTGTACATACTCCCGTATCTGTGATGTATCTTTTGAGACGTATACCACACACATTTCGTCCGCATACATAAATACCTTACACTTCCTGATCACATTTAACACACCATTCACATGCATAATGTACCCGACCGGGCCATACACTGACCCGGTCGGTACACCCAGACTCACATCCGCGTCATCACCAGCCACACTATGTATCACCGTTCGTATTTTTCTATCAGTTAAATAATTTCTAAACCACATACTAGTCGGCCCACTCGTATACCGCATTCATCCATCGCCTGCAATAGTATATTATGATTGAGCGTATCAAATGCCTTTTTGTAATCAATAAAAAGCGCTATCAGCTGTTTTCCAGAATCTAAAGCTTCGTTTACATAATCCGCGAAACTCAACAAGGCCGTAGTCGTGCTTCTGCCTGTCCTAAAACCATGTTGAGTTTCAGAGAGCACGTTGTTTCTTTCTAGGAATGTACTCACTTGACCCACAACCACCTTTTCAACTATTTTATCAATTACAGGCAGAATTGCTATTGGCCGATAGTTAGCATATTCCAAGTGACTACCGGACTTGTAAATAGGTCGTATTATAGCACATTTCAACTGGTCAGGGTATGGCGATGTATAGTAAATATAATATTTTATATTTTATAAATTGTTATTTGCATACGGTGCGGCGCGTATAGGTAGTACTTACTTCAGGATGCACCGGCGCAGGCTTCGGGTGACCCGTGTAACAGTTTGAAACGAACCTCGGTCCAGAAGGCTGCGCGCGCGCATATAATTTTACGTTATTAGTTTTTTAAGTCTAATGTGTGTACCTTTTTCACTAAAACTATTTCGTGTTAAAAAGAGGACAATATACGCGTATAAACTGTAATAGATGTCGTTTACGTATCTAACTCCCATAGTGGTGATTCGATCAAACACTCGCACGTGCTTATCGCTCGCATTCTTCCATAAAAACAACCTAAAGTCTTATCTTTCGCAAGCTTTTGTTCGTTTATATTACGATGTCTAGTTCGGACAGTGAATATAAAGTCGTTTCGGACGAAGTACCTATTATTACCAATACCTATACCTGACGAAGTGTGTCGTGTATCGGTTAAAGTTCCGCCATTTTGGCCAAATGAACCGGCGTTATGGTTCGTACAACTGGAAGGGCAATTTGCGTTGGCGAATATAACTAGTGATGCGACTAAATTTTACCAAGTTATATCTAACCTGGACTATAAATATGTGTGCGGGATAAAAGATACATTAACAAAGCCGACAACTGAAAACAAATACGAGAAAATCAAAACGGAATTGATATCGCGTTTGTCAGCCTCGCAATAATAAAAAATTCGACAACTTTTAACCCTTGAGGAGCTCGTGGACAGGAAACCATCCCAGTTCCTGCGTCATCTAAGAAATTTAGCTGGTTCTGAGGTTACCGAGGAATTTATACGTTCGTTGTGGACCAATCGTCTGCCTAGTCACATACAGGCTATTATATCCGCCCAGGCGGATTTTCCGCTGCATAATCTTACACAAATAGTGGACAAAATCCAAGAGATAACCTTGCCACCGGCACCGCACGTAGCTGCTGTCTCTAGTCACGCGTCTGCCGGGGAATCATCATCTTCGACTGTGGCTATCGAACGGCTGACTCGCCGCATCGATGACCTGTCACGTCACCGACGACGACCTGTCGTCACGCAAGGTGGCCGCGCTGTCCACGGGTACGCGCTCGCGTGCCATGAACCGTTCCAGTTCTCCGCACTGGCGTCGTCGGTCTCGCAGCCGCTCTGGTGCCGGCACGAGACACTGCTGGTACCACCGCCGCTTCGGGAGTAAGTCGACGAAGTGTAGGTCTCCGTGTTCCTATCGTGCGGGAAACGAGCCGGGCAGTCAGTGAAGGCGGCAACATCTGACTGCAATGGAATATTTGGTGGCCGTGTATACGTGAGTGATAAAAAAACTAAAGTGCAATATTTAGTGGACACCGGTTTCGACCTTTGTGTGTATCTACGTAAGTACATTAATTGTGATAAGCGCTGTGTTAAAATGAAATATGAGCTTTTCGCTGCTAATGGTTCCGTTATTCACACATATGGCTGGTTAACGCATTCATTAGACTTTGGACTCAGGCGTGATTTTACGTGGCGCTTCATAATAGCTGACGTCACAAAACCCATTATAGGCAGATATTTTTTGTCACATTTTAGCTTGCTTGTTGATGCTAGATATAATCGCTTAGTTGATAATGTCACTTCACTCACTGCTTTCGCTACGCCCGCACCTTCGACTCCACATCAAATTAAATCTGTAATAACTAATACTTCACAGTACTATTGTCTAATTTCGAAGTTTCTGTATTCTTTCCGTTTCTGTTTCGATGTACATTATATTTGTACGACTAGTGGACCACCTGTTTACGCGCCCCCGCCGTTTAGCCCCCGATCGACTTAGACATGCTAAACGTGAATTTGAGGACATGGTTAAAGCCGGTATCACAAGGCGGTCTGATGGCCCATGGTCTTCTGCGCTTCATTAAGTGGCCAAAAAGAACAATGAATGGCGCTTATGCGGGGATTACCGTGCACTTAATGCACGTACCATTCCCGATAGGTATCCTGTACGTCATATTGGTGATTTTTCACACCATCTTCAGGGTTGTAATATTTTTAGTACAATTGACTGTTCGCGCGCTTACAACCAGATTACCGTAAATCCATCTGACGTTGCTAAGACTGCGATAACCACGCCGTTTGGAATGTTTGAGTTTCCGTTTATGAGTTTCGGACTACGCAACGCGGCTCAAACATTCCAACGTTTTATGGACGAGACAATGAGAGGGCTCGATTTTTGTTTCCCTTATATAGATGACATATCAGTAGCATCGCGTAATAAAACAGAACATCTAAAACTTGTTTTTCAGCGACATCAAGAACATAGCGTTATTATAAATTCTTCTAAAAGCGTTTTCAGTCAACCGCAAGTTGAATTTCTAGGTTATATTATTTCCTCCGAAGGCATTCGACCGCTGCCATAGAAGGTAGAAGCAATTTAAAATTTTTCGCGCCCTAGGACAATAAAAGAGTTGAGGAGATTTCTTGGCATGACAAACTTTTACAGACGTTTTGTGCCAAATGCAGCTAAAATTCAGTTGCCTCTACACGGTCTGTTATCCGGTCCAGCTGTTAAATCTAACACTGTTATTTCCTGGACACACCAGAATACGAGAGTGCATTTGCAGAGTGTAAAACGTGTTTAACTAAAGCTACACTTTTGGCTCACCCAGATCCCCAAGCTCATCTCACCTTATGTACTGACGCGTCTGATAATGCGATTGGCGCTGTGTTGCAGCACGAGGTTAATTCCATGTTACAACCGCTAGCTTTATTTTCTAAGAAGCTTAATAAAGCTCAAAAGAAATACAGTCCTTTTGATAGAGAGCTTCTTGCGATCTATGAAGCCGTAAAATATTTTCGGCATATGGTTGAAGGCAAGGCTTTTACAGTTCTTACTGACCATTGTTTCTGCTTTTAAAAAAGCATCTGAAAACTGCTCTCCTCGTCAGTTTCGCTATTTCGACTTCGTATCTCAATTTAGCACTAATGTTAGGCATATAGCAGGAGATTAGAACGTTGTAGCCGATACGCTCTCGCGTATCGATGCTATTACATGTTGTAGCGGGCTACGACCTCTTGATATGTAAGTCCTTCTTACGCTTGAGTGGTGATGATAATAATACAGCAACAATTCTTATATTCTCCTTTATTGGCGCTTATCACAGATACGTATTAAAAATGATATAAGTATGTCTAACACAAACACGTCAACAGTCTCTACACTGAGAATAGCCTTTTTACCTGTCTAAAATAAACTAAATAGGCTTTACTTCAAGACATCTGTCAATGACAAATATGACACTGACACTTGCTTTTGTCATTATGTAATACATGTAACAACATTAATTTTTAAGACTTATGTACTTTCCAAGATAACGACAGTGAGCTTCAACAACTTCTTCACAGTGGTTCGTCACTTGTCTTAAAGAAGTTCGATTTTCCCGGCTCACATAAGCCACTTTATTGTGACGTGTCCGGCCCTTCTCCACGGCTCTATTTGACCCCATAGTTCCGTAGACTTGCATTTGACTACATTCACGGATTCAGTCACCCTGGAATCAAGGCTACGGTTAGATTAATGACTGAGCGTTATGTCTGACCTCATATCAAAAGGGATTGCAGTAACTGGACTCGTACTTATCTTCCTTGCCAGAGAGCGAAAGTTACTTGCCATACCCATTCTGCAGTGCAATCATTTACTCCTCCCTTTAATAGATTTAGTCACGTTCATATTGACTTGATTGGACCTCTTCCGATTTCTCAAGGCTTAAGTACTGCCTAACTGTTGTAGACAGATACATTAGATGGCCAGAAGTAATACCTATTCAAGACATCAAAGCTGACACAGTGGCAGCTGCTTTTGTCACTGGCTGGGTATCACGCTTTGGATGTCCCGAAAAGATTAGGTACGTCGGACTGAGGTAAGCAATTCGAGGCTTATCTATTTAAGGAGTTGTCTAAGCTCATAGGGAGTTGTCACTCGCAGACGACGGCATATCATCCAGCCGCTAATGGCATGGTCGAGCGCTTTCACAGGCAATTAAAATCTTCTATAATGTGCCATGTGAAGGACGGTTGGCGGGCGATGGCTGGTACGAAATTCTTCCCTTAGTTCTTCTGGGAATACGCACAGCGTGGAAGGAGGACATTAATTCTTCTTCAGCCGAGCTAGTATACGGCGAAACGTTGCGTCTTCCAGGACCGTTATTTAATAGGCAGCCAACCAATGTTATTGATCACGCCGATTTTCTTTCTCGCATTAGATCTAATTTAAGTTCTATTAAACCTACTCCTAGTTCACCACGGTTCATCTCCTATTTTTGTTAGTAATGATCTTAAATCATCTTCCGAGGTATTTCTTCGCCAAGACGCGGTTCGAAAACCTCTCGTAGCACCATAATTCTGGACCATATAAAGTTATCGAGAGACACGATAAGTATTATAAAATTGACGTGAAGTGTAAGTCGGTTACAGTGTCCATCGGCAGGTTAAAACCCGCGTATGTTCTTTACTAAAAGGATGTTACGAGCGCTACAAACACTGCAGAACGACACCGCGTACAACACGGTCTGGTCGTCGAGTCAATTTCCCTGATTTCTTTCGACCTTAAGGGTCTCCGGGGAGGCTGATGTGGCGATGTATAGTAAATATAATATTTTATGTTTTATAAATTGTTATTTGCATATGGTGCGGCGCGTATAGGTAGTACCTACTTCAGGATGCGCCGGCGCAGGTTCGGGCGACCCATTTAACAGTCTGAAATGAATGAACCTCGGTCCAGAAGGCTGCGCGCGCGCATATAATTTTACGTTATTAGTTTTTTAAGTCTAATTGTGTGTATCTAGTCGTGTTAAAAAGTGGACAATATACGCGAATAAACTATAATAGGTGTCGATTATTTATTCTAACTCCTATAAGGGTATACACTTTGCTATAAACACATGTTAATAAAGTATGCTAAGATGGGACTAATTTGTTTTCTTAAATACTTAATGTCTTGTACACGTATACCATCTGCACCCGCGGACTTCCTACTTGATAACATATTTATTATTTTTTCTACCGATAATGGGCTTAAATTCGTAAGCCGAAAACTCGTATTACATGGATGGATGGATTGCAAGTACATACACCACAAGTCGTATTAATTTGCACGTTTGAACACGCATTGCGGAAGGGACGGTGGCGGCCGGCGCGGCAACAAGTCTCGACGCGTTGTACTGAATATGGAATATGCAAGTTTTTGCAAGTAACAGTCGCTGAGCTTCTTAAATTTTATCTGCCTATATTGATAGGAGATAAATGTCTTATTGAGAAGGTTTAATTTAGGTATCATATTGTGTGTGTTGTTGTATTACCGTATGATGGACGGTGTGGCTCAATAAGTTATAAATTAAATTGGAAAAGGAAAGTGGCATAGGGCCGGATAGCTCAACTGGTAGAGCACTCGGCGCGATACTGACATGGTCTGGGTCCGACTTCCAGTTCGGAACTATCCATATTTTTCTCAATTTATTTATAAATTGTCGTATTGAGAAGGTTTAATTTAGGTATCATATTATTTAAAATAACAAGCCAACATTTTAGTTCTTCACTATCGAAACCTAATTAATTTTCATGCACCCCTGCTTACGATTGTAGACCCCCATTTTTTGTCACGTCCGACGTAGACCTCCGTCGAGTCTCTGTGGACCCCTGGGTGTCCACCTGGACCACTTTGGGAATTACTGGCTTATCTGTTGTCTAGGTGAGGGTTTTGGTATATAATATGAAAACCTTTTAACATAATGAGACGCCATTTTAACGCCATAAAATATAATCTAAAGTTTATGGATTCATAGTGCTATATAAATACAATACCGTTAATTCAATCAATTATTTTAAATAAACAAAGTAAGCTATATAAGAGCAGAAAAATGTTCCTAAGTACGACTCTTTTTGTAAGTTTTGTGTGAAGAGGTTCTGGAAAACTGTTTTTGCTATATATTAATATTTGCTATATATAATTAAAATAATATTTAAAACCAATTTTAGATAAAGAAGTTCTCAATTTTCGATAATAGATGATAGAAAATTAGCCAATTTATATTTTTCTAAACACGCATTTAAATTATTTTATTCTGTTTCGAGTACTAAATTTGTTGCTGTCGTTATAGCGGCAACAGAAATACATAATCTGTTAATTTCACTTGTCATGTTATCATGGCTTACGAGATACAGCCTGGTGACAGACAATTGGACGTAGCTACCTCGAATTAGAGCGAGAAAATCAGCGAGCTAAATATTTTTGTCTAAACTTTACTCGCAAATGTTTCATTATTATGTCCAATACGCTGTTATCTTAGTTTTTTATTGCATTAATGAATAGTACTCATAAATATGACTAACTTCCCAGAAGAAACAGTATTTCAGAAATAAATATTTTCAAAGGTACAGTTAAGTCTGTCACGCGTTCCTGCAGTTGTTTGAAATACCTACATAGGTCGCAAGAACATACGAGGGCGGGTCAATAAGTCCGTGACTTTTGGAATAAAACACAGATTTTTTGATAAGTAAATCATTTTATTTTTCAACGTAGTCCCCCTTGAGCTCTATACACTTTGTCCAACGCTTCTCCAATTTTTTTATCCCTTCCAAAAAATATGATTTGTCGAGGTCCTCAAAATAGGCCTTTGTTTGCGAGATGACTTCATCATTGGAGTCAAATCTTTTTCCACCGAGCCATTTATTCAGGTTTGGGAACAAGAAGTAGTCACTCGGAGCCAAATCTGGAGAATAGGGTGGATGTGGGAGCAATTCATAGCCCAATTCATGGATTTTTGCCATGGCAACTGCACATGTGTGCACCCTTGCATTGTCTTGGTGAAAAAGAACTTTTTTCTTGGCCAAATGAGGTCGGTTTTTTTTCAAATCCTCATTGAAGCGGTCCAATAAGTTGGCATAATATTCCCCATTCATTGTTCTTCCCTTTTGAAGATAGTCAATGTGGATTATCCCACGTGCATCCCAAAAAACAGTCGCCATAACTTTATTGGCTGACAAACCCACCTTGGCCTTCTTTGGCGCCGATTAACCCTTAGAAACCCACTGTTTTGACTGTTGTTTGGTCTCTGGTGTATTGTGATGGATCCATGTTTCGTCCACGGTTACAAAACGGCGCAAAAACTCCTCCATATTGTGATTAAACAACGCCAAACCTTCCTGTGAAGTTGTTACACGATTGCGTTTGTGGTCGACTGTGAGCAAACGCGGCACCCATCTTGCGGAAAGCTTTCTCATGCCCAAGTGATCATTCAAAATTGAAACCACTGAGCTATACGAGATGCCTATGGCTTCCACAA
The DNA here is from genome assembly GCA_963565745.1 of Phengaris arion. Classification (NCBI taxonomy): domain Eukaryota; kingdom Metazoa; phylum Arthropoda; class Insecta; order Lepidoptera; family Lycaenidae; genus Phengaris; species Phengaris arion. The sequence continues at coordinate 1,012,666 of OY751446.1, read as the reverse complement.
TCTCTTGCACTTTCAATCTTCGGTCGGCCAACACCATATCGTGAATTTTTTCGATTGTTTCGGGTGTAGAGACCTCAACTGGGCGTCCAGGACGTTCGGCATCTTCAGTGCTTGTACGGCCACAACGAAATTCAGTAAACCACTTTTTTACCATTGAAATCGATGGTGCAGAGTCCCCATAGTATTTATCAAGCTTAGCCTTGGTCTCGGTAATGGTTTTTTTTCGCAAAAAATAATGCTTAATAAGCATACGAAATTCACTTTTTTCCATTGTTTCCTTAAGTTACTGGATAGTCTGATAAAGATAGCTGTAAAACACAAACTAACTGACGCAGCAAGTTCAAATTTTGATAGGAGTCAACTGACAGATGCCTGTTGACAGGAGTAGTGTTGCTTTTTCAGTAAGGAGGTTAGAAATTCAAAAAGTCACGGACTTATTGACCCGCCTTAGTATTTGCCAATATCTTCGAAATTATTTTTCAGAGTTGTTGAAAATATTCCAACTTTTTGTAACTTTGAAATGCATCTAATTACAAAACTACATATAAAAATTTGAATTTTTTTACATTACTCGAGTAATACCTGAATATTTCAGACTACTTATACCTATAAAAGTTAAGTAAATAGTTTACATGTAGTCAACTATTTACAGCAGGCCACTGCGGTGCCATTATTTCATATAAACCGCGTGTCTTCCCCACATTTTTAAATAAACAGTGCATGTGTTTATTATTTTACGTTGAAATTAACGTGAAAAATGGCGCTCTGTGCGGTTGAATACTTGTTATTTATGTTACAACTGCACGGGATTTAGTTTTATCTGTTTTACGAAGTTTTAGTTGGGGCTACACCAGTGCCTATTAAATATTTACACTTATGTTGGGGCAGAAATATTGCTATTGCTTTTTTTAGCCCATTGACACCGAAATACTGTCATACCGCATGAGTGCACAGATTTTGAAGTTTTTTGGTAACCAGATGCTTTAATCCCACTAGTATAATAAATGGGAAAGCTTGTGAGGATGGATGGGTGGATGTTTTTATTTGTATTATGTTCCTTCACGCAAAAAGTACTGAACAGATTTTTATGAAATTTGGTATGCTAGTAGTTTAGGCTATGGATTAAAACAGAGGCTACATTTTGTCCCAAAAAAGTACAGTATTCCCGTGGGATACTTTATTAATGCGAGCGGAGCCACAGGCAAGTTAGTTCGTATAAAACCCGCGAATTTCACTACACACTGAAATATGTAGCGCCTGCGCGAAAAATATAGTGCGGATCCACAATATGATACAGTTTTCCGCCTTGTAATGATATAGAAAGAATTAGGAGCGAAAAAGCAGATAGCTCTTTGAATGGTAAGTGAATTGATCTGCTACACCAGTTTACAAGACCATGCAAAAACTCTGAGTTTGCATCAGATTTGCACAGTATTTTGGTTAGATCAACCAATTTTCGACCAAAATCCTGTTTCTCGTGTATATCACCTGATAACTCTATTACAGCTAAGTGCTGACATTACCAACCATAACTGATGTGGTACGGAGAACTCTGAACGAGAAATGAGAATTAGTACCTACATATGTTGCTCGTCGGAGTAACTTGTGCATTAACCAATATGCTGACTCAGTACTTTCTATATTAGGTTACTAAAATCAATTACAGCTTATATCAATATGTTTATGCTCAAAAATAATTGAACATTTCGAAAAACAAATCAAGTAAAGAAAATAACATTACGCACTTTACGGTGCTGTAAGGTAATTGACCTCACACATTTGTTTCTATTAATGTTATTAAGGCAAAGCCTTTAAAGTCAAAGTCAATTTTTTAAATTAAAAATTCAAATTTTGAATTTTGAATAAAAAAATTCGAAATAGGTATTTTTATACACTTTCTGAACGTTGGTCTTCATGATGCCTACCACCGGTTCGGGAACTAGCCCGGCGAGAAGAACCGGCTTTGGCATACAAAAGTAGTTAGGGATTCGCTGGTTCTGCTTCAGCCTCTATGTGGAGTATAATGGGTAAAATGGGTATTTCGATGACCATTCGCTAAAAGAAAAAAAAAAAAGTTTGGTGTCTGTCAAAAAAAAAATTGGAGGTTTTTGCCCATGCCCGATCGATTGCGTTTATTCGTTTTTCAATATCTCTGCGGTTCCAAAGTTACGTTGTGCATTTACCCCTCACTATCTGCTATCTCCGGGCTCTATTGTTCTCTATCTAATGCTCGCCTCGGCGTCCTATTGTTCCCAATGAGGGTCCCCGAATCACTATCTGCTTATCACTTACGTCACCTCGCATTATCACGACATGATTAAAACAATTTTTCATTACATTTCTTTTATTTCACTCATTTAAACATGTATTGAACATACTGTATAATATTATATCATTACATAAAGTGTTGCTATTAAATTGCAGCGAGCTACGACCTCTTGATATGTAAGTCCTTCTTACGCTTGAGTGGTGATGATAATAATACAGCAACAAATGATATAAGTATGTCTAACACAAATACGTCAACATTATCTACACTGAGAATAGCCTTTTACATAACTAAAATAAACCTATCTAAATAGGCTTTACTTCATGACATCTATCAATAAGACATTGACAATTACATCTCATAAACTTACTGTTGACATATATGACACATAAATAACTTTTGATACTGTAATATACTTTTTCCATTGAACTTATAATTGAATTCGATCAAAAATGATATGTTATTTTTGATTGAAAATTCTATAAAACAACATAATGTTTTTAAAGTAAATTTTGTTTTGCAGGCTGACTTTGTTCAACAGACGAAAGAAATTTTTCATTCTTTTAATTTTCAAACTTGCAATTACATAATTAATAGATCAGATGATTTGAACATTTTCTTTTCATCGCTTTGTGACACATTAACAAACAAAATTAGTGTTTTCGAAATAAAAGATAGTGGTTGGAGTCTTAAGAATATGAAATATTTAGATATGAACATTAATAAATTTAACCCCCTACGTGGTACTTCATATATCGATTTACCGCAAGATATAAGAGCAAAAAAAGCTATAATCAATGTGAAAAATACAAATAATTTATGTTTTAAATGGTCATTACTTTCTGCCTTGTATCCGATCCACAAAAATTCCGATCGTGTTAGTTCTTACAGTCAACATTCAAACAAACTAAAATTTGATAATCTAACTTTCCCTATGAAGTTAAGGGATATACCCAAAGTAGAAAAATTAAACAACATTAATATAAATGTGTTTGGGTTAGAATATAACACAAATAAAAGTTGCATGATGATAACATCATAGGTCCATTGTTCATGACAAAATGCCGTAAACCTATTCATGTAAATTTATTATTGATCTCAAACGGAACAAATAATCATTATTGTTATATTAAAAGCATGTCGCGACTAGTAAGTAAACAACTTTCAAATCAAGAAAGATCTGTTCATATTTGTGATGGATGTTTGTTGCACTTTTCAACAAAAGAAAGATTATCTAACCACCAAGAACATGATTGTTCACATATAAACACGGAATTACCAACGGGGGATTCATCTAATTGAGAAATTCAATCAAGAAATTGGTTAGGACAGTTAGTACCAAACAATAAACTTCAGTTTGATAAGTTCGTTAAAAAATTAAAAGTACCGTTTGTAGTTTATGCTGATTTTGAAGCATTTTTAAATCCGATCCATACTTGTTCAAATAATCCAGATAAATCTTATACAAATAACACTCATAAACATGATGTGTACAGTTTCGGTTACTACGTAAAATGTTCTTATGATGACAGATTGTCCAAATATGTCATTTATAGTGGACCTGACTGTGCTGAACAATTTATGAAATGTTTATATGAAGATATAAAAACAATTTGTAAAAAAAATTGTTTTCAAAGATCCCTTTGCCTCTTTCACTTGAAGATAAAAATAAATTAAATGCTAAAACTTGTCATATATGTGAATATGACTTAAATGGCGAATGCAGCCATGATTTCGATTGGCATACTGGTAGTTTCAGAGGTGTTGCTCATGAAAATTGCATGAAAAAATTTCGTACACCACGTCACATATCAATATTTTTACATAATCTTAGTCATTATGATGCACATTTCATTGTCCACGCATTAAATTTTATTGAAGGGACCATTGAAATAATTCCACAGAATAAGGAGATACATTTCATTTTCAAAAAATATATCTGTAAATAATCAACAAATAAGTCTACGTTTTGTGGACTCATTAAAATTTTTACCTTGATCAATTAGCAAAAAATTTACATGACGATCCATTTAATACGTTAAAAAGAAACTTTCCCTGTGATCAAGATTTTAAACGATTTAGGCGGAAGGGTATTTATCCATATGAGTATATGACATCTTACGATAGCTTAAAGTTGACTTCACTCCCTAGTAAAGATCAATTTTATAGTTTATTAACCGATTCAAATGTTTCCACTGAAGATTACACCCACGCCGAAGATGTTTAGTGCCATTTTAAATGTTACAATATGTCGGATTACTCGAACCTGTATTTAAAAACAGACGTTTTACTATTAACCGATATATTTGAAAACTTTAGAAATCTGTGTATTAAAACATATGATTAAGATCCAGCACATTACTATACAGCCCCCGGTTCAAGGGATGCCATGTTGAAATATACTAAAATCTTTATGGTTGGGCCATGTCGCAGTATCTTCCTGTAGGAGATTTTAAGTGGGTAGATCCGGAAACTAACTTTGATGTACCAGATAATAGCGAATTCGGTTTTATTTTAGAAGTAGATTTAGAATATCCAGATGAACTGCATGATTCACATTCAGACTTTCCATTATGTCCTGAAAATATATGTATAGGTAATACTAAAGAGATTAAATTGGTTACAGATCTTAATAATAAAACTAAATATGAAATTCATTACAGGAATCTTAAACAATGCATAAAAATGGGGTTGAAATTAACTAAAGTTTATAGAATATTAAAGTTTAGACAGCTACCATGGTTGCAAAATTATATAGATTTAAATACCAAATTAAGAACTACGAGGGCGGCACTGAAAATTTCGGGAATCAAGGAAGTGACACAACATTACTATTTAAAAATGTATTTATTGCTTTTCGAAGTATTCTCCGCGAAATTTGACACATTTTTCCATACGATGGAACCAATCATTGAAGCAACCATTCCATTCGGAAGTTGGGGTCTCCAAAATGGCCGTTTTCTAGGCGTCCACAGCTTCTTCAGGTGATGAAAATCTCTGACCACGCAATTTATTCTTTATTTTAGGGAAGGTATAGAAATCACTAGGGCTTAGGTCGGGGCTGTACGGCGGATGGTCTAATAATTCTATGATTTCTTGCTCTAAAAACTCTTTTATTCTGTGCGCGGTGTGAGAACTCGCATTGTCGTGATGGAGGATGATGCGGCGGTTGCAGTTCTCTTTACGGAGTTCAGAAACGACCTGTGGCAAACAAATGTTAGCATACCATTCTGCATTAACCGTTCTTTGTCCGTCAAGAGGAATAGTCGCAACATGGCCGGTTTTGGAGACAAACGTGGCCACCATTTTTTTTTGCAACACTCCGTGAACGAACAATTTTTGTTGGCTTTAACTCATTTTCGAACACCCAAACTCGTGACTGGTTTTTTGTTTCGGGTTCGTACTGTTAGAGGTCCCTTCGGATTAGACTTTTTTAAAAAAAAGGTTTATTTCCACAACTACTTTTATTAAGAAAAATTACAAAAGTATATGAAGGGACCCTTGGGCAGAACCGTCACGACCGAGGACTGAAGACCAACTGAGGCTCACAGCTAGAGTCTAGACCAGACTAAACACGGGATGTGCTGATTCGACGTTACGTCAGCAACAACCCTAACAGGGACGGGACATAACACCTCCCCCCTAAGATGTAACTTCGGGGAAACATCGAAGTTACAGCTGAACTTCTAAAATCTACTTCGAATATTATTAATGTTTTCAATTTCTATATTATCTTCAACATTCTGTTCAGTGTCTTTAATTTCTATTATGTCACACTGAATATTTTTAGATACTTTGGAATTAGAGTCAACTTTTGCTAGATTCAATTTTAAGGTTCTGCTGCCGGGTTTCACACAGTTATTAAATCTAAATATGGAATAAAGAACTATTACTATCACTATAAGTATAACTACTACGGAGTAATGTGTCCCGTATTCAACTATATGAGGGTTTTCTAGAATATTTTCTGAGTCTTCAAGATTTTTAAGAAAAATTTGTTGATTAAATTTAATATTATCTAAATCAAAATTTTGTAGTTTGATAGGGGTCACATTCCTCGCGCTTAAATTTAGTTTCTTAAAATTACAACAGCTGTCATTAATAAGATTAAAATTAGGTATTCCAATTTCTATGGTAGCGTTGACAAAATCGTGTTGAGTTATGAGAGTGTTGCTTTTACCGATACAATTACTAGGAAGTGACATAATGCCAGTACTAAAATTTTAATTTCGGATGCTTCGCTATTTCTACAATCTATAGAGACTTTACCGGGTACTGACTGTACAAAAATCCATTTATTATTCTTAAGCGGTTTCCAAATATCTAACTCTCCAAAAATTAGTTAAATTTCACAATTTTCCGGGACCTTATCAATTACTTTACTCATAAACTCTGTTTCACATGTGGACTTAGTTTCTGTTACATAAATTATTGAAATTTCACAAACATAGTTTTCGTTTAACATATTTTTGCAACTATTTACATCTTCCAAGATACAATACTGCGATTTGTCTTTGGTCATTGCTATGTATTTTAAATTGGGTATTATTAAACTGAAAGAGTTGGGGTTGCTAGAGTCATGTGGTGTCGGTAATCCAATATTATGAAATAACATAAATTCCTTAATTAACACTAATGGAATTTGAAGAACAAAGAATATCTTATTATCTACATAATAACTATCAATTTTCGATATACTTAACATAGAACTCATTGAGGCTAGTTCGAGGCTCACTGGATACTTCATATTATTAGGTAAATGTTGATGGTTATCGGCAAGTTCTCTGAATAATTGCTGTGTCGTGATTAAAGAAGGGTGTAAAATATTTTGGTTACTGAATAAAACAGAATTAGTTATGTCTTCCAATTGGAAGGATAATGTTAAAATTGAAGTTTCTAAATTATTAATAACCTGGTTAATACTGATCTGAGACCAAAGCTCATCCGTGATGATAGATATGTTACGTACTTTAACAGAGAGGTTGTCGATAGTATCATTCAAATTTAATTCGTTAATTTTAATTTTATTTATAGTATCGTTATACATCGATACGGTAGATGTGGTAAGTAAAATATTATTTTTGACGAGAGACACTACTTTATTTTGATTATTAAACAATACTTTTATAGCCTCATCGTATTTAAGACCATCATTCTCATCTAAATTGCCAAATACCTGTTTTATTATTGAGCCTATTCCACTCACCCAAGCACGCTTTGATTTCCTAGTAACTAAATGGGATACAGAACTAAATTCCTTATACATATCATTATATCTAACAGCTAGCGGCTCAAGGAGATGGTGACAATCGATATTACTAAATGTCGTTTTCTCACAAAGATCCTTAACTAATTTTATAGCATAGTCTATATTATTTTCAATATGTGTACTTAAGTGAGATATGTCCATTGGCATTAAGATATTTAATTTCCCGTTAATAACGCTGAGCTTGCCAAGATAGTCGAAATAGATCCCTGGACTTGATTTAAATTGTTGTACGTAATGATTTTGCTGACTTTCAGCATGTTGATGAGTTCTGCAAGAATAGAACAGTATCTTGCTATTATAAATTATAAAAACTAATATTATATACTTAGTGTGCACTAGTATGAGAAAAAAGGTAAAGTAAAAGTAATTACTAAATAATGTATAAGTATAATAAAGTAAAATTTAAATGTAAGGTGTGTATAAAAGCAAACATTTTACGAACTCTGCACTAGAGCAGGTTTGACCTGGTCATAGTGGTGTACGACATGACGTCGATTAATTAATATTGACAATGTATTATTACCATTGATCTTAATTATTTTATAGGGGCCTTTCCACACTAGGGACAAGGCTTTCCGCAGTCTTAAATGATTCTTTACGTAAACGTATTCGCCAGCATGATAGCTGACTGGTCGTGTCCGTGTATCATAATATGTTTTGGAACTTCCTTTAGATTTATTGATGAATTCTACGGCTTTTTGCCGGGAGTGCTTGAGACGATTCTGCAAAATGCGGACATATTCAGGGTATGTAGCCCCTGGGGATTCGTTATAAATAGAATTTGGTATAAATGGTTTATTACCGAACATTAATTCATATGGTGTAAAATGCGTAGTAGTGTGCAGCATGGCAGTATATATATATCGGGGCCAGTTTGTTTGTTCCTCATTAATGTATGATTTTAAATACTCCTTAAGGGTGGAATGGCTTCGTTCAAGAGCCCCTTGCGTCTGTGGATGGTAAGGTGAAGCCCAAAGATTTATAATTTTTAAGAATTTGCATGTCTCTTTAAATAGTCCAGATGTAAAATTTGTCCCTTGATCTGTGAGGATCATTTTAGGTATACCAAAAATTGAGATGTAATTAAGGAGACATTCACATGTTTCCTCCGCGGTTGTAGTCCTAATAGGATATGCTGAAGAGAATTTCGTTAGATCATCTTGAACTGTTAATATATATTTTAATTTACCGGGACCAGATTCTGGAAGTGGCCCGACAATATCAAGAGCTACACGTTGACAAGGTTCTGTTGAAGTACTAGTTATTTGCATGGGAGCGCGATTTATTTGTCGGAGTGCTTTATTTTCTTGGCAGGATTTACATTGTTTAACATATGTTTCTATGTCACTACGCATCCCTTTCCTATAATAAATTTCTTTTATCCTATTATACATACGAGCAGAACCTAAATGGCCAGCAATCGGGATATCATGATTATCGTGTAATATTTTCTTTATTTCAGTCGGGACTGGGAAAATAATTTTATTATGATATATTTTAATTTTAATCTGCGTGTTATGAAAAAGGTAAGTTAAAATATTAAGTATTTTAATAAATGACTGTTTTTCAAAAGGATTTTTCATATCTGATATACCTATTTCGTTGGTATTTCCGAAAATTAATAATTCATTACGAATCCTCTTTAAGGTTTCAAATATTTCTGGATAGGATGCTTCATCAAAATGATGAATTTTATAAAATAACAAATAACATATTTTATTATTACGTTCTATTTTATAGAAACCAAGAAGCTCTCTTTCAGAATTTAATATTGTTTGATTTGTTTCAGGATCATTCAGCATTTCTTCAAGATAAAGGTTGAATTCATCAAGGTCAATAGATGTTGGTACAAGAATTACTTTAGCTGGACATTTTAATAAACTCTCGTTATATTCTTCGATTACAGTATTAAATGTTTGGCTTTTATCCGACATGGACTTTAAGAAGGTAGAATAATCATCTACAGGAGCATCTGGATTCGCGCTAGTGGAAGGAGTTGGCTCGGATGGTACTTCAAAATCTGGTTCGGCGATAGGCTGATCGCTAGGCTCATTAGGCACGGCATCTTCGAGGCCGGGTGGATCAAATGGATCTGGAGGAGGATTCAAAAGTTTCGATGGAGATTCAGTATTTTCTACAGGGATTGGATCGGGCAAGATATCTAATAGGTCTCTCTCGGGATCAAAGGATGGCGGTGTCACTAACAAATCTAAAAGATCTCTATCTGGTGAGTACGGTTGTTCTTCCTGGGGCTCTGATGCTGAAGGAGATGGGTTTTCGGTTTGGATTGGGTTCACGGGGTACCGGGAAAGAGCGTCGGCATTTGTATTTATTTTACCTTTTTTATATTGAATATCATAATCAAATTCTTCGAGTTTTAGTCTCCAGCGAATTAACCTAGAGCCCGGATCTTTACAGCTGAACAGCCAATTCAGCGGTTTATGGTCTGTAATTATTGTAAAACGTCGATCAAACAGGTAAGGCCGGAAAACCTTTGTTCCGAAAACTATCGCTAAACATTCCTTTTCAGTTACTGAATAATTGGTTTCGGCTTTATTTAAAGTTCTAGAGGAATAAGCTATGGGACGATCTTGACCAATTGGACCTTGGGACAAAATTGCAGAAATGGCGTAATTGGATGCATCACAAGTTAAGAGGAAGGGTTTGTTAAAATCAGGATAAGCTAATACCGGAGCACTAATAATTTTCTTTAAGAGATTCAAAAGCAAGTTGCTGTTCCTCCTTCCAGACGAACGGAACATCCTTTTTCAACAAACTGGTAAGTGATTTTGCTATTTTAGAGAAATTAGGAATAAATCTTCTATAATAGGAAACAAGGCCTAGAAAGGATTTAATGTCCTTAGGGGACTTGGGTATAGGAAACTTAGCTACAGCCTCTGTTTTTTCTGGGTTTGGCCTTACGCCATCTTCACCTATTATGTGCCCTAAATAAACTACATCTTTACGAAGGAACTGACATTTTTCCGGTTGTAATTTAAGATTAAACTTTCGAAGTCTATCAAATACGGCTTTAAGGTTATCTATGTGTGTGTCGAGATCAAAGGAATAGATTACAATATCGTCCAAATACACAAAACATCGGCTTCCCTTTAGTCCTGACAGGCAAGTATTCATTAGTTTTTGAAATGTACTAGGTGCGTTTCTGAGGCCAAATGGCATACGATTGAATAGAAAGTGACCTTGAGGGACTAAAAATGCAGTTTTGGGTGCATCGTCAGCTGAAATACGTATTTGGTTGAATCCAGAAGCAAGATCTAGTGTTGTTAAATATTTACTTTTGCCTAACTGGTCTAGAATTTCGGAAATTTGAGGTATCGAATAAGTTTCGCCTACACTTATGTCATTAAGCTTCCTATAATCTATCACTATTCGCCATTTGCGTTGTCCGTTCGAGTCAATTTTTTTGGGAACTACCCATATAGGTGAGCTCCAAGGAGAGGATGACGGCTCTATTATGTTATGTTCAAGCATTTGATTTATTTGTTTTTCAACTTCTTGCTTGTGACATTCGGGAAACCTATATGACTTGGTATGTATTGGAATTTCATTATTTGTTCTGATGGTATGTTCGATTGCAGACGTATGTGTGAGCTGATCACTGGGCATATGAAAGATATCCGGGTATTGACTACAAAGATCAACAAGAGCATTGAGTTCTTCTTCATTTAAATGCTCTGTCCGAAGTTCTTTTGTTACTGCTTCGGATCTTTCTGAGGTAAATAAACTACACGTATTTACCGGATGTAGAGGAGAATTTAATGGTTCAACATGGAGTTTTAGATCTCCTTTAATATGTGCATAATTTTCAGAGGTATTGGCAATAGTTAAATTAACGCGATTATTATTTTTGATTTTAACGATGCAATTAGATATAAGTAAATCTTCCGAAAGATGTTGATCAACTATAACACCCTCTCTTAAATTAGTTTTCTGTATCGAACATTGAATTACAGCTTCACTTCGAGGTGGAACAATAAAGAACGGTTCGGTGAAAAGTAATTTAATTTCGGATTTTCCTAATTTTAATATATCATTCGTGTAATCTATTTTGCAGCCGAATTTTGTTAAGAAATCTGTGCCTATAATACCATCGTAAGGTAAGCTAATCTCTTTTATTACATGAAATTTAAATACTAAGGGATTTTTGTCATTTAATTTTAGCCTAAGTTGTAAGTGACCTTCCGTAGAAGTCGGTTCATCGCCTGGATCTATGCCTTTAAGTTTTACAGGTTCTTTAATTAATTTTTGACTATTTAATATACAGGTTTCTTTTATTAAACAGATCGACGAGCCCGAGTCGACCAACAAGGATAAAGGGATATCTGAAACTGAAGATTCTACTAATATGTGAGGTAAGCGTCGCTTAGTTGTATCGATATTAATTTCGTAAATTTCTTTTTTTTCAGGTTCAACTACGAGGGAGTCTTCGGTTTGGGGCTGGTTACCCTGCTGCGTGACTCTGAAGGATGCATCTCCGTTTTGGGGCTGGTTACCCTGTTGTATGATGCTGAGAGAATTATTAGCGTTTCCATTTTGGGGCTGGTTACCCTGTCGTATAACGCGAGACGATTTTTCAGCGTTTCCATTTTGGGGCTGGTTACCCTGTCGTATAACGCGAGACGATTTATTAGTGTTTCCATTTTGGGGCTGGTTACCCTGTCGTATAACGCGAGACGATTTATTAGCGTTTCCATTTTGGGGCTGGTTACCCTGTCGTATAACGCGGGAGAAAGTTTTCGTGTCGATTTCTGATTTAATTAGTCCCGCACGACACGAGAGCGAGACGGAATTTAGTTTAAATTATTATTATTCGATTGGAATGAGTCATCAACATGTTGATCATCATGTTCATTCATAATCAAATGCATTCGATTTGGTTGTTGCTGGGATTTATTATTAAATCGACTGATATTGTATTCCCTTTTTGCGCAATCTTTAATATCATGGCCCGTAGTTTTACAATATCGACAAAACATCGATTGGGTTCTGTCTGAATAATTATTATTATTGTTGTTATTAGGGTTATTATTTGGAGAAATTAATCTCGGCGGATAAGAAGACTGATTACGTGACGTGTTTGGTTGTCCATATGATCGTGAGAAAAACGGTCTGGGTCTAAAGTTACTTTGATTATTATTTAACTCCGATTCTCCCAACTGAGGTCGTTTGTAAAGACTTTGTTGTATGCGCTCCTCAGAGATCGCAATATTAATAGCGTCATTTAAATTTCGCGGATTTCTGCAACGCACAATATTTGAGATACGGGGATGTAAACCAATAAGAAAATGATGAAGCGCTAAATCCTCCATGGCTGCTGAACGACCAGGGATTTCTTTTAGTGTGCAATTAGACAGGGTTACCTCAGTCAGAAGCTGTGAAAGATAGGTTTCTACGCGTAAAGAATATTTTGTAACGTTTTCATTAGGACCCTGTTTACTTTCTTGCAAGTCCATAAGTATGTGAGCATAATGCTTACGTTCACAAAATTGGTTTCGCAGGAATTCTTTTAATTGGTCCCACTTTTTGAATTCCTTGATAGCGCAAGCGATTTCGGCTTTACCTTGCAACTGGCTAAAGATATACCGAAATAGGATTGGCTTTTGCACCTCAGTGGCCAAGTCATAGGCGTTATTACAATTTATAATAAATGAATTTACGCACTCCCGGGAACCATCAAATGGTTTGATAAATTTAAATAATGTATTTAGATCCAGTTCGACCATCATGGCACTCGTACCCGAAGCGGTTCCCTTTCGGGTCGTTGCTTTGGGAGAAACAGGAGGGTTTTTGGCTGTGTCAGATGGACCAGCTTCCAATTCGGACATAGGAATGTTAAGATTTAATAGTTCACTTTTCGACATATTGAAAAATATTATTAATTAGAATGATAACAAATTAAATTACAAATATGGATTATCTTAGTGGAGTACCGAAGCCTAAATCTAGGTAACCTTAGAAGGCTACTAAATGTAAACTGTGACCAAAGACACACAGGGATATCAGCGCGTGGGCGGCGAAGATAAGCTGCACGGCGACTCGATGCATGCCCGCGCCCGGCCGGATAGGATGACTCGTTCACACGGTTATAACTTTTAGGATTTGAACACTATTCACTTGGGATTTTCACTTTTCACTTTGGCTTTTGCTCTTAATAACTTTATGGATATTGGAAATGAGTTGGTTTCCTCACTGCACTTTCACTTAAGATTTTTTTTTTTTTTGACGAGTTTTTACCTTTTCACTTTCCAGAATTAAACGGCACTGGAGATATCCGATCCCACCGCTGCCACCAAAAATGTTAGGGGTCCCTTCGGATTAGGCTTTTTAAAAAAAAAGGTTTATTTCCACAACTACTTTTTTTAAGAAAAATTACAAAAGTATATGAAGGTACCCTTGGGCAGAACCGTCACGACCGAGGACTGAAGACCAACTGAGGCTCACAGCTAGAGTCTAGACCAGACTAAACACGGGATGTGCTGATTCGACGTTACGTCAGCCACAACCCTAACAGGGACGGGACATAACAGTACGCGTATATCCAGGATTCGTCACCTGATACGATGTTGTATACAGCGTTTGAGGATCCTGCGTGGAATGTTTCGAGAGTTCTGACGCACCAAGTAACGCGAGCCGCTTTTTGCTCTTCACAGAGCAAATGCGGTATCCATCGGGAAAACAACTTTTTTGACAACTAATTGTTCATGCAAGATTATTTGTATTTGACTCATGCCAATGTCTAAAGTTGCCTGAATTTTGCGGTATGTCACATGTCGATCTTCCTCAATCAGCTAACGTACAGCATCAACGTTTTCTTGGGTGACTGCAGTTTTTGGACGACCTTGACGGGGATCATCACTGAGCTTGACACGTCCACGTTGTAATTCAGCAAACCAGCGATAAATTGTGGTTTTGGATGGGGCTTCATCACCAAATACAGAAATCATCCGGTCAACACACTGTTTTTGTGTTAAACCACTTCGAAAGTCATAATAAATCATCGCTCTAGAATTTTCTCGAGTCAATTCCATTTTCTCAACGACTAAACAAGTTTGACAAGACCTTGTGACAAGACCGAGAATCTTTTTTTAAATAAATAAACGGTATGCTATTTTTAAAACCAAGGAGATTTAAATTAAAAAGATTTTAATATGACAGGAACAGTGAAATCATTAGGGCTTAGGTCGGGGCTGTACGGCGGATGGTCTAATAATTCTATGATTTCTTGCTCTAAAAACTCTTTTGTTCTGTGCGCGGTGTGAGAACTCGCATTGTCGTGATGGAGGATGATGCGGCGGTTGCAGTTCTCTTTACGGAGTTCAGAAACGACCTGTGTCAAACAAATGTTAGCATACCATTCTGCATTAACCGTTCTTTGTCCCTCAAGAGGAATAGTCGCAACATGGCCGGTTTTGGAGATAAACGTGGCCACCATTTTCTTTTGCAACACTTCGTGAACGAACAATTTTTGTTGGCTTTAACTCATTTTCGAACACCCAAACTGGTGACTGGTTTTTGACGTGAAACGTCTTTAAAATCGCGCCGAAACATACGGGTACCAGGAAAAGGTCTATATCATCGTACCTTAATAATTAAAAAACTATTAGTCTTAGAAACAAAAATGTGGTGTAAATATTTCACTTATATAGTCAGCTCGCTGTTATGACATTGAGTTCGTGTCGGGGTCAAGCGGGGCGGCGGGGGAGGGATACTGCGATAACTGTGCGAAACTGGCGCTCACGCTTGTTTCTATTCAGTGTAACTCGTGACTCCGACTTTATAGCGTGGTGATTCTTTCGTGTGTTTGTTGTTTCTATTACGTACCTGTTCTTTTTTATTAAAATACTTAAAACAGCGTCCATCTTGTTTTCATTTCAATCTTTTACTTTAAAAGCGATTCGCTAACATAGACGTTTCACGTTAAAACCAACGGCCGTGTGCCCCGACACAGCCCCACCCGCTTTTTGTTTCGGGTTCGTACGCGTATATCCAGGATTCGTCACCTGATACGATGTTGTATACAGCATTTGAGGATCCTGTGTGGAATCTTTCGAGAGTTCTGATGCACCAAGTAACGCGAGCCGCTTTTTGCTCTTTACAGAGCAAATGCGGTATCCATCGGGAAAACAACTTTTTTACACCTAATTGTTTATTGTATTTTGAACCCAAAAAGGATTTGACGGTGGCGCGGCACAAATTCTTTACGTTGAAACAATGTGTGAACGAATCCTTGGAAAATTTTCTCATGGAATTAGAAAACGCAACTCATGCCTGTGAGTTTTGTTTGCTACGCGATTCCCTTGTGAAGGACATTCTCATTGCTAATATGGCCACAAACTTCACGCAATTTCGTCAAAAGCTCCTACAAGAGCAAGATCTATCCCTAGAGAGAGCCAAACTCCTCTGTAGAACACTCACAATGGCGCAGAAAAGTGAAGAATCAATCAATGCAGCAGATGGAAGAGAAGAAGCCACAATATACAAGCTACACAAAAGTTGTCGGGCCAGTTCTCCCCCATACCAGAAAATAAAAAACGCAAGATCCCCATCACGCCAAGGTCACCCAAGGTTAGCTAAACCTGGATCCAGAACATCGTCGTGTGTCAAGTGCAACACATCGCATGGTCGCCGCAACTGTCCAGCATGGAAACACAGATGTAGGTCATGTTTTAAATATGGACATTTTACTCATTTATGTTTTAAGAGAAATAGTGTCAGGACTGTCGTTTCTGGGGTAGGTAGCATAAATCTCGATGATGAATCAAGCCCCAAGAGTGCTGAGGCTGAGAGATTTACAATAGGGGCATTGTTCAATATTAAAAACATAAAGTCACAAAATGCTAATATAAATTTTATTAACACAGACAATTCCTGGCATTATCCTGTTAAAATAAACAACAAAAATGTAGATTGCCTAATTAACACTGGAGCAGGCATAAAATATGTAATGTCTTATCAAGTATTTAAACAATTGGATCTTAAATTTGACAAACAGAGTAAATAAATGTGTAAAAAATATAATATCTTTGCCTATAGTGGGCACAGAATTCCGATAATGTCAGTGTCAAACATTTGTTGTTTAATTAAAAACAAAACAAAACCAGAAAACATTACTTTTGTTGTAACGTAATTAAATTGTCCAACTGTGATTGGTTTACCCACTTGTATAAAGCTAAATTTAATAACACAAAACTTTTCCATAAAGAATGAAAACATCAAAAATGTTGAGCACAATGTATATAATGTGTATTAAAAAACTTGTGACAAAATTGTGACCAGTTATAATGATGTGTTTCAAGGTCTGGGCTATCTCCCATACGAACACAGCATCGTGCTAAAGAAGGATGCTATTCCGTGCGTTGATCCCCTAGAAAGGTACTTTTCGCGTTGGTTGAACCGTTAAGGAAAGAGCTTCAACTCATGGAAAACATGGGAGTCATACGGAAGGTGAACAAACCTACTCTCTGGGTGAATAGTTTAGTTATAGCTATGAAAAATAATGGTGGATTGAGAATTTGCTTAGATCCTAGAAATTTAAA
This sequence comes from Phengaris arion, assembly GCA_963565745.1. NCBI lineage: Eukaryota > Metazoa > Arthropoda > Insecta > Lepidoptera > Lycaenidae > Phengaris > Phengaris arion. The sequence continues at coordinate 995,571 of OY751446.1, read as the reverse complement.
TAAAAATTTATTGAGATGTCATTATCCAATTAAAAACATGAAGTCAGGTCTAAATTGACCAAAGCCTCTTATTTTTCACATTTGGATGCATTTTCTGGATTTTATAACATAAAATTAACTAAAGAAAGTAGTGATCTGTGTACATTTCAAACTTCCTTTGGCAGATTAACTTTTCAACAAATTTTTAAGATTAACTTTTCGAATAAACACGGCAACAGAAATTTTCTATAACTATATTATTATTATTATATTTTCTAAAACCATGATAGATAACTATTGAGCCACACCGTCCATCATACGGTAATACAACAACACAAACAACATGATACCTAAAGTAAACCTTCTCAATAAAACAGTTATCTCCTATCAATATAGGCAGATAATATTTCGGAAGCTCAGCGACTGTTACTTGTAAAAACTTGCATATTCCATATTCAGTACAACGCGTCGCGACTTGCCGCGCCGGCCGCCGCCATCCTTTCCGCAACGCGTGTTCAAACGTGCAAATTAATACGACTTGTGGTGTAAGTACTTGCAATCTATCCATCCATGTAATACGAGTTTTAGGTTTACGAAAATAAGCCCATTATCGGTAGAAAAAATAATAAACATGTTATGAAGTAGGAAGTCCGCGGGTGCAGATGGTATGCGTGTACAAGACATTATTTAAGAAAACAAGTTAGTCCCATCTTAGCATACTTTATTAACATGCGCTTACAGCAAAGTGTATACCTTATATATAATATATATTTACAAGTCCGGTAGTCACTTGGAATATGCTAACTATCGGCCAATAGCAATCCTGCCTGTAATCGATAAAATAGTTGAAAAGGTGGTTGTGGATCAAGTGAGTACATTCCAAGAAATAAACAACGTGCTCTCTGAAACTCAACATGGTTTTAAGAAGGGCAGAAGCACGACTACGGCCTTGTTGAGTTTCGTGGATTATGTAAACGAAGCTTTAGATTCTGGAAAACAGCTGATAGCGCTTTTTATTGATTACAAAAAGGCATTTGACACGCTCGATCATAATATACTATTGCAGGCGATGGATGAATGCGGTATACGTGGGCCTACTTGTATGTAGTTTAGAAATTTTTTAACTGATAGAAAAATACGAACGGTGATAGATGATGCGGCTGGTGATGACGCGGATGTGAGTCTGGGTGTACCGACCGGGTCAGTATATGGCCCGGTCGGGTACATTATGCATGTGAATGGTGTGTTAAATGTGATCAGGAAGTGTAAGGTATTTATGTATGCGGACGATATGTATGTGGTATACGCCTCAAAAGATATATCACAGATACGGGAGTATGTACAAGACGATTTTGAGAATATTACGAAGTGGGCACATGATAATGGAATTATTATAAACCTAAAAAAACGCAGTGTATGCATCTGTACTCGCCACACAATCATAAAGCCAAAAATATTAATGTAATTGATATTAAAATAACTGGCCACACGTATGAATATCTACATATGAACCAACCTAACTGTAGCTGTTTTACGCTCTGCTATGTAGATAACTTAGCTTGGTCTTAAAATTGACAAAAGCTTTAACTGGGCTTTACATATAACAGAGGTATGTAATAGATTGAGATCAGTTCTAGGTAAGTTTTATCAGCTAAAGAGGATACTAAATGTGGATACATTAAAAATTGTGTATTATGCACTAGCAGACTCGCTGATAAGCTATGGGATAATTGTTTATGGACGAACATTTGTAACATATTTACATAGTGTCAAAAATTTACAAATACGACTGTTGAAATATTTAGTAAGTAGAAAAGTAAAGTACGAATGTAATACAGAATATGAGAAATTATTTAGTGTGAAATATTTTGGCGATAGATAAAAAAGTGTAACAGTATTACTATAGTAATGAATTTAAAGTGATAGTAGATAATAAATATAATACTATAAGGGTAAGAGAGCAAAGACTGATTAAACCAAAAATAAAAAAACTACTATGGAGAGAGGACGAATAAATATTTAGTACCTAAAATATTTAATAAGTTAGATATATTAAGGCACATAGAAAAAATGTCAACTGGAATAATAAAGAAAAAGTTAAGGGCTGCATTGTTAAATTAAAATTATGAGTTTAATTACTTTTTTTATAAACTGTTAATTTCTTTAAAGTTAATAACTTAGTTTTGTTTTTTATTTTTTTATTTTTTGTACTAAATACTTAACTACTCATAATATTATGCAACAAATATTATATTAGATGAGCGCATTTCGACGTCAAACACTCGTTTGGTGAGATACATCTTGAATTGTATATGTTTCTTTTTATGAATAAACAAATAAAACAAAAAATAATCTTGTATGAACGTGTTTAATTCTTCACCAATATAAATACGAATGTCAAGGATAAACTTTACTAATTTGTTTCTGAAATTTCATAAATAAAAGTGAATCGATATTAGTGATTACCAGTGTCGGAAAAGTAAGTACCTACCTGCCTATTTGTATACCTACCTATCTGCCTATATAATATAATATCGCGTGTCTAATGCTAAAAGGGAGCATTTTTCAACATTTTGTATTAAAACTTGAATTTTATTATTTATTATTTACAGGTAGGTAATTGATACGAAACATAACCCAATCTAAGAAGAAGTGTCGTCAGTACACTGTCCAATATTTAAAATTTAGTTTTTTTCCATCACAGGCAGATAAACGATTGCCCACACACCTTTATGCAACAAAGTTTTGAGCAATGACTCTATGAAACCATCAAAGGTGGAAGACCACCTAAGAAGGTGTCATCCTGATAAAATAGGCAAAGCTTTCAAATATTTTCAAACATTAAAGGAAAAATATGTAAAGAGACCCACCGTGCACAGTATATTCGCTTCAATGTCTGAAAGCAACGATGATGGCTTGCATGATCTTACAATATCTCATTACTTATAGCAAAATCTGGAAAACAGCATACCATTGGAGAACAGTTCATTCTACCTGCTGTTGAAGAGGTTTTAAAAACTGTTCTGCACAAATCTTCATTTGATATACTCAAAAGAGTTCCTTTGAGTAACAACACTGTACAAAGACGTATTGATAAAATTAGCTCTTGATTAGCTATTGAAAGTTTCTTGTGTGATTATCTGCAAATAAATCATTTTTCTATTCAACTGGACGAGTCAACTTTACCAGGCAATGAAGCATTATTATTGGCATATGTTCGATTTGTAATGGACGAAAAAATTCATGAAGAGCTACTATTCGCGTAAACTTTGAAGACGGACACTAAAGGTGAATCAATATTTAATGTCTCGAGTGATTTTTTTACAGAAAAATCGATTCCATTTACAAACGTTATTTCGGTGGCAACAGATGGAGCTCCTGCCATGGTCGGGCAGTATAATGGGATTATGGGCCATCTTAAGAGAATTATACCAAAGGTAACTGCAATTCACTGTGTTATCCACCGACAACATCTAGTAGCGAAAGATTTGAGTGAGAGAGATTGAGATATCGATGCACCAATCGCTTCAATTTGTGATTAATGCAGTTAACAAAATTAGAAGCAATGCGTTGAATACGCGCTTATTTGCACAATTGTGCGATGAAAATGATGAAAACTTCCAACGATTGCTGTTACATACCGAAGTACGCTGGTTGCCAAAAGGTGCATGTTTATCAAGATTTTATTCACTTTTTGACTCAGTTTTAGAATTCCTGGAAAGTAAAGATCCTGATTTAAAAAAAAAAAAACCTAATTAATTTTAAAGCAGACATCGCGTATTTGACAGATTTGATAAACAAATTTAATGACCGCAACTTACAATTACAAGGGGACAGCTTAAATTTAATAAATTATAGGAAATATATTATATTAGGAAAATATTGGTCGGCGCGAATTTTCACAGTGTTCAAACTTATCGCAGGTAGAATGCCTTGATGAAGATATTCAGACATACGTTCAACATTTGATTGCCCTGCATGATGATTTTAAAATCAGATGAAGCTATTCTGTCGATGGAAATACCACCATGGATCATAAATTCATTTGATGAAACGGAAGGGGAGAATGTAATATTACAAGAGGAGCTATTCGAGCTTAGCACTAATAAGGAGCTGAAAGTGACATTAAAAACATGGTATCAAAAATTTTGGCTGCAGGCAGAAATACCTGAAAAATATCCTGGACTGTGGGGAATCGCGCAAAAGCTTCTGATAGCGTTTCCCTCGTCATATCTCGTCGAAAAAAGTTTTAGTGCCGTTACAAACTTATTATGAAAAAAAAGGAACAGATTGAATATCACAGAACGGGGAGATTTGCGGTTATTCCTTACAAAACTTAACCCAAATATTGATAATTTGCTGTCAATCCATCAAGTACATCTATATCATTAAAATTATATTTTTTTTGTAATTACCATTGTAGAAGTTTAATTACGTTATAAATAAGTGTTTAATTTTGATTATATTACGACTGTTAAAACAATAAAAATTATTAGTGTAATAATTTATATATTAGAATATATAATTTACTAGCTTTTGCCCGCAGCTTCGCCTGCGTGGGAGAGTGTTCGTGGCAAAAATCTGCTTTAGCAAATATACCTGTAATGTAGTAATAGCACAGAGTAAAAATATTTATAATTAATTTTTACACGTACTTTTTAATTTTAAGATATCTCCTAGGTAAGGATAATTAAATTGTATCCGTCTAAATAGCTTCTGAAAATACCACATTATTTCTGATCATTTTTTTAAACTTAGAATGGGTATAGTTACCTATCCAATCTATGACATCGCGGACTTTTTTGTAGACCTATAAAAGAGAAACCACTATACATTGTTTGGTTATTAATCTCCAACGGGTTAGGTTAGGCAGCGTTTTCGATAAAAGTTCCCAGACGGCTTGATTTTTTCCGACACCTTCAACAATTATCGTCATAAATCAAACAATTTTCACAAAACCTTAACAAATTATTATCAACCTAAACCTTCTCAAGGAACCACTCTGTCTATAAATGTCAACGTCATGAAAATCCTTTCAGTAGTTTTTGAGATTATCTCGAAGATACAGACAGACTCGACGGGGCACTATGTCCGTTTCCTGGTTCTAAGCTACTTTCCCACCAATTTTCAGCCGAATCGGTTCAGCCCTTCTTGAGTTATAAATAGTGTAACTAACACGACTTTCTTTTATATATATAGATATACCTACAACACAAGGAAATATACTATATTTCTTTTTACCACTCCGAAAGGGACCTGTTCTAAATAAAATTTGTGAGAATTGATTGGTCCTTGTGCTGAGTCACTGTTGATTTCAAAAAAGTAAAGTTGGATGGAGTCACATTTTCTATTGGCCAACTTTGCTTTTTTGACATCCACTCTCAACACAATGAATTAAAATTTAATTGAAAATTTGTTTAGTCTACCTACTTTATTATCAAATAATTAACCTTACCAAGCAATCAATTCTAACCTTTTTTGACGTGATAACGTCTTATAATTCGATGGAGCTGGCTGCACGCACGAAAAAACATGACTCAGCGTTACCAAGTACTGTTACCAAGTACCTTTACCTGTTACCGTTACCAAGTACCCGCGTTACCTCGCATTTTATTATTATTATTATTATTATTATTATTGTTGTTGTTGTTGTTGTTGTTGTTGTTGTTGTTATTGTTGTTGTTGTTGTTGACGTTGTCACGTTCAACTATCGTCAGTAAACCGACTTTACAGACAACCGATATTTTTTTCGAGATTTAGAAATTGGTAGTAATGTAGAATGTAGAAGCAAGGGTCCACCGGATCCAGCAAAATTTTGAAAGTGGTCTATGAAACAAAAGAGTCTGGGACCCACTGGGATAAGCTATTCAATGTTGCTGTTTTTGTCTCTAAAGTGATTCTTCCAACGTATCACACAAAGACAGCAACATTGAATGCTCATCTTTTGCGTAAAAAATTTGATTATTAAGGTGATAGATATTATAAAGAGGAATGATTTGATTTTTGTTTTACATTACATTGAATAGGCACCGAAACTACACAAATATAGAGTAAACCCGGGGAAGGACATAAGCTCATTTCAGACTACGCTATAGTATTTTACTATATAGTATAGCAAAGAAGGGCCTAATGTTATACTATACAGGCTTTCACATTACGCGATATTATTGCAAGCATTTATAGTATATAGCAAGCTCAGTATGGTTTCGCTTGCGGGACGGCCGGGGGGTGAGGGAGGAGGAAGAGGGCGGCGCGCGATATAGCACAGCATGAACTCAGCGTATCGCACTCTTTTATAGCGTATAGTAAGCCAATAATGTATAGTACAGTGTGAACGTGTCCATAACAATGTATGCTGCGCGATATTGTTATGCTATGAGCTATAATATACTATATGCTATTATATTATAGCGTAGTCTGAAAGCCGCTATAATATGCTATCTTTTATTGCGGAAAAATCTAGTTGTTCAATATAACTATAATAAATAAAGTTTAATTGTTATAAAATGTAGCGAGTTACTGACATATCAAGTAGGACTTAGATACCGCTGAATATAATGCTAAGTGCATGTTATAAGCGACTGTGTGAATTTGGTGAAATTGGTTTGTGTACATTCGGATTCAATTGGTTCCGAACGAAGTTTAGAAGAAAGACGCCACTGGAAGTAGTTTCCAGACTTTAAAGACAAAAAGTCAGTGCTATTTATTATTTCCTATTCTTTATAAAATCTCTACAGCCGCCATCGCTTTTAAAAATGCAACCCACAAGTTATTTAAAATCTTAATTACCCAGTTTTGCTAAACTATTAATTATTATTTGGGGCGCTTACAGCTAGCGATAATACAATATGCTGTAAGATAGTTTACAAAAATCCTATTACAAGCCTCCGCCCTCCACAGATAGCAATTATTTGTGAACTAATCAAAGAAAGTAAAGGTTAGTTTAATATTAGGCACTAACTAGGTGTAGTATTAAATATAAAATTGGTAACCACTAAAAATTAGGAGCACTGAACTAAGTAACCGATAAGCAAAGTATTTATAATTTAAATAATGTAATATTGGTTATTATAAGTGGTAATTGTACAACGTTCCGATTCAATGTGATCTAAGTAAATGTAAACAAAGCCCATGACAATAGATGTCACTCACAGCGCAATAAAGAAATTCGATGACACATTTATTTCGTAGAATTTCATCTTTAGGCTTCCGTCGTACTTAAGGAACCCATATAGTTTCATTCTGTCCGTCTGTCTGTCTGTCTGTCCGCTCTTCTAGCTTCTGTAATTTCATCAATTTATATTATTTATGAAATTTGGTAAAGTTATAAAATGTGTATAGATCTCGGTTTAGGCATCATAAAATAATAATAATTTTATACTTCAGGGGTGGCTCTCCATACATGTGAATTGTGAAGTGGGGATGAAAAATATTTTTTCATTTTAACCCATCGTGTGGGGTACCGTTGAATAGTTAAACTTAAAATAAAGGTAAGGTTTTATAAATTACATTTTTACAAAGTCAACCGTTTTCGAGTAATCGGCCTCCAAAGTCGCTCGCTAAGGTTTCTAAGATCGGCGACATATACAATAAAACACCTGACTACATGTGGGCTTCAGCCTGACCGAGCATACCACCTCACTCGGTCAAGATGGAGCTTTCTCTTATTCCCACAGTGGTTTATAAGTCGGTCCCCCTCTAGCATTTCTAAGCTATGAGACTTAGAAACTTGAAATTTTCCATGCTAATAGATCATGAAAATACTAGTGATCGCCCTGTGATCGAAATTCGACCACAATTCATAATTAAATTTATTAGATTCAATTTTAAGGGTTCTTTTGCCTCTGAGATACGCAATAAAATATGTACAATTTGTCTATGATATTAATAGTGCCGGATGTACATATTCTCTTCCCACATGCTAGTGCGAGGTAACTGAGGTAGCGATAATCATTAGGTATAAACAATATTAATTAATGTAATAATTAAATGAATAACAGTCTAGTTCCAATAAAATTACGGAAAATATAATTTCACTGATGTTTTTAGCGATGAAACCGAACAACAAAACTCATAGAGATTTACAATAATGAATCGACCATAAATTGATATAGTTTTGACAGTTCAAATACTCGTTTTTGTTTGACGGCGATTCGTAAATCGATTTGGTTTCAACTAGTAACTTTTTCGATGGGTCAACATTATCGATTAAACTGCTTAAGGGTACAACACAACAAATTTCAAACACAATGTGTCCAAACTGTCTTTAGCTTATAAATAGAATTGCTGATATTTTATTAATTTAATGTATTTCTAAGCATTATTTTAAGAAATTTAAGCTTTTCGCACGCCTTCCTCAGCATGAACTTTAATTGTGCCAAATTTCACTCTCATCCTCTACGCACAATAATTGTAAAACTGTACTTTGCTTCACTGTTTTTCACTTCACGTATTAATTATATAGTTAAGAGGCTTATGAAAATTATTTTATTGAAAGTATTTTATAGATGCATTTCTATGTCTTCAGACTTCAACATTAACTTTAAAGAAATTTTCAATCTAAGCATTTCAATAACCTATTTGACGATAAAAAATAAAAATAAAAATCACTCGACTCCGTCATTTTGATGTACCCAGTGTCACTGTCACGACTATAATGTTGCTTACACACGTACCCATTTGGTTTGGAGCAGACTTTATGACAGCACGACACTCATGTGTTTGATTTTTAGCTCTATTGTTAGCAAATAGTGCTGTGTTTACAGTGCATTTCGATTTTTGTGCAGTATTCCAACTAGAATCGAGGAATGCACTCAGCGCACTGACCAGAGTGGTATAACCATAAAAGTTTTGTCTGGATACAATACTTTCCAACTTCCTAAGAAGCCTGTCGAGTGCAGTGAGTGAACGATCTTCATAGGTACTATCGAACAAGTTGCCTCTCGACCAGGCATAAGATAAAAATCGCTATAAAAGTTGTATGTGGATCTTCCATATACAACAAACGTTAATTTTTGCCGTTTGGTACGGAACACTGCGTGCGCGAGTTCGACTCGCACTTGGATTTAGTAATTTTATTATTTTCAGGTCCTATACCTTGTTAAGTCTTGTCCTAGGTCCAATTTTTAATGAACCTGTGTTGTGACTTGTGAGTAACTGATCTTCACAGTTGAGGTGAAGTTTCGATATCGCGTGTCCACACTCCACATAACAACTAACAGAAGCTTAGACAACTTTGTCTATCGCTCTGTTGAAGGCGGACTTTGACATGCATTATACTTTGTTGAAGGTTAGGAATATGGATGTTTTCTAGTGTCTATGATATTTCTATTAAACTCTTGTTAAGTGTAAATCTGATTAGAATAACGTTGATTAAGTATTTAGATTAATTTGTAAGTGTTTAATTTTGTAATTTTTATTTTTATATTTATCTTATAATGATGGTATTGTCCATTTCAACACAAGCCTTAAAAAAATAAAAAAAGGTCACTTACATATAATAACAAAAACGTTTATTATTTCCAACGAAACTCTTGTAAACAGAATTTAGAGAGCGATACAAAAAAAATATATTTCGAACGCCCTTCCAATGTATACAATCCCTTGTCTACACAAACAAACAAGGGACCATTGATCTTCAGCAGTTGGATAAATTCAGTTGCAGCAAATACGACTCCTCACAAATATTATGATAAAATGATGAATTCAATAAAGTAATAAATAACAAGTCGATTCTGCTAATTAAATCCCGGATGATGACCCATCACGAATGGTGATGGGACGCCAGAGGATACCTAGGGCGTCCCATCACCGTTCTACGGTTATTAGCTTTACGCCCGACCACCGTTTTACGGTCGTTTCGTCAGTTGGGTAATAGTACCAAAAACCAATTAAATTACGTACAAAAAATATATGGTGGTCTCTTTTTAATGTATTTAATATTGAAGCTAATGAAAAGGATGACAAATCTAATATACACACATTTATAATCCTAACAAATATCAAAAGCTATAGCCACTTAAAGATGACTTAAGTGGTGTCAAATTGCTTCCATTGTTTAGTAAACTTCGCGACTGGATTACAGTGTGTTGTGACTTGTGAAGTGCAATTTTGTTAAGAATGTTTTTGGTAAGTAGCTAATTTTATCTAAAATAGAGGTAATATCAATTTTTGTTATAGTTTTGCTATTATGAACTTGTATTTTATAATTTAGTTGCGTCCATATACCAACCCAAATAATAACCGTTACAAAAATAGTTTTGTATTATAATAAACTATGAATATTAACTGGTAATATTTAACTTCTAATAATAGAAAATGTTATAAACGATTGTATATGAATAGTATATTTTGATATAAATAGTAATTTATAATAAAAGAAATAGTGTTATAAATAAATCATAAAATAAAAACTAATAATTCTGTTTGCTAGTAACCGTTGTACGGTATCGGGACGCCCGGAATTTTCAAAGCAAAATGGCTGCGAAAATTTATATTACTAATGAACATACAATTGTGGAGTCGCCTAAAAGTCGGTTTTATTTTCTACATACAGCCCAATTTTTATTTTCGTATAAAAAACATACTAAAACATTAAAACTATATGATAGATATAACTATAAATAAATAAAATATATACTTTTAATTTAAAATCTATAATCTAACGTACTAATATTTTTATGTAAAATACTCAATTAATTTAATTTTTATGCCTAACAAAAACATTTAAAAAAATTTACGTAAGACTACTCCAAAGATTTTTTGTTCGTAACTTATTACATAACTATGAAATTTTATCAGTTTTTCAAACAATTTTAATAACTCTAGAAAAGCCTAAGAAATGTGTATTAATTTATTTCGGTTCTATATTTTGTGTAGTTTTTGACTAAACAGCTCATAATATGTAAAAACATCAAACCGTTAAACTGTTATCAGCCTGTTATGTAACAGTGGAATTTTTACCGTTTTTTTTTTGTATTTTAAGATTTATAATGATCGTCCCTTTTAATTACATGATTTTTTTAACAAGAAACTCTATATTAGATAAGGTTTAATATGAGACCACAAAAAATACATTTTATGTGGATAATCAGGTCCAAAAAGGCTTTTGAACTCGCGTCTCTTACAATGATTATTTTTGAAATAACGCATTCGCTTTAAACTATATTTTTTTGCAATTTTATTATGCTGAGAATATTGTGTCTAATTTATAGTATTAAAATAACTTGTTCTTAATATAATTAGAATTTTTCGACAACAAAGGTGTGATTTTACAAACTTGTGCGATATTCTTATTAGAATAATTCCACTTGTTAATTTTTTTAGATTATATTAAATACTTATTAAAGCAAATTTTACGTAGATTCCGAATATACTAATATAAGCTAGTGCACTCATACGAATTTTCGTCGAAATCTGCATTTTAGCGCTGACCGGCAAGCTAGGTCATACGTCAGATTTGAAGGATTTAAAGATGGGGGTCCAAAAAAGGCTCAACACCGTCCAGCGGGGTTTTGCCCAAAAGATCTGCAGAGCAAATCGGACCGTCTCCCTGAACTCTGCGATGCTGTTGGCTGGGATACTCCCTCTTGATCTCAGAATCCTCGAAGCTTCGAGGCTTTATGAGATCAAGAAGGGCGTATCACACTCGGTGTTGAGAGTCAGGGAGATGGATCGAATGGCTCCTACGATTGAGGACCCACATTCGGTAGAGCAGGAAGAGCTGAGGTTCGGGTTAGTAGACGAGGACTCGTATGCAGACGTGGTTAACAACCACGTCCATAGGATCTATATGGACGGTAGCAAGATTGACGGTCGAGTCGGAGCCGCACTCTCCGTATGGAAGGGTCAAGCCGAGACAAAGGCTGTTAAGTTTGCACTGCCGCCGTATTGTACCGTCTGCCAAGCCGAGCTTCTAGCGCTCCAAAGAGTAGTAAGTATAGGCTGCAAGAGTGGAATGGCGAAGGTCGGTATCCTTAGCGATTCCAGATCGGCTCTCCAGGCAGTCACCCTTAGTTCCCCTCATCCCCTGGCAGTGCAAATAAGGGCAGCCCTCCGAAAAGCTGCATTGAAGAGGCAGGTCCCCCTGTTTTGGATCAAGGCGCACGCAGGGTTGAGAGGGAATGAGAGGGTTGACGAATTAGTAGACGTAGTGGTAGACGAGTGCCCAATTTTTGCAAACAATAGACATTAAGCAAAAATTATGCATAGCGATGACGGGTGAGAACCTGCCTTCCATCCTGGGGGGAAAGAGGTTCAGAGAAAGATGTTGTGATTAGGATAAGCTTGTGATATTAGGGTTAGTTGATTGTTGTGCCGTTGTTTTAAATTGATTATCATTGACATTGTATTATTTAATTGAATGGATGGACATTTTAATTTTGATTGACATCTTTATTTAACATACTGTAACTGTAATTTAAACAGTAAAGAGATTATATATGCTGTAAGTAATTGGAAACTAAAAATTTAATTATTATTTTATACAATATGTGACATTGTATAATGTAAAAACAAAAAGTAAAAAATAGAAATGTAATATATAAAAATATAAGAAATTAAAATGTAAAAGCCAAAAACAAAAGAAAGAAAGAAAACAAAAAGACAAAAAAAAAAGCAAAGAACAAGCCGTTTATGATGTTTTTATTATAGGGACAGAAAAAAAAAAGTGGAAAAAACATACTTGCAAACATAGACTAACAAAATCATTACCCTACTTGTAGGGGACTGTATTATTCCACAGGGTTTCAACCGCCGGCTCAGATTAGACTCGAAGATAGCAAGGTTACACCGATTTGGGCAGAGCCGGGGCGATAATAAATACACTTATTTGAGGAGAACGATTTTCACTTTTTTCGCCTTGCTTACCTGGCTCATGGCAATGCCGTATAGAGAGCCGCGCCCGTACGCCTCTTTCGGGCCGATTTGCTTTCTCACTTTTTCCTCTCTATACGGCTATTTTCCATAATTTTCCCTATTTTCCATGAGCCAGGTAAAGCAAAACGCGTTGTGTGAAATTCTGTATTGTTATACCCAACTACATAAGTCCTTACATACTAATAATCTTATTCCATATAAAAGATATTCATAACCTAAGGTACACCATGTATGAATTAATGTTATGTATTTTTACCATTTTTGCCTTATAACTACGTATCCACTTATTATATAATTCAAACTATTATCTTTCCCATTAGGTATTATGTTTATCTATATAAATCAAAAGAAACTACGTTAAAATTCTACAGTTTAAAGTATATAAGCAAAATAACCTTAAGTTCATAAAACACCATGTAACACGACTTTTTGCACACTGACGCTATAGAAATCTATGTATATAGTCACTGAGTGACAGTATATATATGTATATAGTCACTGAGTGTTCACCATTATAGTTTATGTACTGTTTGAAATCACTTGTTTATCTTTCACAATTCAATTCACTTGTATAATAACGTTACGAGGCCGCTGTCCTTAACACTACTTTAGTCTTCGCCGTACTAGGGTAAAAATAGCTTAGTGATCATTCCACCATCAAAAGGGTAGCGTAAAGCGTTAACTCATGTTATAGTGCTACAGACACAGAGTAAAAATATAGTATACTTATGTACAGAGGAACAGCATTCATAGAATGATCCTAAATTTTTCAGGGTTGTCATAGAAGATGGTAGTAAATTAAACTAAGCTCTAAGTTTAACGTCAGTCTACGGTTATTGAGAAAGTACTAAAACTAATTGGTACATACCACAACCCGGCGTCGAGCCTGCACGATCACGCTTGTGACTCTATTCACTAGGTCATGGACGCTCTTATAATAAAGCGAGACATCTCCTAGATATATTTATTTATTCTATTACTTTTAATACACACAGTACAATACTTAACTGCTTTTTTGTTTGATAGTATTTGTATTTAATATTCTTATATTATTAAGTTTAAACATTCATTGGACGCAAATTTACTATTTTAATAATATGCTATATGTCGTCATGACAACATCCAACAACATCATCAATCCTCAATCTCACATTACATTCGGAGCACTTCATTTTCTTTTCTTTCATTTTCAACTCTATTGTATTAGTCCATGTCGTGAGCTCGCCGCCTTGGTTTTTGCATATCCTTCTTTTGACGTTAGGGTGGTAATACCAATGATACAGCAACACATAAATTAAATCTTATTTATTTACGTGTTATACGATACATATCTGTATATCAATAAATCTTTCTATCCGGACTAGTGTTTAACGCCTTCTCTGGAAGCAGTATATAGTGAGGCCTCTAACTAAATTCACCAACAAAGAGAGAGAGAGAGAGATTATTGAGACAAAAGTTCTCAGGCCGATTAGTATCTTGCCTTGCTTCTCAAAATACTGGAAAAGGTGGTGTGTGAGCAAATTACAGGCTACCTGGAAAATAATAATTTGTTACCTGAGTCACAATTTGGCTTTAGGAAGGGTCGGAGTACTGTGACTGCACTACACTGTGTGTGATGTCACTGACAATATTTTCACTTCAGAAGATTCATTGTACATTCATTGAGGTCATTGTACCCTTCTTCTACTATTGGACTTTTGCAGGGCTTTCGACACAGTAAATATAAATATCCCATTATCAAAACTAAGATACTACGGATTTGATGATGCAACATTGAAATAGTTTAATAGCTACCTCAGTGATTGTCGCCAGCGTGTGCAGGTCTCCCTTAGTGACGGTTCCTTCTTGTTATCTGACTGGTTGGATGTCGAAAATGGAGTACGACAGGGTTCTATTTTGGGACCAATATTATTAATTTTATACAAAGCAGATTTAAGAACCCATATTAGACACAGTAAATTTCACTTCTACGCTGATGATACCCAAATTTATATAATATCTTTTAGGCCAAGTGATATAGAAAAAGCAGTTGCTTTGCTCAATGAGGACCATAATCGTATAATGCTGTGGGCCCAAAAAAAACAGTTTGTGTCTTAATCCTGCTAAATCCAAATACTTAATCTGTGGCTCCATTAATCAACTAAAACAGCTGATTTTCAATTCGATCTGAATTGGTTCACCTACTGGTTTACGTTACTTATAAGGCACAAGTGACGTAAACATAATGGGTGAACCAATTGAACGCATTTATGCGGCACGTAATCTGGGTCTTTTGCTTGATTGTAATCTGCGGTTCCAAGAACATATAACTAGTCTAGTTAATAACTCCTTTTACAGACTGAAGATACTATACTGAGTGAGTCCGTTTCTGTCAGTAGAAATGCGTGTTCGTCATATAGAGTCTTTGGTGCTGTCAAAGTTGAACTACACAGATGTTGTTTTTAGCCCACGTTTAACATCTGGAACTAAAAAGCTCATACAAAGAGTTCAGAATGCCTGTGCCCGTTACTGTTTTGATATCCCACCTAGAAGCCATGTGACCCCCTTCTTGAATGAGCATTTTATGTTGAAAATGAAGCATCGGCGAAAACATCATCTTGCTTGACTTTTGTTTGCCGTATTAAAATATAGGGAGCCTAGATATCTATATGATAAACTCTCAAGAACTGCTAGCCTTGGGTCTTGTGATTCAAGGCAATGTTTTGTCCAGCTAGCCATCGAGAAACATCATACAGCGTCGTTCAGGAGCAGCTTTCGTTATTCGGTATCCAAATGCTGGAATAATATACCACCGCCTATTAGAAATCTAAAAAGTCTAGCTTCTTTCAAAAAGCAACTCCGACAATTTATTTTACGCGAACAGAAAGCACAGGAAAGCTTGCGACATGATATAAGTGTATTATAGGTGTATGTTTCAGGTTACTTGTTTTGCACTTTGCTTCCTATACTAAAAAAATTTACTGATTTGATTGGCATCCTTAATTAGTTGTTTTCATAAAATATTTTCTTTAGTGTTGGGTTATGGGTAGTATTCACATTTCACATTTATTTTAAAATAATTAAAGACTAAAATTCTTAAATGTACAATTTAAATTTATAATTGCGATTTTGGTAATGAATCAAGATACTTGACACTTGTCACAGGTTTATTGTTTGGTTTTTTATTTTCTTTTTTTTTATCATTATTTTTGTTTAAAGTAGTGTGTAAGTGTTTGGACGGATGTGAGGTCACGGAATGGGTCAAGCGGAAGTCGTGTGCTGAACATACCTAGGTGTGCCAGCAATGCCGAGCTTGATCCAATTTGCGGCTACATACGCTGTTTTAGTTTTAGACGTTTTTCATTTATGTATTTTTCTTATTTTATTTAAATATAAGCTTAATTAATAATTTAGTTTTTAGTAGAGCTGCAAATAAATGTTTCTTATTCTTATTCTTATTCAAAAGTATATGTAAAAGTATGAAATTAATGTGGAATACAATGAGAGTTTAACAAAATCCCAGCTATATTAATATGTATATATATTATGTATTAATAAAGAGACACAAACCAGCACCTGACTACGAGATTGATTATTTGCTCAAAAATCACGGACACACTGTTCTTAGATTGCCACCATTGTGATTTGAACCCCATAGACATGATTTGGAGTTCTATGAAACATCATGTCGCCGACCACAACATTGGAAAGACCGATTCAGAAATGCCGCAATTAATCTCAAATGTATTTAATGCAACAGGAGCAGACGAATGGCAAAAATACTGCGCTCATGTAAAAAATATGCTCATATAAAACGATCATATAAAAAAAGATGTATGATGTTTATATAGATGAAACGTTTATCATAACTTTGGACAGTGACAGTGAAAGTGACAGTAGCAATTCTGACGATGATGAAACTGGTGATTGTAATGGTTCTGGTTCGGGAATATCTGGAATTCGACCTTTTAATTGTTTACTTGATCACAATTATTATAATATTTTAATATAATTGCCAAATTTTGTGTTTATTTTACTTCATGCTTAAAGACTTACGGCCTTATTTATATAAACTCGATTCCTTCAAAGCACCCTTCAGTGGTTGTTTATTTAATCTGTAATAAATCTCCACCACAGAATATTTTAATCAACGTTTATCGACTATTTTAAAGAAACTTGTTTTTATAAATAGGACCGAACCCCAACACCAACAACCGCCAACTTCCAATTGATGGCAACACTGGGTTCGACTTTAGTGACGCCTTCACTGAGTCAGATAACTTTGTGGGCCTATAACTATTGTGAAGTGGATGGCAGTCAAAGCCAAAATCCATTATGGTACAATCGACAAAAGGCCGCCGCAAGCCAGGCAGAGCACTCGCACCACACGTTTCCCGCGGTTAGGAGTCGAAATGACACGTAGTTATTGTGAAGTGGATGGCTGTCAAAGCCAAAAATCCAATAAAAAATTGTCATTTTTTTCATTCCCGAGAGACGAACAAAGGTAAGCAGTATTTTAAATCTATCTTTACAAATTGTCACCATTTATTCTTTGAACATAATAATATGTTATGTGAGTACAACCTGTATATAATCTACCTAGATTATATACAGGTTGTCCCAAAATTAGCAAGTCACACTGACACATGAACCCAAGACGCATTGAACAAGCCTAACATTACCATAGAAAAGTTTCGTGGGTTTTGAGTTATGACCAGTTTTACTCATTTTTTAAAAATCACCATGTTTTTGTAATGTTCGTATCAGAGACTTTTTAAAATGCACTTTATTATTATTTTTTTATGTGTACTCTCTCAATACTAGTTACTTATTATGAAACAAACAATACTTAGTCGATAAGTAATGCGAAATAACGACAGTTGATAGTCAATCTCAATTTTATTCTCACATAAAAATAATAGTTTCGCCTTTAAGCAGCCACCGTGAAAAAAAATTACTTCAAACATAATGAACAAATACCTTTAAAAACTTCCCTATGCCATTCCGATTCCAAAATGGTGTAAATACTTGTATATTATTGATAAATTATCAAATATTAGTTGTTTCTCATCAATGCTCTACGTAAGTGGAATAATAAAAATAAACCAGTGAGTCCTGCAGTTGCCACGTTCAAGTAGGTAGAGAATTGGTCTAGTAGGGTGTCTTTTTTTTACCTGGCTAAGTAATTGGGACTGAAAGAGATAAAAAATAATACGCTGTTAACACCGAAATGCTATCTGTTGTAGACGTGGACAGTATTTGAATAGTGCCAGAGCAGACAACAGTTTTTAATCTCACTTCTTCTTTCATCTTCCCGCGTTCTCCCTGACGCTAGAGCGCCAAATGACGTCATCGAGCCAGATGCAGAGATTTGTGGGCGGGGGTGTAGGTGTTGAAAGAAAATAAAAGAGTTTCGTATGAATTTTGTATTTATTTTGTTTACAACAAGTGTTCAAATTGTCTTCCTCCCATTCTTATGCACAAGTGACACCTTCGTATAAAATTTCGGTTGAGTCTTCTTATTAAGCTTATGGTCGATATTTCACGGGCGGCTTCAAATACCCTTTGCCTTAATTCAGCCTCAGATGTAATCGGTTTTGCGTAGACTTTATCTTTTAAGCATCCCCAGTAGAAAAAATCCAAAGGATTTAAATCTGGGGAACGTGGCGGCCACAAGATCGGTCCCAGTCGCCCTATCCACCGATTAGGGTATGCAATATCGAGGTACTCTCGTACGGTGCGGGCGTAGTGTGCTGGGTAGCCATCGTATTGGAGCCACATCCTTTCCCTCAATTCCTCAGGGAAGCCCTCTAGTAATACCGGAAAATCATTCTCCAAAAAATTTAAGTAATTTTCTCCATTCAGGACAGCTGGTAACTCGAATGGTCCTACTATCTGGCCATTTAATATTCCTGTCCACAAGTTAATTTTAAATTGATATTGAGAGCGAACTTCTCTTTTTTCATGAGGGTTGGTTAGACGCCATCTATGAAGATTATGGAGATTTAGGTATCCATCTCGTTTACATGCAGATTAGTCGCTCCACAAGACATCATTAAAAGGGTTTGGATTTTCTCTCCATTAAGCAATCATTTGGCGGCAAAATACAATGCGCCGTTGGTAGTCACTTGTTAGAAGCGTTTGGACACGTGTTATGTGGTAGGGATGGTATCTGTGCCGCTTTAAAATTCGATGTGCCGACGATTTTGGGATCCCAGTGCGCCGTTCAATGATCCGCACTAAAGTACCTGGCTCCTCACGGACTTCATCCAAAACAACATCATCATCTACAGTGCGGGGTCTTCCAGCACCTGGGCCTCTCGTTCCTGGTACTCGACCCTCGCGATATGCATTAACAACGCGCAAAATAATTTCGTAGTTTGTCGGCGTACGATTAGGATACCGTTCCGCATACAATCGTGCAGCCAACCTCGCATTGTAAGTTACGTTCCCGCGAGTCGAAACTCGCCTGGTTTTACCATAAATTAGATGCATGTCTGCGTACTCGATATGAGAGTAAGAGACGTTGGGATTCGCCATCGTGCCCGTTTTACAAAATTTCCAAGAAAATCAGAGTCCGGTTGAGCGCTGAGTCGTCGTTTCCACTTTACAATAGTCCAAATTCACAAGCAAAACAGAGTCCAGTAGAAAAGCCAAAAACACGTTGAAAATCACAAAATAAAATGCAGAGGCGCAGAGAACACGTCGGTAGCACGAAACGCAATGTAACGAACTGGCTTGACTGGCTGGGGCTGGTCTGGCTGGCTGGTCACTTGGTCAAGTATCTGCTATCGCCGTCTCTTTCTTTTTAAAACTTGTTTTACAGCGTTTCTTTTGTTATTCAGAACCCGTGTTGGGCCGCCCAGGCAAATGGCAGGTAAAATATGTATGACGTCATCTTCGCCTCAACAGCTTTATTCCCACTCTCACGTATTGTGTAAAGAATCAAAGGGCAATTGTTACACCTTTAGAATCGGCATGGCATAGGGAAGTTTTTAAATATATTTGTTCATTATGTTTGAAGTAATTTTTTTTCACGGTGGCTGCTCAAAGTCGAAACTATTATTTTTATGTGAGAATAAAATTGAGATTGACTATCAACTGTCGTTATTTCACATTACTTATCGACTAGATATTGTTTGTTTTATAATAAGTAACTAGTCTTGAGGGAGTACACATAAAAAAAGGAAAATAAAGTGCATTTTAAAAAGTCTCTGATACAAACATTTTAAAAAAAATGGTGATTTTTAAAAAATGACTAACACTGGTCATAACTCAAAACCCACGAAACTTTTCTATGGGCATGTTAGGCTTGTTCAATGCGTCTTGGATTCATCTACCTCCTGTAGAACCTCCGGTGTCAGTGTGACGTGCTAATTTTGGGACACCTGTATAAATCGTAAATTAAGACCTGGACTCCTTATAATATTTCCCTTTGTTCAGTAAAATTTTTAATACTATTGTTGGAATTCATAACACATTATTCCTTATTCATAAGTAGTGTTGTTTTTATAATAGCTACCTTACCTAGTACTTATACATATTACAATAACATTTGGCTTATTTACAGAGGTTTACGATATAAGACCTTTTACGTTTTATTTCACAGTGATTTATTTAAATTTTTATTTATTCCGATCTACTCATCTGCGTGAACGAAGTTTGTTTCGTGGACCTGTTTATTTCGATTTTACCTAAATTCTTACTTACTAATTTTATAATGCGAAAGTTACAACTTCTATTTCCTTTGTATTATACCTATATTTGTCGTACCTACATGTCTTTGATTTTAATGTAATTTAATTATTAAGGATCGAATAAGAAAAATATTTGTATCCAAAAATAGTTTTTTTTTTCAGTGTTTTGTAGTAGCATATTTGCATATATTTTTTGGATTGGTCTCGGTTACGCTCGACAGAGCGCCCAGCGAGATCAATGATTATTTTATATTACATATTTGACGACAAATAAAAAAAAAATGATTATTTCACAACATTCGTTTTATTACAATATTCCTCATAGGTACAACCCAAGCAATTCGTGCGATGACGGGCGTGACTCACGTGTAACGTGAGTCGCACGGCGCGCAACACAATCTCGACTCTTTGTCCGCGTACTTATGAAAAAATGTTTTTTTCGCTTCGAAAATCAATTATTATTATTAAGATTTCGTAGGCTATTTTAGCGTAGGTATTTTCGTTTTTTCGTTTTTGTATGGGACTGATGTATCTGTTACGCAGTAACTATTTATTAATCTGCGACACAACACCATTTAGATTTAAAATATTATATGATCTACCTCATTTTCGTTTCTTTTTTTTCTAAAATAAATGTCATCTCCAGGCTGAAAATCATAAGATGTTTGCTAAACATTCCTGTCAAAATTAAGATGTTATGTAAGAAGTAAAAGTAGCTTTCAACAGATGGCGTTATATCCAAAATCGTGTGTCGTAACGCGTATCATGACTTGACCTTTAAATTTCACTCTCAAAGTTTAATACAATACTTCAATAAAGTAATTTAAATAAATACACCAAAATAAACTTCTTGGTTTACGCGTCGACATCATGTTGCTGTGATTTTCTATTAAGCTGTGTAACCTTCTTATTTTTAGTAGTTCAGAGTGTCCCACTGCTGGTCAAAGGCCTCCCCCAATGTGTATTACATTCACAGATATCAATATTAATAAAATACAATGTACAGATGAGAGAGATGTAGAGATTTTTTTTATAGGTATCTGATTTCAATAATGCTGAAAAGTTTACACATAGTAGTTTTTGTTTGTTTGATTTTTCGGTGTAACTGTAATTATGTAATAATTTTAGTAATATAAATGTTATAATTTTATTTACAAATTAGTAGAGCTATTTTTCGACACGACCTGCTCTTGTTGTCAAGGTCAAGTACTTGTAATCACATAGATAAATATAAGCTTTCAAACTGCCTACTTTTAGATATAATTACATAATACCAGGAAGAAAATATTCTGGGTTTACATAAATACTACAAGACATACCGGTAAATCTTAAATTGATTTTCAATACGACTGTTTAGACAGATGTTAACATCGAAATTTTGTATTAGCGTAACGTCGCATCTTTCCGTGACGCCCTTTGGCGGCGATCTTGCATGAACAGACATAAATACCAGTTATTTCTTGATCATCTTCTCTTTTTCTTCAGTATCTTTAACGTCCTCTTTATTGTCCTCTACTCTGTCCCACTCAGCCCTTTCTGAAGTGCCGAGGAGAACGTAGATAGTATTGGATATGAAATATATCGCCGCTGATATGAAAAACACTATTCGCCAGTGGTACGTGGAGGTCTGAAATTTATAGAAAATGTTTTGGTTTCAATTTCACACAATTATAATGTGACAAAACAAAATTAAAGCAATAAAGAATCAATTATTTTTTACATTGATATTCAGTCTCAGACCAAATAAAAAAGTGACGACAGAGTTTTGTGGACCACATAGTAAGGCCGGTGTAAACTACGCCTCACCGTGTAATCAAACAGTGTCACGCAGTCGCGTTACGTCACGGTGTGAACTAAGACTTTTCATTCTGAAATATCACTATGAAATATTTCTGACGTAGATAATAACTTAAGACGTGCATTATAACACGCATTGGCATTATTGACGATGATGAGTATAATGCCTCTGCAGCTACAAATTATGATAATGATAATGATACTCACAACATCAGTGAGGACGAGGCCAGCCACGATGGGGGCTAGGGAGCCGACAGAATTGGAGACAAAGTTGCTGATGCTCATCATGGTCCCGGAGTAGTTGTTCGATATGTCGATGTGGCTTAGCTGGAGGTACAAATACTTGATATTGAATCATGTTATAGGCATCTTAGCATATTTCAAGCACGCAAAATATGCTGTAACTTCCAAAAATGTCGCATATCAATTTTTATTGTTCTATCGTAATTTTACTAAGATTTATGATTAACTAAATAAAAGGATTGTGTGGTTTTATGAAACCACGGTAAAAGTGAAACTTAATAACAAAATAGCGTGGAGCACTGCCACAAATGAGCACTAGTCTATACACTACACGGTCAGCTGATGCGAACTATAGGCGCCGCCATATTGGCCTCGGCTGCTCTGACGAGCGCCTTTCACTTTATCCCTACTCCGCGGCCGATCGTCACGCGACATGCAACAAACAGACGAAAAAGTTTGAGACGATGTTAATTTTAAATAAAAAATCTTGATTTACAGAATATTCCAAGTTCTTTAAATATTAATTTAAGTTACTACGTGATGAGAGTCCAGATAAGTTGTAATAAGTACCTATATACTTTTATCGTAACTAAATAACTTACATGGAATCCGACATGGCTTGCTACTTTGAATCCGCAAATCACGACAAGGATACTTTCCACTATAAAAATATTT
Source organism: Phengaris arion (assembly GCA_963565745.1). Taxonomy (NCBI): domain Eukaryota; kingdom Metazoa; phylum Arthropoda; class Insecta; order Lepidoptera; family Lycaenidae; genus Phengaris; species Phengaris arion. The sequence continues at coordinate 972,325 of OY751446.1, read as the reverse complement.
TTAGGTGCATAACCTAGCACCACTAAACCTATCGCAGCAGGTATGCAACCTGGAATAGATAAAAAATAAAAATGTATTTACATATAATCATATTTAAGCCCAAAGCGTACATATATAAAAAGCATTTTTCAATAATAAGGTACGACCCTTTCCCGATAAAGGCTTGGATAATATTATGATTACCTAAAGAGTTAGCAAGTTTTCGTGCGTTTGTAACGCTGAGGATTTTCTTAACAATGAGACGGTCAGTGAACCAACTGAAGAAAAAGTTTGTCAGCCACATAACAAGAAACGGCAATGCTGTAAGCAGACCATTCTGAAAAACGACAATTAGAATTTTACTATAATGTTACAATATTTCGTTAATATTCCTCACAAACAGTTATCGCATTTAAATTCCATCAGAAATAGCCGGATAAAATATGATATCACCAATAAACCCTTTCAAATGGGTTTCCAATAAATAAAGTAATAATAATAATATTTATGGACATTAACACCACGTCAATCTGGTCCCGTGGTAAGTTCTCGAAGAAATTGTGTTACAGGTACCAGACAAAGGAAATATATTTAATACTTTTATACTATACACTTATTTAAGATTTTTATTATATTAAACACATATTTAATCACATCCATGACCCAGAAACACGGAAAAACTTTTCGTTCCTTTCTCGGGATTCGAACCCGCGACCCTCGGCTTGAGCACCAACACGCACTGAGCTACAGAGGTCGTCAAAAAAAGTACCAACAATGTACAAATACCGCTTTTATATTGACGCCCATAACTTTGTCCATATACGCCGGAACTTCCGCGTATAGGGTTAGCTGACCCCAGGTTTGGCCAATGTGTGCGACCATGATGGCATACATCCCTCTGCTTCTGAGGATCTTGCCCCATGGAACGCGGGGTCGCTAAAAAAATCGGTATATATAGCAAAGAAAAATAACTTCAACGAATTTTTGTCAGTATTTTACTTTATATAGAAAATATTTTTTATGTGTTTAACGTAAATACGTGTCAGTTAAAATTAAAATCATTTGAGGAAGTGTTCATTTTATCGCAATATTCGTCTGTTCAAATAAGAATAAAATTAAGTTCTTACAACAAATATTGTCAAGGAAACGCACAAGTTTTATACCTTTCCAGCGCCTGAACCTGCGTTGTTTTCTATATACGCTTTTTCCTCTGAAGTTATTTTAGTATGTTTAGCTGGAGTGTCAGCACCGAAATACCAGAGAATCCCAGCGACGATTCCAGATAAGATACCGTAAAATCTGAAAACTCCAGGCCATCCAAAGGATGAAGCGGCTATAAATCCTGATATAGGAAGACCTAGTACTGTACCGAGAGCTTGGCCTAAAACGTACAATAATATCTTTAAAACAATAGATAAACCACAACATAAATCTGGAGCTTTATCATAAATAACCTAAATCCAAAACATGAGAGAGAAGTTTATTCAAGATAGAAAAAGAAACTTCAAACTTACGAAAAAAATTCTTAAATCTAGATTTTTTTACTCATCAAGACATATTGTAGCCAATTCATTGATTCCTCACATGTTTCCTAAATTTTGCCACAGTTTTCCCCATAAAATATTATCTCCGCGATCAAGATGACTGAAAACTGAAAACCATACTGAAATACTTTTGAAATATTCGTACCTCCGTAAGCTAATCCTGCGAGTCTACTCCTTTCTTCCAAGTGGGTCCATTTTCCGAGCATTGTATGCATACCGGGGAGAATACACGCTTGGCTAAGCCCTTGCATGATTCGAAATATTATTGTCAGAACCCATCCACCCTGAAATTTCATGCACATATTGAGTGGAGTCAGATTATAGAAAACTTCTTGATATCAGAAATAACCAAAATTTTCTATAACAACATTATTACAGCTGGGATCCAACATAAGTCAAAAAAGGGGTTTCGATTATAATCACAAAAGTATAAATAAAAAGAAATACTAACGTATTGAGCAGCCCAAGGTAAAGTAAATGACACCACAGCGTTTACGGCCAGTGCACCGGTCAGCATGTATCGAGCGCCGAAGAAATGGGCAAGTTGACCTGATGGTATCTGTAGCAACATGTAGCCCCAGAAAAACGATGATAATATAATATCTTGAGTTTTTTTACTCCATTGAAACTTCGGATACTGTAAAAAAAAATTTGACTTTATTACTTTATATTGTGTAAGTGTAATAGTAATAATTTTAATTATTATTAGCAACTCGCCCCACCTTCGCACGATTGCAATGATTTATACTTGTAAATCATTGCACTGAATCGTTCTATATTTTGCTGAAAATGACATTAAAATCCATTGAGTATCTAGTTAAAAAGATCAAAGTGAACAGGAAAGGAAGCGACTTCATTTAACACTATGTTAATGATAAAGAATAAATTATCATTAGCTACATTATAGATAAAATATTTTCTTACGTAACGAAAGTTTGTTTAGTCAAGGTCATCATTTTTTTTCATTGCGTTTATAATTATTTATCTAAATATTGATGGAATGAAAGGTTTATGAAAGAAAAAGCAACTTACAGGTGGCGTTAATAAAAGTGAGTGCATTAATCCATTAGCCTGTGTATCACTTGCTAACAAAGTGTTATTTAGTCCTACACGAATGTTTGTTACATTGTCCGTGAGATTTGAGGTTTTTGAAATTGGGCCTCTATCAACCATCGCCACGAGAGACACGCCCATACAAGCTCTCATGCTGTAAGCAGTCGTCAAACAGCAGAATAGTATAAAACATTGTTGATGTCTGTAGCCCCAACCTAAAATTTAAATGCTTACAGATATTCTTTTCTAAGAAAACATGCTCGTAAAAATGAAGTGCAAGTTTAGGGTCTTAGCTTTCTCATTTAGATGTTAGACCAATCCTTTTTACAGATATAAAATTTGATCAATTTTATAATTAAATCATGATTTCTCTTACCCTTTAATTCAACCTTCTCAGATTTATCAAAATCGTCAGTGCTTTTCACTGTTACATTTATATTTTCACCATTTACATTATCATCTGTTGCTTTTCCATTATTGTCTTCACGATTCTCAACGTCAGTTACTTTATGATAACAAGTTTCAGCAGCTGCGTTTCCGTTCATTTTTGATTTATCACTCGTGATGGTTAATGTGAATGTGAGATATTCGTATATTTAAATGTAATCGTTATCTTAAACTAATAAAATATTTGTTCTTGGTTCTACGTTTAAAGTTCCTTCAAATTGTTTAGTTAGATCTTTATCATCATATCATGTGAGTTTTATTTTGGTCATTGACTGCTTGCTGTCCTTTTTGTGGCGCAGTCATAGCTTATTTAAAATCTAAATTTGATTGTGTATTAGCAAATAAAACTTCAGATGAAAAGATTTAACGATATCCAGATAAGTTAATTTCGGTATTGCATATTTTTTACATGGATAGTAACATAGATAACGCAATAATATTTGATAAACGCAAATAGAATGTTTACATTTGGAAACATGTTAGCGTCATTATGGAGATACTTTCAGATAATTTAATTTAATTTTAGCTATTGCTATTTTTATTAAAGGTTACACATTCGTCTAAATGGACGAAACTGACATAGTTGTTTTGAAAGTAAATAGTAACGTAATTATGATAATATAAGATAAGGTGGGTAGACCATGGAGGCCACGCTCCTTTGAAGGCCAGCTTATTACTACATATTCCATCTATTATATACTAAGATACATCGAACTCAAAGCCACAACCGCGGCGGCAAGTCGCTCGCGCCGCTATTTTAGCAGTACGATCCCACGTTTCGTAGACTTCGGTCGTCGACGTTACAATTGTTATTCGCGTGCACAGCAAAATGTTAGTTTTTAATTAAATAACCAATTATTTTCTCATATTTTAACTGTGAATTGTCATAATTATAAGAATTTTTTTTGGTATTAAAGAAAAAATTATATTTTTTCCTCGATTATGTTAAAATATTGCTAGTGTTCTTAGGAAAGCTGAATGTAGTTCCTTATTAGGCCTATCAAAAATATGACGGTTGGTCTTGCTTGACGGTAGGATACATAGAATATACGACAAGGAACATCTTTAAATCATGAGCATGTAAATACTTTTAAGTTTTACATTTTAATACGTATCCTTAAAGTTTAAAATTTTTTTATATTAATATTTCTGTTTTATATGATTTAGAGTAAGTTAAGGGTAGCTTTAGAAAATTTTGGCCTTGCAAAGAACGAAACTCTCAGTACCTACGGCCATTTTGATTGACACATGATTTCTAAATATAATAATAATATAATAATAATATTAATACTATTTTTAAATAATTTCTATTCATATATTCTTAATTAAAATATAGTTTACAAGTAATGTTCGTTGAGTTTTTTATACATGATGAAAATATATTATGCGTTTAACGTTTTGTTTAAATGAGAGAGCATAATAAGCAGTTTTATTAAAAGTGGATATATTAATTGTTACAACTCTAGTTTTAAGTTGAACGATAGATCTATAATAATGGCCGTGTTTGGAGTCCTGTTCCTTGCAAAGCCATTTCGAAGAGGTTAATAAAACTTAAGTTTAATAAATAGTGTTTAAAGCTGGGTTAAAAAAATGGTACATAATAAAACAAAGTATTACTTAATATGTTTCTTCTTTCATTTATCCAGTAAATAAACGAATGAAAAACGTTTAGTCGTTAGAGTGCCCTTCGTGGTCCACCCACCTAACTCAAATATTATACATAAATCTGTCAGATCTTATCTAGCTGTCTTATAAATGCAGTAGCACGTACGTCGTGCGTCCTTTATTAGGGTTTTAAAGTTCTAAAAGGACTATATTTTCTACTATATTTTCGCTCTGTCCAGCCATCTGTCTGTCTGTCTGTATGTCTGTCGGTCTGTCTGTCCGCTCTTATATCTTCTATAATTACGAATTAAAATAGATGAAATTTGGTTCACTTATAGATTGTGTATAGATCTCAATTTTAGCATCATAAAATAAGAATAATTATGATATATATTTTAGGCGTGGTCCACCATACATCTGAAGTGGGGATGAACAATGTTTAATCATTCTATGCCATTATTGGGGGTATCGCATAGGTCTTTTTAAATAGTGAAATGTTTCATACATGGCTTTTTTACAAAGTCAACCATTTTTGAGTAACCAACCTCCAAAGTGCTCTATAAGTTGCCCCCCTCCTGGGTCCCCCATTTCTATACTATAAGATATAGAAACTTTTTTAGTTTCCATACTGATAGGTCTATGCTGATAAAAACTCTTTAGGTTGTATTATATTTTGAGTGAGTAGTTCATAGTTAAGGCATGCTTAGACATGTCCCGACATGCCCTTGGTAATTGATATTATGATTATCATTACACACAAACTAGCAACAGATTGGAAACAGAAAATAATAAGCGTCTCAATATTAAAGTCTCTGTAAACCGTTAGGCTATAGGGTCTGGAAATCTAGTTTCTAAATCAATTTAATTAATTAACATTTAATTTACGAGACTAGTTCAAATATTTGTGTACATAGATTAGAGTTTGAAGCTAAACAATAATATTATACAAACAATATAAACGACGTTTTATTATATTTCACAAAAAGAAAACAAAAATCATTATTTTTTTTTATTTCAATTCCTTTATCTAGAACTTTGTCTAATGTATTTGATCCAAACATTTCCATTGAAAAACTTTTGATTAAAAACATATTTTATCATTTTTATTTTATTTGTCAGGTAACCAACAGGTAAAATATTTTTTTAAACCGTGCTCAAATGAAAACAACTGTTATGTAAAAATAAATATTTATTTATATTTCATACTCCTTCATCGATTATTATTATTTACACGTAACCTATGACGTAATCTACTGGACGACAAATCGCTCCATTTCCTGCATGTCTTCCTTCTTTGGCTCTTTCGGATTGTCCCAGTCTTGTTTCTCTGATGTTCCAAATATAACGTAACCAAGATTCGAGAAGAACAGGAATGTTGCTGATACGTAGAACACTGTGCGCCATTGCTCTTCTGATGTCTGAAATATTATGGAAAAATGTAGCACATATTTCTGGATGAGTATCTACTACGTTGATGTAAGATTTGATTCAATTTAAATCTAATACCAAATTGTTTATAGAATATTTGTCAACTTTTTTTAAAGTGCAGATTTGTTTCATTATACGGCATTATAATAATTCTAGCTCCCACGCCGATTTCGGTGACAATGGTTGGTTTCATTGAAACCAGGCAGCTACGTCGGAGTTATTTTACATTGCCCAAGTGTTTGCGCAGTACACAAGAGCACTCTCTCTTCCTTAACTATTGTAACCTAGTGAGTAGGATGACCGACACGACTGGCGAGAGATCAGGCGCAGGACCAACTTTTTAAATGCCCATCCGACGCATGCATTGTCTTTCTTGTCAGACAGGTGATCAGCCTGCATTATTCTAACTAAACTTGAAAACAGCATTTTTGTTGTTCCAACGCGGAAAACGATCCCACGAACTCGAGTCGAGAGCCAAACTCTAAAGCACTGGGCCACAGAATATTTACCACGTCCTTAAGTATAAGTCCCGCTGTTATGGGCGCAAGAGAAGCGCACAAGTTGGACACGAAGTTGGTGATGCTCATCAGCGTGCCGGAGTAGTTCGACGACATGTCGATGTGGTTCAACTAGAAATAAATGACAATAACTAAATTAATAAAAATATCTTACAATTTACACGAGATAATCTTGTATATATATATATATAATCAGTTCCTCCAAAACGGCTGCAAGTATTACTATGAAATTTTTAGTATGCGGGGAGTTGTGGGAAAAAAAATCGTTCTGGTCCTATCCCTGAGAAACTGCGCATTTTGTTTCAAAATTCGAAATGTGGTGGGTTCGAATCCCGGTCAGATAAATATTTTGGTAATTCTTTATTTATTTTTTTAATTTATCAGAACTTACCACGCAGGTACTTATGTTTATATATGACACATTGAGGATGAGGATGGGACGGCACCCAAAATAATCTTGCGATTCAGTTATTAAAATCAATTCAAATCTTACCTGAAATCCGAGATGGCAAGCTATCTTTAACGAACAGATAACAACCAGCAGGGGTTCTACCACGTAAATGTCTTTTGGAGACAGTGCAAGCGCCACTAGACCTAAAGCCACCGGTACACTACCTGATAGAATTGCATAAAAATATAGATATTGTATGGGTTATTTAACTATGTACTAGCATTTTCTCGCAACATTGAATTTAGTTTTGAATCTATTTGTGTCCTTAATTTAAATTTGTAAACCAGTTTTGCGTGTAAAGGTTCCTCGTGTAAGCCTTCCGATCGATGGGACTGCGACCAGCAAACCAGCGAATCAGGTTCTCTGTCCACGCCCACCGGTCGCGCGATGCGGTCGCGGGTTTTTATTTAGTGCTTCATATAAATTAATACTTAGCATTGGGTCCCACGACCCGGTATCTCTCGCAGATCGCGGTTGCGCGTCGCGGTCGCATAGATGGGAAGGTTACCGTAATATAAAAGACACTATCATAAACACATTAAATTAAACAGGTTTTAAATATTATAAGTTTTCTAGCAAACGGTTACCGATAGAATTTGCCAGTTTCCTCGTGTTTGTGACGGTCAATATTTTTTTGACGATTAGTAAGTCAGTAAACCAGCTAAAGAAGAAATTCGCGAAGAACATGACAACGAATGGTAAGGCAGTAAGCAATCCATTCTGAAAAAAATGAACATTTTAAAATAAAATATCAGGTCTTCAAAAATATAACAAATAACAAATAGAATTAAAAAAAATAAACAACATTTTTGCGGAAGTTTACTTCCAATTATTAATGAATGAATATTTCATAATTATTTAGTAATTTTCCGAAAAAAATTATTAAATGATCCACTAAATAATAATTTCGTCATTAAAATCAATATAGATAAATACCTAAATAATACGTAAAGCAAAAAAATTCTTACCCCTTTTAACGCAAATTATGCAAACAGAGGAGTATGAAATTGTTAATGTTTATGTGAAGAAATTTTAAATGATTCTTAGAAATACATTATTTATTATTAAAAATAAAGTAACACACTACCTAAGATTAGTAACTCTGAATAATGTAAACTCATATTATAACAAATGATAATATCATGAAATTTTTGAGAATGCCCATAGCGAATATTTTCCTATCATGTCTATAAGACGGATCGTATTAAGTAAGAATCTCACCTCTTTTATATTGACATGCATGATTTTGTCCATAAACGCTGGTATTTCTGAGTAGATTGTGACGTTGGAAAAATTCTGTCCTACGTGAGCTATCATAATTGCATAGAGACCTGGAGATTTCAATATTCTACACCAGGGCACCGGAGGAATCTGCAATAATAACATAAGAAATATCTGATATATGTGAGACTCAAAAAACACGCTTTTATCTTAAATCCTAATGCTTTCCCTCCGACGTTATACTAAACTCAAGATGTCAGAGTCACAATGATTTTCTTCAAAACATGGTATAAGGCAATGATTTATGAATCTTCAGTTTATAATTTCTTTAGCTAAAAAGAATAATAATATATATAGACGCTTCACGCCACGTCAATCTGATATATATACTTTTTTTCCTTCGGCGGGATTCTAACCAGTGACCCTCGGCGCTCAACACCAACGCGATGAACCACTGAGCCACAGAGTTCGTCAAATCACCTTTTTGAACCTAGTTTGCCCTAAATTCTTTTCAATGTACATCAGTTCCAACTTGGATATACTGGTATGTTTCGCCGGGCTATCTGCGCAGAGCCACCACAGGGTCCCGGCTGACACACAGGACAGGATGCCGTAGAATCTGAACACTCCTGGCCATCCGAGGGGAGAAGCAGCGATGTATCCAGTAATAAGCAGTCCTACTACTATCCCCAATGCTTGACCTTGAAAGAAATCATGCTATAAATAACGCATAAGTCATACCATAAAATCAATCGTGTGCTGTTGGGTTAGTTTGTTTACATACAAAAGTTGCAACACCAAACTGTATTATTATTGAAGTAAGTATAATAATACTAAGTACATTTTAATATACCATATATTACTTAAAAATATATCATAATATTTTGTTATGATTTGTTTTTGACTTGCCCAACTATTAGAATAATTTTTGACAACATATTCACGTTAAACTAAGATTAGAATTTACCTCCATAAGTGCATCCAGCCAGTCGCCCTCTCTCTTCTACTGGGGTCCACTTGCCTAACAAGCAGTGCATTCCGGGGAATACACACGACTGACTGAGACCTTGGACAAAACGAATCAACGCCCCAGCTATCCAGCCACCCTAAAAAAGGTTTATGTATCACTGGTACATTTCATTGACAAAGAAAGGCAAACAGATCGTTTCACTCAATGGTAGGTAAAGCTGTCCAAATCTGTAACTCTTGAATAACGTATGGATTACAATTGATTTGCCGGCTTTTAAATGCCAACGCCCATTTGCCTTCGGTACACCCCGATATTTCCTGGTGATTTTCAGCGAAGCGTAGTCTCCGGTCAAGCTGGACGATTCGTGATGGCCCTCTCACTCCCACGTTATAATATTATGGTTATTTAATATTTCCAAGTTTAGATTTACTTACATAATAAGCTGCCCATGGGAAAATGAGTGCTGTTATTCCGTTCACTAACAACGCCATGGTCAACATACACCGCGGTCCAAACATGTGGTTCAGTTGACCAGCGGGTATCTGCAGCAACATGTAGCCCCAGAAGAAAGATGATAGTATGATATCCTGAGTCTTCTTTTCCCATTGGAATTGTGGATACTGAAATTAGGCTTTTGTTAGATGTGGCTCTGATGTGAGCGTAGTGTAGTATTTGGAGTGTAGTCAGTAATCTGCTTCAATCCTTGTTTACTTAGGCAATGAATTTAAGATGTTTTTAGGGTTCTATAGTTCACGTCTCGGAACCCTTATGGTTTCGTCATGTGGACGGACATGACGAAGTCCATCTTCGGCTTACCGTCCAAACCGTGGGAGAGCCATGCTTCGGCACGAATGGGCCGGCTCGACCGGAGAAATACCACGGGCTCACAGAAAACCGGCGTGAAACAGCACTTGCGCTGTGTTTCGCCGAGTGAGTGAGTTTACCGGAGGCCCAATCCCCTACCCCCCTAGAAATGCCGCAGTTGAAAATCAATTTGTTACCCCAGGAGGGTACCAACTGCGTTGGAGAATCCTTCCTCCTTTCTGCCCAAAGCTGGAGTGTGTGTGTATGTCAGAGATGATATCAGCTCTCGCCGCCTCAGCAATCTTAAGGACAGAGACCTGTCAACGTTATGGCTCCGCATAGATTGCGACGACCACCCTCGCGTCTATGCGTGCCTATATAGGTCCCATAGTGGTGACCCCGAGACGGACCGACTCTTGGAACACCTGCAAGCTGCTTCAGATTTTGTGCAGCGGCAGATCCCATCCGCAGAGATCACAATACTTGGCGACTTTAATGCCCACCACGCCGACTGGCTCAATTGCAGTAAAACTGATCATACGGGGAGATCTGTCTGCAACTTTGCCCTTGCGAACGATTTGACACAACTGGTCACTACGCCTACGCGAATCCCAGATGTGGATGGTCAGAATCCTTCCTTGTTGGACCTTCTGCTGACTTCAAATCCTGACGGCTACCAAATATCCGTAATCGCACCACTTGGTTCATCGGATCACTGCCTTGTTAGGAGTTCTGTGCCACTTACGACGGTGTAACGACAGCGTGCTGTTAAATACCGTCGTGTGTGGCACTACAAGTCAGCAGACTGGGATGGGATGCGGTCGTTTTTTGCATCCTATCCTTGGGGGAACATGTGCTTCTCGCCGGATGATCCCGACAACACTGCCAACTCTGTTGCCGATGTGGTGATGCAAGGGATGGAACTTTTCATTCCGTCCTCTGTAGTGCCAACTGGCGGCAGATTTCGTCCCTGGTTTGGTTCATCCCCCAAAAAAGCTTCTCGCCGGAAGTAGGAGGCTTACCAATCCTGGGCCAATGCAGTGTCTGCTCGGGATTTAAATACCAGCACATATAAAAAGGAGTACAACCTTGCCTCTAGGTCCCTCAAGAAAGAGATCACTCGGGCAAAGAAACAGCACGTCAATAGAATTGGTAATAGACTTGAGCGCCTCCCCTCGGGAACTCGTACATTCTGGTCTCTGGCCAAAGCTATTGTAGGAAATTTCTACAAGCCAACCCCACCACCCCTACACGTAGGAAATGGATCGTTGGCCCTAGACGCAAAGGACAAAGCCGATCTTCTGGGCAAGCTCTTTGCGTCAAACTCGACCCTGGATGACGGGGGGCAGAAAATGCCGACCATACCGCGTTGCACGAGCATCATGTCGGATATTCGGTTTCATCAGCGCTCAGTGTGAAAAGCCCTCCATTCCCTTGATATCCAAAAAGTCCAGTGGGCCTGACGGAATCCCTCCTATTGTGTTGAAAAAGTGTGCTCCAGAGTTGACTCCGGTCTTGACGCCTCTTTTTCGGTTCTCCTACTCTTCTGGCATTGTCCCGGCTTCTTGGAAGATCGCTCAAATCCTTCCAACTACAGACCAATCGCTATAACCTCTCTCTTCTCGAAGAGAATGGAATCCATTATCAGCAGCCAGCTTCTTCGATACTTGGACGGCCAGGGATTACTAAGCTACAAACAATACGGGTTCCGTAAGGGTCGCTCGGCTGGTGATCTCTTGGCGTACCTAACTCATCGTTGGGCTCAGGCAATTGAGTCGAAGGGAGAGGCATTGGCTGTTAGTTTGGACAATGCGAAGGCCTTTGATAGGGTTAGGGATAGGGTAGCGCTGCTATCAAAGCTTCCATCATACGGGCTGCCCGAGAAATTATGTAAGTGGGTCACTAGTTTCTTAGCAGATAGAAGCTTAAAGGTCGTAGTTGACGGCGAATGCTCGGAAACTCAGTCTGTTGATGCTGGTGTCCCTCAGGGCTGTGCTATCGCTACCCTATTCATACTGCATATCAATGACATGTTACAGACCAACAGCATTCATTGTTATGCGGATGATAGTATAGGTGATGCTGTATATACCGGCTACCCCAATATTTCTCGGTTAAATGTCATTGAGAGTCGAAACGAACTTGTGTCTAAAATAGAGAATTCATTGGAGAAAGTCTCTGAATGGGGTAGACGTAACTTAGTCCATCGTATATCGTATATCCTCGTTTCGAGGGCACATCTTTAACCATATCCCCTAGCATTGAGATACTTGGCGTCAACATATCGAGCAAAGTCCAGTTCCAATATCATCTAGAGGGTAAGGCCAAGTTAGCCTCGGTGAAGCTTGGTGTTCTTAACAGAGCGAGACAGTACTTCAGTCCGGACCAACGCCTACAACTCTACAAGGCGCAGGTTCGGCCTCATATGGAATATTGTTCTCATCTCTGGGCAGGGGCGCCAAAATACCAACTGCTCCCTCTGGATCGTATCCAACGAAGGGCCGCTCGAATTTTTGATTGTCATAGTATTTCAATCAGCTTGGACCCCGTGGAATTACGTCGAGATGTAGCTTCACTCTGCATCCTCTATCGGTTGTATCACGGGGAGTGCTCTGAGGAATTGTTCGGAATCATACCACCTGCAAATTTTCGCCATCGTCCCACGCGAAAAACATACCATCCTCATCACGTTGATGAGTGGCAGTCTTCCACCGTGCGCTTTTCGCGTAACTTTCTGCCGCGCACTGTAAAACTCTGGAACGATCTGTCACCAGCAGTATTTCCGGACCTATACGACCTGCAAACCTTCAAGAAGAGAGCGTATTCCCTCTTAAAAGGCCGGCAACGCACCTGCAGCTCTTCTGATGTTGCGAGAGTCCATGGGCGACGGTAGTTGCTTACCATCAGGTGACCCGTTTACTCGTTAGCCCCCTTATTTAATAAAAAAAAAAGTCCATTAAAGTGTGTAGCTGTAGAACTACTTCTAGACTTTTTGTATAAGAGACAAAAATCAGTGACTATAAAATTGTCAAGCTACAATATACTCACTGGTGGCACCAACAGCAATGCAGCTGCTGTGCTATTCCCAGTCTTCTCATGTGCTTCCTTCATGACGACATTGTCCACCGCAGTCACGTTGGTGTGGTCTACCATCGCCACCAGAGACACTCCCATACACGACCGCATGCTAAATACCACCATCATAGCGAAGAACAGAACCAAACACTGTTGGTGACGGTAACCCCATCCTGAAACCAGAATGAACCTTTATCGATTTCACCATCAGCAGAGCTTCTGTAGTCTTCCTACTGAATACTGTCTTGTATTGTACTTGCTTTTGCCCGCGGCAACAAGCGGTAAAAGTAACAACATTCAACTAAAGTAACTTAGGTAAATGTTTTAAAAACGAATTGAAAGGTTTACATTATATCTGTACATCCTCAGAAACTTTAATGTTAAATACATTACATACATACATACATAGTAGAAGGATGGTAGTAGGAAATAGGATTTTTACAGTACAGGTGTTGCAGTAGTCTAGAGGCGGGAATAATATTCTAGAAGGCGATGTATATAAAGTTTGCTTACATTGAATAGGCCTCCGAAACTGCTAGACCGATTTTGATGAAATTTGGCACAGATATAGAGTACCTAATCCACGAGTAAGAACATATAAGTACTCCTCATCTTTTCGGCGCGCATGAAATCGTGGATAACATCTAGTTATTGACTAAAATTACTACCTATCTATAAGTATCCACTTTAAACTCTTCAGAAATACTCTTTTAACTAAGTATCAATATTATTCCATCTAAATTTCTTGTTAAAATTCAAGGCAGCTGTATCTAACCTTTAAATTCATTCTTCGCTCAGGCATTTCTACCGTCTACGTTATTCACTAATCCGCTCGATGTAGAATAACACACGAATACGTGGGCGTTAGTAATATTATCACCTCGTTTATAATAACTATACTTTTCACTTTAATCAATATTGATACGGAAATAGTTAATTTTAACTTTTTACTTTACCTAATGCTTTCTTATATTAGAAACTATTTGCCGGCAGCTCCGCCCGCGTATACCATTATACCGTAAATACCGTATCTCAAGGTAACACTGAACTTTTCCGAAATAAAAAGTAGCCTATGTGTTAATCTAAAATGGTTTTATAGAGCATAAAATAATTTTATGCTCTATAAAACCATACCAAATTTATCAAAAACCTGGATTTAAAAAACTCACGTCCCGCTCGCCGCGCGCACCCCCGCTAGCATACACAGCTGTGAGCTATCCATTCGTGTAAGTCTATTGATTAGTAAATAATGATTTTATATAAGTACGAATTAAAATAACATGTCATGGGATACTTATCCCAACTACCTATCCGGTAGTTGTGGAATGGTATACGGGTATGCGACCCCGGCTTCCCTAGCTATTACTGTCCTATTCCTTGCCCTCCTGGACGGTAATATCCTACATTACCTATATCCTACTCTAACTTACCAATCTTCCTTTTCACAACACCTATCCTTCCCTTTCCCTATCCCTACCCTCTCCGCCAATCCAACGTCGGCCGCGCGGATGGATGCATGGCTAGGGGCAAGCTCTAGTCGTTAGCGTGCCACACTGCCCTCGGACCGGGCGCACCCAGAATTAGGCCAGCCTTACCCTGGCATGCGGGGCTCTGGTGGGGTGGACAAACCTTTCCCTTGCTACTCGTGGAAACGCAATGGATAATCACTTAAATAATTTGATTAACCAAAATGGCGGCGATGTGGTTCGCCACCCATCACGTCACGTTTCTCGCGGGGGTGAAAAGCGGCCCATGGAGAGCCGCTTCGCTACGTTGAATGTAAGAGGAGGAATGGATGGTAAGGTAGATGAGGTATGTCAGATGATGGATGAACGATGCATAGATATTCTATGCGTGAACGAAACCAAGAGGAAAGGATGTGATACCACGGTACATGGTCCCTACACGGCATACTGGTCGGGAGTCCCCCAAACCAGCCGAGGCTGTCAGGGAGTTGGTGTGATTCTTTCCTCTCGAATAGTTGAATGTGTGATAGAGCATGAATGTGTAAGCCCAAGACTCCTCTGGATAAGGTTAAAAGTCGGACTCACTCGCTTGTTTATCCTTGGGGTCTATGCACCGACGGATCTGCGCGGAGGTGGGTCATTAAAAGCCCAACAAGAGAGAGAGGAATTTTGGGATAGCATGAGAGAGTTCTTGAATAAATGCGGAGGAAATGAACGGATCGTGATGTTAGGGGATTTTAATGGGTGGGTTGGAGTAAGGCGTGATGGGTATGAAGGAGTTCTGGGGACGTTTGGGGACGAGAGAGTAAATGACAACGGAAGAAGCCTGCTTGAAGTATGCTTGGAATGGAATCTTTGCGTGGCCAACACAATGTTTGACCACAAAAAGATCCATTTGTATACAAGAGATGAGGGTGAGTCTAAAATTATGATTGATTTTGTAATTGTGGATGAAAGACTGCGGGCATACCGCGGTGTAGGCCTCGGCACAGACCACTTTCTGGTCATAGCCCGAATGCGTGGCCTCTTTAAACGTGGTGACACCGTGGGGCCGAGCCTATGAGTGTTCTGGACAGAGTAAAAGTGGAAAATCTCCAAGAAAAAGAAAAGAAAGACGAGTATGTAGAGAAACTGAAAGAAAGTTTTAAAGGCATAGAAGAGATAAGTGCGATTGAAGATTTGTGGGAGACATTTAAGACAGGGGTCGTGAATATTGCTATTGAGGGTAGCAAAAAGAAGGAAAGGAAGAAAGAACTATAATGTGTGGATGGATAAACATGTACAAAGGGCTGAACAAGAAAAGAAGAAAGCGTGGTTGGATTGGTTAGCAACAAAAGCTAACCAAAAAGTTCAAAAGGCAACGGATGATGAGATAAAGGAAGCAAGAACGAAGTATAAAAGATTGAAATCAGCAGCGAAAGAAGTTGTGTCTAGAAAGAAAGAAGAACTAAAGGATGATTTTGATAGGAGACTCACTGAAGATTTCCAGTCAAACATCAAGTTTTTCTGGAAATCCATCAAAACAGTAGTGTTAACAGTGAACCTGAGTGTTTTGTCTAAATACTACATAAAATAAATAAAAAATACAGTGTTTCACATAGCAGCCAGGTGAGAAGAGAATATGTTGCATAAGTAAGCAATTGAGCCAATTATAAACACAGAACAAACTCTCTGTACACTGATCTTGCTCAACAACAGGAACTATGTAAGATCTTATTAAACAGCTATATACCACTATTAAATAATCAAGAACCTTATAGGAACGATTCAAAAATAACTAAGGAATACATGATGCCTAGCAACTTACTTTCATTAGATCATACATAGTGAATTACATTCCATATTATATATTTATTCTTGAAAATCATCCTGTCATAATATAACCGTTGGAACAATTTAAATTTAAAAAAATTCAGGACTACCGAAATTTGTTAAATAATTTACAACTACCGAAATTTAACCAAAACATTATCAACACTTTTCAGTTTTTGACTTTTGAGATCTGACATACACTGATAAGTGTCAAGTAAAACAAAGACACATGTTGGTGAAAAATCAACAAATAAAATAAACTGGATCTCTAAAGGTATCTGTTGTAAGAAAAACGTCATTTACTGTGGCAACAGAGATTAAAACCAACAAAAGAAAATAAGGAATCATTTATTAATTATTCACGTAAATTGAAGAAAATTATTAAATTAACACAAAAAGCACAAAACATTTACAAAATTAACCAATCAAAAAATAAACCTAGAACAATTTGGCAAATAATAAATAATATTAAGAAAAATTATGAACATGTCTCTAGTTTAAAATATAAAAACTCAATTATAACCGAACCTCAAGAGCTAGCGGAAACCTTTACTCGTAATTTCTTCATAGATCAAGTAGGAACTGTATCAAAAGATGACGCTGCTGCTGATGCTATGAAGAAAAATCCACAATCCATCTTTGTTCGACCGGTGATTCCTCAAGACGTCATAAATGTCATTAAAAAATTAAAGAATAAAAAAGTTATGGACATGACGGCATAACCACAAAGGTAATAAAATATGTGAGTAGTTATGTGGCTTCTCCCATAGCACATATAATCAATGCATGTATATCTAATGGGAAATTTCCGGATAAACTTAAAGTAGTAAGAGTAATACCTATACATAAGAAAAACGCTAAAGATGAGATCACCAACTATAGACCCATTTCGTTAATCTCGATTTTCTCAAAAATAATTGAAAAGGTTATCTATAACTCTATATACTACTTTTTAAGTAAATTTAACATTCTTTGTACTGAGCAAAAGGGATTTAGAAAAAACACTAACATTAATATGGCTATATATGACTTTGTGCATCTAATACTGCCGTCAGTTGACAATAAAATTCCAATCTGTGCATTATTTACTGACCTATCCAAAGCTTTTGATTATGTTGATCATGACATACTTCTTAGAAAACTAGAAGCCTATGGCATACGAGGTAATGCTCTTAGTTTAATAAAAACTTACCTACAAGGACGCCAACAATTTACAGAAACTTCAAGAGTATGTTTTAAAACAAAAAAGGAAAAAAAAATTGCATCTTCGTTTAGAACTATTAAATTTAGTGTACCACAAGGCAGTGTACTCGGTCCATTATTATTCTTATTGTATATAAACGATTTACCGACTCATATGCTTTATCTAATTGTTCTTTTTGCAGATGACAGCACTCTAATAATAAAATGTAGCAATAAAAATAGATATGAGATTGACATTAATAATGCACTCAAAGATTTCATTAATTGGCTAAAGAAAAACAATTTAATTATCAATCTAGATAAAACTAAGGTCATGCACTTTTACCAAAGAATACCAGACAAAGACAGGAATGTAAGCTATAAAGGCCAATCTGTTGACAAAGTAACAACTGCATAATTTTTGGGAATAATATTTGATAGTCAGCTGAAATGGAAAGCTCATTCTGACGAAGTCTGTAAAAAACTCAGCTCCGCTGCCTACGCATTATATAGTTTAGCTAAGAAGGTTAATATTGATACGGTACTGACAGCATACCACAGTTTAGTTGTTTCAATATTAAGGTATGGAGTAATATTCTGGGGCAACTGTAGTGAGAGCGAAAATATATTTAAAGCACAAAAACGTTGCATAAGATGTATTGCTAATATAAAAGCTACCGACAGCTGCATGCCTCTATATAAAAAATATAAACTCTTAACTTTCCCTTGTCTATATATTCTGGAAGTAGCTATTTTTGTGAAAACAAACATTCACTTATTCCCGACCTTAAAAGAAACCAGAATTAGGAGCACAAAACTACGATCCAATTACGAAGATAAATTGTGCACAACTGGATACACAACTGCTTTGTTAAAAAAAAGCATTATCTGTATGGCTCCTCACATTTATAATCATATTATACCAAAAGTTATTAAGTAACAAGCTGTAAACAAATTTAAAAGGAACCTCAAAGAAATGCTTATTGAAAAGTGCTATTATTCTGTATCCGAATTTCTAAATGACAAGACGTTAAATAATTAGTTGATAGTACATTGACATTTAATTCATACTTACACTATATTTTATTTTAGTAACTTAATTTTATGTTTTTGTTGTTCTGTAGACATTGATATTGTTTTTTTTTTTTTTGCAATGTTTTTGCAATGTTATTAATTCTATTTTAATTGTTATTAATCTTGTACATGAATTTTGTGTTATATTTTAATGTTTTTATACTAATGAATTATGACATTTTACCTGGATAGTTTACATTGTTGCCGTATTATACTAAGTAACTCTCAATTATGACATTTAACCTGATTATTATTATTATTATTGTTGACTAGGTATTAATTAAACTTAATTCGCATGTTTTATGATGAATTGATTTAAAATGTTTTAATAGCTATAAATTTGATGTGACTTTTACTTCAATTTTAGACAAGGATATTGATTATGAATTATTTAGGTACTAGATATGTTAATTTAAATCGCATGTTTTTCTTCTACACATATACTATCTAATGTTAACATAATATGATTTATAGTCTGAAGTTTTAAATAATATGTAATAGCTTAAACAAATTGACAACGATAAAATTTTGCATGCCGTAAAGGCAGAATGCATAAGGCTCTGAAAAATACTGTAACATCTTACTATTGTACCTGCATTCTAAGCAAATAAACGATCTATCTATCTATCTATCTATCTACAGCCAGAGGAAAAACTTCTACCTCGGAGCTGAGTGCAATCAGGAGTCAAGATGGTAGTATTATTAAAGGCGAAGAATGTGTGTTAAAGAGATGGAAAGAGTATTTTGAAAGTTTGTTTGAAAGAGAGGAAGTGCAGGTACAACATCCGGCATCTTCCATGGAAACTAATTTAAATGTTGATGAAAGTGAGATAAGCATGGATGAAATAGTGAATGCGTTGAAAAGTATGAGATTAGGTAAAGCTGCAGGATATGACAGAATTACCGCCGAGATGATGAGGGCTGGACAGGTCATAGTGGCTAGCCAGCTGTACCGCCTTTTCAATTTGTGCTGGCGAAATGGGCAAGTACCGGGAGACTGGTGCAAAGCCGTAATCGTGCCATTATTTAAGGGAAAAGGGTCACGGCAGGACTGCATAAATTACCGCGGTATAAGTCTTCTCAGCGTCGTCGGGAAATTGTATGCGAAAGTATTGATTGAAAGGGTTGTGAATGAAACAGACGAAAAAGTATGGGATGCACAAGCGGGATTTAGAAAGGGAATGGGATGTACGGATCAGGTCTTTTCATTGCGATGCATAGCCGAAAAGTATTTGGCTAAAAACAAGAAGGTCTATTGCACGTTCGTGGATCTTGAAAAGGCCTATGATAGAGTCGTGAGGAATGAATTGTGGTCAGCATTGTCCGTGAACGGGGTGAGCAGTATCCTCATACGAGCATTGCAATCTCTTTATAGGGATTCTAGGGCTTGTGTAAGGATAAATGGGGCATACACTGAATGGTTTAATATCGAAAAAGGTGTTAGACAGGGATGTGTAGCGTCACCTTGGCTGTTCAGTCTGTTCATGGACAATTGCTTGACAGATTTAAAAGAGAATGAAAGTGGGTTGAGAATAAATGAGCTACTCGTCAAATGTTTTCTCTATGCTGATGACCAAGTATTACTTGCGTCTTCGGCTTAGGAGTTGCAGGAGATGGTAACTGCTATGAGTGGAGCTTTTGTTAGAAAGGGAATGAAGATGAATGTAAAGAAGACGAAAGTGATGGTGTTTGAAAGAGATGAGGTAGTGACAGACTGCAATATCGTGATTGGAGATGAACAAATTGAACAGGTGATTGAGTTTGTGTATCTAGGATCAAAGTTTACAAGAGATGGAAAGTGTGAGAGTGATATTGAAAGAAGAGTGAATGCAGGAAACAGGGTAAATGGAGCTTTGCACTCCTTTATGAGCAGTCGGAAGGTGTCTAACAAGGCTCGCTTGGCTGTGCATGAGTACAAATGCGTTGTTGTTTTTTAACCCCATCCACTCTTTGGACCACCGAAAGCCTCAACGAATAGGACGCACTCCGATGAAGCCGGCTCATTCGTGCCGAAGTTATACAGTAAAGGTTGTTGGATAAGTGCCTATTTAAAACTTCACAGCGAACATAATGTCCCACTACGGCCATCTACACCAAGCCTCTTTAAAGCTGGAGATCCCCGCAGAGAATACATTGTGGCCTGTGGAGTAAACCTTGTTTATGTGTGACGCCTAATATTGTAGCAACATCGATCTATACACAAGGATTTTATATACCGCCATCTTGTATACCGCCATCTAGTAAACATTGTAAGAACTACGCGTTTAAGTAGGCCTTCAATAATTATTACATAAAGAGGTCGTGTCTAGGATAATATTTTTTCCATAATTATGACAGCAGGCATTAATTTTCTAATAGTTATATAATACCTTTTGTACCATAATTGCAGCAATTAATATCACTAGAAGTCGCTCTGTGGTCGAAATTCGTTCATAATAATTCATATTTTTTAAAATAGTGAAGAGTTCACTATTTTAAAAAATATGAATTATATTGAGAACAAGGCTTATTTTGCCTCCTAGATAGAAAAAAAGTAAATGTTGTGACAGATTGACGAACGTTAACATTCTACCAAAATTGTATGTATCAAACGCATGGTAGTGTGTGTTAATAATCTGAGGTAGTGTGTTGTCATTTTTTTGAATTTTGTGTATTTCTAACATAGACGTATATATTATACATAGGCTGCACTAAAAGTATCGGGAATGGAATATTTCCACTGTTCCTGTCATATTAAAATCTTTTTAATTTAAAACTTCTTGGTTTTAAAAATCGAATACCGTTTATTTATTTAAAAAAAGATTCTCGGTCTTGTCACAAGGTCTTGTCAAACTTATTTAGTCGTTGAGAAAATGGAATTGACTCGAGAAAATTCTAGATGATTTATTATGACTTTCGAAGTGGTTTAACACAAAAACAGTGTTTTGACCGGATGATTTCTGCATTTGGTGATGAAGCCCCATCGAAAACCACAATTTATCGCTGGTTTGCTCAATTTCAACGTGGACGTGTCAAGCTCAGTGATGATCTCCGTCAAGGTCGTCCAAAAACTGCAGTCACTCAAGAAAACGTTGATGCTGTGCGTAAGCTGATTGAGGAAGATCGACATGTGACATACCGCGAAATTCAAGAAACTTTAGACATTGGCATGAGTCAAATACAAATAATCTTGCATGAACAATTAGGTGTAAAAAAGTTGTTTTCCCGATGGATACCGCATTTGCTCTGTGAAGAGCAAAAAGCGGCTCGCGTTACTTGGTGCGTCAGAACTCTCGAATGATTCCACGCAGGATCCTCAAATGCTGTATACAACGTCATATCAGAGCGCGCCATTTTAGTTTTCGGCGAGTTAAAACTACCGATAAAGTAAGTAGAATTTTGTTTACATATCATAATAGTAATGCTTTCTTCCTATTATTTTATTCTAATTGTTTGTGTAGATTTACGTAGTATGATTGAGCATTAATAAAATTACGTAATTATCTGAGGTTTTTGAGAAATTTAATTTTGAACTGTGTGGTGGCAATAAGGTTAACAGTGGATTGATTCACTGTGTAGACTATAGATTATAATGCATTGTGTACCCTCAATTACACAATAAGGAACTTAATGGAAGTTTATCTTTACAGAAATGCCGAGTAGAAGAAAGAAAAGTAGGTGCTCATACACATGAGCAAATGCATGAAGCATTACAATCCATAAAGAATGGAAAAAGATAAGACAAGCAGCTGTTGACCATAAGATTCCTTTTACAACACTTCAAAGGTATCGAAGTAAAGAAAAAAAAGCACAAAACCAACTCACAAGGTCGATGCCAAACTACGCGGTGAACCAAGTATTTTCAAGAGACCAAGAGTTAATATTGAAACAATATTACATAAAATGCGCAATCCTTTTTTATGGTCTGTCTGTTAAGGATTGTAGACAAGTGGCGTACGAAATGGCCAAAAATAATGGCATCAGAATGCCGAAGTCCTGGACAGATAACCAATTGGCTGGGATAGATTGGCTACGGGGTTTTCGCTAACGACATCGGGATTTGACGCTGCGTAAGCCCGAGGCGTGCAGCTTAGCACGAGCATCGGCTTTTAACAGAGAGACAGTCAATCATTTTATGATAATTTGGAGGACGTGATCAAGCGCCATCCTGCATTTGCGGATGGGACAAGGATTTATAACTTGGATGAAAGTAGTACTACCACTGTACAAAAGACCCAACGGGTTATAGCTCCAAAAGGTAGACGAAATCTCTGTAAGGTGACTAGTGGTGAGAAGGGGACACTTGTCACTACCTGCAACATCATAAGCGCTGGGGGTCAGGCAGTTCCACCAGTCCTTATCTTCCCAAGAAAAAATACGAACCCTCGCATGGCTGTCGGTACCCCACCTGGATCACTGATTCTGGCAAACCCATCTGGATGGATGAACAGTGAGCTCTTTTTGGATGTAATGAAACATTTCATACGAAGAACGGGAACTTCGAAAGAATACCTATCTATTTTGATAATGGATAACCATGAGTCTCACCTTTCCATAGAAGCTCTCGATCTCGCGAAAGAATCTGGGGTTACTGTGCTTACATTACACCCACATACATCAGCGCGAGTTCAACCACTGGATGTTGGTATTCACGGACCTTTCAAAACGTTTTACTATTCCGCCATGAGTTCCTGAATGTTACGCAATCCCGGATGCCCTGTTACTATTTATGATGTGGGAGCATTCATTGGCCAGGCTTTCGCAAAGTCTATGACGCCATCTAATATAACACAAGCATTTAGAAAAACACGAATTTTTACTTTCGATCGACATGATTTTTACTGACAAAGACTTCGCACCCAGCAGTGTTACTGATAGACCTGAAAATGCTCATCCTGTAAATGATTCCAGTGAAGAACGTACAATCACTGACCAACCACCGATTTAAGAGCTAGAAGAGAACTCACTGCATTTACAAATAACTGACTCTCCAAGACCCTCCACTAGCACTGCTGGAGAAGCATCTAGAGGTACAATGAGTCCATCTGTGCTGGAAAATTTGGACGAATATTCAGCAATTCCTTCGACGCCAGTTTTTTCCACTCCGCAAAAATCTGTTTTAATTGATCTATCTGATGTTTCGCCTCGCTCTTTTGATGGTTCTATAAGTCAAAATGTAGTGATTACATCAACTACTGTTCCTGAAAGAGATTCAACTAATACACCTGGAATCAAGTCTCTTATTACACCTGATCAGTTTCGGAAGCCACTTAAAGCACCCACAGGAACTGGAAAGAGAAAGCCGAGAAAACTAGGTAACAGTCTTATAGCCGCGGACACACCTGAAAAAATGCTATTGCAGAACAGAAAGCAGCCAAAAGGAAGAAAGAAACTAAAACTAAAGGGATAAGAAAGAAAGCTATTCGTCAAGTGCTGCAAAGTGATTCAGAAGATGAAGATGACATGATATTGAACGACGAAACAGACGATGAAGGAGACTGGGTGGAAAGTGAAGAGACCATTATAACAGAGGATTTACTAAAAAAACCACTTGTGCGATTACCAAAGGAAGGTGAATACGTATTGGTACAATTTTGTTCCAAAAACCAGAATATATTCTTTGTTAGTAAAGTTCTTGAGGAACGAAATCTCGATACTTTAGAATTGTATGTGTCTTTTTTAAGGTACAAAAAGGGTAAATTTGTTATGCCAATGTCCCAGACTTATCATATGTGAAAGATGACGACATAAGGCTCATATTGCCAACGCCCACCGTCAGTGGAAGTACTGCTAGGCAACAATCATATTATGCATTTCCTGTAGATTTAAGTAACATTAAAATTCGTTAAGTTCGTATTTTTTAATTTTTTTTTGTTATTATTATTCTCTTATAGATATTATTAATGGAAGATAATGTTTAAGACTGACATCTAAAATGTGCCATTTAAAGTAAGGATTATTTTTTTATTTTACAATTTCTTAAAATAAGTAAAAATAATTAAAAAAAAACTTTAACAAAGCTAAAGAAGTGATTTTAAAGAAGTAGAAG
Source organism: Phengaris arion (assembly GCA_963565745.1). Classification (NCBI taxonomy): domain Eukaryota; kingdom Metazoa; phylum Arthropoda; class Insecta; order Lepidoptera; family Lycaenidae; genus Phengaris; species Phengaris arion. The sequence continues at coordinate 947,668 of OY751446.1, read as the reverse complement.
TAAATGTTATTACATTATTGAATAAAGACTGAAAAAGTACAAAGTTCCTTTAAGTTTAATAAGTTTTTACTATGTTACTAGAGGTTGCTAATCTTTATGATGCTTAAAAATAAATATCCAGTTGATTATTTGCATTGACTTTTATTACTTTCCTGTTTAGATTTTCTTTGATCCACTGTGCACCAGGGGGTGATCCACTGAGGACTAGGAGGTGTACACAGTGGATCAAAACCCACTATAAAAGAAAATATATACATCTTTCCTATTGTACACTTTTGTTCAGAAAGGCCAAGAATAATATTATAAAGATTTAATAACATACATGACTCAGGCAATTTTTCGTAAAATTCTGACTGTTAGTTTTAATATTATGAGGCGGCAAAAAAAAAGATCCACTGTTGACCATGTTACCCTATATAAAGTTTTTGCTTCACGTATCAATATACGTGATGGTATGCTACTAATACGTTATAACGTGTGAGTAGCATACCTTTTATTACATATCGAATATACTTACATATCGAAGAGATATATCTCTTCGATATGTAAGATAGACGAGCTATCTTTTTACTCGTTTTGTCATATTTCTTTCGTTGCGTTCTTTTACAGTGCAATACTGACATCTATGTTCCGAATGTGAAACTCAAGTGCCCCAATGTGGCCCTCAAAGTTCGGACACTTTCAGTCTCGACTGTCTATGTGTAGCACAAAAAACTACCTTACAATAATATAATAATGTGATGAAAATAAAGTTGCAACATGTACCTACTATAGTTTTGGGATTTCGAGAACACACTTGTACTCTGGAACAGGGGTCCATGGGCGACATTCGCTTACAATCAAGCGATCCGTCCGCTCGTATTCTGGTTTTATTCCACAAACAAAAACACCCACGCAAGTTTCGAACGGGATAATTTTATTGACTTGCACGCGTGATATAGATAAAATTTATTTAAAAACACTTTCAAATTAATGCGGTTTAAATAGCTATTTATTTAACTAACGTATCAAATAAGTTAATTGAATATAACATGTAGCTTAATAATTACTTGTTGCAAATAAAACTAGTTTTACGGATTTTATCATGTTTTTTTAAATTTTCTTAAAATTTTCTTTGCAACGTTCACAGAAGAAAGGTCAATTTAATTGCAATAAAAAATTTTCGCATGCATAAGTTACTAAAAATTAATGTTTTTTTTTTATTACCTGTATGTTTGATATCACAATAATTCGTTTCGACGGGCGTCGTCATTTCTTCGCAGTGTATTCACTTTGACACAAACAGAACAAAACGACATTTCATATTCATTAATAATCTCAAAAACGGGTTTAGTGATACATAAATTAAATACTAAGCCGAGAATATAATCAGCTGAATATTTATTTTCCAATTTGTTAATATTTATATTTTATATCGCGACTTTACTATTGTGAATTATAATTTTAAATTAACTGTAAATTGAAATAACTTTGACCTTTAATTAATCAGCACATGGTTACACGACCAAAGACTATAATTATAATATCCTTACTAATATCCTTACTCCATCAACGTATTGGATTTTTTTTATGAAAACAATTTTTCGATTTATTCCATGTTCAACTTCTGGACCCCTACCCTCGTCCTGACGGTCGATTATGCTAATGAAATCCTGCAATAATATAGTTAAAACGGGGACTGGCCCGTTATGTTAAAACTGAAAAATGGTATTCTCATAAACGTCAAAACAACGCTTAACGCGTTTTGGTCGGATATTTGGTTGGATATCAAGACGATTCATTTATAATTCTATAAAAGTGAATTAAAAGTGTAAGTTAATTACGAGAATTTGGTTTTACGACGTTACGTAGGACGCGAGGGTAGAGTGTCCAGAGGTTGAACACGGAATAATTCATTTCATCCGCGTCGTAGAGCTTAGTGAAGTTAAATGTCATTGTCAGTATATTTTATTAATACTTATCTGCACCTTATTATATATCAGCGATCCCTATTATTATTGTTATTTAATGTAGAATACAGCAGATACCTTTTTCTCCAATATTATTAGAAAATAGATGTTGCCCGCGACTTCGTGCGCGCAAAATTAATCTTACGGAAACCGTTCATTTTTTCACGATAAAAAGTAGCCCATAGTGTGTTCTACATATAAGCCATTTTTCATCGAATTGAGTCCAGTAGTTTCGGGGCCTATTCAATGCAAACAAACAAACAAACTTTTCATCTATTTATTATTAGAATAAATGAAATAAGAAATAGGTAATTTTACCTGCTCTACCAATTAAAATTATATGGTTACGTTGATATGAACCCCAGTTTTCGTAATTTTAAATTACACTTTAATTTTAGTTTTATTGAATTAGATTTGACGACCTCTGTAGCTCAGTGATTAGGGCGTCGGCGCTCAATTGGATAAAAGGCGAAGGGAACGATTATTCTGTCACTTAATAATACAAATAGTGTAGGGATAGATGGTATTAAAACGGTAAACGGAACGGAAAAGAAGTAAAACGGAAACAGAAAGGAAGTAGCGTGCATATAATGCATGGACCAATATTACCTTATTCAAGTAATTTAAGTATAGAAAACGGCATCTATCCGGAGAGACTCAAACTATCGGTAACTATTCCAGTATTTAAAAAAGGTATAAGAAGTGATATACAGACCTTAGCCTTAATACCAATAATCTCTAAAATATATGGGATAGTTATATAACAGGTTATACAAGTTTATCGAGAAAAATGTTATTTTAGTCGCAGAACAATACGGCAGCAGGAAGAATAAAAATTAAACGACGCGATATTTAATTTTCTCAATAAGGTATACAGAAGCATAGACAAGCGAAATTGTGCCACAGCTTTATTTATGGACACGTCTAAAGCTTTCGATCGCGTGGATTACAAACGCCTTCTACACAAACTGTACTCGTATGGAATTAGGATAGTTACATTCATATGTAGCTCATGCTAATAAAATCATATTTAACAAACAGAAAACAAATGACGCAAATAATTCTATGTATTGTCCCGTGAGTAAATGTGCAATACAATATCTATCTAAGGCTCACGAAACAGACTACGGTGTTCCCCAAGGGAGTATCTCAGAACCTGTCTTTTTTCTCATTTATATTAATGACATTGTTAAATGCACGAATCAACATATGACATTATTTGCTGATGATAGTACAGTTTTATATATAGAAAACTACATAAATAATATGGAATCCAATATTAATTTAACTATGGACAAAATTTAAGAATGGCTAGAAATTAATAACTTAAAATTTAATTTTGATAAAACTAAAATAATGAATTTTAAACGTATGACATCTACAAAATACGAACTTGACATTAATTACAACGGACATCACATAAATGAGATTGATACAACAAAGTTTTTAGGTGTAATAATTGATAATAAATTGATATGGAAACCACATATAAAACATTTACGTAAAAAAAATATCAAAACGCATATGCCTTATATAGGGCATAGGGCAATAAATATGTCGACACTATTAACGGCGTATCACGTATCATAATGCCGTATCATCCAATATTAGATACGGCAATCTGCAATATCGGTAGAAGGGACACGTGCAAACCACATTTCATTACTATAAAATTATTAACAGTGACATCTATGTATATTTATGAATGTTCTCTCTATGCTAGACAAAATCTAGACAGATATGAACTATGTTCCTCTGCTAGACATCCGAAATTAAGAGTAGTTTGTACCGCAAATATACAACAAGTTACCAAAAGAAATTAAAATTATCGCAGAATTAAAATTATATAAACATAATCTAAAACTATTACTTAACAACCCAATGCTACGAGTATTACACTTTAAAATAATATTGAGACGAAATACTGAAATAAACAAAAACGCCATTAATGTTCCGATATTGTTAAATATATAATGAAAACTTATGCATCTTTAATATAAAAATAATTAAATAAATATTATGTAGTGTGATTAATTATAATTAAATAATAAGTGTAGTGTAATAAAATGACTGTCTGAATGTATTATTTTTCCCGCCTTTATGACTATTTTCATACTTAGAACTATTATTACCATGTGTTACATATATCAACAGTAAGATGTAACTGTCAATGTCATTATTGACATTGACAGATGTCATAAGTAAAGCCTATCGAGTTGTTGAGTTTATTTTAGTTGGCCAAAAGGCTATACATAGTGTAGACGTATATATTGTGCTAAGCATATCTCATTACATATTGTAATACGTATTTGTGGTAAGCACCAATAAAGGAGAGTATAAGAATTGCTGCTGTATTATTATCATCACCACACGAGCGCACGAAGGACTTACATTCAAGAGGTCATAGACCAACACATGGTGTCAGGTGTGAAAAGGACATCATTCACGTTTCATACATTTTTGGACCAAAAAATGAAAGTGCCGGCCAGAAAGAAAAAAATACATATTCGAATAGAATACACAATTCCTAACATTTTTTACTATGACGTCCAATCTGTGCGCCCAATGGTTACGTCGTAATAAAATAATTTAAAAATAATCCTTTTGTGATAAAAAGGTTGGAGTGTCACTATTAAAAGCATGGATATCTTACGTTATGATATAATACTTGATAGTAAAACACAGTGGTAAGGTTGATAAATAGTATCGGAAAAAAATATTTAGTCATAAAATAAAAATAAAAAATATGTATCAAGTACTAGCTGTCCCGGTGAACTTCGTGTCACTTTAAAACCTTCCCTGGACTTCTTCGAATATTTTGAGACTAAAATCAGCCCAACTAGTTCAGCCGTTTTCGAGTTTTAGCGCGACTAACACATTTGAAAATCCATTTTTATATATAAGAAGAAGACTAACTGTCCCGGTGAACTTCGTGTCACTTTAGAACCTTCCCTGGACTTCTACGAATATTTTAAAACTAAAATCAGCCCAATCCGTTCAGCCGTTTTCGAGTTTTAGCGCGACTAACACATTTGAAAATGCATTTTTATATATAAGAAGAAGAAATATAAATAGACTAAACAGCATTTGTTTTGTTTGATCGATATTACAAGGTAATGACAACATTACTAAGAAAAAAACGCTCTGGCAACTCTGGCAAGGTGTGATGGCGCTGGGAGAAATAGACAATATTAACCGCAAGATTCCTGCTTAGAATCAGTGGTTATAACTAATATATATGATACAACAACCAAAGATATACAAAAAAAAAAATTGGCAATGCCTGGAAAAGATTCTGGTCCTTTAAAGAAATAGTAAAATGCATAAGTATAAACATGAGCACCAAAAGAAAACTATTTAATACATGGATTCCACCCATTCTAACATAAGGGTGCCAAACTTGGGCACTAACAAAAGCTCATACAAGTATGCTGGAAGTTGGGCCGAAGGCTATGGAGAGGAGTATGTTTGGAAAGAAAAGGATAGACAAAATAGAAAACAAGGAGTTGAGAAAAATTACACGTGTAACTGATGTAACATATAAAACTAAAAAATTGAAATGAAACAACAAACAATCAAAACATGTCCGGCCCGGACATGTTTTGATTTTGAGAGGGCCAGACAAATGGACAAAAATAATAACATCTTTGTATCCCAGAAGGGCTAAAAGAAAAGAGGGCAGATCTCTAAAAAGATGGGAAGATGAAATGGTACAAATGGCTGGCAAAATGTGGACTAGTGTATGTGGAGTGGCATGTCAGAGATGTGAGTGGAAGCTGTTGGGGGAGGCCATTGCCAAGAGGCACTCAGAAGCAGAGACCGCGCAACGGAAAAATCAATTATTGATTTGAATATTTTGTAATGTATATAAAATAAATGTATTGTTCTTCTGAATAAAGGCTAATAACAATAATAAGTTAATGACGTACAATTAAACATTTTCTAGTCTTACAAATACGTCATCTAAACTTATTGCGGGTGGGCTGAAGTAAGGGTCATGTCTAGCATAACCCATGTACCAGACTATGCACATAGTATGGGAGCAACATCCGATGGTTCTCATTCCTATATGGCATATGCAATAGTAATGTTTTATTGCTCGACGCCCGGTTGCTGTTCTATCCAGAGCAATATACACATAGTATGTTTTAGATCGGATGTGTCGGGATTGTATTCGCCCTCGAATCAACCACAAGTCCTCTCCCTCCAATTCCCTTACAAGCTCTAGAGGAATTCCACCACTTAGCTCAATGCTAAAAACTCCATCTGGTTGAACATGCTCTCCATAGTAACTTCTCGCTTGTTTCAGCTGATATATACCGAGGCTAAATAATATTAATTCTTCTTCGGTCAGCGTAGGAAAGTCATTAAACTCAGCCATATCTGCAGACATGGGCTGGATCTGTGCTCTCATTCTGTTCAAGTTACGTCTGGCGACAAGATCTGCCAGTGTATTGGGCATGTTTATCCTTTCCCGGATTATTTGTAAAAAATCAGAAGCATGGACATTATCTACTATCAACACGTGATAAGCATTTATTAATGCTGCTGCGATTCTAAAATATTCAAACATATAGTGCAATGTTATATTAATATGAACGTTTCTCAACAGGCGGAAATCTCGTTTAAATCGGCCATTTACTACTTCCACAACCCAACGGCAAATAGTAACAAGGCGTGACTTGTTTGCTTGTTCCGTGGTTAGTTGCGTCGCTCCAGGATGCTTTGTCTCCGGCATTTTCACAGTGTAACCATTTCCTTCAAGAATGGGAACTGCATCTCTGAACCCACGGTCCAAAATAAATACGTCCCCGCTTTGGTTCCACCAATTGGAATTTGGTTCAACCATTGGAATAATCCATCGCCATGATCACTTTCATTTTCAGCAATATTCTGCATTATCTGCGCATCTGAAGAAGTAGCAGCGTGTGGACCTGAAACTTCTATTATGTGACCGTCGCAGCAGACAAATAAAAATGGTTTTACTAAGTTCCGGAACTTGTGACTACTATAAGATTTTCGTTGAAAAAAGTAGTTTGAGCTTTTTTGGATGTAGATGTATGTGCCGTCCACAATTGTAATAGCTTTTCTTTCTTCGGGAGGACTTTCAATATTTCCAAAAAGACTTTCTGGGATAAGAAGATTCCTACGTGTGACATCTTCCCGAGTCATATGGTCAAACCCCAAATGCATTGGAACAAAGTCTCGCAAAAGTGCTTCTCGGCCAGTCTCAAGCATTCGCGCAAATGTGGATTCGCTCGTTTTAAATATCGTTGCGAGCCTAGCATTTGAGTCTCCAGTTCGCATCTTTGCAAGTAAAGCTGCTAAAATTGTTTTTTTGTTTCTTCTTTGATTTAAGCTCGGAGTGTTGACCAATAAATCAGAGAATTGTTCAGCAGTAAGACCAGTCCAATCGTGGAACTCTTTGTTATTGATCAATTCATAATGCTCAAAATCTAAAACTTCTGTTTTAATGTGGTTTATTAACAACCTTAGCGCACTAACGATCTGTGCAGAATTAAAATCTTGAATTAAATTGTCTTGCATAGCAAGTAAATGCCATTCATTTTGCTCGAGGTGTTCGCTGCAAACACGACTGTTTTCTGATATGAATACACTGTATCGGCAAAGAACAGGTAGAATAATGTTTTCTGGTATTCTGTGTCTTGTTGAGTCTACACAGTGTTGAAATACACAAGAGTTTGCCGTATTACTAGTTCGTACAAATCCAGGTAAAACTGTAGAATGAGGCACAGCGTCAACTTCTTCGTCTGCAACATCAGGTTCTTCGTTGTCAGGTTCTTCCTGGACTTCACGTTGACGTCGGAGATATTGCCGCTCGGCCCTTTGCCAACAAGGTCGGCATATAACATCTGTAGGTTCATTCTGAAAAAAAAAAGTTTATTAGCTTAGTAATATATCATTAAATAAAAAAAATAATATATCTGCGGAGGGCGGGGGGCCCTCTTTATTTGAAAACTTGTGTTTGTTAAAAAACACAGCAGCAAATGCGGCTTATGTTATAACATTATGTACATAAGAGTTATGATGTTTGTTCGTAGTAAATATCTTAGGCATATTCGTTCGTTATAGCGATAATATAATCCTCACCTGATGACCCAGTAGATCTTCAATAACAAACTGTGCGATTTCGATGTGTTGTGATTCACGGGATGTCCAACTATAACTTCGGCGATCACCAATAGGCACACGACACGAAATACACAATTGTACGTTGATAATGTCAGATATTAAGCTTCGCTAAATACACTTGATATTATATCGCTCTAAGAACAAGAGATTATTGTCACGATAGCCGTCCGATGTAACCAAAGTTGCATGGATAACTGACTGGCTGGCCGCTGGCTGGCCGCTGGCGTAGCAGTCGCAACCAATAACAATGCGCTCACGCACCCAGGTAGCCGTCCCTTAACCCTTTTCATTAGTTCTCGGAATTCCATTTGAAGTTTTGAGAGAAAGTAACCTGTAATGTTTGACTCTAAACAGACAACATTCTTTATTATAAAGAATAAATATGAATGTGTTAAATAGTACGATTTTATATCTTGACCACTAGGTTTTGACCTTGAGTATTTTGCGATTATGTACCTAAATAAGTTTTAATATAATATTTTTTTATATTATAATGTCACTCCAATCTTTTTTTAACAACAAAGAATTAATAAAAAAATATTTTATTTTTTATGTTATTACGACGTAACCGTTGTGCGCACAGATTGGACGTCATAGTAAAAAATGATAGAAATTGTGTATTCTATCCGAATATCGTAGTTTTTTTTCTGGCCGGCACTTTCATTTTTTGGTCCAAAATGAATGATGTCCTTTAAAAGAAAACGAATATTATGAACAAAAAAGAGGGTACGTCGAAAACTCCGGAAGCTTCGAGACAATCTGAGTGTGGGAACTTAACGATGGCAGGCAACGGAGTACAGAAGCTTGAGATCTCTACAGAAATTATCAACAATAATGCTGAAAATTTCAAGAAATGGACGCAGTCATTCGAGATATTTCTACTGGCGTCGGGCATGGAGAAAACGGAAGACAAAAGAAAAATTGCAATCATGCTGCATTCCATGGGAGAAAAGGGTTTAAACATATACAATTCCTTCAATTTGGACCTAAGCACTGCTACTTTCCAAGAAGTCAAGGCAAAATTCGTCGAGTATTTTGAACCCAAAAAGAATTTGACGGTGGCACGACACAAATTCTTTACGTTGAAACAGCGTGTGAACGAATCCTTGGAAAACTTTCTAATGGAATTAGAAAACGCAAGTCATGCCTGTGAGTTTGGTTCGCTACGTGAGTCCCTTGTAAAGGACATTCTCATTGCTAATATGGCCACAAACTTCTCGCAATTTCGTCAAAAGCTACTACAAGAACAGGACCTATCCCTAGAAAGAGCCAAACTCCTCTGTAGAACACTGACGATGGCGCAGAAAAGTGAAGAATCAATCAATGCAGCAGATGGAAGAGAAGCCACAATATACAAGCTACACAAAAGTCGTCGGGCCAGTTCCCCCTCATACCAGAAAAGAAAAAACGCAAGATCTCCATCATGCCAAGGTCACCCAAGGTCAGCTACGCCTGGATCAAGAACAACGTCGTGTGTAAAGTGCAACACATCGCATGGTCGCCGCAACTGTTGCAACAGCTTGGAAACACAGATGCAGGTCATGTTTTAAATATGGACATTTTACTCATTTATGTTTCAAGAAAAACAGTGTCAGGACTGTTGTTACTGGGGTAGGTAGCATAAATCTCGATGATGAATCAAGCCCCAAAAGTGCTGAGGCTGAGGCTGAGAGATTTACAATAGGGGCATTGTTCAACATTAAAAACATAAAATCACAGAATGCTAGTACAAATTTGATAAGCACAACAGACAAGTCCTGGTACTGTCTCTCTCTCTCTCTCAGTCTCTTAATATAAACAACAAAAATGTAGATTGCCTAATTGACACTGGCGCAGACATAAATGTGATGTCTTATCAAGTATTTAAAGAATTGAATCTTAAATTTGACAAGCAGAGTAAAGAAATGTGTAAAAAATATAATATATTTGCCTACAGTGGGCACAGAATACCGATAATTTCAGTATTAAACATTTGTTGTTTAGTTGAAAACAAAACAAAACCAGAAAACATTACTTTTGTTGTAACAAAATTAAATTGTCCAACTGTGATTGGTTTACCCACTTGTATAAAGCTAAATTTAATAACAAAAAACTTTTCTCTATCAATGGAAAATGAAAAAAATGTTGAGCAGAATGTATATAATATGTATCAAAAAACTTGTGACAAAATTGTGACCAGATATAATGATGTGTTTCAGGGTCTAGGCTGCCTCCCATACGAACACAGCATCGTGCTAAAAAAGGATGCTATTCCGTGCGTTGATCCCCCTAGAAAGGTACCCTTCGCGTTGGTTGAACCGTTAAGGTAAGAGCTTCAACTCATGGAGAACATGGGAGTCATACGGAAGGTGAACAAACCTACTCTCTGGGTGAGTAGTTTAGTTATAGCCATGAAAAAGAATGGTGGATTGAGAATTTGTTTAGATCCTAGAAATTTAAATAAAAATTTATTGAGATGTCATTATCCAATTAAAAATATAGATGAAGTCAGGTCTAAATTGTCCAAAGCCTCTTATTTTTCACATTTAGATGCGTTTTCTGGATTCTATAACATAAAATTAACTAAAGAAAGTAGTGATCTATGTACATTTCAAACTCCATTTGGCAGATACAAATTTTTAAGATTATCTTTTGGAATAAACACGGCTACAGAAATTTTCTATAAAACCATGATAGATCTTTTCGGAGACATAGAGGGTATAATAATTTGGTGTGATGACATTTTAATATACGGTGAAACAATTGAAATACACAATAAAAGGTTAGAAATGTTTTTGGACAGGGCTAGGCAAGTTAATTTAAAATTAAATAAAGCCAAGTGCAAGTTTCTTCTAGAAGAAATAGCATATTTGGGCTATATTTTCAGTGAAGAAGGTGTAAAAATCGATCCAGAAAAAGTTAAAGCGATAAAAAACATGCCCATACCTAAAAATATTAAGGATTTGCAGAGATTTTTAGGCATGATAAATTTTTTAGAACCGTTTATAGAAAATCTAGCAGAAAAAACTAATACCCTAAGATATTTGTTAAAAAAAGATATATTATGATTATGGGATGAAAATTGTCAAAAGTGCTTTGATTTATTAAAAGAAGTCATATCTAAAGCACCTGTGTTAACTAATTAAAATTGCAACTTACCTGTGATTTTGTCGGTATTCATCAAAGAATTTCATTCATTCATCAAAGAATGCACTGGGAGCGGTCTTGATGCAAGACAAACGACCCATTGCATATAGTTCAAGAGCACTTACCCCCTCTCAACAAAACTACGCCCAGATTGAAAAAGAATTGTTTGCCATACAGTTTGGATGTAATAAATTTCACCAATATATTTATGGCAGTAAAACAACTGTTCATACTGATCACAAACCTTTAATTTACCTTTTTAAAAAACCTCTTCATGAAGTACCTGCAAGGCTACAAAGAATGATGTTATCGTTGCAAGGTTATGACCTAGAAGTAGTTTATGTACCTGGTAAATATATGTATATAGCAGATACTTTGTCAAGAGCCTCACTTAGTGATACATACATACCTCAGTATGAGCAAGACTTATAGTATCATGTTAATTCAGTATTCTCTAATCTCTCAGTAAGTAAGCCTTATTTAAAATTTATATTATTAGAAAGCAAAAATGATGAATCTTTAAATCTGCTCAAGTCTTATATTCAGAATGGTTGGCCAAGAAGCAAAAATAAAGTAAGCTCTCTTGTGAAACCATATAGGAACATTCAAAATGAAGTACATATAATGAATGACTTAATATTTAAAGGCAATAGGCTTATTGTTCCAAAGTCCTTGCAAAGACAGATTTTAGATAAAATACACTGTGGTCATTTAGGTATTAATAAGACACTAAACATCGCTAGAGAAACAGTTTATTGGCCAAATATAAACGCGGATGTTAAGAACTTAATTGATCAATGTTCCGTCTGTGCTAAATACAGATCAAATCCACCCCGTGAATCGTTGAAATGCCATGAGATATCTTATCTTCCATGGGAGAAGGTAGGTATAGATTTATTATATTTTGATGGAGAAAATTTCCTTGTCTGCATGGATTATTATTCCAAGTACATTGAGTTAGCTTCTTTGCATAAGAATTACACTGTCGATAATGTTGTTAAAAGTCTAAAATCGTTTTTCGGTCGACATGGTATACCCAAGGCATTGGTGTCTGACAATGGTCCACCATTTAACTCCTGCAAATTCAAGTCTTTTCTTGTTGATTGGGATGTAGAACACATAACCACCAGTCCGTACTGGTCGAGGTCTAATGGCCAAGCTGAAACTGGGGTTAAAATTGTCAAGAACATATTAAGAAAATGCAAAGAAGATGGCTCGGATATACATTTGGCGTTATTACACTATCGCAACGCTGCGAAGGGAGATTTTCCCAGTCCGGCCGCATTATTAATGTCTAGAAACTTGCGAGTAAATTTACCAATTCTTAACAAAAAATTAAAACCTAAAATTGTAACATTTTCGACATTTGAAAGATGTCATAGATATAGCAGAGACAAGATGTCTTTTTATTTTGACAGGAATGCGAAGCATACACCTTATGACTTTCAGCCGGGGAATGACATTTACTTCAAAAAAAATCCTAAATCGTTCTGGTCTCCGGGAATAATTAAAGAGAAATTAGGATGTGGTAGATTGTATTATGTTGCGGATCTAAACGGTGTTGTGTATAGGAGGACTAGGGGACACATTAGACCTAGAAAAAAGAATTTAAAAGAAATAAATCCTCCACCTTCTTTTTATGGCGATGGCAGCACAATCAATATGCCTCCCATGCAGGAGAGTATAGATCCCATGAGTTTAACACAACGCGGAAACGGTCCCGTTCAAATTGCATTAACGATGAGAACTGTGTTCCTATGGAGAGTCTAGAAAATACCGGTTACGTAACCAGGTCTGGTAGAAGTGTAAAGCGTCCTAAACTGTACATGCATGAGAAATTTGAGTAGATAAGTAATGTATTTGTTATTAGTTATGTACCTATATTTTTAGTTTGCTTTTATACTCGAAAAGGGAGGTGTTACATATATCAACAGTAAGATGTAACTGTCAATGTCATTCATTATTGACATTGACAGATGTCATAAGTAAAGCCTATCGAGTTGTTGAGTTTATTTTAGTTGGCCAAAAGGCTATACATAGTGTAGACGTATATATTGTGCTAAGCATATCTCATTACATATTGTAATACGTATTTGTGGTAAGCACCAATAAAGGAGAGTATAAGAATTGCTGCTGTATTATTATCGTCACCACACGAGCGCACGAAGGACTTACAATCAAGAGGTCGTAGACCAACACACCATGTAATATCATTTAATAAATAGTACATTAAATTTTAATTGAAATTAAATGAATTGAATTGAATTGAAAACAATGTACGAATAATATTTTGTCAGATCAGGATACAGACATAATTTTACTAACTTAAAATATCATTTAGTTAATAACTGATATTAATCATCAATCATAAATTACCAGGAAAGTATTTACTGATATTTCAATTCGAACATGTAATTGTTATAGCAAATTCATTTATCTCAATCTAACCAAACTTCTTCTTCGCCTTGTTGTAACCGTGAAGGGTTATATGTATATCATCGTGGGCTAAAACGAGACATGTGTCGTCGGCGAATTAAAATTTTTACAGTTTTTAATTACATAAGCGACATCGTTTACGTAGGTAATAAAGTGGCATGGTCCTAGCACCGAGCCGTGCGCTGTTCCTTCTGTCACATCAACTTCGATGCTTAGCTCGTCGCTAATACTCGCTTTACTACATATGTCCTATTAGTTAAATAATTTTTACACCACTTTAGTAATGGGACTCGAATACCACTTTCTTCTAATTTATTTATCAAAAAGTCATGTTGAAGTGTATCGAACGCCTTACTGTAGTCGATAAAAACTATCAAAACATGTTTTCGCGCATTTAAATAGTTATAAATAGTGTTAGTAAATTTAGACAAAAGTTGTGTTGTGCTTTTCTTACTTAAAATTCCATACCGATTACAGCTTATTATGTGGTTATCTAAGAAGAATGTATACATTTGTTTACAGATAATTTTTTCGATAATTTTGTCAATAGTATGGTTATAGGACGATAATTATCATAATCTTTATGGCTTCCCTTTTTATTAATTGGCCTCACTATACCCTTTTTCAGATCAGAGGGGTATTCCCCAGTTGCAACGGACGTGTTTATTAACTAGGCCAAGACTGGTGCTACATTTTGGGTTATTGTTGCAAGGTCTGATGCACGTATTTTATCTAGTCATAGTTTATGCATAGACTATAATTATTATAGGTTTTAACGACAAATACGTTAATACATTTCATCTTCACAATTACACAATTCTTTTCTAATAATATTGATTATTACATCAACGACTCATAACCAAGTAATGTTTAATATTTAACATAGTAGTTATTATATTGAAACGGCATTAATATTGGTGTTGCCAAAATATATTTAACTTTGAAATTTATTTTTTATTCTTCAACATCGCTATGGACTCCTTATCGTCATCATCATCAATTTCGTCTCACTCGGCCCTCTCAGACGAGCAGCAAAAAGACGGTATTGGTGAAGAGATAGATACCCGCTGTCAGGTAGAACACGTACCGCCATAGATACTCTGAGGTCTGAAATAAAAATTACATAACTTAATTATTATATAACAGTTAAAACCAACCAAGGGCGAGTCGGACTCTCAGGTTTCTATACAAAACGGCAAAAAAATTACGTTTGTTGTATGGGAGATCCGCAAAAATACCTATTTATTTTAGTTTGTTTTTTTCTCTAATGTTTTTTTGTGAATTCTAAAAATATCTTTGGTTGTTAAATATCGTTGGATAGCTGTTTGAGCGTAGATGTTTTTCTACATATCTGCAGAGCTGTTACAAAAAAATTACAGCTATCCTTTTTTTTTATATGCCTGAAAGAAATTAAAAAAAAATTTAAACCGCTTTCCAAAGTAAAAATTCACCAAAAGAAATTATTTTATACCAGCCCAAACAATATCCTACAACAGTTTCTAGAACTCAAGTTCAAATTTACTGGTACCGACTTAAGAATTAAGAAGATTGAGTAGGGAAATAGTTAAAATTTTAGCCAAATTTAAAAGGGGAATTATTTAGAAAATGAGATTTATTTCATACTTTTTGTGTATTTTTACTTTGGAAGTCAGTTAAATTTTTAGTTTTAAAATAATAACTTTTCCCTTTTTAGTGATATTTGTTAAATGATTATTAATACATTTTAAGAATGTTTAAAAAAAACGATCGAATGTATAAATGAATACGCGCCAAGCTTCCATTAGGTATTGTAAATAATATGATGATGATTATTACTTTAAGTTACAAGTGGCATATGCTTGCAGTTCTTTAAACAATGCCGAAATTTTCAAACGTGTATCTTTAAAGACTTTAGAAGTTCTGTTCAGTGCTTTAGGGTCCACACCTTGGTGCAAAATCGGATTTTTTGGTAGCATATGCTTGCGTTACTTCAACTAAAGTCAAAATCACTATAAGTGTCCATATAAATTTCGAGAAATTCTCTCGATTCCTCATGGATCCCATCATCAGGTTTCCACTTAAGTGACTAAAGGACGAATTTCGAACTTTACAGCAACAATTTTACAAATACATTCATAAACAGCAGAGTAATGTTCAAATATATCCGTGTCGGTGTAAAATACTATGAGAAGTACCTTTTATATCATCATAATATGTTGATGTATGGTATGATGATGGTAGTGATGATGATGATTACTCTAATTGACATAGTGACATATGCTTGCAGTTCTTTAAACAACACCGAAATCCCCAAATATGTATCTATAAGGTGTCTTCTTCAGTACTGTTCTGGTTATGTTCAGTACTTTTGGATCCAGGGTATATAGGGATATTGGAGCGATATCTTACTTTTTTGTAGCATATGCTTGGACTACTTCAGAAAAAGTCGAAATCACCATATAATATGTCCATATAAATTTCAATTCCTCATGGATCCCATTATTAGGTCACCACAATGATATCAAAAGGATAAATTTGGGATTATACCCTATACATCAAAAAAATAATTTTGAAAATCAGTCCACAGACGGCGGAATAATCTTTGAACATACAAAAAATATTTAAATACAGCCGAACGTATAACCGCCTCCTACTAGAAAAAAGTGAGAAAATAGATTTTTTATTTTTCAATCTTTTACCACGATTTAGTTTTCATAGTTAGCGGCAAAAACGCTATTAAAAATAATGAAACACCTCATTATTAGCTCCACAAGAAATACAAAAAGAAAAAACTTGAGAGGTGTCAAGGGACACCCGCATGGAACGAAGTTATAATATATATATTATAATATAAATATATAGTTGATAATGAAGAATGCCTATTTTGGAAGAAATATACATATACGGCTTGTATATATATATGCGCGCGAACTAGATGGCCGCGCCTTAGGTAGGGACAGGGGTGAGGGGGCGGGTTGCTTGCTGCTCGCAGTATTGCCGCCGCGAAGTCCGGCTCCGTACTGAGTAATAACATCAAGCGCTCTTCCGTCCCATCACTCGCAAACCTAAGGCCCGGCTAGCTAGTCACAATATGTAACAGTCATAACAGTCACAATGTGTAATTGCAAAATTCTACATTATTGTCAAGTTGATAAGGTCGTTTTTTGTATCATTCTTAATAGTCGTTATTACATTGTGATTTCGAGTGGCAAAAAGTGTCGTGCCTATAATCCGTCTAGCTCCATCAATTCGCAACGCGCCATAAGGAACTACGTTCCAATAAATTAAAATTACAAATTTTGAAAACAATGGCGGAGAGAGAAAGAAATCGACAATTTTATAATATATTTTAAGTCCAAAATCTCGTAAAATATAACTCTTGGAAATGATGGGAACTAAAAGCCCTTAAAGGATCAACATCGCCCTATGCCCTATCTAATATACAGGGTTGTATATTTGGAGATGAAAGAATTGTTTTTCTTTTCCTTGAAGTGTCCTTAATTTATCAACGAAACCAGGCTTTTCTTTAAGGATTAATTATTATTTTTTATTTACCCAATTTGTAAGCATTCCGAGATAATACCACTTAGTACTTAGGTACATACTTAGTTTTTGTTTGATAATACAGACTCTATTTTTATTTTCAGTAGTGACCTACATCAGACAAATTATTGGTTGGAAAACTCATATTATAAACAGCAAGTAACTAAATTAACTATTTAAAGTAATTAAATTAAGTATAGAACTGAAGGGTCAGGGTTGGAGAGTTATGTTTCAGTGCAAACGGCTATCACAACTTCACAGAAAACCGATGTGAAATATTGCTTAACTTCTTTTTTGTAGAGTGCAACTATTAGAAATGCTAGTAAATCTTGGTTGGGTCTATACCATCAGGCGATCCGTCTACTCGTTTGGCGGCCTCATTCCACTAAGCCTAGGCGCAGGGCTGTACTTATTATACGACATCCGTGTGATACTCGCTTACCATCAGGCGATCCGTGTACTCGTTTAGTGCCGGTCTGTTGACACGAGTGAAACTTACAACATCAGTGAGAATGAACCCAGCCACTAGAGGAGCTTGCGAGCCGACCAGGTTGGATACGAAGTTGCTGATGCTCATCATGATGCCGGAGTAGTTGGACGAGATGTCTATGTGGTTCACCTACAACGAGGAGCAGTTTTCGTAACGTATTTAGCAGTGGCGAAGTCTGGTTTTCCTTCATAGCCCTAGCCTATATGACAGGTAGGGATTTGGTCTTTTGAAGACCCTCATGTCTTCAAAAGTGGTAAATGAAGACGATAGGAATGGTGTTATAGGAACTCCATGCCTCTGGACTATTTAGGAAACTCGAGTGTTTTTCATGACCAATCAAACAGGTTGTAGTATGTGTCGTTAAAACATTGGGTTTATAGTTACTTGTTACTGCTTAGTTACTCTTGACTCCGTGGTTCAGTGGTTTAGAGCTTAACTCTCGACTCGGAGATAAAGCTTGTAAGCAACAAAAAATGTAATTTCCAAGTTTGGATAAAACAATGCAGCCTGGTCACCTGATTGTCTGACAAGAAAGATGATCCATGCCTCAGATAGGCATGTAAAAAGTCGGTCCTGTGCCTGATCTCTCACCAGTAATGGCGGTCATGCGTCCCACTAGGCTACGAGAGTAAAGGAAGAGAGAGTGCTATTGTGTACTGCGCACATACTTGGGTACTATTAAATAACTCTTGCAGCAAAAATGAAACCGGCCACTGCCACCGAAATCTGACTAGGAAGCTATATATTATATCTTATTTTACTTTTAAATCTTCTTCATGCTGAATCTATTTTACAATATTATGTGAATTGTGTTGTTGAAACAATTGCCATTTGAACGTATGTTAAGTCACTGATCCTGTAGATTTTGTTAATGAAGAATATTTCAAATTAATCTAATCTAAAAAATTCTCTTTATTAGTAAGTAAAATTTGCATGATAGAGTAATCAGCGATCGGACATCTTCACTAACTTTTATATTATTTGTTTCAAAGCACAAAAAAACGTAAAAGACTTACCTGAAATCTAACATTGCACGCAATTTTAAACGCACCAATTAATACAAGAATCGTTTCCACAACAAATAAATTCTTTGGCACTAATGCTAATACTATGAGACCTAACGCTGCTGAAATACTTCCTGAAACGAAATAAAATGTAAATAGTAAGTAATTAATACATAAACATAAATTAACTATTAAAGAACCATGTCGGTGGCCTCGGCCGGAGGTACACCAAAGCAACACAAAAACTGAAAAAACGCTTGCCTCGTGTTTCGCTGAGTAATTATACTTAAGGCTCAATGGGAATCGCTTACCGATTTAGCGATTTATCGGTTACATAATTTATTCGTTTCCGGTCTATTAAAACTTAAACGGAAACACTTCAAACAATTTAATTTATTGCACGTAAACTTACCTATGGAATTACACAATTTTCTCGTATGCGTAACACTCAAAATGTTCTTAACAATTAACATATCCGAGAACCAGGTAAAAAAAAAGTTTGCGATCCACATCACCATAAATGGAAGTGCTGTTAGCAGGCCACTCTGAAATGAAGAAAAAGAACATGATGCTTTCAAAAATGATAATGCCATCAGAAGTTGTATGAAAGGCTCAGCGCAAACGGACTATTGACGAACGCGTCTGGTGGCCACCGCTTAAAATTTTCACATATTTTTCGAGTCGCGTCTACTGGTCACATATGTAGTCTGTCACGACTGCTGAAGGTGAATATCCCACAACAGCTGCTGTGGATCGCCCGTTTGTGCGGAGCCTTAGACCCTTTCAAATAGCGTGATAACCCAAAATCCATAAACGAAACAGAATGAATGGGCGCTATTAAATGCAAGGGGCGCTATCTCACACGGACGGTAACATAAACTTCTTGATAATATTGTTTTGGTATATATTTCACTGTTGATGGCTGATTGTAATAAGAGGGTAAGTGTTTGACATTTTAATTTATTCATGAGTTAATAGTAAATGAAGTAGGAATTTACCACAAAAGAGGTTTATTGTTTATTCAAATAAATTCATACAAGTATTTTAAAAATATAGTTCCTTTATATATATATATATATATATATATATATATATATATATATATATATATATATATATATATATATATATATATATATATATATATATATATATATATATATATATATATATATATATATATATATATATATATATATATATATATATATATATATATATATATATATATATATATAACATACAATATGTAGCGGAGTTTTATCGACATGTCTCGAGCTACAACCCAATTTCAAAGGCAGTATAAACAATGGTATAAGGCACTGCCATCCCCAACATTCAACGACCAAAATAACACTCGTGTGGTCAAAGGGTAAAACAGTAAAATAAGTGACATAAATCATAACTTATGGCTTGAAACAAATATTTTAGAATCTAGTCTAGTAAATATATATATATATATATGTATATATATATATATATATATATATATAAGAAAGATGTTATTGTATACTATGAACTGTAAATGATGTAAGGAAAAAGATATAAAAAATGAAAGAACAAAAAACAAAAAGAACATAAACAGCCCTGATCACGTTATGGGGACGGGAAAAAAAAATTGGTTGTTATTGCTCACTTTAATAGCTAATTTATGTTAGACGACGCCATCTATTGGCAAACGTTTCTAACTGGAGCTTCATTTCCAATATTCCTTTATTGTGACAGTTGGATTATGCATTACCGCTAGTTGTCAGTTAAAGAAAAAACATTATGACAGTAGGAGTATATAAGGGCTGTCGCGATTTGACAGGGCCTTTTTCTCCTGCCGAATTTTATTGTTGAAGTTTTTCTAGATACAAGTATAATAATTATATTTTAACCCCGTGTTCCACGGTGAGTATTTTAAATATCTGTGTTGTGAATATTAGGAAAATCAGGCTTGTATTAAAACGCATTATTCTTTCATGTAAATTATCATCTTGGTAAAATTAGTTGTCAATTATTTGATTGGCCATACCACGTGCTATCATTTGAGGTTTCATCTCACGTTCTTGCATTGTTAAAATATTAGGATATTTGTATCCATGCCTTAATTATTCTGTATATCATCATTTATATTGTAATGGTCACACAGCCCGTGATTTTGATCGTTTGGGGTTACGATCACACTGGCTGTGGGACGGGACTCCTACACACACGTTTTTTATGAATTTTCCAGGGAACTTCGTTACGGGTAACTCGGGTAACGTTACGGGACTCAAAAAGAAATTTTGAAAAGTCTTTTTAAAATAAAAAGTTAAGTTATTTTTGAACTTAACTATTTTTAACGACTGCATGGTTGCAAAAACAACGCAACGAAGATTAGTTATATCAAATATGGCAGCTTGTGGCTTTCGTCTCGTTCACAGACTTACCGGAAGAGGGAGCTTATCTGTAACGGTAAACGACATCTAGCGGCTGTGATGTGGAAAGAAGACGATGTACTCTCATAAAGGACTTTGGACATCACGTCAAACGGAACATAATAACATAATATCCAAAAATCGAGAGAGAAAATGTTACAAATCGAAAAGATTTTATACAAGTCGTGTCTGATCTTCTTTTATGTAAAATCGATTGCAATTCTAATGTCTCGCTAAAACTCGGGAACGACTGGACCGATTTGGCTAATTTTGGTCTTGAAGTAATTGTGGAAGTTTGGGGAAGGTTTAAACGCTGAGAAATATTAAAAGTGTATATAGGTTTAGATATTATTTATTCCAGGTAAGACAGAACAACGTGTGTCGGGATAACTAAAAACAGCGCATAATAAATAGTTCATCAAATTTCAAATTTCAAAAATCAAAAAATAGATTATTCATTTCGCTTATGGTGGTAAATATGTCTGGTAAGCAGTTTGGCAGGGTTTTGCAGAGTCGAGAAGATTATAAGGAAATGCTTGCCAAGCAGCTAGTCAACCACTAGCGTGTATTATTATGTAACACATTTAAATAATAAGAGAAGCTAAAACTGTATGTGCAGTTTAACGAGAATAGTGCGAACAGAGGTGTATGATATTTGGCACGGTTAAAGTTAAATTAATGTGGAGGCAGGTGTTAAAAAAGCCTTAAATAATGCTTAGGAATACATCAAATTAAAAAAAAATGTTACACGTTGGTCAATTTGTCCGAAGTCCGAACATTTACATTATTTTTCTTTATCTAAAAGGCAAAAGAATCTTTATAAAGTAAAAAGTTAAAAATTATATTAATTGTTATGACCGAAATTGGACCACAGGGCGTCCTCTAATACATATTGCTACGTCGGTACGACGTTTATTATCTAAGTACGTAAGCCGGAAATCGTGATGATAAACTGACGTCGTCGTCACGTGTATTGACAACTGATAATAATTATTTATACTAAATACTTTCGATATTTGATTCCGCCAGGCGTTTAGAGCATCAAACAGACGCCAGGCATCGCGTGAAATTAGTAGGAATTGCGGAAAATAGTATTTAAAACGAATTTATAGTTTCTGTTAAACACCATACAATACCATTTCAAATTAAATAAGTTTATTAATTTCAGAACAATCGTAACCGATACTAGTTAGCTTACATTTCAATGGTTGATTGGATTTTGCCTTTCATTTGGAAGCTTAACAATATAATTAACGAAACTCAGCTCTTGTTTGATGTTAATCAGAAGGCCAATTCAGGTAATTTAAAAACTAGGCAACTGAGAGTCGGACTCGTGCACGACGGGTTCCGTACAAAATGACAAAAAATCGTGCTTATTGTATGGAAGCGCCCCCTTAAAATATATTTATTGTATTGCGGCTACAGAAACTTTCATCATCTGTGACAACTTTATTTATTTATTTTATTTTATTTATTTATTTATTTATTTAATGCACAAAACACATAACAATCGGAATGAAGTAAAATGATAAATACAGTTTGTGACCTAGATTGTAAGGTAACATAATATGTGCATACTATTAAAAAATACATTGCAAACTATAACATTAGCTCAGTAACTACATAGAGAAAATATAACTATAATACATAATAATTTTAAAAAGTTAATAATTAAAAAAACAAATTAAAAAAGGTGAACACTAGAAATTGGTTATTTGGAACCTTCTAAGGTGATATGGAGGATGTCTTTAACGATTTTTATATACGATTGAAGCTTATCAAAAATGTCTAAATTTTTATTTTGTTTTGAATAATTATTGTATTGACGAGCCATGCCTGTTAAGGGGTTGAAGTAGGATATATTATTTTTGTAGACTTGCAAGGCAAATAGGTTTATGTTATTTGCTCTACGAGCACTAAATTTAATATTGAAGTTAATATGCGAGAGTGAGTTAGGTGAGTCTAATAAATTATGTATAATTTTATAGAAGTAAAGAAGATCAGAGAAGATGCGCCTATTCTCAAGAGTCTGTATTTTGAGATTAACTAGCCTATCGTGATAATTTAAATTGGAACGTCCTGGGTTATAAAGGTAGAAAAGAACCTTGACGAATTTCCTTTGTACACGCTCAATGTCCTCTATGTGAACTTTATAATTTGGAGACCATACGGGGCTCCCGTACTCTAAGATAGTCCTCACGAGAGTGGAGAATAGATATAGAGTACTGTTAGGTTTTTTGAAATCTTTAGTTGTCCTTAAGACAAATCCTTGAATTTGATTTGCTTTGCGTAAAATGTGTTCATAATGAGCACGAAAGGAAAGTTTCTCGTCAAAAAGGACACCCAAATCTTTAACAACTTGAACGCGGGCAAGTGCTTGACCATCATTTCTATATATCCAGTTAATTTTATTACGTTTTTGAGTGAATGAGATAACAAAGCACTTCCTAACGTTCAAGTACATACGGTTTGCTTTACACCAATCTGATATTTTGTCAATGTCTCGCTGAAGGGCCAAACAATCTTCATTTTAGATATCAGGTTGAAAATCTTAAGGTCATCTGCGTACAATAAACAATTATAAGACAGTTCTAGTATTAAATCGTTGATAAAAATCACGAATAATAGAGGCCCTAGGTGGAAACCGATGTAACATCGGCCGGTGAGGAAATAAAACCCTTCAACGCTACTAGTTGATTCCTATTCTTTAGATAAGAGCATATCCATCTATACAGGTTTCCATGAATACCATAGGACGCTAATTTACGACAAAGTAGGCGATGATTTACTTTATCAAAAGCCTTCGTAAAATCAGTGTATACAGTGTCTACTTGGCTACCAATAGAAAAAGCTTGGCAGAGGTAATTTTTATATTCCAATAAATTTGTGACAGTTGATCGACCTTTCATAAAACCGTGTTGCTTGTATGAAAGAAGTGGTTTCATGTGACTGTAAAGATGACTATAGACTAAAGATTCAAATATTTTAGCGAAACAGGAAAGAATGCTTATAGGTCATTAATTTCTACAATCTGTCTTATCACCACTTTTAAATATTGGGATAATATGTCTGCCGTCCTTATCATAAACAACGCAATCGACATTTTTTATGAAATTTAGTTATTAGTATATTCGGAATCGCTGAAACGAGATCTACCAGGATCAATCACTCGTTTTTTAATATCTTCCATAGTTTTAATTTTATTGTTAGTCATAAACAGCGTATGTGATCTTTTCCAAACTTATTACTAGTAATAAACATCATATGCAAACATGCGTGTTTATGGCTATTTTACTTAGAATTTCGACGTATGAAATACTAAGCATAAATAACGCATTTGGTACTTGTGACTTAGTAAAGTACATATTTTTACCATTTTATACAAATCATAAACATCACAAAATCACATGCGATGTTTATGCTTAGGAATAACATTTCATTCACATCTATATTTCATTTCTCATTTACATTTTATCTGCCACTTGTGTGTTTTATGACTAGTATTTAATAAGAATTTAAACAAGATAGCAAGAAAATAAGTAACGCAATTGTTACATTTGCGATTATTAAATACAAATTAATAATATATGAATTTAGTAACGTGCCAATTACGTTTTTGTTACTTTTTTATATATTATTGCTCTGAATTACACTAAATTTTAATTAATTATTTACACGTACCGTTTGTTTCGTGAGTGGTACATACTCACATATTCTGTGAAATAATAACTTCAAAGATATTAATTTCCATCAGTAGTAACATTTATTAACATTTTTATAAGTAAAGAATAATTATTATAAGTAAATAATGTTCGTAAGTAAATTCTTACGAGTATAATTATTCACATAAAATAATTATTCTCTACTTATAAAAATGTCATTACCAACTCGGTCATTACCAACTTTTAAATGATAAACGGACAAACTCTGTCTCTGATTGTTGCTTGTTGTTATTCTTCTATGTACTTCTTTTTGGTCTATCATACATTTTATGAATACGTTCTTCATAACTCATATTAATATAAGTATCATGAATTTTCTTCCTTGGTTCATGATTTATTTTTGTGTAACATTTCTTTTTACATGTTTCAGTACCCGGTTTTTTTTAATGATTAGTCTTTCAAAATTTCTTTAATTTTTCTCCTCTGCCTTGGATTTCCAGATTTTGTCATTTCGTCAGTAATGCTTTCTTCCTGATTAGTGTTATTATTGCTTACCACATTTAAATTTTTCTGTTGGTCGTTTATAATAGGCTTTTCTGCTGTGTTATTTTCCTGCTGAGTTGATTCGTCGCTCGCTATCTCTTTCGTAGTATTTTTCGTCAGTATTTACTTACGAGTATTATTTACTTATAAGAATTATTCTCTACTTGTATATGTAAAATTTTAATACTTTTTACTACTGATTTAAATTAATATCATTGAAGTCATTATTTCACAGAATGTGTGACACTTTCATATTTGTGTTATGTTATTGATACTTTGTTTTATGTTATGGTTTTCATTACAGGAAAACTAAAACTAAAAAAACTAAAAAGGTAGAAGAAAAGAAACAAAAGCTTCATTAAAAAACCCGTGTAATGAAACATGTAAACAGAAATGTTACACAAAAATAAATCATGAACAAAGGCAGAAAATTCATGATACTTATATTACTATGAGTTATGAAGAGCAGGGAGTATTCATAAAATGTATGATAGACCAAAAAGAATTACATAGAAGAATAACAACAAGTAATAATCAGAGACAGAGTTCGTATGTTTATCATTTAAAAGTTGGTAATGACCGAGTTGAGGTATGTAAGTCATATTTTTTAACTACACTTGGATATAATGCTAAAAATGACGCCAAAATTAGATGTGTAATAAAAAAAGCCTTTGATGAGCGGATTTTTTTAATTATCAAGATGACGTTTCCCAACATAAATTAAAAAAAAATGAGCCACTTAAAGGATATGATGGCTATCAGGTTTGAGAAAGGGCTCTACGAAATGAAATATAAAAGAAGTCATTCTGATGACGAGTTTCAGGATCTTGATTTTTTGCAAGTTAGAGTGAAAAAATCACAAGAATTTCCTACAGTCACTGCTAAGGTACAACCGCGAAGTATTAATGAAGAGC
Source organism: Phengaris arion (assembly GCA_963565745.1). Taxonomy (NCBI): domain Eukaryota; kingdom Metazoa; phylum Arthropoda; class Insecta; order Lepidoptera; family Lycaenidae; genus Phengaris; species Phengaris arion. The sequence goes on along the minus strand of OY751446.1, from coordinate 921,467 downwards.
GAAAACTGTCCATTATTTCAAAGCTTGTTCCTCTAAAAATACTAAACATTTTTGGTATAGTTTATTCGTTTCTGATGCCAAAGATTTAACTCAAAATTACTGATTTTTTCTACTAAATTAGTATCTTAGATTTTATTTTGATATGTTTTGTTTTTTATTTTAAGTTTATCAATGAAAGAGTTCGTTTTTTTTTTGGTTCCAGGGGACAATTTTTTTAATTCCCATTATCCTTGTTATTTACGTAGTAAATTATTGCTCATTACATAAAAATGCGTGATCTGTTATAAATTATAACTTATAATTATGTAGTAAATAACAGATTGGATAGATTCATTGTTCTATTTTATATTATATTGTGTTTTATAATTTTACAAAGAGATAATTATTACTTACTCAAAGAAAACCTGATTTCAATTATTTTAGTTCAACTAATAATAAGTTAAGTATTGCCATGAAAATGATTGTGATAAACTAAGTACAACTAATAAATTAAGCATTATCGCACCGTCCATTGAGTGCTATGCATCTATTTTAAGCACATAATATTTTATTGACGGACTTCTTTTTGTTATTCTAATAAATATTTAAAATGATTTAAGTTGTTTTTTTTGTTCGGTTACAAAAAAAAAATAAACGCATGTGAGCTGATGATGATGTGCAACATATACGTTATAAATGTGAACTTAAATGTAAGTAAATCCATTATCTTTGCTAGATATAAACAACACAAATGCATTTTCCTAGACATAAACAACGCAACTGTCATACATGCGTTGATTATGCTTAGTAAATTAACATTATTACAATCCATGTTTTCTAGTCATAAACAATTTTTCGTCTTTAAAAATATTCAAAATAACTAAATATATAAATATAGCATCGCACATGCAAAGTTCACATTCAAAGGCACCAAACAATACAAAAATATTTGGAATATTCCTGTTAGTTTCATAGGGACAACAAAAAAAAAGAATTAAACTTTAGGCGCGAATTACTCGAAAGTTGCCGCCATGCAAATGCGTTGTTTATGATAAGGGCGGCAGATGTGCTGTCTTCCAACGATCAGGGAAAGCGCCATTGACTAGAGATTTGTTGTAAATGATAGTTAGAGGTATGAGTAACTCCGCAACAAGCAGCTTTATAAAATAAGGGGGTAACAAATCAGGCCCGGCACCTTTATTAGGATCTAGTTTTTTAATTTTTAATATTATATCACTTTCTTCGATTAATACATTGGACAACGTGTTAGGTGAACAATTGCTATCAGAGCTAGTGCAAAAGTTACGATCACTTTGGAGGTCATGACTGCTGTCGAAAACTGAAACAAAGTAACGGGAAAAAAGATTACAAACCTCCTGACCGTTTGATGACGATATACCATCAAATTTGACAGTGTTCGGTATAGAAACGTGACCTTTTCTATTGTTTACATAACGCCAAAATGATTTTATGTTATTTTTAAGAGAACTCTCGGTCGCGGAAATATATTTGTCATAACATCTTTTAGTTAGAGCTTTACACCTATGTCTAAGCACAGAGAACACATCATAGTCGCGGGGGTTTCCAAATTTTTTGTAAAGTTAATGATATTTATTTTTTCTTGGTTGCATTTTATTAACGCCCTACTATACCAAATAGGGTATGATGAAGTTTTATTACATACGGTAGGAGTGTGTTTTTTTATTATTTTAAATAGTGTGTCATAAAAGGCATCTGTGCACGAGTTAATAACATTAGATCGCAAAATATGCTGCCAGTTAACACGATTTAAATCAGATTTTATAGTTTACAACGTCGCATTTCTTAAAATTTAGCCGTTCAGTGAGACATTGACGAAGCTCTTTAGACATTCTAGGTAAAGATAAACAAATTAAAATTGAGGGATGGTGCTTATCCACTTGGCTTAATGCGATCTCTTCGTTAACACTTACCGTCTCCATGTTTGACAATACTAAATCAAGAAGACGATCATTGCAGTTTTTGACATTATTATACTGTTTTAAATTGCAGAAAGACAAAAATTCGCTTAGAATGTAGAGCTTTTTATTGTGTGTATGAGGTATCGCTGTATTAAGAATGTTATTACACCAAGCAGTGTAATAGTCGGGGGTGTTGAAATCGCCCACAAGCATGAAGTTGTCAGCGGGGCAGCAATTAATAAGCAAATTTTGACAGTGGTTATAGAAACTTTCTAGAAGATTATGGCTAAGGTCAGGTGGCAGATAACAAAGCGTGATTCAGTGTGCGAATCAAAAATGTTATTTATAAATAAGCATTAAAATGAGATTATAAATTAGATTGAAATTTAAAAAATATACAACAATTCAGTCTCAGTGTAAGTTCACGAAAAGTAGCCTACAGGAGATAGTTAATTTTATTCAATCAATGAATTCACGGACTCTGCACGATGTGCGTGTTAAAGCTCATTTAATTACACAAGGAGTGGTAACCTAAAAACCCACTTGATAGTGCTCCTATCTGATATGTGGACAATAAAATAACATTGAATTAAATACAGCCACATGTCTTGTTGTGACCATGAAAATCAAATTAATTATTTAATCTGATCACAAAAAAATAATTCGTAAACAATGAATAATCTCTTTTTTGATTTTTGAAATTTGAAATTTGATGAACTATTTATTATGCGCTGTTTTTAGTTATCCCGGCACACGTTGTTCTGTCTTAACTGGAATAAATAATATCTAAACCTACATACACTTTTAATATTTCTCAGCGTTTAAACCTTCCCTAAACTTCCACAATTACTTCAAGACCTAAATTAGCCAAATCGGTCCAGTCGTTCCCGAGTTTTAGCGAGACATTGGAATTGCAATCGATTTTATATAAAAGAAGATCAGACACGACTTGTATAAAATCTTTTCGATTTGAATTCGAACATTTTCTCTCTCGATTTTTGGATATTATGTTATTATGTTCCGTTTGACGTCCAAAGTCCTTTATGAGAGTACATCGTCTTCTTTCCGGCACTCGGAACTCTAGATGTGGGAAAATAGCTTATCAGTCCTTGTAAATCGGTGCCTTGAACCGGGTTTATAGGTCCCGTACCGTAGTTGGCGGTGCTTGTACCCGTAACGAAGTTCCCTGGAAAATTCATGAAAAACGTGTGGGTAGGGGTCCCGTCCCACAGCCAGTGTGATCGTAACCCCAAACGATCAAAATCACGGGCTGTGTCACCATTACAATATAAATGATGATATACAGAATAATTAAGGCATGGATACAAATATCCTAATATTTTAACAATGCAAGAACGTGAGATGAAACCACAAATGATAGCACGTGGTATGGCCAATCAAATAATTGACAACTAATTTTACCAAGATGATAGTTTACATGAAAGAATAATGCGTTTTAATACAAGCGTGATTTACTAAATATTCACAACACAGATATTTAAAATACTCACCGTGGAACACGGGGTTAAAATATAATTATTATACTTGTATCTAGAAAAACTTCAACAATAAAATTCGGCAGGAGGAAAAGGCCCTGTTAAATCGCGACAGCCCTTATATACTCCTACTGTCATAATGTTTTTTTCTTTAACTGACAACTAGCGGTAATGCATAATCCAACTGCCACAATAAAGGAATATTGGAAATGTAGCTCCAGTTAGAAACGTTTGCCAATAGATGGCGTCGTCTAACATAAATTAGCTATTAAAGTTAGCAAAAACAGCCAATTTTTTTTATTATTTTTTTCCCGTCCCCCTAACGTGATCAGGGCTGTTTATGTTCGTTTTGTTTTTTGTTCTTTCATTTTTTATATCTTTTGTCCTTACATCATTTACAGTTTATAGTATATAATAACATCAACTTTATATTTTTACATTCTTTTATCACATTACAATCTTACATTATTTTAATCAGGAGTAATCAATAGATTACAGTCAACAGAGCATATGTCAAAAACCAATAAATCCAATAAAATAACATAAAATCCAACTAAAAATTTTTCGTAAAATACAGTAATATCCAATATAACAATAATAATAATAATAATAATTCACAATAATAATAATTCCCATTAAAATATTCATTAAGAATAATGATTCCAGTACAAAGACTCAGTAAAATACAATCATAATATCAACAACAAAACGACGGCACAAAGTAAAAGACTAACCTAATATCACAGCAAAACATTTTAAACAATAGAACCTAACTAATATCACACTAAAATATCACAATTTTTCTTACATACTACACCCACTATCTTCTTACAAAAGGCGAGGAAGATGTCGCTCTTTTTGCCCCCGAGAATGGAAGGCAGATTCTCACCCGTCATGGATGTGCCCAATTTTTACTCAATATCATATCTATTGCTAGCAAAGATTGGGCACTCCAGTAACAGGTGAGGAACCGTCTCCTCAACTCCCGGCTGACACGAACACGACGGATCCTCCTTCAGCTTGAATCTGTTCAAGTAGAAGGCGAATCCGCCGTGTCCGGTCAGAATCTGTGTGGTGTAGTGTGTGATGTCTATTTTATTGACTATCGTGTATGCAGCAGCAGCGCTTGGGAAAAAGAGCTTCGTGACTCCGGCCGTCCCTCCCACTTCGTATCTCCTGTCCCATTCCTCAACCGTATCCTCTCTTAAGATACGCTTGACGAATGAAACAGGACACAGATCGTAGTCAGGTTTCCTTTTCAATCGCAGCGCGGCCTCTTTGGCTAATTCGTCAACCCTCTCATTCCCTCTCAACCCTGCGTGCGCCTTAATCCAAAACAGGGAGACCTCCCGCTTCTGCGATGCAGCTTTTCGGAGGGCCGCCCTTGTTTGCACTGCCAGGGGATGAGGGGAGCTAAGGGTGACTGCCTGGAGAGCCTATCTGGAATCGCTAAGGATACCGACCTTCGCCATTTCACTCTTGCAGTATACTCTACTATACTTACTGCTCTCTGGAGCGCTAGAAGCTCGGCTTGGTAGACGGTGCAATACGGCGGCAACGCAAGCTTGACGGCCTTCGTCTCGGCCTCGCCCTTCCATACGGAGAGTGCGGCTCCGACTCGACCCTCAATCTTGCTGCCGTCCGTATAGATCCTATAGACGTAGCTGTTAACCACGTCTGCATATGAGTACTCGTCCACCAACCCGAACCTCAGCTCTACCTGCTCTGCCGGATATGGGTCCTCGATCGCTGGAGCCATTCGTTCCACCGACCTGTCCTTCAACACCGGGTGTGGTACCCCCTTCTTGATCTCATAGAGCCTCGAAGCTTCGAGTATCCTGAGATCAAGAGGGAGTATCCCAGCCAACAGCATTGCAGAGTTCAGGGAGACGGTCCGATATGCTCTGCAAATCTTCTGGGCAAAACCCCGTTGGACGGAGTTGAGCCTTTTTTGGACCCCCATCTTTTCCACGGTGGGTGCCCACGCTGCTGATGCACACAAAATAGTCGGTTCTATAACCGCTGTGTAAATCAGTCTTATTACTTGGGGGTTAAGCCCCCACCCTACACGAGCTGCACGCGCTAATATCTTATTGCGGCTGATGGCCTTTTGGCAGACATTACTGACGTGGGCGTTAAAAGTCAGCCCGCTATCGATTATTAAGCCCAGGGTTTTTATCTCATTTTTATATTCAGTGTCCACACCCCCCATTCTCAATCTGGGTTTGTCAAATTTTAATTTTCTAGTGGACAGTACGGCGCAGGTCTTCTGTGGTGCGAATTTAAGCTTATTTATTTTTCCCCATTCGGCTATTTCATCGAGAGCCTTGTTCTCGACCCTCTCTATCTCCAGGGCTGTTCCACCCTCAAAAACCAGGACTATGTCGTCGGCGAATGCCTGACAGAACACCTTCTTTTCTTCTAGCGTCCATAGCAGGGGGTCTAACAAGAGGTCCGACAGGATTGATCCGCCTATGGATCCCTGCACGCACCCCTTGTTGGTCTCCCTGCTCACTTCCATACCCGCATACCTTACATTCACTCTTATTTCACTCAGGTAGCTGCTGATCACCCGCCTCAGGTTCCTCGGACACCCAATTTCAGCTAGCCTAACCTTTATGGCCGGCCACCAAGCATTGTCGAAGGCCTCCTCTATGTCCAGTGAAACCACAACAGAAATTTTCTTCTCTTCTCTCCGTTTTCTGATGTGGTTCACCAACCTATAGAGGGCGTCTTCGGTGCTCCTTTGGGGCATGAAGCCATACTGGTAATAGCTAATCTTAGGCAGCAGGTAGAACCTGAGTCGGGCGACCAGCATCTTCTCGAAGATTTTGCCGAGAACAGGCAGGAGGCCGATCAGTCGATAGGCTTTTTGGTACCCGATATGATTCCTTGCCCGGCTTTCTCAGCACCACCACAGTCGCCTGCTTCCACTGTTTGGGGAAGCATGCGACAGTGAGGCACTTGTACAGTAGAGCAAGAAACCATTCCGGGTCACATTCTACAACGTGTTGGCAAATGTCAGACGTGAGTCCGTCCGCCCCAGGGGCCTTTTTGGGGTTGAAGGACCTTACGGCTCTCTTCAACTCCTCCATGATGTAAGGAGGGTCGTCCGGACCCGCCGGCGGTTCGGTGTCCAAGGACTCCGCCCGCCGGCGCGTCCGCCGATGTTCCTCACTTTCATCACGTTCCTGGTCCTCGGGGTAGAAGGTCTTCGCCAGCCATTCCGCGGAGCTTCGGGCGTCGAGAGTTTCACTGTCCCTCGTAAGGGGCAGATCCTCCTCCCTCCCTGTGGCTCTGGTCAACACCCTGTAGATACCCTCCCCGACCCCCTCCCTATCCTGCTTCCGGCAAAACTCCTTCCAGCTCTCATCTTGCGCATCCTTTACTGCCTTTTCATATTTCTCCTTTTGTTCCAGGCACAGCCCAACCACGCGGTCTCTGCGATCAGGCACTGCGTTCCGGATCCTGCGTCTCCTCGTGGCAACCTGCTTCTTCATCTGCGCGAGCTCATCATTCCACCACGACAATGTGAATTTTTGTGTGTGTCTTTTAGTCGGCATTGTGTCCCTGCATGTCTGTGTGATCGCTCCTGTGTATCTGTCTATTAAATCCTCTATTTGTTGTATGCTGCGTATTGTGTCCATGGCTTGTATAGTTAATTGTCTGTCCGACATCAGCTGGGTCAGTTTCTCACGAAACTGAGTCCAGTTTGCCTTCTGTGTGTTAAATATGCGTGTAGTTCGTATTATGTTCGTGCCTGTGGATTTCTGTTGTCTGATGCCGAAGGATATGCCGTTGTGGTCCGAGCTCGTGAGACTCTCCAGTCGCCCACTCGGTTCAGCAGGTCGTCGTAGCACGCTGTCACATCCACGTAGCTGGAGTACCTTTTCCCCCTCTGACCGTATCGAATGTCGGGATGTCCCCGATGTTGAGTATATGCATACCCATTGCTTCCAGTACGGCAGACACTTCCCTCCCTCGCGGGTCTTCCGCATCGCCACCCCACCACGGGCTCTTTGCGTTTGCATCACCTCCCAGGATCATCTTATCGGAATCTAGCTCTCTTCCTATCCGCATAAGATGATCCAGGTAGGGCCCCACAGGCTCATCGGACTCGAAGTAGAAGGACACTACAATCATCTCCTAGGCTTTGGTTCGGAGGGTGGCCACCACAATGTTGTTATTGCTGAGGCGTGTGTGTAGTTCGACATCCAACGTGTCGTCGAGTACTACAACACACGCCTTCACAACACCTCCCCCTTCCCCATGGCTAGAGCATCCCACCTCTTTCTTTCCATGCATTCCCTATCGAAGGCACTGTGCTCTTCGTTGCCTCTCCTAGCCTTCATGCAATTAATGCACTTGGGCCTGTCTCCTCGCCGCCACTTGTCGCATTCAGTCCTCAAATGAGGACCAGCGCAGTGGCTGCATCATACCTCACTCTCCTGGCAGTGCCATCTGGTTTTCCCATACTGGGGTATGGGGTTATGCAACGGGAGCACTGTACTAACGGACTGTGGTCTGTCACTTTCACTCTGCCTAGCCCAATATGGGCGTAGCCTACATTCATACATCTCTTCCAGATTTGTGGGCTGACTCTAGCCACGAGATGGTTTTGTAGAGGGTTCCTCGCACGCATCTCATACGCTACCTCAACCTTTCTCTCATTCCCCCTCCAGGCCCCCAAAGATGTCTGCATTTTGGTTGCAGAACGCAGTGACGAAGTCAGCTACGTCGACCTTCATCACATCTTTGAACGCCAAAAGGGGGTTTTTGTTCTTCACTTCTTCCACTACTAGTCCTTCATTCTTGCACAGTCTCTCCTTCACCTTATTCCTTTCTTCCTCATTCATACAACCTATGACGACTTTCCTATTCTTAACTTTCCTGACCCTCTCCACCTTTACCCAACCGTCTTTTGCATTTACAGTTTTTCTAATTTTTTCCAGTACCTCTTCCCCATTTTCCTGCCCATCCCTGGAGGACACCATGACTGAATGCAGGGCCCTTGCCTTAGGAGGTTTCTCTACGATACCTCTCGAGGCAACGCTCGCATAACTCGCCGGTTTGGCGACAGTTATGTTATTCTCTAGTAACGAGCTCAATTTACCCAATTTATCCCTATTTTCCTTTATGCTTTCTCCTATCTCCACCATCCTTTTTATGTTTTCTCTTATTAATCTATTATTCTCTTCCGGGTTTCTCACCAGAGCTTCGTCATCCGTATTTGAGCCTGCGCCGGCTGACCGGGGGGGATATATAGGGTCCTTCCCCGGCCCTCTATTGCTCCCAGCTCTAACACTGGTAAGTTCCTCGTCTAATTCTTTCACTATTTGGTAGAGCCTCTCTATAGCGGCGAAGGCTTGCTCCTTGTACTCTGTTTTAAAGTTTTTTGAGCTGTTAATGCTGCCTTTCGCTCGCTCTAGACAGGCTCTACCTTCTTTTGTTTTAGGTCTATTGGGGTGAGCGGGGCTTGCCGTTTTCTCTACTACGATAGCTTTTTTAGCCTTTGCTTTTTGTGTAGCTTCCGGCTTATGTTTATCTTTTTTGGTTGGGGACGTTACATTTCTTATTGTCATTGCCTGAAATTTATCAATACTGGTCCGCACAGCGGATGGTCCCGCTGGTTGCGATTAGGCTCTACCCTCGTCAACCTCGTTCCTTTGTGGTGGAGATATAGTGAATGTGTCGCTGGCTCGCTTTTGGGGAGTGCGATACATGTTGGGGGACTAGTCAAGTTTAAGTAAAAAACTAAAAAATTAAAATGTCAATTGGAATTCAATTGTAAATGGGAATAAAATAAAATAAATTAAAATAAAATTAAATAATAAATTAAAATTGAATTATAAAGATAAATGTTAAGATGATAAAATGTCAAAATAACTAACCTAACAGTTTCCCAAATAGGGGGTTAACTGGTCTAACCTAACTAAATAAAATTCAATAATAAACGTCAATTATAATTCCTGAACTAACAGTTTCCCCAATAGGGGGCTAACTGACCTACTCTAGCTAGATAAAATAATATGTAATGTAAGGAGTTCCCTAGGCGCACAATACAATCAAATGTCTTAACCTAGCAACTACACCAAAAATGGTGTAATTGGTCCTTACTCTAATTTTACAATTTATTCAGTAGCTCCAATAGGGGCTACTGGTCTGAGCAATTTATAACAATGTGTTGTACCTTTAGGTTAAGCTTTTCTCCAGGTGTTGCTGTTGTTCCAGTTGGTGCTGGCTTCGCAGGTAAGTTTTTTGCGTTTTCTTTTGTTTACAGGTGCTGCTGGTGTTCCAGGTATTCCAGTCTTCAAGGTGTGGCGTCGTCACTCTCCTCCGGTGCTGGTACCCGAAAACCGCAGCTTTCTAGGACGCCTGGAAGCCTTTATGTAACTTTTGTCTTTTGCAGGTGTTAACCCCTTTTGCAGGTGTTCGACTTTGGCCTTCCTGGATAGGGATTTAGCTGCTGGTGTCAGCAGTCAAAACCCCGTTTCGATACGAGGTACAGGAGCGGATATATAGCGGTTTGAAATTTTCCAAGATGGCGGCCAAATTTCAGTGTAGAAATTAGATCTTCCGCTGCTTCCTCGGCCTTTGGGATTTTGTGCTCGTTCTTCTGGGATTTTTGCGGCCTTTCCAGATATCCAAATCTCCCCCTCTAATTCGTCCTTGAAATTTTGATGTCCCCGATTTGGTTCAGATTCGTTCAGATCAGAGAAAAACATTATGACAGTAGGAGTATATAAGGGTTGTCGCAATTTGACAGGGCCTTTTTCTCCTGCCGAATTTCATTGTTGAAGTTTTTCTAGATACAAGTATAATAATTATATTTTATCCCCGTGTCCCACGGTTAGTATTTTAAACAGATACACAGTTAGTGTTGTGAATATTTAGTAAATCACGCTTGTATTAAAACGCATTATTCTTTCATGTAAACTATCATCTTGGTAAAATTAGTTGTCAATTATTTGATTGGCCATACCACGTGCTATCATTTGTGATTTCATCTCACGTTCTTGCATTGTTAAAATATTAGGATATTTGTATCCATGCCTTAATTATTCTGTATATCATCATTTATATAGTAATGGTAGCCCGTGATTTTGATCGTATGGGGTTACGATCACCCTGGCTGTGGGACGGGACTCCCACCCACACGTTTTTCATGAATTTTCCAGGGAACTTCGTTACGGGTACAAGCACCGCCAACTTCGGTACGGGACCTATAAACCGGGTTCAAGGCACCGATTTACAAGGACTGATAAGCTATTTTCCCGCATCTGGAGTTCTGAGTGCCGCTAGATATTCCGGACTAAAACTTGGTTTTAAAATTAGTCTGCACCGCCCTCGTGGACGATCTAACGACGACGATCGGACGCAGCGGTGACAGGAAGACGCTACCAGAAGTTGGAGCCCCATTTGCTCTCTCGCCACGTGCTTGACTCCTGGACTAAAGACCTGGACTCCTCAGTTAAGTTCCCACGTGGTTTAAAGCCCCTTAGATACCCTTCAGACACCAAAGTGGCTAAACCAGATTCTTCGGCCTTCTACCCAAGCCCCTTATTTTACTTAATATAATATATTGTCACGGTAATACATCTTTAAATTTTAATTTAACCCGTAACATAGTAACCGCTGACAACGAGTTCAAACGACGAACTTTTTACGCGATCGCGTGATTTTCGTCTACCCGATACTACGACCGCGATAAAAAATCTATAGATTATAAAATGTAACAGTTTTACGACTGTAAAAGACTCAAAAAGAAATTTTAAAGTGTTTTTGAAATAAAAACTTAAGTTATTCATGAACTTAACTGTTTTTAACGACTGCATGGTTGCAAAAACGACGCAACGAAGATCAGTCATATCAAATATGGCAGCTTGTGGCTTTCGTCTCGTTCACAGACTTACCGGAAGAGGGAGCTGCGCAGGGAGCTTATCTGTAACGGTAAACGACATCTAGCGGCTGTGATGCGGAAAGAAGACGATGTACTCTCATAAAGGACTTTGGACGTCAAACGGAACATAATAACATAATATCCAAAAATCGAGAAAGAAAATGTTACAAATCGAAAAGATTTTATACAAGTCGTGTCTGATCTTCTTTTATGTAAAATCGATTACAATTCCAATATCTCGCTAAAACTCGGGAACGACTGGACCGATTTGGCTAATTTTGGTCTTGAAGTAATTGTGGAAGTTTGGGGAAGGTTTAAACGCTGAGAAATATTAAAAGTGTATGTAGGTTTAGATATTATTTATTCCAGTTAAGACAGAACAACGTGTGCCGGGATAACTAAAAACAGCGCATAATAAATAGTTCATCAAATTTCAAATTTCAAAAATCAAAAAAGAGATTATTCATTGTTTACGAATTATTTTTTTGTGATCAGATTAAATAATTAATTTGATTTTCATGGTCACAACAAGACATGTGGCTGTATTTAATTCAATGTTATTTTATTGTCGACATATCAGATAGGAGCACTATCAAGTGGGTTTTTAGGTTACCACTCCTTGTGTAATTAAATGAGCTTTAACACGCACATCGTGCAGAGTCCGTGAATTCATTGATTGAATAAAATTAACTATCTCCTGAAGGCTACTTTTCGTGAACTTACACTGAGACTGAATTGTTATAGATTTTTTAAATTTCAATCTGATTTATAATCTCTATTTAATGCTTATTTATGAATAACATTTTTGAAATCGAACTGAAAGTTGAACATTTGTTTTGGAGTTTTGTGAGATTTTAACTACTCACATTTTAGGGTTTCGTACCGATAGGACAAAAACAAGACCGTCCGTCTGTCACTAGGCTGTATCTCCTTAACCGTGATAGCTAGCTGTTAAAGTTGTCACAGATGATGAAAGTTTCTGTTGCCGCAATACAATCAATATATTTTAAGGAGGCGCTTCCATACAACAAGCGTGATCTTTTGTCGTTTTGTACGGAACCCGTTGTGCCCGAGTCCGACTCGCACTTGCCTGGTTTTTAAATTACCTGAATTGGCCTTCTGATTAACATCAAACAAGAGCTGAGCTTCGTTAATTATATTGTTAAGCTTCCAAATGAAAGGCAAAATCCAATCAACCATTGAAATGTAAGCTAACTAGTATCGGTTACGATTGTTCTGAAATTAATTAACTTATTTAATTTGAAATGGTATTGTATGGTGTTTAACAGAAACTATAAATTCGTTTTATAAACTAAAATACTATTTACCGCAATTCCTACTAATTTCACGCGATGCCTGGCGTCTGTTTGATGCTCTAAACGCCTGGCGGAATCAAATATCGAAAGTGTTTAGTATAAATAATTACCAGTTGTCAATACACGTGACGACGACGTCAGTTTATCATCACGATTTCCGGCTTACGTACTTAGATAGTAAACGTCGTCCCGACGTAGCCCTGCCCTGTGGTCCAAATTCGGTCATAATAATTTATATAACTTTGAACTTTTAACTTTATAAAGATTATTTTGCCTTTTAGATTATGAAAAATAATGTAAATGTTCGGACTTCGGACAGATTGACCAACGTGTAACATTTTTTTTTTAATTTGATGTATTCCTAAGCATTATTTTAGGCTTTTTTTAACACCTTCCTCCACATTAATTTAACTTTAACTGTGCCAAATATCATACACCTCTGTTCGCACTATTCTCGTTAAACTGTACATACAGTTTTAGCTTCTGTTAGCTTAATAATACACGCTAGTGGTTGACAAGCAGCTTGGCAAGCATTTCCTTATAATCTTCTCGACTCTGCAAAACCCTGCCAAACTGCTTACCAGACATATTTACCACCATAAGCGAATCCCGCGAGTCTCCCGCGCTCGCCCAGCGGCGCCCACAGACCGAACAGCGTGTGCATGCACGGCACGACGCACGCTTGTTTCAGACCCTGGCTGATGCGGAATACCATCGTCAGTGCCCAGCCACCCTGGAAACAAATAACATTAATCCCTCCTGCACATGCTAGGCAAACGGATCTACGGATCAGTGGCGTGGGGTTGTTATAGCTCCATTCCTATCGGCTTCACTTCCCACTTACCTTTTGAAGACCCTCATCTAAATCCCTACCTATTACAGGCTAGGGCTTCCCTATGAAGAAGAACCAGCCTTCGCCAATGGATCAAGAGCAACATGTATAAAACTTACAAAACACAATAACGAAAGAAAAAACTAAGAACCATTGTAGTAGTTGGTTGTAGCAGCAGTAGGCTATTGTTATTGTCAGAAAATGTACGGATCTCGCGCGATAATTTAATTGCGCTGAAAAATGGACATAATATTATGCCGATTTTATAACGTAAGAAATAATATTTTTCAAACTTCCGCACTTAGAGGATGAATAATTCTAAAGTTAGGGCATAACTTACTTTTTTACACAGATTAAAGAAAGAGAAACAGATAAACAGCTCTATAGTTAGCTTTCGATTTGATTACAACATAAGCATACGGTGTGTCCACGATAGTGTGAAAAATTGCGGGCCGTTGAAGGTGGACACACAACACAGGTGAAATTCACGTATTTTATGGCCAAAACTGGTAAAAAAGAAAGTCAAAGTCAAAGTCAAAATTTTTTTACCTTTTCGATCGATCGATCGATCTGTAAAACATTTCAGGCACCCAGAACACTCGATATAAAGTTTTGCTAATAGGGTAATTTGTTACAATTTGGAACATTTCTTTTAACAACAACGGTTAAACTTTATTTAGTCGATATTACGGTGTAAAACATGATGGAGTTTGTATTTTAAGGTAAGTTTATTATTCCAGAATAATTAAAACGCTTACATTACTTACGATTATATAGATATATAGTTTTGAATAGAAGGCTATACTTTAGCAGTTTACTTTTTTTAAATAGTAATAAAGTTCATACTCAATTGCTCTCGAGCCCTTTTTTTACATATTTCGAAAGAACATATTATGTATAGCTATCATATGACACTTAATTTAGCTGCGTCTACTACTACTATATTGTTGCGCTTTGCTTAACAAAATAGAGCAAAACACAACAGTGTTTATGAATTTAAAAATACCAATAACAATTTTACAGGCAGTTCCCAGCATAAATTTCAATTAGTCGAAGAGAACTATTTAATTAAGCTTTTACTTAACGGGTAAATCACGAGGCTCGATTTCAACGCTTAGTTACAAAAGTTCGGAAAATAACACACACAAATTCCGGACAATAACTGAAGACGAATTACCAAATTTTATCAAAAAAGAGTTCTAAAGCACCCTCAAACTAGTATTTTAGACAAACTACAACAATATATAGGTGTTGTGGTGGGTGTGGTGGTGGTGGTGGCTACCCCCGTGATCTTCGTACGGCTAACACCGTCTGACGTGCGCTCCGGGAAATAAATTATTTTTAGTGGTTTTTAAAATCAATAAATACGTGCTGAGTGTGTGTAATAAGCTAGGTAAAGGTTTGAGCAACGTTTACTGTAAGTTTTGAAACACATTTGTCTGTAGTTTGTTGGATTTAATTCGGTAAGTTGATTTCCTTGTTCACCTTTATTGTTGTCAACAAGTAGGTAGGCAAAAAATTTTACTGTCGGTAGCTCTCGCGCAGCGCCGGCCGCTTTGTTCGAACAGCCGTTAGTTATTTACCTATTTAATCTTTATTTTGGCCATTGTTTTTCTATTGCATATTGAAGTGTAGTATTTAAATCTTTTTAGAAAGTACCTAGCCAGGATGTCGAGTCATAATATGCCACCTGATAAAGACATAAATCCGTTTTTGAAAAATGACAAAATTCCCCGCTCACCGCCAACTTCTTCAGGTACTAAACGTTTATTGTCACAATTATCGCCCTCTTCTCTGTCACCTGATGAACAGCGCCACTAGCCCACAAGGGACGATCAACAAAAAGACATCTAATTCGGGCGTGATCCTGCGCTTAACAAGCGAGTCACAAGTCAGTAGATTAAAATCCGTAGGAGGTTTAAAATCAGCCGGTCTGTGTCTAGAAACAAACGAGAGGGCGTAACCCGCGTGTTCTAATTAAAGATGTCCCGCAAAATATTACGGACGTAAATTTCCTTATATCGCTTTATAACCAAAATATAAGGGGGAGAGAAATGTGACTGAGGAACAATTTATGAACTCGACAAAAATTATTAGACGGCGCATAAATAATAACTACAATCGAAAATGGATGGGCCTAGAGTTAGACCCAAAGATTCGAAAACATCTCATTGAAACGAAACAAAAACTTTTTATTGACTGGGCAATGTGTCGGTTCATCGATGACGTCGAACTTGTACGCTGCGCTAATTGTCAACAATACGGTCACATTGCTAAATTCTGCCGCGATTCAGACCCGTGCTGTTGTCACTGCGCCGATAAACATACCTCGATTAACTGTCCCAAAAAAGGTTTAAGATATTTCAAACCAGTTTGCGGCAGCTGCACCCGGTACAAGAAACCTAACGACCACCCCACGGGTTCCCCTGACTGCCCAAAATACAAGGCAATAATGGAGCAATTAATTTTAACAACTCGCTATGGCTAAGTTAGTTATAGGACAGTTGAACCTACATAACAATAAGCACGCGACGATTGAATTAGAAAAATTGGGGTCGGATTATAATTTAGACTTAGTTCTCATACAAGAGCAATATCAACCCGCGTCGCTAAGGTCGAAAGTCGTACAAGTTAACAACCTAGTGCGAGCCGGCATTTACACACCTCAGTCTAAATTTTCAATTACGGCCCTTACAAATCTGTCAACGTCTCACTGTGCGGTAGCGGAGGTTTCGTGTCTTCACTTTAGATTGTACGTAGTTAGCTATAATTTTCAATACTCAGATCCTGTAGGTCCTCACTGACACCAACTACGTCATTGTAACGAGCGAGCTACGACCTCTTGATTTGTATGTCCTTCTTGTGCTTGAGTGGTGATGATAATAATAAGGCAACAATTCTTATATTCTCCTTTATTAGTGCTTACCACAGATACGTATTACATATTATGAGATATGCTTAACATAAAATATACATCTACACTATGTATAGCCTTTTGGCCAACTTTTACTTCATGACATCTGTCAATGTCAATAATGACATTGACAGTTACATCTTACTGTTGACATATGTAACATCTCCCTTTTCGAGTATAAAAGCAAACTAAAAATATAAGTACATAACTAATAACGATACTTTACTTATCTATTCAAATTTCTCATGCATATACAATTTAGGACGTCTTACATTCCTGCCAGACCTGGTTACGTAACCGGTATTTTCTAGACTTTCCATAGGAACACAGTTATCATCAATAATGCAATTTTGAACGGGACAGTTTTCGAGTTGTGCCGAACTTATGGGATCTATACTCTCCTGCATGGGAGGCATATTGACAGTGATGCCGTTGCTATAAAAAGAAGGTGGAGGATTTATTTCTTTTAAATTCTTTTTTCTAGGTCTAATGTGTCCCCTATTCCTCCTATACACAATACCAATTGGATCCACAACATAATACGATCTACCACATCCTAATTTCTATTTAAGTATTCCCGGAGACCAAAAGGATTTAGGATTTTTTTTTTGTAAATGTCATCTCCCAGCTGAAACTCATAAGATGTATGCTTCGCATTCCTGTCAAAATAAAAAGACATCTTGTCTCTACTGTGTTTATGACATTTTTTAAAAGTCGAAAATTTTACAAGCTTAGGTTTAAGTTTTTTGTTTAGAATTGGTAAATTTACTCGCAAGTTTCTAGACATTAATAATGCCGGCCGGACTGGGAAAATCTCCCTTAGCATCGTTGCGATAGTGTAATACCGCCAAATGTATATCCGCGCCATCTTCCTTGCATTTTCTTAATATGTTTTTGACAATTTTAACTCCACTTTCAGCCTGGCCATTAGACCTGGACCAATAAGAACTGGTGGTTATGTCTTCTACATCCCAATCAACAAGAAAAGACTTGAATTTGCAGGAGTTAAATGGTGGACCATTGTCAGACACCAACGCTTTTGGTATCCCATGTCGAGAAAAGAAGGATTTTAGATTTTTCACAACATTATCGACAGTTTAATTCTTATGCAAAGAAGCTAGCTCTATGTAATTGGAATAATAATCCATGCAGACAAGGAAATTTTCTCCATCAAAATTGGAACTAAAAACCTATTTATACCTTTAAATATTAAGCCATTCATTATATTATGTATTTCATTTTGAATGTTCCAATATGGTTTCACTAGACAGTTTACTTTATCTTTGCTTTTTGGCCAACCATTCTGAATATAAGACGAGCAGATTTAAAGATTCATCATTTTTACTTTCTAATAATATAAATTTTAAATAAGGCTTACTCACTGAGAGATTAGAAAATACTGAATTAACATGATACGGTAAGTCTTGCTCATACTGAGGTATGTATGTATCACTAAGTGAGGCTCTTGACAAAGTATCTGCTATATACATATATTTATCAGGTACATAAACTACTTCTAGGTCATACCCTGCAACGATAATATCATTCTTTGTAGCCTAGCAGGTACTTCATGAAGAGGTTTTTTAAAAAGGTAAATTAAAGGTTTGTGATCAGTATGAACAGTTGTTTTACTGTCATAAATATATTGGTGAAATTGTAAGAAAAAACTGTATCGCAAACAATTCTTTTTCAATCTGAGCGTAGTTTTGTTGAGAGGAGGTAAGTGTTCTTGAACTATATGCAATGGGTCGTTTGTCCTGCATCAAGACCGCTCCCAGTGCATTCTTTGATGAATCTACCGACAAAATCACAGATAAGTTGCAATTATAATAAGTTAACACAGGTGCTTTAGATACGACTTCTTTTAACAAATCAAAGCACTTTTGACAATTTTCATCTCATAACCATAATATATCTTTTTTTAACAAATTTCTTAAGGTATTAGTTTTATCTGCTAGATTTTCTATAAATGGTGCTAAAAAATTAATCATGCCTAGAAATCTCTGCAAATCTTTAATATTTTTAGGTATGGGCATATCCTTTATGACTTTAATTTTCTCTGGATCAATTTTTACACCTTCTTTACTAAAAATATAGCCCAAATATACTATTTCTTCTAGAAGAAACTTGCACTTGGCTTTATTTAATTTTAAATTAACTTGCTTAGCCCTCTCCAAAAACATTTCTAACCTTTTATTGTGTATTTCAATTGTTTCACCGTATATTAAAATGTCATCACACCAAATTATTATACTGTGAGGAATAAACATCCCTCGCCACAACATATTGTAGTGACCGCTATATAAGGCGGCCACACCAAGCGTCAGCCTCTTTTACTCCTCGGCGCTTGCATCGAATGGACGGTTACACGAATCTCTGTCGGTTGGTTTAAGGGTCATGTGAGCCATTTTGTTTTCTTTATAAATTGTTAAATTCAAGTGTGCAATCGTTATTTTATGTGAATTTATTGTTTTAATTTAAGTTTAGGAAAGTAAACTACAAATTGTGTTAAATGAATATAACGGTTTTCTTGTTCAGTGTTATTTTTTTTATAAATTCTGCTTCTGATCCTAAAATCAGAAGTGGGATAAAGAACATAGCTAACCTACTTTGTTTGGTTCAAGGATAAGAAAACCGTTAAGTGTAGGTACTTTAAAAAAAAATTATCGATTGCTAGCTTTTATTAAGTTTTGTGCTTTTATTTCTTGTGAATAAGTGTTAAACATGGTGCGTAAGGGATCACGAAATCGTGAGAGTCGGCGTTCTCAGGCTAGGTCGCATGATCAGAAACGGGACAAGCGGGACTCGCGAGCTAGGTCGTGTTCTAGTGACAGTATAGTCTCACGGCGTGGCTCGAGCGACGAACGGCATCTAAAAGATGTTATTCGTGAAGTAGAAGTAGGCATAGATTGTGTGATTCGCGCGTTCGCCGTCGGGAAGGGTCGCGCGGTAACATTCGCGATAAGTCACGTTTCCTTTCGCGTAGTAGTCGCCGCGCACGTGTCGATCGTGAATTAACACCTGAAATACCGAAGTGACCCGCGTCATTTACATTCTTTGGAGTCGGGTGCTCCGCCCTCTGAGGCGTCTACATTCGCTCACGCTTTGATTGAAGCAATTAAGACTATGCAACCTGCGAAGTCGCAGAATTATTACGTGTCCAAGCTATAACAGCTCATTCTAAACATCACGAAACAGAAAACTAATCAAGTCTCCCCATTGAACTTACTGATAGGCACTGAAGCTACCCTGTTGTACGAGCTTTGATACGTGATGTGGCAATCGAAGGGTCAAATCCTAACCGGGAGGCCTTAAGGGAGGTCACCAGGGATAGAGTGCGGCAGCGTCTGAGAAACAACCAAAATCGCCAAGACTAGCGGGTAAACCAACAACGGCAACAGCCTCGTAAGTTTAATATAAATGATTATGTGTTTGTCATCAAGCTTTCACAGTCTACTGGAAAACTCGATCCCGGCCTGCGCGGTCCCTACAAAGTGGTGGAAGCTCTGCCAAGCAACCGCTATGCACTCCGTCTGCTGAGCGGTGACTATGGAAAAACCACCCAAGCTTCAGCCCAATTTATGGTGCCGTGGCGGGGCGAGTGGTGCCCAGACACATGTGCTGCATTTTTCGAGAGCGAGTATTGCTTTTGCTAAATGCTATACGATAGCTATTTAGTTACGAGTCGCTTTGTACTTGTGGCTATACTTTTTGTTACTTGCTATGACGCTTGTGGGGCCCCAGGTGTGTCACGAGTGTTTGTCAGCTTGACAAACTTGTCCGTGGGTCGGACGGCCAAATGTACGATATCATTATATCTGGTCACAATTTTGTCACAAGTTTTTTGATACATATTATATACATTTTGCTCAACAGCTTTTTATTTTCCATTGTTACAGAAAAGTTATTTGTTATTAAATTTAGCTTTATGCAAGTGGGTAAACCAATCACAGTTGGAAAATTTAATTTTGTTACAACAAAAGTAATGTTTTCTGGTTTTGTTTTGTTTTCAACTAAACAACAAATGTTTGACACTGAAATTATCGGAATTGTGTGCCCACTGTAGGCAAAGATATTATATTTTTTACACATTTATTTACTCTGTTTGTCAAATTTAAGATTAAATTCTTTAAATACTTGATAAGACATCACATTTGTGTCTGCGCCAGTATCAATTAGGCATTCTACATTTTTGTTGTTTATTTTAAGAGAATAATGCCAGGAATTGTCTGTGTTAATTAAATTTGTACTAGCATTTTGTGACTTTATATTTTTAATGTTGAACAATGCCCCTATTGTAAATCTCTCTGTATTGTTAGGTGCTTATATAATATAAATAATAACACCTAACGTAGTTTTAGTGCAATGATAATGTATTCATGTTTAATTACTTTATCTAAAACAATCATGACGCCATCTTCACAGCACGCGCCAATATCGTGATGTTCCCTGACAATAGTGAAGGGCATCTATACTCATAACATCCTCCTTATCAAAGAGAGGTAAAACATTATAGCTTCACAGCTTGCAAGATAAACTCTAAACTAAACAAACATTTTTAGAATATAAAACTATACAATATACCTAAGTAATGTTATATAGTCTAATTAACTTATCTAAATTAATCAGTCCTTCACAGTCATAGCCAATATGCTATTATAATAATATAAAAAAAATCCTATAGGTCTAACCGTCTTGGTGGCCTTATAACTCTTCCACATCTGGTGCGCTTTTCAACTGGAGTTGTATGCTCCTCAGTAGATATTGTTGTAGTAGGTGATTTAGGAGGTGTCTTGATATTTGGACTTTCTTGTGATATCTCTTGAAATTCAGTTTCAGGTTGAGTTACGGGTGGAGTTTGAGGCTTTAGTATATGCTGTCTGTTCCTTCGTCCTATAAATCCATCTGAACCCTCAATAGTATAGGATCTCGGCTGCTCGCATTTGGCCTTTACTGCACCTGGAACCCATGGGGTGTCTGGCATTTTCTTAAAATATACTTTATCTCCTTCTTGTAGTTCTGTTAATGATTTAGTCTTTTTATCATAGTAGTCTTTCATTTTATGTTTATTTTCTTCCTTTGCCTTTACATATTCGTGAAATTTTACTGTTCTTGGTTTTAAATTGCTTGTGACTGTTGGCAGTTGTGTTCTAAGTGAACGTGACATTAACAGTTGTGCTGGAGATGGCAGAGTTCCTCTAGGTGTATTCCTGAATTGAAGTAAAGCAAGATATGGATCAGTTCCAGACTCCTCTGACTTGGTGAGAAAACATTTACATATCTTTACTGCAGACTCTACCAACCCATTTGAACGAGGTAAATAAGGACTTGACGTAGTATGATTTATTCCCCATTCAAAAGTAAATTTTTTAAACTCAGCTGAGTTAAATGGTGGCCCATTGTCAGAGAATAACTCCACTGGTATACCATGTCTACTAAAAATGCTCTTGAGACAGACAATTACTGTTTTAGCATTAGTACTTGCCACTGACATTAATTCCATATAATTGGAGTAATAATCTTGTACTACAATATATTTTTTTGAGTTATAATCCATAAAATCAACACCAACTTTTTCCCATGGAAGTAATGTAACATCATGAGGCAAAAGTGGTTCTGGAGCATTTGAACTTCTATGAGATAAACAAATATGACACAACTGAACTAGGTTTTTTTAAGTGCTGCTCTTGATAAGGTATCAGCGATGTACATGTGACTACCTTTTTTGTAAACTACGTTTAAACTATAGGGTTGTATTCTTAACATTCTCTTTGGAGACGTGTTGGAACCTCAACAAGGGGTTTTTTAAACAATGTTATTAAAGGAGCATGATCTGTCTCTACAGTTACAGATTGTCCATATATAAACTGATGGAACTTCATACAGGCAAAAACTATTGAATAGAGTTCTTTTTCGATCTGAGTCATTTTTTGTTGAGTATCTGTCAAAGTTTTTGAAGCATAATAAACAGGATGTTGATTTTGTAACAACACTGCTCCAACAGCTCTGTTACTAGCATCACTTTGTAGGACAATAGGATCATGAACATTAAAATGTGATAATACTGGAACTTGACATATTAATTGCTTCAAATGACAGAATGCTGCTTCATGATTAGCAGTCCACTGCCAGTCAACAGATTTTTTTAAAAGTTGGCGTATTATTTCTGTTTCACCAGCCATATTTTAATAAAAGGACTTAAATAATTAAGCATACCAAGAAACCTTTGTAAATCCTTTAGAGAAGTAGGTGAAGGCATCTCTTTGATTGCTCTGATTTTGTCTGGATCTGCTGTGATTCCGCATTCTGAAAAAATATGACCAAGATATTTAATACTCTTCTTGGCAAATGTACATTTTTGTCTATTAAATTTTACATTATATTCCTTTGCTCTTTGAAATACTGCATTAAGCCGTTCATTATGCTCTTGTACTGTTTGTCCGCTTACCAAAATGTCATCGCTGTATACTGCCACCCCCGGTATGTCACCAAATATTTCAGTCATTATTCTATGAAAATACTCAGGAGCACAGTTGATTCCATATGGAAGGCGTTTAAAGCGGTATCGACCAAAAGGTGTATTGAAAGTTGTAAGGTAAGAACTTTTCTCACTTAATTTACACATCCAAAATCCACTACTTGCATCTAAAGTAGAGTAAAATCTAGCACCAGCCACCTTAGAACGGACCGTGTCTACTGATGGGATAGGATAATGAGTCCTCTTAATTACCTGATTTAAGTTACGTGGGTCTAGACACACCCTTAATTGACCATTTTTTTTCTACTAAAATTAATGAACTTACCCAGGCAGTAGGATCAGTGACCTTCGTTATGACAGCCATTTTTTCCATCTTCTCAAGTTCTTGTTGCAGTCTATTATGTAATGCAAATGGTACTTTTCTTGGAGCATCGACTCTTGGCTGAATCTTTGGATTTGTACTGATGTGGCACTCACCAGGAAGACAACCAAGACCGGTGAAAACAGGATTATTACATTCAATAAGTTTATTTAAATTGACATTCTTTGACTGACTTGATTGTAATAGGAATGACTGTGATTGACTTACATTGGACTTACTATGATAATTCTCATCATATAATTGACTATTAGAAGTTTCTACACAAAAAACTCTTTTAATTAGCCAAATTTCAGAGCAAGTCATTTTACCTATTATGGTTGGAGAATTTACATTTGCAATAATAAAATTAATTTGTTTTGTTACATATGAATTATTAAACTGGAATTTACATTGTAAGTTTTGTTGACCTAGTACCTCAAGAGTATTACCAGTGTATGACCTAATTTTTACATTTGCCTTAGTCATCTCATTTTTAATATTAAGTGAATCAAATACACTTTTAGACATAATATTGACATCACTTCCTGTATCAATTATGCAATTTATTAGTGAGTTCTTTATATATAAAATAATTTTCCAGTCATTCGACGACATGGATGACTGAATATGGCCTATAAACAATTCATCTTGTTCTCCTTATACCTGTTGTGCATCACTGTCTGACTGTAAATATTTTACTGACTTTGACTTAATTGACCGACAACAGACTGCAAAATGACCCACTTTTCCACATTTATTGCAGCTGACATTTGATGCTGGACACTTATAACGATGCATCTGACCACATCTTGTACAGGCTTTGTTTGTAAACTTTTGTCCATACTGACTGACTGAGAGTGACTGACTTTTGTTGTACAAGACGGAACTTTATTCTGCTGCCAACTCATCCGTTTGATGTCTGGAAGCTAGCATGGCTATTGCCATCTCCATGGCCTTGTCAAGATCCAGCTTATCTTCAAGCAATAATTTTTCTCTGATATAGTTGTATTTTTGATGCATGTTACATTACATAAACATTACTTTCACAAGGCGTTCTTGCAGCTGTCCTAATTCACAGTTCTGTGACCTTAATTTTAATGTACAAACAAAATCATCTAAGGTTTCATTTTCACCTTGTCTGTATGTGAAGAAATTATGACATTCATAAGTGATATTGGCTTTTGGGGCAAAATGATCTTGAAATAACTGAATAAGCTCGTCATATGTAACAGTATCCTCGTTTTTTCCAAATGTATTGAACACATCTACGCCTTTTTCGCCAATGACATGTAAAAATAAAGCAACCTTTCTACTATCACTTTCTTCATCCATGCCTGACGCACGCAAATAAAATTTAAATGATTGCACCCATCTTTTCCATTGTGCGCTAAGTTACCATTCATCACCATATGCTGCGGAGTGGACATTCCAGAAATCTTCTTTGGCTTTTGACTGTCTTCCGACATGACGGCGACTTTTCAGACGATGACGATTTCCAATGGGCAATGACTGCACGGCATCTAGGTTACGACCGACACCTGACACCATGTATTGTTAGGTGCTTATATAATATAAATAATAACACCTAACGTAGTTTTAGTGCAATGATAATGTATTCATGTTTAATTACTTTATCTAAAACAACCATGACGCCATCTTCACAGCACGCGCCAATATCGTGATGTTCCCTGACAATAGTGAAGGGCATCTATACTCATAACACTCTCAGCCTCATCACCGAGATTTTTGCTACCTACCCCAGTAAGAATAGTCCTGACACTATTTTTCTTAATGTTTCTTCGCCCTTATGGCATGGGGAACTTAGATACACTGACCGCGACCGTCATAGCTCAGTGGAAGACTTCATAGCAGAGTTCAACCTGAAAATTCATAACACTCCCAATGCACCACCTACATTTAGCAGCCCCTCTGGTGAATCTTCCATCGACGTCACGCTTTCCAGCGCGTACGTCCATAATAACAATAAAATAAATTGGCGCATCATCGTTTAGTTGCAGCGACCATCGTTTAGTTGTCTTTGAGTTTATTCGCGCACCCTCGAGTTGTGCCGTGATTGAGTCGAAAGATTATAAATATAATTTTAAAAATGGTAATTGGAATTTATTACGGTCCCTTATGTTCGCTCATTCCAGAGATTTCACTCGTCCAGACTTAAACTCAAATGATAGTGCGGAAATAATGACCAACACCTTTGTCTACTGTGCCGACACCGCCCTGGGCCGAAGGCCGCTTAAAACAGAAAATAAGTGTAAATGGTGGCACGATAATTTATATAACTTGCGTCGGGAGTTAAGGAGAGCCAGACGGAAAATTAATAATGCACGTAGACAGGGACTCGATCTATTGGACGATAATTACGTATCGTACCTAGCTGACCTTAGGCCTTCAAGGTCGTGTTATCGCGCCGCCGTCACCTTAGCAAAAAATAATATGTTGAGAAATGCTGCCGTTAGACTGGATAAGAGGGACCATGGTCTTCTTTATACCATGAACTAAAACCAAATAATACCATTGCTCCACAGAATTTTTAAATATCAAGATTAATAATTCGTATACTCATAGTTTAAGAGACACGGCGAAGGCGTAAATCGACGTACTAATTCCAGACGACAAGCCGGACTTGGACAATGATCTTCACCGCGAGATAAGATTCAGAATGTTAGACCCCATCAATAAACCGGTTTCTGACTTACCTACACTTGATGAGTTCACTTCAACAGTTAATTTGTTACCTACGAAAAAGTCAGCACGCGAGGATAAAATATCTAATATTATGATTAAGCAGGCGTGTCAAGCGGTAGGCTCATCTATATTACAGGTTTTTAATAAATGTATTGCAGAAGGCACTTTACGAAAAAGTGGCGAATCGGCACAATAAAATTAATTCCAAAAGCTGGTGATAAACCATCAGACGATCCGAAATACTACCGTCCTATAACGCTATTATCATGCTTAGGTAAAATTATTAGATCGTCTTATTGTTCCCCGCTTGCTACCCGGTGGCCCGAAATTTAATAATCAGCAATTTAGATTTACCGCCGGGAAGTCAACAGTGGATGCAGCAATCGAGGTCAGAAAAACAGTAAATCTATCGGAGTGTAAATATGTAGTAGGTATATCTCTGGATATCGCGGGTGCCTTCGATAATGCCTGGTGGCCCATGCTACTACTGAAGTTAAAAAACAGAGGCTGCTATCGTAATATTTTTTATTTAATTTACTCGTATTTTTTCAACGGCGTAACAAAACTCCAACTCGGCCATTACACACTTTTCAAAAACTTAACGCGCGGCTGTCCTCAAGGATCAGTACTATCGCCGCACTTGTGGAATATAAGTTTTGATGATTTATTATGTTTTCCCTTGCCTCCTCTGTGCTCTCTGATAGGTTATGCTGACGCTGGTTTTCTTATTATCCAAGCCAATTCGCTATCTGAAATTGAAAACAAGGCCAACAAGTGCCTCAACGTAATATCGAATTGGAGCCACAGAAATCGATTAGAATTTGCAGCACATAAAACCATTGAAATACTTTTAAAAGGTTCATTAATATGAACTCCTTGCATTAAACTGAACAACATCAATGTGAAACGTAAACAGTCACTTTGTTACCTAGGACTTATTTTAGAAAATATATTTACATTCCTGGAACATATAATAGAGACCGGTGAGTAAGCTAAAAATAATTTCTATTGTTTTACAAAAATATCAACGTAGACATGGGGCCTTTCATTTAAAACATTAAATATAATTTATAATGCGACGTACCTCGGCAGCATATGCTATGGAGCACTGGCTTGGGCAGATAGAGCTACAATAGGAGCGGCCCGTCGTAAACTTTTGCAAAGCCAACGTCTCGTCAAGCAAACTTGTTTTTATAAATAGGACCGAACCCCAACACCAACAACCGCCAACTTCCATTTGATGGCAACACTGGGTTCGACTTTAGTGACGCCTTCACTGAGTCAGATAACTTTGTGGGCCTATAACTATTGTGAAGTGGATGGGAGTCAGCGCCAAAATCCATTATGGTACAATCGACAATAGGCCGCCGCAAGCCAGGCAGAGCACTCGCACCACACGTTTCCCGCGGTTAGGAGTCGAAATGACACGTAGTTATTGTGAAGTGGATGGCTGTCAAAGCCAAAAATCCAATAAAAAATTGTCATTTTTTTCATTCCCGAGAGACGAACAAAGGTAAGCAGTATTTTAAATCTATCTTTACAAATTGTCACCATTATATCTTTGAACATAATAATGCTATGTTATCTGAGTAGCTAGATTATATAGAAATCGTAAATTAAGGACTGGACTCCTTATAATATTTCCCTTTGTTCAATAAAAATTTTAATCCTATTGTTGGAATTCATAACACATTATTCATTATTCATAAATAGTGTTGTTTTTATATTAGCTACCTTACCTTGTACTTATATATTACGCAAAGGTTTTTGTTTCGTGGACCTGTTTATTTCGATTTTACCTAAATTCTAACTTACTAATTTTATAATGCGAAAGTTACAACTTCTATTTCCTTTGTACCTATATTTGTCGTGCCTACATGTTTTTGATTTTAATGTAATTTAATTATTAAGGATCAAATAACAAAAATATTTGTATCCAAAAATTGTTTTTTTTTTCAGTGTTTTGTAGTAACTAACATATTTGCACATATATTTTTTGTATTGGTCTCGGTTACGCTCGACAGAGCGCCCAGCGAGACCAATGATTAGTTTATGCATATTTGATGACAAATAAAAAAAAAATTATTATTTCACAACATTCGTTTTATTACAACATTCTTCATAGGTACAACCCACGAAATTCGTGCGATGACGGGCGTGACACACGTGTAACGTGAGTCGGACGGCGCGCAACACAGTCCCGACTCTTTGTGCTCGTACTTATGGTACATTTTTTCTCGCTGCGAATTATTATTATTAAGATTTCATAGGCTATTTTAGCGTAGGTATTTTCGTTTTTTCGTTTTTGTATGAGACTGATGTATCTGTTACGCAGTAACTATTTATTAATCTGTGACACAACACCATTTAGATCCAAAATATTATATGATCTACCTTATTTTCATTTGCATATATACAAGATTATCTCGTTTAAATTGTAAGATATTTTTATTAATTTAGTTATTGTTATTTATTTCTAGTTGAACCATATCGACATGTCGCCGAACTACTCCGGCACGCTGATGAGCATCACCAACTTCGTGTCCAACTTGTGCGCTTCTCTTGCGCCCATAACAGCGGGACTTATACTTAAGGAAATACGTGGTAAATATTCTGTGGTCCAGTGCTTTAGAGTTTGGCTCTGGAATCGAGGTCGTGGGATCGTATTCCGCGTTGGAACAACAAAAATTTAGTTTAGAGTTATTGTAAAATAACTCCGACGTAGCTGGCCTGGTTTCAATGAAACCAACCACTGTCACCGAAATCGGCGTGGGAGCTATAATTATTATAATGCCGTATAATGAAACAAATCCGCACTTTTAAAAAAGTTGACAAACATTCTATAACCAATTTGGTATTAGATTTAAATTGAATCAAATCTAACATCAACGTAGTAGATACTCATCCAGAAATATGTGCTACATTTTTCCATAATATTTCAGACATCAGAAGAGCAATGACGCACAGTGTTCTACGTATAAGCAACATTTCTGTTCTTCTCGAATCTTGGTTACGTAATATTTGGAACATCAGAGAAACAAGACCGGGACAATCCGAAAGAGCCAAAGAAGGAAGACATTCAGCAAAGAGGAAATTTTTACATAACATTTGTTTTCATTTGAGCACTGTTAAAAAATTATTTTACCTGTTGGTTACCTAACAAATAAAATAAAAATGATAAAATATTATGTTTTTAATCAAAAGTTTTTCAATGGAAATGTTTGGATCAAATACTTTAGACAAAGTTCTAGATAAAAGAATTGAAATAAAAAAAAATAATGATTTTTGTTTTCATAAAGAAAACAATATGTAAACAAGTGAAATATAATAAAACGTCGTTTATATTGTTTGTATAATATTATTGTTTAGCTTCAAACTATAATCTATGTACACAAATATTTGAACTAGTTTCGTAAATTAAATGTTAATTAATTAAATTGATTTAGAAACTAGATTTCCAGACCCTATAGCCTAACGGTTTACAGAGACTTTAATATTGAGACGCTTATTATTTTCTGTTTTCCAATCTGTTGCTAGTTTGTGTGTAATGATAATCATAATATCAATTAACAAGAGCATGTCAGGACATGTCTAAGCATGCCTTAACTATGAACTACTCACTCAAAATATAATACAACCTAAAGAGTTTTTATCGGCATAGACCTATCAGTATGGAAACTATAAAAGTTTCTATATCTTATAGTAGAGAAATGGGGGACCCAGGAGGGGGGCATGTTATAGACCATTTTAGAGGTTGGTTACTCAAAAATGGTCGACTTTGTAAAAAAGCCATGTATGATACATTGCACTATTTAAAAAGACCTATGCGATACCCACCATAATGGCATAGAATGAAAAAACATTGTTCATCCCCACTTCAGATGTATGGAGGACCATGCCTAAAATATATATCATAATTATTCTTATTTTATGATGCCAAAATTGAGATCTCTATCTATCTATAAGTAAACCACATAATCTATTTTAATTCATAATTACAGAAGATATAAGGGCGGACAGACAGATATACAGCCAGACAGAGAGACAGACAGATGGCTGGACAGAGCGAAAATAAAAGGGTCCTTGTAGAACTATAAAACCCTAATAAAGGACGCACGACGTACGTGCTACTGCATTTATAAGTCAGCTAGATAAGATCTGACAGATACATGTATAATATTTAAGTTAGGTGGGTGGACCACGAAGGGCACTCTAACGACTAAACCCCTTTTATTAATTTATTTACTGGATAAATGAAAGAAGAAACATATTAAGTAATACTTTGTTTTATTATGTACCATTTTTTTTTAACCCAGCTTTAAACACTATTTAGTAAACTTAAGTTTTATTAACCTCTTCGAAATGGCTTTGCAAGGAACAGGGATACAAACACGGCCACTATTATTTCAGTCGTTCAACTTAAAATTAGAGTTGTAACAATTAATATATCTACTTTTAATAAAACTGCTTATTATGCTCTCTAATTTATACAAAACGTGCAGCTTTCATAAAATCACTAGCAATATTTTAACATAAATCTAGGAAAAAATAAATTTTTTTTCTTTAGTACCAAAAAATATCCTTATAATTATGACAATTCACATTAAAAAATATGAGAAAATAATTGGTTATTTAACTTAAAACTAACATTTTACTGTGCACGCGAATAATAATTGTAACGTCAACGACCGAAGTCTACGAAACGTGGGATCGTACTGTTAAAATAGCGGCGCGAGCGACTTGCCGCCGCGGTTATGGCTTTGAGTTCGATGTAGCTTAGTATATAAAAGATGGAATATGTCCTTACGTGTACGAACTACGAATTTTTAATAGCTGGCCTTCAAAGGAGCGTGGCCTCCATGGACTACCCACCTTATCTTATATTATAATAATTACGTTACTATTTACTTTCAAAACAACTATGTCAGTTTCGTCCATTTAGACGAATGTGTAACCTTTAATAAAAATAGCAATTACTAAAATTAAATTAAATTATCTGAAAGTATCTCAACAACAACTCAAGTAACATGTTTCCAAATGTAAACATACTATTTGCGTTTATCAAATATATTATATTATTGCGTTATCTATGTTACTATACAAGTAAAAAATATGCAATACCTAAATGAACTTGTCTGGATATCGTTAAAACTTTTCATCTGAACTTTTATTTGCTAATACACAATCAAATTTATATTTAAAATAAGCTATGACTGCGCCATAAAAAGGACAGCAAGCAGTTAATGACCAAAATAAAACTCACATGATATGATGATAAAGATCTAACTAAACAATTTGAAGGAACTTTAAACGTAGAACCAAAAACAAATATTTTATAAGTTTAAGTTAACGATTACATTTAAATATACGAATATTTCACATTCACAATAACCATCACGAGTGATAAATGAAAAGTGAACGGAAACGCAGCTGCTGAATCTTGTTATCATAAAGTAACTGACGTTGAGAATCGTGAAGAAAATAATGGAAAAGCAAGAGATGATAATGTAAATGGTGAAAATATGAATGTAACAGTGAAAAGCACTGACGATTTTGATAAATCTGAGAAGGTTGAATTAAAGGGTAAGAGAAATCATGATTTAATTATAAAATTGATCAAATTTTATATCTGTAAAAAGGATTGTTCTAACATCTAAATGAGAAAGCTAAGACTCTAAACTTGCACCTAATTTTTACGTAACATGTTTTCTTAGAAAATAATATTTGTAAGCATTTAAATTTCAGGTTGGGGCTACAGACATCAACAATGTTTTATACTATTCTGCTGTTTGACGACTGCTTACAGCATGAGAGCTTGTATGGGCGTGTCTCTCGTGGCGATGGTTGATAGAGGCCCAATTTCAAAAACGTCAAATCTCACGGACAATGTAACAAACATTCGTGTAGGACTAAATAACACTTTGTTAGCAAGTTATACACAGGCTAATGGATTAATGCACACACTTTTATTAACGCCACCTGTAAGTTGCTTTTGCTTTCATAAACATTTCATTCAACATTTCAATATTTAGATAAATAGTTATAAACGCAATGAAAAAAAATGATGACCTTGACTCAACAAAGTTTCGTTACGTAAGAAAATATTTTACCTATAATGTAGCTAATGATAATTTAATCTTTATCATTAACATCTTCTAAAATGAAGTCGCTTCCTTTCGTGTTCACTTGGATCTTTTTAACTAGATACTCCATTGAGTATCTAGTTAAAAAGAATCCATTCAATTCTACATTTTGCTGAAAATGACATTAAATCCATTGATTTTCAGCAAAAGGTAGAACGATTCAGTGCAATGATTTACAAGTATAAATCATTGCACCCGTGCGAAGGTGGGGCGGGTTGCTAATAATAATTAAAATTATTACTATTACACTTACGCAATATAAAGTAATTAAATCAAAATATTTTTTACAGTATCCGAAGTTTCAATGGAGTAAAAAAACTCAAGATATTATTATCATCGTTTTTTTTGGGGCTACATGTTGCTACAGATACCATCAGGTCAACTTGCCCATTTCTTCGGCGCTCGATACATGCTGACCGGTGCACTGGCCATAAACGCTGTGGTGTCATTTACTTTACCTTGGGCTGCTCAATACGTTAGTATTTCTTTTTATTTATACTTTTGTGATTATAATCGAAACCCCTTTTTTGACTGATTTTGGATCCCAGCTGTAATAATATTGTTATAGAAAATTTTGGTTATTTTTGATATCAAGAAGTTTTCTATAATCGGACTCCACTCAATATGTGCATGTAAATTCAGGGTGGATGGGTTCTGACAATAATATTTCGAATCATGCAAGGGCTTAGCCAAGCGTGTATTCTCCCCGGTATGCATACAATGCTCAGAAAATGGACCCACTTGGAAGAAAGGAGTAGACTCGCAGGATTAGCTTACGGAGGTACGAATTTTTCAAAAGTATTTCAGTATGGTTTTCAGTTTTCAGTCTTCTTGAACGCGGAGATAATATTTTATAAGAAGAATTGTGGCAAAATTTGGGAAACGTGTGAGGAATCAATGAATTGGCTACAATATGTCTTGATGAGCAATAAAATCTAGAGATAAGAAATTTTTGGTAAGTTTGAAGTTTCTTATCTATCTCTCTCATGTTTTGGATTTGGGTTATTTATGATAAAGCTCCAGATTTATGTTGTGGTTTATCTATTGTTTTAAAGATATTATTGTACGTTTTAGGCCAAGCTCGGTACAGTACTAGGTCTTCCTATATCAGGATTTATAGCCGCTTCATCCCTTGGATGGCCTGGAGTTTTCAGATTTTACGGTATCTTATCTGGAATCGTCGCTGCGATTCTCTGGTATTTCGGTGCTGACACTCCAGCTAAACATACTAAAATAACTCCAGAAAAAAAGCGTATATAGAAAACAACGCAGATTCAGGCGCTGCAAAGGTATTATAGTTGTGCGTTTCCTTGACAAT
This sequence comes from Phengaris arion, assembly GCA_963565745.1. Lineage (NCBI taxonomy): Eukaryota > Metazoa > Arthropoda > Insecta > Lepidoptera > Lycaenidae > Phengaris > Phengaris arion. The sequence continues at coordinate 888,087 of OY751446.1, read as the reverse complement.
ATTTGTTGTAAGAACTTAATTTTATTCTTCTTTAAACGGACAAATATTGCGATAAAAGTAACACTTCCTCAAATAATTTTAATTTTAACCGTTAATGTCCATGGCCCAGAAACACGGAAAACTTTTCGTTCCTTTCTCGGGATTCGAACCCGCGACCCTCGGCTTGAGCACCAACACGTAACCGACACGTATTTACGTTAAACACATAAAAAATATTTTCTATATAAAGTAAAATACTGACAACAATTCGTTGAAGTTATTTTTCTTTGCTATATATACCGATTTTTTTAGCGACCCCGCGTTCCATGGGGCAAGATCCTCAGAAGCAGAGGGATGTATGCCATCATGGTCGCACACATTGGCCAAACCTGGGGTCAGCTAACCCTATACGCGGAAGTTCCGGCGTATATGGACAAAGTTATGGGCGTCAATATAAAAGCGGTATTTGTACATTGTTGGTACTTTTTTTGACGACCTCTGTAGCTCAGTGCGTGTTGGTGCTCAAGCCGAGGGTCGCGGGTTCGAATCCCGAGAAAGGAACGAAAAGTTTTTCCGTGTTTCTGGGCCATGGACATTAACGGTTAAAATTAAAATTATTTGAGGAAGTGTTACTTTTATCGCAATATTCGTCTGTTTAAATAAAAATAAAATTAAGTTCTTACAACAAATATTGTCAAGGAAACACACAAGTTTTATACCTTTCCAGCGCCTGAACCTGCGTTGTTTTCTATATACACTTTTGCTCTGGAGTTATTTTAGTATGTTTAGCTGGAGTGTCAGCACCGAAATACCAGAGAATCCCAGCTAAGATTCCAGATCAGATAATTTAATTAAATTTTAGCTATTGCTATTTTTATTAAAGGTTACACATTCGTCTAAATGGACAAAACTGACATAGCTATTTTAGGAGTACGATCCCACGTTTCGTAGACTTCGGTCGTCGACGTTACAATTGTTATTCGCGTGCACAGCAAAATGTTAGTTTTTAGCTAAATAACCAATTATTTTCTCATATTTTTTACTGTGAATTGTCATAATTATAAGGAATTTTTTTGGTACTAAAGAAAAAAATGTTATTTTTTCCACGATTTATGTTAAAATATTGCTAGTGATCTTAGGAAAGCTGCACGTTTTGTTTAAATTAGAGAGCATGATAAGCAGTTTTATTAAAAGTGGATATATTAAATGTTACAACTCTAATTTTAAGTTGAACGACTGATCTATAATAGTGGCCGTGTTTGGATCCCTGTTCCTTGCAAAGCCATTTCGAAGTGGTTAATAAAACTTAAGTTTAATAAATAGTGTTTAAAGCTGGGTTAACTATTTACTTACTATGTTTACTATGGTTAGTTAATATGTTTCTTCTTTCATTTATCCAGTAAATAAATGAATAAAAAGCGTTTAGTCGTTAGAGTGCCCTTCCGCGGTCCACCCACCTAACTCAAATATTATACATAAATCTGTCAGATCTTATCTAGCTGACTTATAAATGCAGTAGCACGTACGTCGTGCGTCCTTTATTAGGGTTTTATTGTTTTACAAGGACCCTTATATTTTCGCTCTGTCCAGCCATCTGTCTGTCTCTCTGTCTGTCGGTCTGTCCGTCCGCCCTTATATCTTCTGTAATTACGAATTAAAATAGATGAAATTTGGTTCACTTATAGATTGTGTATAGATCTAAATTTTGGCATCATAAAATAAGAATAATTATGATATATATATTTTAGGCATGGTTCTCCATATATCTGAAGTGGGGATAATAATAATAATTAATAATAATTTATTGGTCAAAAAAAAAAACAGATTGTAATTGGTACAAATTAACTTATAGCTAGGCACAATTTTACTTACAATCTAGTCACTGTGGGTGAAGTTCTGTTACCCTTGATAGGTTGATAAACCTGTAGTAAGGGTTAACAGTCCCTATTCATCTGGATATTACATAGCAATTTCACTGAAGTTACTGTTTACGGGGGTTCTCCTTGGTCATGGTTAAAAATATAACTGTTATAATTATAATGTTATTAGGTAGTGCATGCATGCATGTGTGTGTGTGTGTGTTGTGTGTTTTGTGTGTGTGTGTGAGTGTGTGTGTGTGTGTGTGTGAGAGAGAGTGAGTGAGTGAGTGACTGTATGTGTGGCGTGTGTGTAACCGAATGCATATGCTAGTCTACTGACTGCATGATAAATATGTATACATACTGCATGTTATGGCATGAAATGTTCCGTTTCATCATAGGATTTATTTTGAAGGTAAGATTGGATTAACTTTTTGCAGGTGAAATATGACGACTCGTATATTGGCAGACTTCGGTTAATTTTATTGTAGAGATATGGGCCTAGAAAGTAAAAGAATCGTTTTGTAAAAGACAATCTCGGTTTGGGAATTTGGCATATTTTGTCCTTACGACGTCTCGTAATCGTGATGAAAGGGATGTTTCGGTGTTGCTGGAGGACCGTATTGAGGATAAATAATTGCCGAATATTCAGCACATTACAACTTTCGTATAATACTGAGGTTGAGAATCTAATTGGGCGAAAAGTTGCAACCTTTAAAACTGCTCTGTGGGCAGTTTCAAGTGGCTTCAAGATATTTTTTGAGGCTCTACCCCAGCAGGAGATACAGTAGATAATGACGGGCAAACATAAGGCGTAATAGACTTTACGTATTATAGCTTGGTTTGCAATATGTCGTAGATTTTTAAATATGTAGATCAGCTTACGAACGCGAGCTACCAGTGCGTTTATATGCATCCTAAAGTTAAGAAATCTGTCAATAGTCACACCTAAATATTTAATGTGATCGACGAAGGATAATGCAGGGCAGTTACAGAAAGGGTGAAATATACTGAGGGGAGAAGTGCAGGAGTGAGATTTTAAAGTTAGTGAAGTTGCTGGCTGAGAATTTGGGCTTACGGAAAACGTGATAAACTTAGTTTTGTCGGTATTTAGCGTTAAGGTATGAGATTTGAGCCACGTTTCAGCTAATGTGAATCCATTTTGTGCCCTGTGTTCCAGATCTTTTCACGAATCCGCTACAAAGGTGAGTGCAGTGTCATCTGCATAACTGATAACTTTTGAATTTGGGATATCGAGTTGACAGAGATCATTCACAAAGACGAGGAATAAAGTAGGCCCAAGAATACTACCTTGAGGTACGCCGTAATAAATAGGTAATTCATCACCTTTATGCCCACCAATGCTAACTAACTGTGAACGATCCGATAGATAGCTTTTGAAAAATTCCAGTTGCAATCCTCTGATACCCATGATTTCGAGTTTATTTAAGAGTGAGGCAACTGGAACTGTATCGAAAGCTTTTGTGAGATCTAAAAATATAGTAAGGACCTTCTTATTTTTATTTAAATTGTCAACCAAGAAGTTACAGAGCTCGTGTATAGCGTCACAAGTAGATTTGTTTTTGCGAAAGCCAAATTGTTGTGCAGATAATAGACCAAATCGTTCTAGGTAACTGACCAACCGCTTGTTTACCAATTTTTCAAGGACTTTAGATAAAGCACTAAGAACTGCAATTGGGCGATAGTTATTTGGAACACTAGTTCCTTCTCCTCCTTTGAAAATAGGGTGAATGATGGCTTTCTTGAAAGCATTGGGAAAAATACCAAAGTTAAAACAGAGGTTAAATAAATGACTTAGTAACGGTGCTAGGATGGCAGAGTACCTTTTCAAAATGGAAGGAGGAATGCCATCCCATCCGGTAGCTGCATTTGTTCGTAGGGAATTAATAGTTGAAATGATTTCGTCGGGATCTGTATGTTGCAGGGTAAAAGAAGTACATATAGGAGTAGATGGAGATTTTATGTTAGCGGTAAGGCGAGTTGACTGGTTAATAGATATATTATCTGCAAGATCTTTCCCAATATTCACGAAAAATGTATTAACATCATTACAAGATTGAGTATTTGTGGAGGAAGCTTTAAGTAGTTGCAAGGAAGGATTTTTTGGTTTTGTTGTATTTGTAACCTGCCTAATAGTGTCCCATAGTAGCTTAGGGTTGTTACCAACTTTAGATAATTGTTGTGCATCGTGTCTTCTCTTTGCATTCTGTAATATATTTGTACAAAACCTTCTATAACGCTTGTAGGTGTTGGTGAGTATTTCATTTGTTGGAGACTGTTTACATTTCTTGTGAAGGGCATCCCTGTTTTTCATACACCGCAGGAGACCAGGGGTAATCCAGGGTTTTAGAATTCTTTTATAAGATGGTACTTTTTTCAGTGTGGAGTTTTTGTTTACGGTAGAAATTAATAACTCTACTATTGCGGACGCCAATATGTTGGGATCATTGATTAAGAAATAATCGTCCAGCTTTAGCTGTGAAATTGCTTCGTCAAGTGATTCGTAATTTATACATTTACTAGCGACGTTGGCAAAAACACTTCTATCGATAGGATGACTGATACATAATAGTGTTGAGTAATGATCTGTTATTGTTGATTCGTAGACAAACGAGAGTGTTTGGTACTTTGTTCTTATAATAGTGTGGCCTAGACAGTTATTTTCTCTTGTTGGTAGGGTGTGAGCAGGCAAATATCCATAAAACGCGAGTGTATTGAGGTATTCATCTGCTCGTGAGTCAAGTGAGTTGGGCTTGATATCTATGTTTAGATCACCGGTTATGACGACGGACTTACATGTAGTGAAATTTGGCAATAGGTTGTTAAGAGTTGCAAGAAAATCAGCAATATTGTGATTAGACGGTGGACGATAAATGCATAAAACTGCAATATCTTCATCGATTTGAACACATATTCCAGAAGCAACATGATTAAAATCAAGCTCTATGCATTTTGGTGATAAAGCCGATTTGGCATAAACGACCACGCCGTCATTTTGATTAATGTGGGTAGTTGTTTTGAAGGCAGTATAATTTTCGAGAAGAGGTATGTTAATATTGCTAGAGCATGGTAACCAGCATTCAGTCAGGATTACCAGATCGCAATCAAAGGAAAAACGATGTAGAAAGGTTTGTAGACTTAAAAAGTTGCGATTTATAGATCGAATGTTTTGTGTGAAAACTTTTAGGTAATTGTTTGCTTGTTTTAACAGATGCGACGTTTCTTCGGGTGTGCAAGAGTAAACATCTGATGTAGTCAGTTGATCGATACTATCAATTAAATCATGAATATTATTAGCCATTTATATATTATGTGTAAAACAAACTTGTTACAGATCATTGAGACTCCCTGATTATAAATTTGTGTACTATGTATAGTGTATTGTGTAAGATGAATTAATGTAAGTGATAAGTAATGTTTGGCGTAGTGTGTTTTGTTAAAGGTTGAATTGTCTGTTATGTGTGTGATATAATATGTGTAGTTTTGTGAGTAAATCTTGTATATTATGCTTGTAATATAATAATAATTGTTGTGTGAATTTGCATGCTTAAAAAAATCATTTTTATCGTCCATAAAGTAGAACCAAAAAAATGTGGGTAGCACGAAATAAAATGCTTGGTACAATTTTAGGCAATGGGGATGAACAATGTTTTTTCATTCTATGCCATTATGGGGGGTATCGCATAGGTCTTTTAAAATAGGTTTTTTTAGTGCAATGTTTCATACATGGCTTTTTTACAAAGTCGAAAATTTTTGAGTAACCAACCTCCAAAGTGGTCTATAAGTTACCCCCCTCCTGGGTTCCCCATTTCTATACTATAAGATATAGAAACTTTTTTAGTTTCCATACTGATAGGTCTATGCTGATAAAAACTCTTTAGGTTGTATTATATTTTGAGTGAGTAGTTCATAGTTAAGGCATGCTTAGACATGTCCTGACATGCCCTTGGTAATTGATATTATGATTATCATTACACACAAACTAGCAACAGATTGGAAAACAGAAAATAATAAGCGTCTCAATATTAAAGTCTCTGTAAACCGTTAGGCTATAGGGTCTGTAAATCTAGTTTCTAAATCAATTTAATTAATTAACATTTAATTTACGAGACTAGTTCAAATATTTGTGTACATAGATTAGAGTTTGAAGTCAACAACAATATTATGTATACAAACAATATAAACGACGTTTTATTATATTTCACAAAAAGAAAACAAAATCATTATTTTTTTTATTTCAATTCTTTTATCTAGAACTTTGTCTAATGTATTTGATCCAAACATTTCCATTGAAAAACTTTTGATTAAAAACATATTTTATCATTTTTATTTCATTTGTCAGGTAACCAACAGGTAAAATATTTTTTTTTAACCGTGCTCAAATGAAAACAAATGTTATGTAAAAATAAATATTTATTTATATTTCATACTCCTTCATCGATTATTATTATTTACACGTAACCTATGACGTAATCTACTGGACGACAAATCGCTCCATTTCCTGCATGTCTTCCTTCTTTGGCTCTTTCGGATTGTCCCAGTCTTGTTTCTCTGATGTTCCAAATATAACGTAACCAAGATTCGAGAAGAACAGGAATGTTGCTGATACGTAGAACACTGTGCGCCATTGCTCTTCTGATGTCTGAAATATTATTGAAAAATGTAAGTAGCACATATTTCTGGGTGAGTATCTACTACGTTGATGTTAGATTTGATTCAATTTAAATCTAATACCAAATTGTTTATAGAATGTTTGTCAACATTTTTCAAGGCCGGATTTGTTTCATCATACGGCATTATAATAATTATAGCTCCCACGCTGATTTCGGTGACAGTGGCTGGTTTCATTGAAACCAGGCAGCTACGTCGGAGTTATTTTACAATGCCCAAGTGTTTGCGCAGTACACAAGAGCACTCTCTCTTCCTTAACTATTGTAACCTAGTGAGTAGGATGACCGACACGACTGGCGAGAGATCAGGCGCAGGACCAACTTTTTAAATGCCCATCCGACGCATGCATTGTCTTTCTTGTCAGACAGGTGATCAGCCTGCATTATTCTAACTAAACTTGAAAACAGCATTTTTGTTGTTCCAACGCGGGAAACGATCCCACGAACTCGAGTCGAGAGCCAAACTCTAAATCACTGGGCCACAGAATATTTACCACGTCCTTAAGTATAATTCCCGCTGTTATGGGCGCAAGAGAAGCGCACAAGTTGGACACGAAGTTGGTGATGCTCATCAACGTGCCGGAGTAGTTCGACGACATGTCGATGTGGTTCAACTAGAAATAAATGACAATAACTAAATTAATAAAAATATCTTACAATTTACACGAGATAATATTGTATATATATAATCAATTCCTCTAAAACGGCTGCAAGTATTACTATGAAATTTTTAGTATGCAGGGAATTGTGGGAGAAAAAAAATTTGTTCTGGTCTTATCCCTGAGAAACTGCGCATTTTGTTTGAAAATTCTAAATGTGGTGGGTTCGAATCCCGGTCAGATAAATATTTTGGTAATTCTTTATTTATTTATTTAATTTATCAGAACTTACCACGCAGGTACTTACGTTTATATATTATGACACATTGAGAATGAGGATGGGACGGCACGCAAAATGATCTTGGGATTCAGTTATTAAAATCATTTCAAATCTTACCTGAAATCCGAGATGGCTAGCTATCTTTAACGAACAGATAACAACCAGCAGGGGTTCTACCACGTAAATGTCTTTTGGAGACAGTGCAAGCGCCACTAGACCTAAAGCCACCGGTACACTACCTGAAAGAATTGCATAAAAATATAGATATTCTATGGGTTATTTAACTATGTACTAGAATTTTCTCGCTACATTGAATTTAGTTTTGAATCTATTTGTGTCCTTAATTTAAATTTGTAAACCAGTTTTGCGTGTAAAGGTAGCCTTCCGATCGATGGGACTGCGACCAGCAAACCAGCGAAACAGGTTCTCTGTCCAGGCCCACCGGTCGCGCGACGCGGTCGCGGGTTTTTATTCATATAAATTAATACTTAGCATTGAGTCGTACGACCCGGTATCGGTCGCAGATCGTGGTTGCGCGTCGCGGTCGCATAGATCGGAAAGTTACCGTAAGATAAAAGCCACTATCATAAACACATTAAATTAAACAGGTTTTAGATATTATAAGTTTTCTAGTAAACGGTTACCGATAGAATTTGCCAGTTTCCTCGTGTTTGTGACGGTCAATATTTTTTTGACGATTAGTAAGTCGGTAAACCAGCTGAAGAAGAAATTCGCGAAGAACATGACAACGAATGGTAAGGCAGTAAGCAATCCATTCTGAAAAAAAATAACATTTTAAAATAAAATATCAGGTCTTCAAAAATATAACAAATAACAAATAGAATTAAAAAAAATGAACAACATTTTTGCGGAAGTTTATTTCCAATTATTAATGAATGAATATTTCATAATTTAGCAATTTTCCGAAAAAATTACTCAAGGATCCACTAAATAATAATTTCGTCATTAAAATCAATATATAAGATAAATACCTAATAATACGTAAAGCAAAAAATTCTTACCCCTTTTAACGCAAATTATGCAAACAGAGGAGTATGAAATTGTTAATGTTTATGTGAAGAAATTTTAAATAATTCTTAGAAACACATAAAATTTATTATTAAAAATAAGGTAACACACTACCTAAGATTAGTAACTCTGAATAATGTAAACTCATATTATTACAAATGATAAAATCATAAAATTTTCGAGAATGCCCATAGCGAATATTTTCCTATCATGTCTATAACGGATCGTATTAAGTAAGAATCTCACCTCTTTTATATTGACATGCATGATTTTGTCCATAAACGCTGGTATTTCTGAGTAGATTGTGACGTGGGAAAAATTCTGTCCTACGTGAGCTATCATAATTGCATAGAGACCTGGAGATTTCAATATTCTACACCAGGGCACCGGAGGAATCTGCAATAATAACATACGAAATATCTGATATATGTGAGACTCAAAAAACACGCTTTTATCTTAAATAATAATGCTTTCCCTCAGACGTTATACTAAACTCATTATGTCAGAGTCACAATGATTTGCTTCAAAACGTGGTATAAGGCAATGATTTATGAATATTCAGTTTATAATTTCTTTAGCTAAAAATAATAATAATAGCTATGGACGCTTCACGCCACGTCAATCTGGCCCAGGTCTTTACCTATGAAATTGCCGTTTTGTATGGAAAAATTTAAAATATTTTTTTTCATCTATTTTTTATTTGTACTAATCGAAGTAATCACCCATGCAATCAATGTATCTTTGTCAATGCAGTGGCAGTTTATTGATGTCCTTCTTAAAGAAATCAGCTGGACGGGAGGCAACAAATTCTTCAAAGGCATTTTGTACTGCCTCTCGGGTATTGAATTTTTTTCCCGCCAAGAAGTTATCCAAATTCTGGAAAAAGTAGTAGTCTATAGCCACAAGGTCTGGTGAGTAGGGCGGATGACGGAAAGCTTCCAACCCCAGTTCTTGCACCTTGGAGACCGTCTGCTGTGCAGTATGAGGTCGCGCGTTGTCGTGCAGGAGCAGCTGATACGAGCGATTGACCAATGCTGGTTGGAGATGTGCCAGCTTCTCCATCATTGTGCTCAGTTCTTCACAGTACACATCTGCAGTAATGCTCACCCCGTTTGGTAAGAAGCTGTGATGAATCACACCGGCGCTAGACCACCAAACAGTGACCATCACTTTTCTAGGGGTAAGTTTTCGTTAAGGGCATTGTTTAGGTGCTGAACCAGGATCCTACCAACTTGCTGAGCGCTTGCGGTTATCAAACAGAATCCATTTTTCATCGCAGGTAACAATAAGGTTAAAAATTCCTTCATTTGTGTGTCTGTTGAGCAGCGCAAGGCACGTCTCGACGCGTATTTCGCGCTGGCGATCATTGAGTTCGAGGGGCACCCATTTGTCAAGCTTTTTTACCTTGCCAATTTGACGCAAATGGACCATTATTGTTTTGACGCTAACGTCGAAAGCGACCACTAATTCAGCCGTAGATTGTGTATCATCAGCTTCCACAATCGCCTATAATTCGTCATTGTCGACCAAAGTCTTCGGACGACCGCGAGGTTTATTTACCAGGTCGAAATTTCCAGAACGGAAGCGAGCAAACCAATGTTTGTGAAAAAGTGGTGCGTTGGTTTGTAGTGTTAGCTCCGTAAACGACGTTGATGTTGCGTGCCGCTTGTGCCCCGTTGCTGCCACGACGGTACTCATATTCCATAATTACTCGAATTTTGAACGTATCCATGATATCGAAAAAGATTGAAATGCGATGAAAATGTAACACTAATCAATAAACAAATGACTACTTTTAGAAAAAGAATTCCATGTTTTAAATTAAAATTAATTTGAAATTAGAATTCTTAGCCAAACAAAATTATATATATATATATATATGCGGCGGGATTCGAACCAGTGACCGTCGGCTTGAGCACCAACGCGATGAACCACTGAGCCACAGAGGTCGTCAAATCACCTTTTTGAACCTAGTTTGCCCCAAATTCTTTTCAATGTACATCAGTTCCAACTTGGATATACTGGTATGTTTCGCCGGGCTATCTGCGCAGAGCCACCACAGGATCCCGGCTGACACACAGGACAGGATGCCGTAGAATCTGAACACTCCTGGCCATCCGAGGGGAGAAGCAGCGATGTATCCAGTAATAAGCAGTCCTACTACTATCCCCAATGCTTGACCTTGAAAGAAATCATGCTATAAATAACGCATAAGTCATACCATAAAATCAATCGTGTGCTGTTGGGTTAGTTTGTTTACATACAAAAGTTGCAACACCAAACTGTATTAATATTGAAGTATATTAATACTAAGTATATTTTAATATACCATATATTACTTAAAAATATATCATATTTTGTTATGATTTGTTTTTGACTTGCCCAACTATTAGAATAATTTTTGACAATATATTCACGTTAAACTTAGATTAGAATTTACCTCCATAAGTGCATCCAGCCATTCGCCCTCTCTCTTCCACTGGGGTCCACTTGCCTAACAAGCAGTGCATTCCGGGGAATACACACGACTGACTGAGACCTTGGACAAAACGAATCAACGCCCCAGCTATCCAGCCACCCTAAAAAAGATTTATGTATCGCTTGTACATTTTATTGACAAAGAAAGGCAAACAGATCGTTTCACTCAATTGTAGGTAAAGCTGTTCAAATCTGTAACTCTTGAATAACGTAAGAATTACAATTGATTTGCCGGCTTTTAAATGCCAACGCCCTTTTGCCTTCGGTACACCCCGATATTTCCTGGCGATTTTCAGCGAAGCCGTAGTCTCCGGTCAATCTGGACGATTCGTGATGGCCAACTCACTCCTACGTTATAATATTATGGTTATTTAATATTTCCAAGTTTAGATTTACTTACATAATAAGCTGCCCATGGGAAAATGAGTGCTGTTATTCCGTTCACTAACAACGCCATGGTCAACATACACCGCGGTCCAAACATGTGGTTCAGTTGACCAGCGGGTATCTGCAGCAACATGTAGCCCCAGAAGAAAGATGATAGTATGATATCCTGAGTCTTCTTGTCCCATTGGAATTGTGGATACTGAAAAAAATAGGCTTTTGTTAGATGTGGCTCTGATGTGAGCGTAGTGTAGTATTTAGAGTGTAGTCAGCAATCTGCTTCAACCCTTGTTTACTTAGGCAATGAATTTAAGATGTTTTTAGGGTTCTATAGTTCACGTCTCGGTCGTCTCGCCTTATGGTTTCGTCACGTGGACAGAAATGACGAAGTCCGTCTTCGGCTTACCGTCCAAACGGTACGGTATGGTAGCACTAAGCTAGAAACATACAAATTTGCATCAATGTATGTATATACCACGTCGATAAAGTGCTAAAATAAAATCACGATTTTTTTTTCCCAGAGACGTAAAGTGGGTATGATATTTTCGCGTCTACACCATAGTGTGGGATATCAATATATAATGTATTGTCCATTAAAGTGTGTAGCTGTAGAACTACTTCTAGACTTTTTGTATAATAGACAAAAATCAGTGACTATAAAATTGTCAAGTTACAATATACTCACTGGTGGCACCAACAGCAATGCAGCTGCTGTGCTATTCCCAGTCTCCTCAAGCGCTTCCTTCGTGACGACATTGTCCACCGCAGTTACGTTGGTGTGGTCTACCATCGCCACCAGAGACACTCCCATACACGACCGCATGCTATACACCACCATCATAGCGAAGAACAGAACCAAACACTGTTGGTGACGGTAACCCCATCCTGAAACCAGAATGAACCTTTTTTGAATTCACCATCAGCAGAGCTTCTGTAGTATTCCTACTGAATACTGGCTTGTACATAAGCTGCACTAAAAGTATCGGGAATGGAATATTTCCACTATTCCTGTCATATTAAAATATTTTTAATTAAAAACGCCTTGGTTTTAAAAATCGAATACCGTTTATTTATTTAAAAAAGATTCTCGGTCTTGTCACAAGGACTTGTCAAACTTGTTTAGTCGTTGAGAAAATGGAATTGACTCGAGAAAATTCTAGAGCGATGATTTATTATGACTTTCGAAGGGGTTTAACACAAAAACAGTGTGTTGACCGGATGATTTCTGCATGTGGTGATGAAGCCCCATCCAAAACCACAATTTATCGCTAGTTTGCTGAATTTTAACGTGGACGTGTCAAGCTCAGTGATGATCCCCGTCAAGGTCGTCCAAAAACTGCAGTCACCCAAGAAAACGTTGATGCTGTGCGTAAGCTGATTGAGGAAGATCGACATGTGACATACCGCGAAATTCGGGAAACTTTAGACATTGGCATGAGTCAAATACAAATAATCTTGCATGAACAATTAGGTGTAAAAAAGTTGTTTTCCCTACGCCTACAAAACGGCCATTTTGGAGACCCCAACTTCCGAATGGAATGGTTGCTTCAATGATTGGTTCCATCGTATGGAAAAATGTGTCAAATTTCGCGGAGAATACTTCGAAAAGCAATAAATACATTTTTAAATAGTAATGTTGTGTCACTTCCTTGATTCCCGAAATTTTCAGTGCCGCCCTCGTATTATACTTGCTTTTGCCCGCGGCAACAAGCGGTAAAAGTAACAACAGCTAACTAACATTCAACTAAAGTAACTTAGGTAAATGATTTAAAAACAAAGTGAAAGGTTTACATTAAATCACAAACTTTAATGTATTTAATAGTAGAAGGATGGTAGTAGGAAATTGGATTTTTACAGTACAGGTGTTGCAGTAGTCTAGAGGCGGGAATAATATTCTAGAAGGCGATGTATATAAAGTTTGCTTACATTGAATAGGCCTCCGAAACTGCTAGACCGATTTTGATGAAATTTGGCACAGATATAGAGTACCTAAACCACGAGTAAGAACATATAAGTACTCCTCTTCTTTTCCGCGTGCATGAAATCGTGGTTAACATCTAGTTATTGACTAAAATAACTACCTATCTATAAGTCTCCACTTTAAACTCTTCAGAAATACTCTTTTAACTAAGTATCAATATTATTCCATCTAAATTTCTCGTTAAAATTCAAGGCAGCTTGTATCTAACCTTTAAATTCGTTCTTCGCTTCAGGCATTTCTACCGTCTACGTTATTCACTAATCCGCTCGATGTAGAATAACACACGAATACGTGCGCGTTAGTAATATTACTCGTATCACCTCGTTAATAACAACTATTATATACTTTTCACTTTAATATCAATATTGATACGGAAATAGTTCATTTTAACTTTTTACTTTACCTAATGCTTTCTTATATAAGAAACTATTTGCCGGCAGCTCCGCCCGCGTATACCATACCGTAAATACCGTATCTCAAGGGAACACTGAACTTTTCCGAGATAAAAAGTAGCCTATGTGTGATCCAGAGCATAAAACTATTACCATACCAAATTTATCAAAATCCTGGATTTAAAAAACTCACGTCCCGCTCGCCGCGCGCACCCCCGCTACCATACACAGCTGTGAGCTATCATTCGTCTAAGTCTATTGATTAGTAAATAATGATTTTATATAAGTACGAAGTAAAATAAACATTCATCAATTTACAAAAAAGAAACAAAAGGTAAACTAAGTATTGCACAGCACTCTGTTTATTTTTTCCATATACGGAATAAAAAATCATCCAGTATTTAAGCATTAAAAAGAAGGAGGACTATCAAAGTGACAGTAAAATTATTTAATAAACTTCCAGGCGGCCCGATAAATTAATACGAGTTTACAGCAACTTCACGAACGCGCATAAAATTACCTTTATTGTGTCTTTATGGAACCACTCGAACGAACTTCGTGACGTTCGCAATTTATGACGTCATAAATCTATGACTAAGGATCAATTCACACCGAAACAAAACACTTGTGCGGTGTTAAACTGATGTCATAATAATATGAAATGTGTATCTTTTTGTTTAGTGAATAAAGTTAAATTTTGAATAGCTATCTTAAAAATGCAGCGCCGCGTAACGTCCCGTATCGTCGAGGTGTGAACTGAATCCTAAGAATCATATTATCGACAATATTTAAGGTTTTAATATCAATCAATGTTTAAGTGATAGTTATTCATAAGCTGCAACGTAGGAAATTAATATAAAGGTACATAAAGAACAATATTGAGACTAAGCATGGTAACTTACTAACGCGTTTACAAAATGTGTTGTTTGACAGCGTCCTAGTACGGTCTGAAATTTCTTTAGACAGTGACAAAATAAATAGACCTTATTGCCACGCCAATTATTATTATGAACGTTCACGCAAAATAGCAAAACATGTGAAAATTTTGAGGAGACTTTTTAACGATTTTCAAAATGAATCTATATTATTGGATATTTTTTTAATTATTCGTGTGTAATGTGTCGAGCTAGCGAAAATGGTCGCGCTCTGCGTTATACACGTGCAGAAAAATATATAAATAAGTATTTAATTAATATTTTTGTGAACGTGCGGTTATTTGCCGTTCGTGGCCAATGAGTTGTTGGCGTTTATCCAGCATGCCATCGACACCATGGACGAGGTCAGCAGATCTGCAAGTCTGCCTTCACCAGCGAGGAGATTAGCAAAGGTAAGCATTTCCTGTTCGAGACGCTTGGCCAGAGCGCGAACATGCCATCGCGACGAAGAGATGGAACGGAAAGAAGCGTGCAGGACATCATCTCCCTGTTGAAGCAGACGGATCCGGATGAAGTGCCAGGTTTTGTAGCGTAAGAACTGCGTAAGCTGCCACCTGTGACACTGCACCACGTTGACGTCGTTAGCCTACTGAAGGACATCAAGTTCCTGAAGGAAGAACTGACCGAAGTTCGAGGTAGATTGCAGGCATCAGAGTCCGTAAGTGATTTACGTAGTGAATTGTTAAAGTTGAAAAGTGTAAATTCAATAATATGTAGGTCACCTGATGCAGCAAACGCCACTCGTCGTCGAGGTGTGCAGGCGATCACGTTTAGCTCGTCAGCATTATCCGACGGGTCAACGAACGTCGTCGCTACCGCCCGCGAAGGAGCCGGTGCTGAGTTACGCAAGTATCGCCACTTGCGGCCCCCCGCCACCTCCTCCGCGTTCGAAAAACATAGGAAAGAAGGAGGCCACTACAAAAGAGCTTCGTTTTTCTAAAAAGGACCAAACGTGAGATGATGACGGGTTCATGAAAGTCGAGAGGAAGAAGAAGAAACCCGTCGTCCGCAACCATCGCGGCACCCCACCCGGAGGACCCAAGCGGCTGTTGCGGTGTGGGACTCCCGCGACACCGCTGTACGTGTCCCGGCTGCATTGGTCAACGTCAGTCGAGCAGGTCGTGGACTACATCAGGAGCAGAACAGCAGGTATTTATATTATGAGCATATTCAGCCTGAAATAAACGTAATTTAATTTAATTTAATTTTAATGTGATTATATCCGTTATCTTTGGGTATTTTTTAACAAACAAAGTAAGGTACATAAGAGCAAAATAATTCATCCTAGACACGACCTCTTTATGTAATTTTTGGGTAAAGTGGTTCTGGAAAATAGATTTTGCCCTATTAAAATTCAAATTCATATTTTTTTTGTAATATATATTCAAACCAATTTAAGATAAGGAAGTACGCGGTTAATGAAAATAATTAGGTCTGGTTTCATTTGGTTGCACCTAAAACAGACGATTTCTGTCAATTTGTACACGTGCGTAATAAAATAAAGATTTTATTTTTGTCCTTCTTTAAACTAATTAACCAATTTTAATGAAATTCTGCACAGATATAGAGTAGATCACGAGAAAGGGCCCGTGGTACTTTGACGACCTCTATGGCTCAGCGGTTAGCGCGTTGGCGCTCAAGCCGGAGGTCGCAGGTTTGAATCCCGCCAGGGAACCAAAAAAGCTTTCTGTGTTCCTGGGTCATGGATGTGTATTAAATATGTGTATTATATAACGAAAAATCTTAAATGTATGTATAGTATAAAAAGTATAAAATATATTTCCGTTGTCAGGTTACCCGTAACACAAGTTCTTCAAGAACTTACCACAGGACCAGATTGACGTGGTGTAAAGGCGTCCATTATCATTATTATTACTACTTTTTATCACTGAAAAATGTACGGTTCCGACGGGATTTCTTTTTGCGTAATTATTTACCCTAATCTCGAATACTCATCTTTTCCGTGAACTAGAATATTGCCAACAAATGGCGCAGTTCGCAAGTATTCGGCCGGCTGCGTATAGCGGTAGCGGGTATTGGGTAGCGGGTTGCGGGTGGTGGGTGGTTGGACTGAGTTGTCAGTTGCGACACCGCAGCAGATGCCGACAGTTTCAAAACAGCGGAATATTTTTTGTAAACTCATAAATCAAAACGTTGGTATAACATTTATTTAATTTTCATAGTTTATTGTAACTTGCTACGATTGACTCCTACGAATACCTTTTCTTTGAATAATAATCATTGAATAAAACGCGTTTTTAGGTTTTCGTCGTACTCAAGGCACCCATTATAGTTTCACTCTCTCCGTCCGTCTGTCTGTCTGTCGTGTCTCTCCGCTCTTCTAGCTTAATTTGGTATAGTTACGTACCGTGTATAGATCTCGGTTTTGGCATCATAAAATAACAATCATTTTACATTTTAGGGGTGGCTCACCAATTCTCCATACATGTGAAGTGGGGATGAAAAATATTTTTTCATTCTAACCCGTCGTGTGGGGTATCGTTTAATAGGTCTTTTAAAATAAAGGCAAGGTTTTATAAATGACTTTTTTACAAACTCCACCATTTTCCAGTAATCTCATGTTATGAGACTTAGAAACTTGCAGTTTTTCATGCTGATAGATCATGCTAAATGCTCTTTAGGAAAATTGTTTTGAACGAAATCGGGCAGTAACTTTTCAAATAATTAAAAAAAAACCTATTATTTACGACGTTTATAGTTACCAACGGAACCCTCTTTAGACATGTCCTGACATGCTCTTGGTTAGGTTTTATTTTTTATTTATTTATTTAATAATCTATGTGCACACAATAATAAACAATAAAATCTTTAAACTAGGATACGATTTAGTACAAAGGTACTACTTATTCCAGTAGACCCGATACAGGAGAACGTAATTTTCTAACACTATCTGGTCTGGTGCGTACAATTATTAACAATAAGGAAAATAGATTAAGTTCTTTTATATTATACAAACACTTACCTACATAAAAATATTACAATATACGAATTATACAATAATTTATAATAGTATAATAAAAATTTAATATAATATATTTAGCTGAGATAGTGCTCACGTAGTCTTCCTTTAAAGAGCCCAAGTGTCTTTCACTCCCGTATCTGAGCTTATTTTATTTAATCATGATAATCTATGAGCATCTTTACTAGATTAAATAAATTTGAAACTACCGCCATAACAACACAACACAACACGAAAAAGGAGTTACAAATGCGTTGTTGTTTTTTAACCCCATCCACTCTTTGGACCACCGAAAGCCTCAACGAAAAGGACGCACTCCGATGAAGCCGGCTCATTCGTGCCGAAGTTATACAGTAAAGGTTGTTGGATAAGTGCCTATTTAAAACTTCACAGCGAACATAATGTCCCACTAGGGCCATCTACACCAAGCCTCTTTAAAGCTGGAGATCCCCGCAGAGAATACATTGTGGCCTGTGGAGTAAACCTTGTTTATGTGTGACGCCTACTATTGTAGCAACATCGATCTATACACAAGGATTTTATATACCGCCATCTTGTATACCGCCATCTAGTAAACATTGTAAGAACTACGCGTTTAAGTAGGCCTTCAATAATTATTACATAAAGAGGTCGTGTCTAGGATAATATTTTTGCCATAATTATGACAGCAGGCTTTAATTTTTTAATAGTTATATAATACCTTTTGTACCATAATTGCAACAATTAATATCACTAGAAGTCGCTCTGTGGTCGAAATTCGTTCATAATAATTTATATTTTTTAAAAGAGTGAACTCTATAAGGGTTCTTTTGCCTCCTAGATAGAAAGAAAAAGTAAATGTTGTGACAGATTGACAAACGTCAACATTCTACCAAAATTGTATGTATCAAACGCATGGAAGTGTGTGTTAATAATCTGAGGTAGTGTGTTGTCATTTTTATGAATTTTATGTATTTCTAATATAGACGTATATATTATAGACGAGGCATGTTAAGGCAAAAAGTGTCTCCAGATAAATGGCCCCATATTTGAGATTTTTGGGGCCATTTTGACATTTGAAGTATGATGACAACCAAGATGGCGTAACTTTTTCTTGTATGAAGATTTGTTCTGTCAAATGTACGTCATGGCCTATCTTGAGTTTTGAAATCTTTGATTCCTAAGCATTATTTTAAAATTATTAGCTTTCTGCACACCTTCTTCCACATACCTAAACTTTAATTTACTGGCCAAATTGTATACTCCTCCGATTGTAGAATTCTCTTAAATCTACATAAAGTTTTTGCTTCACGTATTAATATACGTGCTACTCACACGTTATAACGTGTGAGTAGCATACCATTTATTACATATCGAATATACTTACATATCGAAGAGATATATCTCTTCGATATGTAAGATAGACGAGCTATCTTTTTACTCGTTTTGTCATATTACTTTCGTTGCGTTCTTTTACAGTGCAACACTGTAAAATCATCTATGTTCCTAATGTGAAACTCGAGTGCCCCAATATGGCCCTCAAAGTTCGGACACTTTCAGTCTCGACTGTCTATGTGTAGCACAAAAAACTACCTTACAATAATATAATAATGTGATGAAAATAAAGTTGCAACATGTACCTACTATAGTTTTGGGATTTCGAGAACACACTTGTACTCTGGAACAGGGGTCCATGGGCGACATTCGCTTACAATCAAGCGATCCGTCCGCTCGTATTCTGGTTTTATTCCACAAACAAAAACACCCACGCAAGTTTCGAACGGGATAATTTTATTGACTTGCACGCGTGATATAGATAAAATTTATTTAAAAACACTTTCAAATTAATGCGGTTTAAATAGCTATTTATTTAACTAACGTATCAAATAAGTTAATTAAATATAACATGTAGCTTAATAATTACTTGTTGCAAATAAAACTAGTTTTACGGATTTTATCATGTTTTTTTAAATTTTCTTAAAATTTTCTTTGCAACGTTCACAGAAGGAAGGTCAATTTAAAACAAGATTTAATTGCAATAAATAATTTTCGCTTATGCATAAGTTACTAAAAATGAATGTTTTTTTTATTACCTGTATGTTTGATATCACAATCCGTTTCGACGGGCGTCGTCATTTCTTCGCAGTGTATTCACTTTGACACAAACAGAACAAAACGACATTTCATATTCATTAATAATCTCAAAAACGGGTTTAGTGATACATAAATTAAATACTAAGCCGAGAATATAATGAGCTGAATATTTATTTTCCCATTTTTTTAATATTGATATTTTATATCGCGACTTTACTATTGTGAATTATAATTTTAAATGAAATGTAAATTGAAATAACTTTGACCTTTAATTAACCAGCACATGGTTACACGATCAAGGACTATAATTATAATATCCTTACTAATATCCTTACTCCATCAACGTATTGGATTTTTTTTATGAAAACAATTTTTCGATTTATTCCATGTTCAACTTCTGGACCCCTACCCTCGTCCTGACAGTCGATTATACTAATGAAATCCTGCAATAATATAGTTAAAATCCAGTCCCCGTTATGTTAAAACTGCAAAATGGTATTCTCATAAACGTCAAAGCAACGCTTAACGCGTTTTGGTCCAAACTCCAAGAATCTGTTTACGATATCAAGACGATTCATTTACAATTCTATAAAAGTGAATTAAAAGTGTAAGTTAATTACGAGAATTTGGGTTTACGACGTTACGTAGGACGCGAGGGTAGAGAGTCCAGAGGTTGAACACGGAATAATTCATTTCATCCGCGTCATGGAGTTTAGTGAAGTTAAATGTCATTGTCAGTATATTTTATTAATACTTATCTGCACCTAATTATATATCAGCGATCCCTATTATTATTGTTATTTAATATATATTTAGTTTAGAATACAGCAGATACCTTTTTCTCCAATATTATTAGAAACTAGATGTTGCCCGCGACTTCGTGCGCGCAAAATTAGTCTTACGGAAACCGTTAATTTTTTCACGATAAAAAGTATCCCATAGTGTATTCTACATATAAGCCATTTTTCATCGAATTCGGTTCAGTAGTTTCGGAGCCTATACAAAGCAAACAAACAAACAAACTTTTCCTCTATTTATTAATAGAATAAATGAAATAAGAAATAGGCAATTTAACCTGCTCTGCCAATTAAAATTATATGGTTACGTTGATCTGAGCCCCAGTTTTCGTAATTTTAAATTACACTTTAATTTTAGTTTTATTGAATTAGTTTTGACGACCTCTGTAGCTCAGTGATTAGGGCGTCGGCGCTCAATTGGATAAAACGCGAAGGGAACGATTATTCTGTCACTTAATAATACAAATAGTGTAGGGATAGATGGTATTAAAACGGTAAACGGAACGGAAAAGAAGTAAAACGGAAACAGAAAGGAAGTAGCGTGCATATAATGCATGGACCAATATTAGCTTATTCAAGTAATTTAAGTACAGAAAACGGCATCTATCCGGAGAGACTCGAACTATCGGTAATTATTCCAGTATTTAAAAAAGGTATAAGAAGTGATATACAGACCTTAGCCTTAATACCAATAATCTCTAAAATATATGGGATAGTTATATAACAGGTTATACAAGTTTATCGAGAAAAATGTTATTTTAGTCGCAGAACAATACGGAAGCAGGAAGAATAAAAATTAAACGACGCGATATTTAATTTTCTCAATAAGGTATACAGAAGCATAGACAAGCGAAATTGTGCCACAGCTTTATTTATGGACACGTCTAAAGCTTTCGATCGCGTGGATTACAAACGCCTTCTACACAAACTGTACTCGTATGGAATTAGGATAGTTACATTCATATGTAGCTCATGCTAATAAAATCATATTTAACAAACAGAAAACAAATGACGCAAATAATTCTATGTATTGTCCCGTGTGTAAATGTGCAATACAATATCTATCTAAGGCTCACGAAACAGATTACGGTGTTCCCCAAACTTTTTTCTCATTTATATTAATGACATTGTTAAATGCACGAATCAACATATGACATTATTTGCTGATGATAGTACAGTTTTATTTATAGAAAACTACATAAATAATATGGAATCTAATATTAATTTACCTATGGACAAAATTTAAGAATGGCTAGAAATTAATAACTTAAAATTTAATTTTGATAAAACTAAAATAATGAATTTTAAACGTATGACATCTACAAAATACGAACTTGACATTAATTACAACGGACATCACATAAATGAGATTGATACAACAAAGTTTTTAGGTGTAATAATTGATAATAAATTGATATGGAAACCACATAATATAAAACATTTACGTTTACATTTAAATTATCAAAACGCATATGCCTTATATAAACATAGGGCAATAAATATGTCGACACTATTAACGGCGTATCACGTATCATAATGCCGTATCATCCAATATTAGATACGGCAATCCGCAATATCGGTAGAAAGGACACGTGCAAAACACATTTCATTACTATAAAATTATTAACAGTGACATCTATGTATATTTATGAATGTTCTCTCTATGCTAGACAAAATCTAGACAGATATGAACTATGTTACTCTGCTAGACATCAGAAATTAAGAGAAGTGTAGTTTGTACCGCAAATATACAACAAGTTACCAAAAGAAATTAAAATTGTCGCAGAATTAAAATTATATAAACATAATCTAAAACTACTATTTAACAACCCAATGTTATTAAACTTTAAAATAATATTGAGACAAATTACTGAAATAAACAAAAACGCCATTAATGTTCCGATATTGTTAAATATATTATGAAAACTTATGCATCTTTAATATAAAAATAATTAAATAAATATTATGTAGTGTGATAAATTATAATTAAATAATAAGTGTAGTGTAATAAAATGACTATATGAATGTATTATTTTTCCCGCCTTTATGACTATTTTCATACTTAGAACTATTATTACCATGTGATTTCATTTAATAAATAGTACATTAAATTTTAATTGAAATTAAATGAATTGAATTGAATTAATTGAATGAAAAAAAAAAATAACAATGTACAAATAATATTTTGTCAGATCAGGATACCGACATAATTTTACTAACTTAAAATATTATTTAGTTAATAACTGATATTAATCATCAATCATAAATTACCAGGAAAGTATTTACTGATATTTCAATTCGAACATGTAATTGTTATAGCAAATACATTTATCTCAACCTAACCAAACTTCTTCTTCGCCTTGTTGTAAGCGTGAAGGGTTATATGTATATCATCGTGGGCTAAAACGAGACATATTGTGTCGTCGGCGAATTAAAATTTTTACAGTTTTTAATTACATAAGCGACATCGTTTACGTAGGTAATAAAGTGGCATGGTCCTAGCACCGAGCCGTGCGCTGTTCCTTCTGTCACATCAACTTCGATGCTTAGCTCGTCGCTAATACTCGCTTTACTACATATGTCCTATTAGTTAAATAATTTTTACACCACTTTAGTAATGGGACTCGAATACCACTTTCTTCTAATTTATTTATCAAAAAGTCATGTTGAAGTGTATCGAACGCCTTACTGTAGTCGATAAAAACTATCAAAACATGTTTTCGGGCATTTAAATAGTTATAAATAGTGTTAGTAAATTTAGACAAAAGTTGTGTTGTGCTTTTCTTACTTAAAATTCCATACCGATTACAGCTTATTATGTGGTTATCTAAGAAGAATGTATACATTTGCTTACAGATAATTTTTTCGATAATTTTGTCAATAGTGGGCAGATCTGATGCACGTATTTTATCTAGTCATAGTTTATGCATAGACTATAATTATTATAGGTTTTAACGACAAATACGTTAATACATTTCATCTTCACAATTACACAATTATTTTCTAATAATATTGATGATTACATCAACGACTCATAACCAAGTAATGTTTAATATTTAACATAGTAGTTATTATATTCAAACGGCATTAATATTGGTGTAGCCAAAATATATTTAACTTTGAAATTTATTTTTTATTCTTCAACATCGCTAAGGACTCCTTATCGTCATCATCATCAATTTTATCCCACTCGGCCCTCTCGGACGTGCCGAGCAGCACAAAGACGGTATTGGTGAAGAGATAGATACCCGCTGTCAGGTAGAACACGTACCGCCATAGATACTCTGAGGTCTGAAATAAAAATTACATAACTTAATTTTTATATAACAGTTAAAACCAACCAAGGGCGAGTCTGACTCTCAGGTTTCCATACAAAACGGCAAAAAAATTACGTTTGTTGTATGGGAGATCCGCATAAATACCTATTTATTTTGGTTTGTTTTTTTCTCTAATGTTTTTTTGTGAATTCTAAAAATATCTTTGGATGTTAAATATCGTTGGATAGCTGTTTGAGCGTAGATGTTTTTCTACATATCTGCAGAGCTGCTACAAAAAAAATGACAGCTATCCTTTTTTTTATATGCCTGAAAGAAATTTAAAAAAAAATTAAACCGACTTCCAAAGTAAAAATTCACCAAAAGGAATTTATTTTATACCAGCCCAAACAATATCCTACAACATTTTATAGAACTCAAGTTCAAATTTACTGGTACCGACTTAAGAATTAAGAAGATTGAGTAGGGAAATAGTTAAAATTTGAGCCAAATTTAAAAGGGGAATTATTTAGAAAATGAGATTTATTTCATACTTTTTTGTGTATTTTTTCTTTGGAAGTCAGTTAAATTTTTTGTTTTAAAATAATAACTTTTCCCTTTTTAGTGATATTTGTTAAATGATTATTAATACATTTTAAGAATGTTTAAAAAAAACGATCAAATGTATAAATGAATACGCGCCAAGTTTCCATTAGGTATTGTAAATAAGATGATGATTCTTTAAACAATGCCGAATTTTTCAAACGCGTATCTTTAAAGACTTTAGAAGTTCTGTTCAGTGCTTTAGGGTCCATACCTTGGTGCAAAGTCTGATTTTTTGGTATCATATGCTTGCGTTACTTCAACTAAAGTCAAAATCACTATAAGTGTCCATATAAATTTCGAGAAATTCTCTCGATTCCTCATGGATCCCATCATCAGGTTTCCACTTAAGTGACTAAAGGACCAATTTCGAACTTTACAGCAACAATTTTGCAAATACATTCATAAACAGCAGAGTAATGTTCAAATATATCCGTGTCGGTGTAAAATACTATGAGAAGTACCTTTTATATCATCATAATATGTTGATGTATGGTATGATGATGGTAGTGATGATGGTAGTGATGATGATGATTACTCTAATTGACATATTGACATATGCTTGCAGTTCTTTAAACAACACCAATATCCCCAAACATGTATCTATAAGGTGTCAAGAGTTCTGTTCAGTACTTTTGGATCCAAGGTATACCTTGGAGCGATATCTTACTTTTTTGTAGCATATGCTTGGACTACTTCAGAAAAAGTCGAAATCACTATATAATATGTCCATATAAATTTCGATTCCTCATGGTTCCCATTATTAGGTCACCACAATGATATTAAAAGGATAAATTTGGGATTATACCCTATACATCAAAAAAATAATTTTGAAAATTGGTCCACAGACGGCGGAATAATCTTTGAACATACAAAAAATATTTAAATACAGCCGAACGTATAACCGCCTCCTTTTTTTGGAAGTCGGTCAACAAACTAGAAAAAATTGAGAAAATAGATTTTTTATTTTTCAATCTTTTACCACGATTTAGTTTTCATAGTTAGCGGCAAAAACGCTATTAAAAATAATGAAACACCTCATTATTAGCTCCACAAGAAATACAAAAAGAAAAAACTTGAGAGGTGTCAAGGGACACCCGCATGGAACGAAGTTATAACACACAGACTGACAGACGGACAGAAAAATGATAACAATTTATATTTTATTGTAAGGACCGATCATTCTTTTAAATGCATTAAGTGAAAATAAAAGCTGTTAATTTGAAATTACAAACAGACACTTCATTTTTGTTTATCTGTATAGATACAATATATTATATTATACAAAAAAAATAGTTGAACTAAGTATATATAGTGCGCGCGAACTAGATGGCCGCGCCTTAGGTAGGGACAGGGGTGAGGGGGCGGGTTGCTTGCTGCTCGCAGTATTGCCGCCGCGAAGTCCGGCTCCGTACTTAGTAATAACATCAAGCGCTCTTCCGTCCCATCGCTCGCAAACCTAAGGCCCGGCTAGCTAGTCACAATATGTAACAGTCATAACAGTCACAATGTGTAATTGCAAAATTCTACATTATTGTCAAGTTGATAAGGTCGTTTTTTGTATCATTCTTAATAGTCGTTATTACATTGTGATTTCGAGTGGCAAAAAGTGTCGTGCCTATAATCCGTCTAGCTCCAAACAATTTGCAACGCGCCATAAGGAACTACGTTCCAATAAATTAAAATTACAAATTTTGAAAACAATGGCGGAGAGAGAAAGAAATCGACAATTTTTATAATATATTTTAAGTCCAAAATCTCGTGAAATATAACTTTTGGAAATGATGGGAACTAAAAGCCCTTAAAGGATCAACATCGCCCTATGCCCTATCTAATATACAGGGTTGTATATTTGGAGATGAAAGAATTGTTTTTCTTTTCCTTGAAGTGTCCTTAATTTATCAACGAAACCAGGCTTTTCTTTAAGGATTAATTATTATTATTTATTTACCCAATTTGTAAGTATTTCGAGATAATACCACTTAGTACTTAGGTACATACTTAGTTATTGTTTGATAATACAGACTCTATTTTTATTTTCCGAAGTGACCTAGTTCAGACAAATTATTTGTTGGAAAACTCATATTGTAAACAGCAAGTAACTAAATTAAATTAAGTATAGAACTAAAGGATCACTATGTTTTTTCCGTTGGAGAGTTATGTTTCAGCGCAAACGGCTATCACAACTTCACAGAAAACCGGTGTGAAATATTGCTTGACTTCTTTTTTGTAGAGTGCAACTATTAGAAATGCTAGTAAATCTTGGTTGGGTGTATACCATCAGGCGATCCGTCTACTCATTTGGCGGCCTCATTCCACTAAGCCTAGGCGCAGGGCTGTACTTATTATACGACATCCGTGTGATACTCGCTTACCATCAGGCGATCTGACACGCCGACACTGACACGAGTGTAACTTACAACATCAGTGAGAATGAACCCAGCCACTAGAGGAGCTTGCGAGCCGACCAGGTTGGATACGAAGTTGCTGATGCTCATCATGATGCCGGAGTAGTTGGACGAGATGTCTATGTGGTTCACCTACAACGAGGAGCAGTTTTCGTTACGTATTTAGCAGTGGCGAAGTCTGGTTCTCCTTCATAGCCCTAGCCTGTATGACAGGTAGGGATTTGGATGAGGGTCTTCAAAAGTGGTAAGTGAAGACGATAGGAATGGTGTTATAGGAACCCCATGCCCCTGGACTATTTAGGAGACTCGATTGTTTTTCATGACCAATCAAACAGGTTGTAATATGTGTCGTTAAAACATTGGGTTTAAAGTTACTTGTTACTGCTTAGTTACTCTTAACTCCGTGGTTCAGTGGTTTAGAGCTTAACTCTCGACTCGGAGATCAAGCTTGTAAACAACAAAAAATGTAATTTCCAAGTTTGGATAAGACAGTGCAGCCTGGTCACCTGATTGTCTATCAAGAAAGATGATCCATGCATCAGATAGGCATGTAAAAAGTCGGTCCTGTGCCTGATCCCTCACCAGTAATGGCGGTCATGCGTCCCACTAGGCTACGAGAGTAAAGGAAGAGAGTGTCCTATTGTGTAGTGCATACTTGGGTACTATTAAATAACCCTTGCAGCAAAAATGAAACCGGCCACTGCCACCGAAATCGGACTAGGAAGCTATTTATATCTTATTTTACTCTTAAATCTTCTTCATGCTGAATCTATTTTACAATATTATGTGAATTGTGTTGTTGAAACAATTGCCATTTGAACGTATGTTAAGTCACTGATCCTGTAGATTTTGTTAATGAAGAGTATTTCAAATTAATCAAATCAAAAAATTTCTCTTTATTGATAACTAAAACTTGCATGATAGAGTAATCAGCGATCGGACATCTTCACTAACTTTTATATTATTTGTTTCAAAGCACAACAAAACGTAAAAGACTTACCTGAAATCCAACATTGCACGCAATTTTAAACGCACCAATTACTACAAGAATCGTTTCCACAACAAATAAATTCTTTGGCACTAATGCTAATACTATGAGACCTAACGCTGCTGAAATACTTCCTGAAACGAAAAAAAATGTAAATACTAAGTAATTAATACATAAACATAAATTAACTATTAAAGAACCATGTATCGACCCATGTCGGTGGCCTCGGCCGGAGGTACACCAAAGCAACACAAAAACTGAAAAAACGCTTGCCTCGTGTTTCGCTGAGTAATTGTACTTAAGGCTCAATGAGAATCGCTTACCGATTTAGCGATTTATCGGTTATATAATTTAATCGTTTCCGGTCTATTAAAACTTAAACGTAAACACTTCAAACAATTTAATTTATTGCACGTAAACTTACCTATGGAATTACACAATTTTCTCGTATGCGTAACACTCAAAATGTTCTTAACAATTAACATATCCGAGAACCAGGTAAAAAAAAAGTTTGCGATCCACATCACCATAAACGGAAGTGCTGTTAGCAGGCCATTCTGAAATGAAGAAAAAGAACATGATGCTTTCAAAAATGATAATGTCATCAGAAGTTGTATGAAAGGCTCAGCGCAAACGGACTATTGACGAACGCGTCTGGTGGCCACCGCTTAAAATTTTCACATATTTTTCGAGTCGCGTCTACTGGTCGCATATGTAGTCTGTCACGACTGCTGAGGGTGAATATCGCACAACAGCTGCTGTGGATCGCCCGTTTGTGCGGAGCCTTAGACCCTTTCAAATAGCGTGATAACCCAAAATTCATAAACGAAACAGAATGAATGGGCGCTATTAAATACAAGGGGCGCTATCTCACACGGACGGTAACATAAACTTCTAGATAATATTGTTTTTGTATATATTTCACTGTTGATGGCTGATTGTAATAAGAGGGTAAGTGTTTGACAACTTAATTTATTCATGAGTTAATAGTAAGTGAAGTAGGAATTTAGCACAAAAGAGATTTCTTGTTTATTCAAATAAATTCAAGTATCTTAAAAATATAGTTCCTTTATTAATTTTAATGTAGAATATTCTATAGAGTATACTAGTAAAATACCTGTTATGTATATATATATATATATTTATAGTTAATAGACTAGATTCTGAAATATTTGTTTCAAGCCATAAGTTATGATTTATGTCACTTATTTTACTGTCTTACCCTTTGACCACACGAGTGTTATTTTGGTCGTTGAATGTTGGGGGTTGCCTTACACCATCGCTTATACTGTCTTTGAAATTGGGTTGTAGCTCGAGACATGTCGATAGAACTCCGGTACATATTGGATGTTAACAACGACACTTTCAAGCAGGCTTTTGTTAAGCATATATTCGACCCCTAGTTCCTTGCTCTTTTTATTCTGTTTTTCTTGAACTTGGCATGAAAATTGAACTATGTCATACCGCTTTGATATTAACGCCCAGCACTTTGTCCATGAAGGCCGGCACTTCTGTGAAGAGGATGAGCGAGCACCACGTGTGGCCCACGTGTGCCATCACCGTCGCCTGCAGCCCGCGGTGTAGCAGAATCTTCTTCCAGGGGACGGATGGAGATTTCTAGAACAATTGGAATATAGAGTAAGCGGATGGTCCGATGGGATGGGATTATCATCACCCATAGGCAGTGGACAACCGTAACACCAGAGTAATTATTTGTGCTCATAACATGGGCTCAATGAAATGGGAGTCCAAAAATTAATTATTTATTCCCAGTATTTACGCGGTAAATAATATAATTCCTAATCGACATAAAAAAGGTTGGATTTTCAAGAAATTTAGCGTAGGACCAGATCATTTATCTCAAAAAAAATATTTTCACACAGAGTTTGCAGCCAAAAATATTTTACACAAAATAAATTATAAACGGCGTGACGACAACGGCTTTTTCCTCTTCAGTGCCTTTTGGTGGAACATGAATAGTGATTTATAGTAGCTTCACTGCCTTCTGATTCACGAGTAATTGGGCTTGTACATGTCACCGTAAAATTGTAAAAACCGTTAGATTGTAATATAGCTAGAGAGATTATAATTATGTAGACAGATTGTCAAATAACAATTCTACTTACAATTTTATGTATTATTTTTCATTAGATTATAATATAACGAACAAGAATTTGTCAAATTTTCAACTGTCCGTAGGTTATCCTTGATTGGTCGGTCTTACAGTAGGTAGGCGGTTTTATGTCCCTAGAGTTAAGAATGGCATATAGCAGGTCTAAAAAGCCACTTTGGGTGTTTCATATTATTATGCCCACCGTAATAGTTTTGTAACGGCTAAACTTTAGAATGATATCCCACACTTGTCCTATTAATTGGTTTATGGTAATTTTACCGCATAAAGGTCTGTTATTATCGAAGTAATTTCGCAAGTTTTCAAAATTATATGAATATTAAGAATTATACAATTTTGAAAATAGTTTAGAAATTCGGGTATGTTGACGAACAATTTTTACAATTTTACAGTGACATATACACGTATCCGATTTTGAGATAAATATTTATAACTAGGCAAATAGGATAAAAATTATTAGGCATCTTATTTATTTCTATAATTATGTTCCCATGTTATGAGGAGATAATATGAATAGTTCGAATACTTTATGACTGAAATATATTGTGTTTTAATGAGTAACTTTCACTCTTCAGTTTTCTGGAATTAAAACAAATCAGAGTGTCTCAAATAAAATCTAAAATTTTGATATACATAGTATAGTATGTATATATATAAAAGAAATAAAAAAATAAATAAAAGAAATAAAAAAGATCCTACTTTTCCTTGACGTCCTAGATTGCTCTCTATATACAGCCTTTCTTCATACGATATGCTCCTATGTTTAGCGGGGCTATCGGCACCCAACCACCAGAATATACCCCCGACCAGCCCCGATAGAATCCCGTAGAAGCGGAATATCCCTGGCCAGCCCAAAGGGGAAGCCGCTAAGAATCCGGTTATTGGCAACCCTAAAACTGTGCCTAGGGCTTGACCTGAGAAAATAAAACGAATTCGTTTAATATGTTGTGTAACATCTGACAGAAAACAGGAAATAGACTTGACATAAAATACAATTGCATTTCATATTATTTTAACAAAATAAATGCTGTAGAATTGTATATAAAAAAATACACATGATTATCAATCATTGAATAATAATATAAAACAGAATATTGCTAAAGACCACTGCTCACTTGACCGGTTACACATAGTATAGATTTTTACCTTCCAATAAATTTAGTATTATGTTCCAAGACGTTCAAAGTCCTTTATGAGAGTACATCGTCTTCTTTCCGCATTACAGCCGCTAGATGTCGTTTACCGTTACAGATAAGTTCCCTGCGCAGCTCCCTATTCCGGTAAGTCTGTGAACTAGATGAAAGCCACAAGCCGCCATATTTGATATAACTGATAATTGTTAGAGTCTAATAATGATGAAGCTGAATACCAGGAAGCCCTTACCAGGACTTTGGACCGTTTGGACGTCTTGAAACATAATACTAATTTTATTGGATGGTAAAATTTTATTTAGGGTTCCGTTTGACTCCCAAAGTCCTTTATGAGAGACCGGCGTTTAGTCGAGATTCGATAGTATCGACGGCGAACATCGCAAATAAAAAATGTATGGGATTGACATAAGCGTGCATTAAATGACATGTTCTATCGTAACATTACACAAATATCTCTGGATAGGAACTCTGGATTAAAACATAGGCTACTTTTTGTCCCGAAGAAGTAGTGTTCCCGAGGGATACTGTGTTTACGCGGGCGTAGCCGCGGGAAACAGCTAGTACAAAATATTACAAGCGGCCATAATACTATTTTTCTTGTTTATTGTCTTGCGCTAATCTTATTAGCGTGGATTAAATAATAACACAATACAAGAGCATATAAATTTATTTTAGTTTATAGTTTTATATCTTTTAATAAGAAAATAAAATTAAAATGTAAAAATGACTTTTATTTCTTGCAAAGGAATGAATGCAGGCGTATTATTTAATTCACTGTTTTATCTTAAGGTCAGTTAATACGATAATAATATTATACAATTTCAAAATTCAACACAGTAATTAACAAAGTATTATTTACATACGCTAGGCAGAACCTGCCACGGAATGAATACAAATAAACTTAGGTTGGGAGCGGCTTAGATACATTCATACAAATTATATAGATTTAAAACACATTTTACATAAATATAAGGTAATGGTAATATTTTTTGTAGTCAATAATAAATAATAAATCACAAACATAATGATGTCCGCATAATATTATTATAATGAGTATATAATATATAATAAATACACCTACTTTTTATTTATTTGTTAGACTACTCAATACTTACTAGTCTTTATTATTTTTACCGTGTATTTACACGGTAAAAATAATAACGACTAATATATTATTAAAGAAATGCAAGATTAAGTTGAATTGACTTGTTTCTTTATAAGCGTTTTTAGCTGATAAAACTGTAAAATAAATTCAATTCAATTTTCAGTTTCTAATTCAATTCTATTTATTGAGACTCACATAAAAATATATACAGAATAATATTAATATGTACATAATTATATTTCATATATCACGTCAATCCAATCTCGTGCTAAAATGAACTTGTGTTACGAGTTTAAACCAACAGATAAATATTTTTATACTACACACGCACACACACACACACACACACACACCACCACCACCACGGCACGCCACGACCACGCCCGTCGGCTAGAACTTCTCCACCTGGAAGGTCGGTAGAAGATGCGTAGGATCTGTAGGTGACCTTGTGGCGAGACTTCAGACGCCCGACCCTTAAAGTGAAAGACGTCTTCTTTCGGATGTAGTCCACGACGACCTCGATCTCCGTGACCCCTGCAGGCGGGACACGTACACAACACGTGGCGCGCACTTCGCACCGTAGGCGCTGCTCGGGTTCGCTGGGTGCGGTGTCGCAGTGGTTGCAGACGGTGGGCTTCCTCTTCTTTCTTCTCTACACCAGTATGAAGCCCTCCTCATTGCACCTCCTGCTCTCATCCTTGACGGTTCGAGGAGGCTCAGCCTTGCTCTCCTTTACCCCCTTTGTCTAAGCCCGCGGGGGTACGTTGTGCCCAGCGGTGACACTGGCATAATTTTTCAGAGTCGCTGGTGTTAAATAAAGACAGGTTATAAAATAACTTTTAAAAACTTCTCGCTGTTTCTCGTAGCTATTGGTAGTTTAATCTTTTAACTTAAATAATCAAACTTGCTACTTCATAGTAAGTAAAATGTAAACAAACAAATTACAAAAACTAAAAATTCCATAATTATTCTTCTTTCATTATGTTCTGCGCAGTGTTGCCAGGATCATTGCACTATTTATCTTTTACCTGTTAAAATCTGCATAAAATGACCATCTGGCAAGAAATCTGTATATAAATACTATAATATCAATATAGTTATATTATGTAGGTATTATATTGTGTTTAATTAATTGTTAGTATTCGTATAACTGTGCTCAAAATTACGTATAAAATCCGTATCCGCATATATATCTCTATATAGCAGATCGACAGTCCGTATATCTGACAAGACTTACGGAACGGAACCTTTCCAACCGGAGAAAATTCAGAGCATTGAAAATAGAACTCTGGAACGAGTCCATGAGAAATTGTATGAGATAATAGAGTTGAAAATCGTACACACGAGTGTTGTGTCAATTGTCAATGTCAAATGTGACAGTTGTCAAATTGTGTGTCCGATTGTATCGGTCCAGAGTTCTATGTTCAATGCTTTGATTTTTTTGGGTCGAAGAGATTCCGGTAATATAGTCCCGACCTTAGGCTCGGACTATTTTATGATTCGGAATCTGGAGCGCCGGTGAAAATTCAGAGCAGTAAAATTAGAACTGTGCGCTAATACAATAGAGTTCAAAAAGGAAGTTTCGAGTGTCGAGCTGTCATGTTATAATAATATGACATTGACATTTGTCTCGACAATCATGACGTGTTCAATTTTCAACTCTATTGTAAAAGCGCAGAGTTCTACTTTCAATGCTCTGAATTTTCACCGGCGTTCCGGATTTCGGAGCATCTAGTCCCAGCCTTACAACCGTAATAATCGCCTGTGTTAAGTTATAAGTACTACTTTATTATTATTCTATATTTCTACAGTTGAAATTTGAATCCATTTGATACAAAACTCCCTAGGAACTTTCAGTAAAACTTCTACCACTTTACTGATTCGACTGACTTGACTCATTGACTGCAGTAATAATGTAGATATGTACAATAATGAAAATAGACTTATGTAATAAGCTGTATATAGCACTGTACGTTTTATGTTCATAATACAGTTTAAGCCGTCTAGTTCGGCCGTCCAGAGAGAAAGATGGCATCGACTGTGTCACGGGTGAAATTAAAATAAAAGAGATTTTCCGTGACAATATATATTAAAAAGAAATAAGGCGTCGTGGGCAGAAGGCCGTACGGTCTGGTCTAGCCTCTTGGTGTCTGAAGGGTATCGTAGGGGCTCTAAACCACTTAGCTGAGGAATCCCGGTGTCTAGCACGTGGCGAGAGAGCGAGATGGGGCTCCAACTTCTGGAAGCGTCTCCTTGTCACCGCTGCGTCCGTTCGTCGTAGGTAGTTCGTCCGATTTTAAATCAAAGTTTCAGTCCGGAACATCTAGCGGCACTCTGCACTCCAGACGTGGGAGAATGCTAAGCCCTTTTTAATCGGTGCCTTGTAGTTAGCGGTGCTTGTGCCCGAAACCATGTTCCGTGGAACACGGGGTTAAAATATAATTATTATAACGACTACATCTTGAGTCTAGAAAATTTTATTCAAAAAAGAAATGTCATTCGAAGAAGTGCCATATATATACTTATACCTTCTTCCTCTTTTTAAAAAAACTTTTGACAACTATGAACTAAAGCGTAAAGATAAAAATCCAGAAATCAAGATAAATAGATATTATATCAATAATCAATATATTATGTAATATAATATTACAAATTGACTGTATTTTCATTATTAAAAACGAATATTTTTTTTTAAGATTTAAGACGAAAGTAAAATAGATCTATGAATCAAATAAAGCAAGGCTAACGCCGTTTTAGTAAGGACGTGCGCCGATAGATGGCGCTAAAGCCTCTAAATGAACAGATGAAATGTAACTATGTTACAACTGTACATAGTACTAGCCCTATTTACAATAGCGTCGACTGTACAATAGTATTCTACCTCTATTTTAAAGAATGCGATTGGTCCTTATCGTGAGGGTGTCGGCTGTACAATTATTGTATTCTACCTCTATTTTAAAAGGACAATATGGGTGAATATTGTCTGTACATACTATTCAATAATTTGTCTAAGTCTGAATATACTGTGTCTAAAGATATGCTGAATCGTAAGCGTCATTATAAACCAATGAGTAATCATTCTAATAAAATTATCAAGAAAAAAACTGTAGTCTTTATCTCCTGGATATGTTGTTATATCTATTTTATTCCAATGTAAGAATGAAATCGTTGTATAAACAGATTACATGACCATTCGAAATGTATAAAGACAGCGGATTCTTGAATAGATACGTTTAAATTGAAAAATGGCGGTAGTCGTAAAAAGTTTTTTTGTTAATTAAATACTTCTAAACTATTAGGATCTCACACAATATCACAACAGGAGGTCACCGAATCAGGTTATTCATGCACAATATCATGACAATTGATAATTATTACCGCAATACTCACCAAATCTTTGCATCGGTCAAATCTTCTTATAAACGTTTCTTATCGCGAACGCGCTTCTGTAGTAACCGCCGACAACGAGTTCAAACGACGAACTTTTTACCGATCGATTTTCGTCTACCCGATACTACTACCGCGATAAAAATCTATAAATACCGAATTGTAAAATTGTAAATAAAAACTTAAGTTATTTTTGAACTTAACTGTTTTCAACGACTGCATGGTTGCAAAAACGACGCAACGAAGATCAGTTATATCAAATATGGCAGCTTGTGGCTTTCATCTAGTTCACAGACTTACCGGAATAGGGAGCTGTGCAGGGAGCTTATCTGTGACGGTAAACGACATCTAGCGGCTGTGATGCGGAGAGAAGACGATGTACTCTCATAAAGGACTTTGGACGTCAAACGGAACATAATAACATAATATCCAAAAATCGAGAGAGAAAATGTTACAAATCGAAAAGATTTTATACAAGTCGTGTCTGATCTTCTTTTATATAAAATCGATTGCAATTCCAATGTCTCGCTAAAACTCGGGAACGACTGGACCATTTGTCTAATTTTGGTCTTGAAGTAATTGTGGAAGTTTGGGGAAGGTTTAAACGCTGAGAAATATTAAAAGTGTATGTAGGTTTAGATATTATTTATTCCAGTTAAGACGGAACAACGTGTGTCGGGATAACTAAAAACAGCGCATAATAAATAGTTCATCAAATTATGTCTCTAAGCGTTGTTTTTTTATATTCGCCTTGAGATTATTCATTGTTTACGAATTATTTTTTTGTGATCAGATTAAATAATTAATTAGATTTTCATGGTCACAACAAGACATGTGGCTTTATTTAATTCAATGTTATTTTATTGTCGACATATCAGATAGGAGCACTATCAAGTGGGTTTTTAGGTTACCACTCCTTGTGTAATTAAATGAGCTTTAACACGCACATCGTGCAGAGTCCGTGAATTCATTGATTGAATAAAATTAACTATCTCCTGTAGGCTACTTTTCGTGAACTTACACTGAGACTGAATTGTTATAGATTTTTTAAATTTCAATCTGATTTATAATCTCAATTTAATGATTATTTATAAATAACATTTTTGAAATCGAACTGAAAGTTGAACATTTGTTTTGGAGTTTTGTGAGATTTTAACTACTCACATTTTAGGGTTTCGTACCGATAGGACAAAAACAAGACCGTCCGTCTGTCACTAGGCTGTATCTCCTTAACCGTGATAGCTAGCTGTTAAAGTTGTCACAGATGATGAAAGTTTCTGTTGCCGCAATACAATATATATATTTTAAGGGGGCGCTTCCATACAACAAGCGTGATCTTTTGTCGTTTTGTACGGAACCCGTCGTGCCCGAGTCCGACTCGCAGTTGCCTGGTTTTTAAATTACCTGAATTGGCCTTCTGATTAACATCAAACAAGAGCTGAGTTTCGTTAATTATATTGTTAAGCTTCCAAATGAAAGGCAAAATCCAATCAACCATTGAAATGTAAGCTAACTAGTGTCGGTTACGATTGTTCTGAAATTAATTAACTTATTTAATTTGAAATGGTATTGTATGGTGTTTAACAGAAACTATAAATTCGTTTTATAAACTAAAATACTATTTACCGCAATTCCTACTAATTTCGTATGCCTGTCGTTTGTTTGATGCTCTAAACGCCTGGCGGAATCAAATATCGAAAGTGTTTAGTATAAATTATTACCAGTTATCAATACACGTGACGACGACGTCAGTTTATCATCACGATTTCCGGCTTACGTACTTAGATAATAAACGTCGTCCCGACGTAGCCCTGCCCTGTGGTCCAAATTCGGTCATAATAATTTACATAATTTTTAACTTTTAACTTTATAAAGATTCGTTTGCCTTTTAGATTATGAAAAATAATGTAAATGTTCGGACTTCGGACAGATTGACCAACGTGTAACATTAATTTTTTAATTTGATGAATTCCTAAGCATTATTTTAGGCCTTTTGAACACCTTCCTCCACATTAATTTAACTTTAACTGTGCTAAATATCATACACCTCTGTTCGCACTATTCTCGTTAAACTGTGTGTAACTGATAAAACGTGTCACATAATAATACACGCTAGTGGTTGACAAGCAGCTTGGCAAGCAATTCCTTATAATCTTCTCGACTCTGCAAAACCCTGCCAAACTGCTTACCAGACATATTTACCTCCATAAGCGAATCCCGCGAGTCTCCCGCGCTCGCCCAGCGGCGCCCACAGACCGAACAGCGTGTGCATGCACGGCACGATGCACGCTTGGCTCAGACCCTGGCTGATGCGGAATACCATCGTCAGCGCCCAGCCACCCTGGAAACAAATTATTTAAACATTAATTCCTCCTGCTCATGCTAGGCAAACAGATCTACGGATCTGTGGCGTGGGGTTGTGATAACTCCATTCCTATCGGCTTCACTTCCCACTTACCTTTTGAAGACCCTCATCCAAATCCCTACCTATTACAGTCTAGGGCTTCCCTATGAAGAAGAACCAGCCTTCGCCAACGGATCAAGAGCAACATAATATTTTTGGCGTGTAAAAGCGTGTAAAACTTACAAAACACAATAACGAAAGCAAAAATTAAGAACCATTGTAGTAGTTGGTTGTAGCAGCAGTAGGCTGGCGAGATCCGTACATTTTCGGACATTAACAATACCTAGTTAATATCAGAAAATGTACGGATCTGGCGCGATAATTGAATTGCGCTGAAAAATGGACAAATGTCGATTTTATAACGATAGAAATAATATTTTTCAAACTTCACGCACTTAGAGGATGAATAATTCTAAAGTTAGGGCATTATTAACTTTTTTACACAGATTAAAGAAAGAGGAACAGTTAAACAGCTATATAGTTAGCTTTCGATTTGATTACAACATAAGCATACGGTGTGTCCACGATAGTGTGAAAAATTTCGGGCCGTTGAAGGTGACGCACACAGGTGAAATTCACGTATTTTATGGCCAAAACTGGTAAAAAAGAAAGTCAAAGTCAAAGTCAAAAATGTTTACCTTTTCGATCGATCGATCGATCTGTAAAACATTTCAGGCACCCAGAACACTCGATATAAAGTTTTGCTAATAGGGTAATTTGTTACAATTTGGAACATTTCTTTTAACAACAACGTTTAAACTTTATTTAGTCGATATTACGGTGTAAAACATGATGGAGTTTGTATTTTAAGGTAAGTTTATTATTCCAGAATAATTAAAACGCTTACATTACTTACGATTATATAGATATATAGTTTTGAATAGAAGGCTATACTTGAGCAGTTTACTTTTTTTTAAATAGTAATAAAGTCATACTCAATTGCTCTCGAGCCCTTTCTTACATATTTCGAAAGAACATATTCTGTATAGCTATCATATTATGACACTAAATTTAGCTGCGTCTACTACTACCATATTGTTGCGCTTTGCTTAACAAAATAGAGCAAAACACAACAGTGTTTATGAATTTAAAAATACCAATAACAATTTTACAGGCAGTTCCCAGCATAAATTTCAATTAGTCGAAGAGAACTATTTAATTAAGCTTTTACTTAACGGGTAAATCACGAGGCTCGATTTCAACGCTTAGTTACAAAAGTTCGGAAAATAACACACACAAATTCTGGACAATAACTGAAGACGAATTACCAAATTTTATCAAAAAAGAGTTCTAAAGCATCCTCAAACTAGTATTTTAGACAAACTACAACAATATGTAGGTGTTAAAATACTTAACGTAATCGTGGCCAACATTTGAGTAAATTTCACCTGTGTACAACGTCAAAATTTACAAATTTCGATCGTTTGGACCATTCTATGAAAGCTGTTTCTCTGTACGTAAGTAGGTATAATCATATATCTTCTACTCTGTAGTAATACTCACATAACAAGAAGCCCACGGTAGACAGAACGACAGCACACAGTTACAGAAGAGCGCGCAGGACAGCATGCGATGCGCGCCGAAGTGGTGAGCCAACTGCCCTGAGGGTATCTGCAGACACATGTAGCCCCAGAAGAACGAGGAAAGTATAATGTCCTGCGTCTTCTTGTCCCATTGGAATCGCGGGTACTAGAATAGGATGTTAGTAACACCAAAATAAGTAAAAACTAAAGGTTAGCAATGGTTTGAAATTGAACATCGAAGTATCAAAATTATTTTTAACGAATTAGAAGTTTATTCAAATACTAGCTTATGCCCGCGGCTCCGCTCGCGTAAATAAAGTATCCCACGGGAAGTTTTCGGGATAAAAAGTAGCTTTTGTTTTATTCCAGAGCCAAAACTACTGCCATACCAAATTTCATCAAAATTCAGTTAGTAGTTTTTGCGTGTAAGAGTAACAAATATCCATCCATCCATACATCCATCCTCACAAACTTTCACATGTATAACAGTAGCAGGATATCTAGTAATGAAACGAGTCTCCACCGCTGAGGCCATTGACCTAACAATACCAGCTGATTGATGAAAAACGTGAGTTTTAAGTAAAAAAAAATTAGGTTTGAAATCAGCAGCTAGTCGAATCAGTAACAAAATAACGTTTTGTAAAAACAACTGTAAAATCATGGTATAATTTAAGTTCACACAACTTCTACTGACTTCATACACCTAGAATCTAAATAATTTTTCGCCATTGTGATGGCTGAATATTTGAACCATACTATATTTTATGTAATTATGTAAGACCTTATTTGTACAAAATACAGCAAATTGCACGATTGATTGATTCATTGCACAGTATTCAACCAGCCAATTCCAACGGATACGCAATTGAGTGGAAAGCTTAAGGGCGTTCAGTTCACTTAAACACCTCGCCTGCAGCCTCGATTGTACAATCTCAGTCAATTAAAAGGCACCTGGAGACAGGTAAGGAGCGTCCTACTTATATGCAGGTTTGGTATATATTACAATGAAACTAATCTATATTCGCCATATTCGTAAAAGTACCTGGGTAAGCGAGCTTTGCCCAAGCATATAGCTCCAAGAGCATATAGTAGATTAAAAGAATCACAAAAATATTTTACTATCCCACGAACCCACCACATTTCGAATTTCCGAACATAGCAAAAATTATACATAAGCAAACCATATAATAATATTATGTTCTTGTTGTTTTGTTTGTAACAATACAGATGTTCTTATA
This sequence comes from Phengaris arion, assembly GCA_963565745.1. Taxonomy (NCBI): domain Eukaryota; kingdom Metazoa; phylum Arthropoda; class Insecta; order Lepidoptera; family Lycaenidae; genus Phengaris; species Phengaris arion. The sequence goes on along the minus strand of OY751446.1, from coordinate 847,438 downwards.
TATGTAGCTTAAACATGCATAGTTTCTCAGGGATAAGACTTAGCTAGATCAATTTTTCTCCTCCAAAACTCACTGAATTTATAAATTTCATGGTAATACTTGTATCCGCTTTTGAGATTACAATTATTTAATATATACAAGGCAATCGTTTAAAAGTATAAGATTTAGTATTTTAATTTATAAAGCAAAATAAAAAATATTTCACTAGATGATGTTCTAAGGAGTAACTTAGGCTACTTTATATTAGGATTCCGTTTAAAAACCACGGTGTTTCGTTTCCATTAATAGTTCCACGCAAATGAATCTGCGGGCACCAGCTGGTAACACATAACAGCAATTTAACTTACCGGCGGTATCAACAATAGCGCATGCAATATTCCACCATCGGCTGCGTCGGTCGTGATATTTTCATTGTCATTCTTGTCAGCAAACAGACTAGAGTTGTGTGAAGAATGTGTGATGTTGTGTGATGAATGGGAGTTCACCATCGCCACGAGAGAGACCCCCATACAGGCCCGCATCGAGAAGGCGGTGGTAAAGCAGCAGAACAGAAGTAAGCATTGTTGGTGACGGTAGCCCCATGCTGGAAAAGATGTTTGATATGAACGAGGCATAAGCTTGTTTTTATCACTTTGAACAATATCCGTACAAACTTGGGACCGTCAACTCCCATTGTGATAAGTTTTAGAATTTTTTTTATCTAATCTTTAAAATCAAATCAATTTTAATCCTGAAAGTTCACTTATTCTATCTAAATGTATTACCAATCTACACACACTTATTTAGCGGAACATAAAATAAAAGTTTGATATCAGTATCTTATAAGGTTGCTGGCTGGTTTATACTTCATTTAATTTAAAAATAAATATATTCAAATTAAAAAAACAACTGAACATCACAAATTATGCAATTGTTTTAATTTTATTCAAATACACCTTATATGGAGCGAACTTCTTATTCGAAGTATTTTTTCCTTCTGAGTTTGATTTAAAATTTCATTGAAATATTGTTCTTGTTTGTGTTAGTTTTTTTTTAATCGCGTATCTTTTTTGAGTTGAGGACTGAATAATGCCTGATTTAGCCCCAACGGAGATTGCCAGGGCAAGCGAAATGCGAAGAAATGGTCAAACCTACAGAGTGGTATCCAGAGATCTTCGTCGACCAGTTTCAACGATCCATCGCAGTATCGAACGGTTCAGGAAGACCTGTACTTATGTGAGAAGAGCAGGACAAGGCAGAAAAAGACGCACTTCCAGTAGGGATGATCGTTTCATTCGGCTTCGTGTACGTAGGAACCCCCGTTTGACGGCCGTCCGGGTCCGACATGAGTTAGAAGCAGTGCGGGGTGTAACCGTAAGTGAGCGTACGGTACGAAGAAGGTTCGAAGAAGCTGGTTTGGACCAATGGAGTAAGGTATTGTTTAGTTATGAGAGCAGAATTCTCTTAAATCAAATTGACGGCAGACAAAGAATATACAGACGCAAAGGAGAACGATACATTCAGACAAATTTTGAAACTACAGTTGCATACGGTGGTGGATCAATGATGGTTTGGGCGGGCATTTGTTTGGGAGCTCGCACAGACTTGGTAGTGATTGACAGAGGGAGTCTGACTGCAGACCGCTATATCAGAGAAGTTTTAGAAGAAAATGTCGTACCGTTTGCCCCATATATCGGTGACGATATTTATACGGTTTGTTTTTATGCAGGATAATGCTCGGCCGCATACCGCTCGGGTAACTTAAGCTTATCTTAATGATATGAATATCATTGTTATGGAGTGGCCGGCGAGATCACCGGATATGAACCCAATAGAGCACGTTTGGGACTTGCTGAAAAGAAAAGTTAAGTCCAGAATTCCAGCTCCTGCCAACGTGGGTGTATTGCGAATCGCTGTAGTTGAGGAATGGCGGAGACTATCCCAGGAGACCATCGATAACATCATTCTCAGTATGTCTAGACGGGTAGAAACTTTAATAAGAGCACGTGGACGAAATACGCGATATCAATCATATAATCAATCAATAAATAAATCACCATTTTTCTAATTTAATTAATTGTTATTTTAATATTAATTTTCACTTTTCTCGGTTACATGAAAAGTTCAAAAATGTATCATTTTTCACAAATAGCCTTTACTCGCAAAATCTGTTCTTAATGTGATCTCATTTTAAGTAAAACAAATGAAACTTTAAATAACAAAAGAAGTGTAGTAAGTAGATTTTAAAATAAAACCATATTTTTTAATAATGGACCTTTTTTTGTGTTCCGCTAAATATGCCGGTGTGTTTATATAGTCTATCATAAATAATTTAATTACCTGTGATATTATATTTCGAAGTATTCGAAACTACCTCTGTTTCTGCGTGGCGTTCCATTTTTTTCTTTTGAAGTAATCACTAATTAGCTAGGTAGCATTTTAATAAATAATCAGAGCAGATCTTCACATGGAACGTGTCTCTTATCAAATTTTGATAAAGATTATTTGATGTTAAACAAACTACTTACTGCTGTATATTTAACTAAAATAATCTACATACCTGCGCAATTTTTGTCACGGCCTCTGCCACACTGTCGTTGTGCTCTAACATTCTTGAGAGCTACATCTCAACGCCAATAAGGGTCTTCCTTCGGCCACACCACGACCATGACCACGACCACGACTAAGACCACGACCACGACCACGACCACGACCACGACCACGACCACGACCACGACCACGACCACGACCACGACCACGACCACGACCACGACCACGACCACGACCACGACCACGACCACGACCACGACCACGACCACGACCACGACCACGACCACGACCACGACCACGACCACGACCACGACCACGACCACGACCACGACCACGACCACGACCACGACCACGACCACGACCACGACCACGACCACGACCACGACAACGACCACGACCACGACCACGACCACGACCACGACCACGACCACGACCACGACAACGACCACGACAACGACCACGACAACGACCACGACCATGACTATACCACGACCATGACTATACCACACCCACGCAAATGCAGTCAACAAAATATGGACAAGCTGTGGATTCTTGTCTTTGCGTTGTGGTACCGAATGTTTGTATTTTGTAATGAATTCATTAATTTTTATTGATTTTCGACCTTTATTGTATTGGCGCAGAGTTCTATTTTCTGTGCTCTGTATTTTCCCGTGCCCGTCGGATTCCGGATCATATGGTCCCTTGCTCAGAAGCAAGTAAACGGCCTAGTGAAGCTTAAACTTTAAACAAAATGAATTGTGCTCGAATTTCGACCACTAGGCAACTACTACGTAGTATTTATTATTATTTAAAAAGTCGTATTAACAACTCTTAAATATTACAATAAAATTACCTTCATTTTTATTATTTCACGAAGAACTGTCTTTTTTGATAAAAAAAAAGTTAACAATAACGCCCGTCCCACGTACAGTTCTGACCGCGGGAAATAGCGCGCATCGTTTCAATCCGCGCTCCGAACCATACGTGTAAATGCGCCAGTCCGATCTAGCACGTCGATGATAGCTCATTTTTCACAGTTTTAACCGCGCGATATGACGTTTTTGACAGATTGTGTAAGACCTCGAAGGCCGATTACTCGAAAATGGTATATATGAAATTATCTTGTCATAAAAGGCATATATGAAATTTTGCCTTTATTTTAAAAACCTATTCTGCGATACCCCACGCAATGGGATAGACTGAAAAAATATGTTTCATCCCCTCTTCACATGTATGTGGAGCCCCCTAAAATATACAAGTATACAATATGCCCCTAAAATATATAATAATTATTTATTAGATGTCAAAGAGCTCCATGGGTAGACCGTTTGATTCGCACTCGAGACTCGAGAGAGTGCAGGTTCGAATCCCAGGTTGTGGCGTGTACTAATGAGACTGAGAGACAGAGAATGAAGAGGAAACCCGCACATGGTTGGCCCCAGACGTATCGACCAGTCATTCCTCTGGACTAGGCTGACTGTGTTGTGAGAATGCCGTATGTGCTTGGGCAACCATACGACATTTAAAAACCCACTGTCCCAGACACTGCAGTATTTCAAGAGTGGCTACTTCGCTTGGAGAATACTGTATAAATCATTCAATAACGAATGAAAAGGCCTAAGTTTTTTTTTATGATGCCAAAACCGAAATCTATTACTATACCAAATTTCATCTATTGATATTCATAATTACAGAAGCTATAAGGGCGGACAGACAGATAGATAGACAGAAAGACAGGACGAACAGAACGAAACTTTAACTTCCTTGTGTATTACGGACCCCTAAAAGATAAAAACACAATATTTTTGAATATATTTTATTTCTACTTTTTATCAGGTATACCTAAATAATTAACGACTATCTATTTACAATAAGATTATATATTGTTATCTTATTCTAAGTTTTACATTTACAGGCAGTCTAACTTTTCACTTTTTCATTCTGTAGCTCCACCACTACATTCTCAGCATCTGAAACAACAATAAATTATTGGAATTTCGCCATTTCAGAGTAAAATCTAAATTTAAAACTCGGAAGAAATTATAACCACGATTTATAAATTTTGGTTGTTCGAATACGGATATTTTGGGCATATAATAGTGCTAACATACGTGCAGTTCGAAAATCCCTAAGTTGGCAGCACTGAGATCGTTATCCGGCCCAATCGCCCGACTACTCTACACACGTTCGGATATTGGTATTGATTATGGATGGATACTAAAGATTTATTTTTCTATTATTGTTAAATACAATTTTGTTTTCCACTACTATTGCATTAGGTTAAGCCTGTAATGATAGTTTAAGTGTGTTTGAAGAAATAAATAAATTAAGTATATAAATTTTCTCCGGCCTTACGGATTCCGGACAATATAGACCTGGGTCTATATTGTCCGGAATCCGTAAGGCCGGAGAAAATTATTTAAGGCTGGCCTTAAGGTTTGAAAACTTCAATGGAAATTCTTACCTTCTGCCTTCTCTGCACCGTCGTTCCACGGCTGTACGTCGGTGGATATGAAGCAAACGAACACGACGCTGGAGACGAGCGTCAGGCCGGACATCAGGAACAACATTATACGCCACTGCGTTGCATTGTTCTGGAAACATCACGAAAACTTGGAAATGATGGTTTAGAACAGTTATTAAGAATTAACCTAACCTAATTATAAACATAATTGACTTTTTATCTTCAACATTTTAGGGTTCTTATGCCTCTTAGATACGCAATAAAAATATGTAAATGTTGTCTAGGGAATTTGAAAGAAAAATTGACAATTGTGTCAAACCTGCTGTTATTATTTCATCGTATGGTAGTGTGAGTGAGGAAGTGTGTGTAACTTCATTTTTATTAATGTTATGTATTTATCTTAGATATATTAGATATCTTATATATATTAGATCTTAGGGTAATCTCAGAAATATAATATTATATTTACTGTCACTCTGTTCAGATAATATTTAATCTAAGCGTAGTTAATTTCTTCAGTATATCGTAAATAAGTGAAATTTAATTAGAAGTACTGTAGCGTCCTATTATGTTATTGTATACGTTTAGATGTAAAATTGGATCAGGAATCAAAGACCTGAACTAATGCTTAAAAGTATACCAGTAGTTCAAGTAGTGCAACCCAAAAACTATATTTTTTGAACCGAATTAAAAAAAGGAGGTTCTCAGTTTGACCTCTATGTTTGTATGTATTGTCCGCGATTTTCTCAAGAACCACTGATGCCATTTGGTCGGGGTTTTTACTATTGAATAGCACATTTATCAGGTAAGGTTATTGCCATACAACGTTTCAAGAACTGATGAAGATCTTCGGAGATAAACCATGGAACCTATGTAACCCGGTTATATAGCCTATGTCACCCGGGCTATTATTACGAATCTATCGACACCTCATTCATTTAAATCGGATCAGTAGTTTAGCCGCTACGGTGGAACAAATAATCATACCTACATACGTTAGGTAGGTAAATAGATATACGAGTATACTGACATAGACTGCCAAAATCATTAATTACCCTTCGTTTTGGCTTCGCCATAGTCGGGTAAAAAGTAATTTTAATTATTCATGTGAGCATACCACATCAGTAACGACATTGGAGACGAGGAGCGGCAGAAGCACGATCAAGGCGTTGGCCAGCGTGTTGCCGAACGCCATCAGCGTGCCGCTGAAGTTGGGCGACAGGTCCATGTAGTTTACCTGCAAATTACAATCAAATATACTGTGCTAGAGGGTTATAACGCTCGCGTCTCCGCACTAGGATTTGTATGTCAATTTCGCCACAGCTCCTGCGACGCCGTCACCACCGTGGCAATTTCGGCGAAATCCACACAAACTCCGACGGTGCCGCCGGAGCTACAGGCTGCGGCGTGTGTGAAAAGGCGCTACCCTAATCAGTTACTGCCCCAGTGGAGCGACGTAATAGTTCAATAACATTTAGTAATATCCAGCACGCGTAGCATAACCATCATAGAAATGGTTTTTTTACTACGAAAGAACAGAAAAAATTGCAGATTGATAAAGGAAATATGTAATTTTAAACTGACTTCCAAAAAAGAAGCCGGTTATACGTTCGGCTATATATACATATATATATATATATATATATATATATATATATATATATATATATTGTATGTTTAACGATAACTCCGCCGTCTGTTGACCGATTTTCTTTTTGTGTTAAGGGTTAACATAAAGGTTTTTATGTTAAGGGTATAATTCCAAATTCGTCCCGTTGTCACCAAAGTGGTGACCTGATAATGGCATCCATGATGAATTGAGGGAACTACTCAAAATTTATATGGACACATATAATGATTTGATTGATAATGATTTTAACCTTTTCTGAAGTACCGACTTGAAAATAATGAAGATTGAGTAGAGAAATAGTCGAAGTTCTAGCCAAATATAAAAGGGTAATTATTTAGAAAATAAGATTTATTTCATACTTTTTTGTGCATTTTTACTTTGGAAGTCTGATATATAAAATAATTTTCATATTATCTGGCAGTACTTCTATTCTTGTATATACAAAACGCTAAGCGTGCTGGCAGAATCAAAGTAAACGTAAACAGACGGTATCACAAGCTAAAATAAATCCTTACTCAATGTTTAAAAAAAAAAATATATATATATATATATATATATATATATATATATATATATATATATATATATATATATATATATATATATATTAGAATTGAAATCAATGTGTCCATCTCCTTGGAATCCTATTCTATATAATGTGTTTCATCAAAATCTGTCCAGTCATTTCGGAGCCTATTCAATGCAAACAAACAAACTAATCACTATTTCCTTAATAACCTTATAACCCTTATAGTGTCGCAGTGTCCTTCTGTATCTATCCGTGCTTCTAGTTTTTATAATTATGAATATAAATGGATGAAATTGTACAATGTAACAATACCAATGTAATGGTAACAAGACTGTGTATAGATATCGGTTACGGAATCACAAAATAAAAATAATTTTACATTTTAGGGGTGGCTCTCCAATCTCCATACATGTGAAGTGTGAAGTGGGGATGAAAAATATTTTGTCATTCTACCGTATCATACGGGGTATCATCGAATAGGTTTTTTTAAATAAAGGTAAGGCGTCATACATGACTTTTTTTTAAAAAGTCAACCATTTCCGAATAATCGGCCTCCAAAGTCATTTATAAGTTGTCCCCTGGCATTTCTAAGCCATAAGAGATAGAAACTTGTTAGTTTCCAAGCTGATGGATCATGCTAAAAATAATTTTGAGTAAAATCGGACACATCAAATAAAACCTACTGCGCGTTGATATTTACGGAACCCTCCTTAGACATAATATCCTGACATGCTCTTGCATGCTTTGCTTATATGTTTTTGTAATATTAGTGGAGATGAGATTTAAATACTGAATATGTCGGTTGGTCATTAGTAGAATTATAATTAGGTGTACTTACGACCCATCCTGTGTGCATCGCGGTGTGTGTGCTCATGGATATCACGAAGCAGGCGACAGCCAGCACCGTGTTGGTGGTATAAGACACTAGCGCCAGGCAAATTGCTGGACAGCAGGCTGTAAAATAGCAGATATTTCATCAGCAACAAAAGATGTTTGACAAAATGTAATTTATCACGATGGCCATTTCTATAAGCCGCGATGTGTTCATTGAAGGTTACGTTCAGTTTGATCCAAGTATACACTATCGCATTCCGAACAATCGATTTTATAGACACCGGAGTTATACATTTATTCAACTCAGTCCTTATTATGACAGAATTGTTTTTTAAGTATTTCAACACATTTGTATTCTACAAACACAGTGATTTTCTGCGTTAATAGTATGAAAAATGTATAATTTACGCTCGAATAAACAAATCATACAAATCTTCATAACGCCTCATCAGAATCGCGCATTACAAAATGAAAAGCAGGGCTATTCACAATTCCCGTTCGACTCGGATTTGAAAACTTACCGCGCGGTTATTGTTCCATGCTTAGTGCGGCAAGCGTTTATTGGTTGCCGCGCAGGGAAGTTATCGAATCCAAGTCGAATTACGCATTGTGAGTGGCCGCGCCGTTCATTTACTACAAAGAAAAGAATTTCCTTGAACCATGGGAATCGAAATTGGCTTCATACTTCAAAGGTTACCTATTGGAATGCGGAAATTCCTAATAAAGCAATATGCCATGTTTTATAAACAAACAAATTGATTTGTTGTGCCATTTTCCGCGATATAAGTAATAATTCTTGAGGCAATTATGAAGTTGTATACCAAGAAGGAGGAATGAAAACCAGTAATTACAACTAAACAGCCCGTTAATGTTACATTCTTATGGAATTCTGAGACACAATCAGTAGGAGATAGAGCACTTGTAACCTGACACACCCTTAAACCTGAAACCGTAGAATAAGCAGACGTTACTGATATATGATATTTGGAAATCGGCTTGATTTGTCCATGCTCAGATAAACTGACAAAAAAAGACGGATTATTTCTAACAATTTGAAGTTAAAAATTTCATTAGAACAGAGAGACGACTACATGTAAAATATTTAGTTTCATTTATAAACTCAGAAATTTTGAGGTATTGCTACTTGATAAACGTAAATAAATATAATATTTTATGTGCAGTTTAGTAATTAGATACATCTAAGAAAAAGTTATTTGGTATATTAGTAAAAAAGACCTACATCATTATTTTACTTACATCATTTTATACGAAAACATTAACTATAGTATGTATGAACTTAAACGCATAAATGTCGGAGATATTTACAAATATGTTTCTGCGGCCCTATATTTTATACACTTTTACCTGATCGTGACGTCACAGTAAGGTACGACTTCTGCAAACGCTACGTTTTCACGAGACGAAAATATATCGTTAACAAATCGCCGTACCTTATAATATATTCTTTTCATTAGTATATACCGTTTCTTCCGAGAGCTCACTCATATTTAGCAGTACTATTCATTTATACTCAAATCAATAATAGATAAAAGAAATCAATCGTCTAGGCTATTTTAAGCTTCCGGTCGAAGAATATGCTCGTTATTAGACAGCTATGTTAGTTTGTAATGGAAAAATGTTGATACAAACAGACAAATATCTTTATCCTACAGCTACTAAAAATGTGAACGTTTGTGAGAATGGATGTATGGATGGATCCGGTGGAGGATGTATTACACGCAAAAACTACTGAACGGCTTTTGATTAATTTTGGATACGTTTAGGCTCTCGATTAACATATAGTCTACTTTTATCCCGAAAAGTAGTGTCCCCGTGGGATACTATATTTACGCGGGCAGAGCCGCGGGCAAAAGCCGGTCTATTAATATGAAGATTAATAAAATCCTTTAACAAGTAAAAAGCGAAATACTTGCCTATAATAGTAGAGACGAGTCTAGCTGTTCTGATGCTGACGATATTCTTGTTGGTGCAGTAGTCGGACAGGAACCCGCAGAGTATACCGGAGAAGAAGGCTGAGACGTACGGCAGAGAGGAGAGGAGGCCGCTCTGAAATTTCACAGTAAAGTTTAATTCAAATGTGTGTAAAAATGTAAGCTGCGATAATCGTAAAAGCTGGTCCACTTGATTTCATTGAGACGGTAAGATTCGCGTAAATAAGATGAACATCGTCTTATTTACGCGAATCTTACACATGCAACAATTTGGCATTGGAAGTTTTTTAGTCCTGATATATTTGTATAATGGTACGCCTAAACCTTGCAAATAGCTAAAAAGTTCTCACAAAAAAATTGTGATTCACGAAACAAGTACAAACTTATTTGTGTTTTCGTAAATTTAATACTATTTTTTTTAATATGAAAGAAAATCTGTGGACTGTTAAAAAAATATACAAACAAAAAAATAAGAAAGTATAATAGTTCTAAATTCTTACAAATACGCGAAAATTACGTAGCGCAAAACAGGGCTGACTTCGCTATGACAAATTTAGGTCAATCTCATCGTATACTTTTCCACGCAGCAGCATTTCGGTTTATTCTGAGTTCGACCGCTAGATTCTCTACCTTCGACCTACGTCACGTCGTTATAAGGTCGAGTGTAGAAAATCTAAGACTCGAACATAAAATGAATCAAAATTTCAACGTATTCGCATCGTCGCAACGTATTGACAAGGGATGGTTTATTGACAATGTACTGACCCTTACAGATTGACGTTGAAATAGATATTACGGATTTCATATCAGCTGTTATTGTGACCTATAATATTATATGTGTTGTTTTCCAGTGAAAAGTTCCATTAGAAATTCGTTATATTCCTTTGTTATTTGACCTTAGCAGTTGTTCCTGTCATTTGTGAATGATAACCTTGCATGTCGTTTGCATGAAAGCAATGACCGCTGGATTAAGCAATTGTGTCGATCCTATCATTTATTTATTATAAAATTGCTTATTATATTATACAATAATAAATTGTAAAAATAAAATAAATTAATAAAGTTGTACGTAATCACACTATTATTATATAACAGTAGACATTATGTATATATAATATAATTAGTGCTGTTAGCACAAGCCTCTCATTGATATGTGTATACTGTAGACGCATACAGTTCAGCAAATATTTGAGAGATAATATTGTGATGATAAGCCGATTCATTCTGACGCTTTTCTCGACTTATTAACTAAAAATTGTTTTTATTAAAAATATTTTTAAATGAATCTCAAAGTTAAAAATTCTTGGGAATATAAAATGAAATGTGCCACAAGTTTGAAATAACATATATTCAACTTATATTTTTGTTAAAATAGTTTTGAAAAACATATGCAACTAATTTCGTGAGTATTCATTCTCTTATAGTACGTCCACGTAGCTAATAGCCCTCGGCAATGCGAGCGAGCTAATGATGATGGATTATAGCTGAGAACACTCTCGTTAATGAAATAAACGAATGAAATTAAATGAAAAAAAATTTTTTTTTTCATTTCCAAATGAAATTTAACAACCTTTTTTCGTAAAGTGAACAGAAAAAACTACCACCGGTTCAACCCTAACCCGCCGAGAAGAACCGGCGTAAGAAACTCCCACGGGGCCATCTTTTAGCAAAAAGGTGCGGATTGTTATTTTGAAAGAAAAATATATTTTACATTTTAAACTTAAATGTATGTTAAATATAAAAAAAGTCAAAAGTACACAAGTACAAAGAGACAAGCTTGCAGGGGAGCATCTTAGTCCCAAGGTGTGCACACAAGGTGTTAACGAAATCATTTACTTTATAATAAACTTTAGCACACAAACGTTATTTGGCTACTTTTTTTATTTAATAATATTATAGAAAGGTTTTGAACGTTTTCTGGGATCCTATTGTATAGGCGTATACATTAGTCTTTAGAAGAGTTACTTACTTTGCTAAGTCTTATCACTGGTACATGTAGCTTATGATTATTTCTAGTGTTGATACAATGATTATGACTTTTGACACCCTTTATGAAATTGCTTAAGTTTTTTCTAACGTATAATAAATTATCTAAAATATACTGAGAAGCGACGGTCAGAACACCTATTTCTTTAAGCTTTTCTCTCAGATATCGAAAAGTGAACATTTTATAAATAGCACGAGTAGCTAGCTTCTGCAGCACAAATATTGAATTTATAACGACAGCATTTCGCCATAAGACTATGCCATAGGACATTCTACTATGAAAGTAGCTGACCAGGCGTGCCGTTTCTTCATCTTAGATTTCTCTAATTTTTCTTACTGCATATGCTACAGATATCTGAGTATATTTTCCTAGGTTAGAAATATGAGTACAACACTGTAATTTACAATCTAGCGTATTACCTAGGAATACAGTGAAGTCTACCAAGTTCATTCTCTCATCATTGAGTAGTAAAGTGAAACGTACTTGCCTAACATTTGGCAATCTAAACTTTAAACATTTTGTTTTATTTGCACTTAAAAGTAAATTATTAACACTAAACCAGTTTACTAAACTTGAGAGAGCACTGTTTACCTCGTCGTAATTTGATTGTTGTCGCTTCACTTTAAATATTAGTGAAGTGTCATCGGAAAAGAATACTATCTCATTCCTATCTTTAAATAGATATGTTCACTTTAACTTATCTAGTTAAAGATACACTTTCAAATAAAAAAAACCGCATCAATTTTTTTTATTGATAATGTGGATTTTGATGAAATTTGGTATGGTAGTAGTATAAGCTCTGGATTAACATATATACTAAATTTTATCCCGAAAAAGTACATTGCCCTCGTGGGATACTGTATCACGCGGGCGGAGCCGCGGGCAACAGCTAGTTATAAATATAAAAGTAAATTAGATACCTTACTTACATTTCTGATATTGAGTTTCAATATGGCGTACATGTACGTGGGGACCTGCGTGAAGAAGAACACGTAGCAGAGCGCGGAGCCGGCGTGGCAGGTGAACGTGGACCACGTGGGAACAGACGTCAGGATGGACTTCCAGGGAGTTTTGGATTTCTGAAATAAATTATCAGAGAGCTTGACTAATGAAGAGGAGAATTTGATGTTGTGAAGTAATATAATAATAATATCTATGGATGCGTCACACCACGTCAATCTGGCCCAGTGCTAAGTAGCCGCAGAACTTGTGTACGGGACCAGACAACGGGAAGTATATTTAATACTTTTATACTATACATATGTATAAGAATTTTATTATATTATTATACACATATTTAATACACATCCATAACCCAGGAACACAGAAAACTTTTTCGTTCCTTCGGCGGGATTCGAATCCACGACTTTGAGCGCCGACGCGCTAACCACTGAACCACAGAGGACGTCGCAGGTATAAATTAATTTCTTGTTAAATGACGTTTGACAAGTTTTTAACGAGAAATTTAATACGGGGTTGCATAAATAAAATTAACAAAAGGTCGCCCTGTGGTCGAAATTCACCCTCAATTATAATAATTAATTTAAATTTTAAGTTTGAACGTTATGAGAGTTATTTTGCCTGTGATATAGGAAACATTTAAATAATATATGTTAATGTTGTGACAGATTGGCGAATGTCAACGTCTAAAGAAATTGTATCTATCAAACGCAAACGGTAGCGTGTGGTAATAATCTGATGGTTGTTGTTAGTTAGTTAGTAAGGTCGTTGCAAACCTCCACATAAACCTTAATTTACATTTTATTTGCGCGGCAGTCAAGGGGGCTACGTTTTAGTACATACTAAGTTCCAAAAACAAACTATTTTATAATATTAACTATATAATATATAACTATATATATATTAATATAAGATTGAAACTATGTAAACTATGAATGTCTAGACATTAACTTTGACAGTAAACATTCTCAGTTTATATGATAAAATATTGAGTGTTTACAAACAGATAAAACAGACCGAACTAGTTAAAGGTTTTAAATTTTTATTGCCTTTTGTTTGTATCAACAATGCAGTTATCTATGTGGATGTCTGGGTCATTTCGCACTTGCCTACATATATCACTCATATTCTCGTTTTGTATATTATGTTCAGTAAGTATCCTGTCTAGCTCACTTCGATAATTATTATGAAGTTAAATAGAGGAAATCTTGTATAGTATGTAGATTATATTTTTGGCATCATAAAATAATTATTATAATTTTAAATTTTGGAGTGCGAAATAAGACGAGAACTTTTGAAGTAATTTGAGAAAAAAGTAATAGTATTCTAAAAGGCTCCTGGTATTTGTATTGTTAATCAAAGTAAGTCAGTAATGAATATGAAATTATTGTGAAACAAAAATGTCCTTATTGACTGCTTCTGATGGACCACCCCTGTACTTAATTTTGGTTAAAAACAATCCGTTTTATACTTGACTACCTGGAGAGCCAAGTTTGCTCGGAGTTCTAGTACAGTTAAATTTTTTTTTACCGGGTTTCGAACCCGAGACACCAATTTGCCAGCAACGCAAAAATTTTACATGAAGCATACCAAACTGCCATTCGGACTGACATGAATAGTGTCAATATATTGTTCTCTATTGTATTAGCGGCAGAGTTCTATTTACAGTGCAGTTTTTTTCTGTCGCGACCACAAAAAAAACTCTCGTAGGTACGAGGGCTTAGAATAAATATTACGTAACAAAAATATCACACGGAGGCAGCAGCTCGTAACTGATTATCTTCCACAACCTTTGAAGAATAACGTATGCTAATAAAATCAATACCATTGCATATTATCTAATCTCCATAAACTAATATTATGATCAGAATCGGTAATGTATCATCAACGTGCTTAACGTTGATGTATTATTATTTATAATCCGTTTTCTCCACTTCAAAGAAGTGATTCTTATATTTTATTAACATGGAAATATCATATCCTAGAAATGTTTCCGCCATCTTTCATCTTATTACATTTATAAATATTTTACGCCGCACGTGTGCATTTTAATATTGCAAAAGTTACTATCTCCTCAAGGCTTACACACAATATGCATAACGTACAGTATACGAGATACTGAGCCGTGTTCTTGAAATTGTTACCAACGATTGAGCGCGGCCGAGCGGAGCGCTAGGGCTGGTACGTCTACAAAGAAGGCGTTGACAGTGCTCAAACGCTGCGGCACAACTAACTGAGGCCCGTATTAATAAACCGTTCTCAAACTCGTTCTAGTTCTCTTGGCTGAGACAGTCTCAAGCAACGATTAGCTTCTCAAGATGGTCTTTAATTCATAGTGTGATCTCAACGCCGTATTAGTTGATAACTATATTGAGATCACGTACTCAACTTTTAAGCGTCATCTACACGACAAAGATCGAATGATGAACGTTTCGTTTGCACGTTTAAAAACGTGTACGGCTTTATTGATTAAACATTATTTTAATATTTCTTTTAAAAATGTAATATCACGCCCTTACATATGAAATTGGCGTTATGTCGTACTGGCCACTTTGATCTCAAAAATAACTTCTTTAGTTAGGAATTCCAATTTCAAATTTATACCGCTATTTACTCATGCATTTGTGTTTCGAAAACCGTAATTCATTTGTTTTTCCTCTTTTGGTTTTTTCTTTGCGTCACTCTGTTTACAAAATGGAAAACTTGAAATATCGTATTATTTTCGAGTACGAGTTCCACCGTGGCACCAGTCCTGTGGAAACAGCTCAAATGATTAATGTTGTGTATGGCGGCGGTGTCGCAAAAGAAAACACAGTCCGTTTTAGGTTCCAACGTTTTTGTTCTGGAAATTTCGACCTGCAGAACAAGCCCTGAATGTCTATTGCCAGCAACTGCATATCATGATGGAAAAGCTAGCTGCTAAGCAACCGAGGTTGGTCATTCGCTCTAGGCCACTGCTGCTTCAGGACAACGTTAGAACACACACTGCACAACAGACTGTTACTAAATTAGAGGAGCTTCAATTGGAATGTCTAAGACATCCACCGTACTCCCGGGGAGTACGGTATTGTACCTTGCTTCAGCCATTTTTTTTCGAAATTTGGATAACTTCTTGCAAGGGAAAAAATTCAACTCCAATGGGGCAGTCCAAAGCGCCTTCAAAGATTTTGTTGACTCCTGTCCGAATGGTTTTTTTAGTAAAGGAATCAATGAACTACCTATGAGATGACAAAAGTGCATAGATAGCACTTTAAAAAAATCGTCTTTATGTTCCTTTACAAAACGCTAATTTCATATGTAAGGACCTAATATTTAATAATATAAATACCAAAAAAAGTTTAGTCTGTATTTATTATGTTGAAAAAATTTCATTAATTTTCACGTAGATATTAATATTTATTATACTATATCATATTAATATCCATATTTTTATAACAACTACGTAAAACGGAATGGGGATCATTGACATTCGAAAAAGTTCTTCTTCTTCTTATTCTTTAAAATGGCTTCTTAGTGATTCGTCAATGTCAGAGTATGTTGACGAAAACTCTGCCTTATGAGTGGATTTTATGAATAAACAAGGGTACGGTGTACTCTTCAGTACTCTCCAGAAGTCTGTTGAATAATCTAAAATCTAGAATAAACACAAACATTTAGGGTTAGTACTACAGTTTTATGTTGTTAGTAAGAATATATGTACATAAGCTTCAATAAAAGGAGTATTTACAAAACACAGAACATATGTAAGGTTGATAGGGCGAGGAATCGTAGCAGGGAGGGAAAGCATATAATGAGGGTTGGTGTCATGGGCAGCGAAAAAAAGCTCTGCTGTCAAGTCACTTTTGTTTTGACTTTTATCTTTGGTATTAAGATCTATCATTATAAATTAAATAGGTAATTCGTTTATGTAAATTAATAAATAAAATCGAAAATATTTCCATAAATAGTCGACACTGGCAGAATGGTGCAAAACCTTTGCAACCGCGAATGCCAAAAAAAGGAGAAGAAGAAGTATTAACAGGCGTCTTTTAATTCATAACTTAATTTTGTGTTGAGTATGTAGTGTAAATTCTGAGTTTGTCTAATCGTAAGTATTAAGATTTTAATTTACATAATTGTAACACAACCAAAAACATAATAAATAATATTGTACTGTATCCTGTATAAGCTACTCAGGTCAAGGTTTGACTGTACTCACGAAACCGCGTCTCAAGTAACAGTTTGACAGTTTACTTGAGTAACGACAATCGTTTAATAATACGTTCGTACACACTTGATACGCCGTACCTACATCTTAAGTACTTTCTTGAGTCTTAGCGATAAGAACGGCTTACTAATACGGGCCTAAAACTCGTTAGTCGATTAATGCAGCGAAAACTTATGGCGGCGCAGCGGCGTGGCGCGGCGTGACACTCCATGCTTCTGCCATTTGAGGTTTTGCCGTTAGCGGCCCTGTAAATGGCGCGTATGTGTGCGTGCGCCGATTTGGGCGGTCTAGTATGAAGATGGTCTACTGTACAATATTTATATTGTGTCCGAAAAGTAACAACAAAACGAGGGTTATCAAAAGGTTCACGAATCTTTTTGTCTTTCTAACCGGTATCTATTACATAGACGCTTCTAAAAGAATCGTTTATTTTCGTTATCTATACCTGACTGGACCGATTTTTATGAAAGGCACAGATATAGAGTAGATAACGCGGAAGGACATAGGTTACATTTTATCGCGAGAAAATGCACGTTTCCCACAGGATATCCTTTTACGCACACGACGTCGCGGGCATCATCTAGTTTCAAGTAAACTTACCGCAATAAAATCCGTTGTTTATTTGCTATACATAATGAGTGTTGTTCTTATGCCCGCTACAGACCACAACGATAAATCTGCACAGCTCGGTCACAGTAGACATATTAAGTATGCGTGCGTGCGCCGATTCGGGCGATCTAGTATGCGGATGTAGTACTGTATTATATGTCTGCTGTGACCGAACTATGCAGTTTTATCGTTGTAGTATGTAGCGGGCATTGGGTATAACACAACATCATCAAAATAAAGCACAAAAAGGGGAGTTTTGGCGAGCATGTGGAAGAGTGACGTTGTGGTTTTCTTAATATGTAATATTGGTAGAATATTAACCATTAAATATTTGTTAACATGCATAAGTGTGGATAAGTGATACAACCTCAAAAAGCATGCTATTTTGTGTTTTCTCCAAAACCTCCTATGAAGTTTCTGTAAAGCGTCTACTACTTTATTGAATGAACTGACTCATGGACTGCACTGGCGATTTATTTGGACATTGACTGGACTTTGGACTTGACGATTTACAATAGAAAAACGGTGTTGAAAACATAAAAGAAAAAATCTATTTTTACGCATTTTAACTTGACACTGGCAATGGTTTTAAGCCATGAAAAAAAAACCCAAAAAAAACTTACCGTGACAACGTGTTGGCCAGTATCTCCCATTATGTACTTCTTCTCAGCCTCCGATATGGAGATGTGTTGATCCGGTGTGGCTGACCCGTACACCGTGAGCAGCACGAAGCCGATTAAGCACAGAGCTCCTACCACCCAGAAGGTGGATGGCCAGCCAAAACGACTCGATGCCAGAAGACCTGCCATTTGGAAGCCAACAATGGTGCCCACTCCGGAACCTATGAAATTAATAATTGAGTACCTGGGTACCCGAACTTTGATGGAGTTCTATATCTAATCAAAAATAGAATCACAAAAATATTTATCTGACTGGGATTTGAAACCCACCACATTCCGAACTGTCGAACAAAGCAAAAATTATACATACGCATACTAAACTACCAATCGGAGAGGTATAATAGAGCCGAAATTATTGATATATTGTCGCACGACGAAAGAAAAAACATATTATATAGCTTAAAAATGCGCAGATTCCCAGGCACAAGACCTAGCTAAGTCGATTTTTGTCACCCAAAACTTACTGCAGTATTCAGTAAGTTTTGGGTGGTAAAAATTTTATGGTAATACTTGCAGCC
The DNA here is from genome assembly GCA_963565745.1 of Phengaris arion. NCBI lineage: Eukaryota > Metazoa > Arthropoda > Insecta > Lepidoptera > Lycaenidae > Phengaris > Phengaris arion. The sequence continues at coordinate 828,539 of OY751446.1, read as the reverse complement.
GTTTTCGAGCAACCGATTATATATTATATACAAAATTTAGTTCAAAGTATAAGATAATGTAGCTATCTAAATCTATGACGTATGTCAATAATTCGCAACGTAGACAATTATACCTATGTGTAGAACGTAAAAAAGTTCGGACCATAGTTAGAACGCGCTGTTGTGACGAATTCGTTTTTTATCTTCATCTGTTTCTTCTTAGTCGTTCTCTTTAATCAAACAATTTATGCTGTGTGTAGCACATAAATATATAAGTTATACAAATATTATGCTACTGTGATAACATCATCCAATGCCCTTCGTGTACATATGAAGTAACGCATCGCATCTATCTCACTTACCGGTGTACACATAGGAGCTCAAGCTGCCTCTCTCTCTAACTGGCACCCAGTTGGACAGTAGCGTCGTCAGAGCTGGGTAGAGTCCAGCCTGGGATAGACCTTGGATGATGCGGCACGCGCAGAGGGTCTTCCAACCACCCTGAAATATATTGTGGTTTATTGACTGCAAAACAGTTTGAAAGCAGCTCAGAATCCTATGCAGCTTAGCACCTTAGACTAAGTTTTGTTTTGAACATAACCTTGTTAACCTACACCTGACCAAAATTAGAATTTCAACAGTTTGAGCCGTGCTTAAGAAAGTTAAGTTGTTATGTAAGAAGTAAAAGTTGCTTCCGACAGATGGCGTTATATCGATATCGTTACATCCAAAATTGTGTTGTGACGCGACCTTCAAATTTCACTCTCAATTCTGTTAAAGAACTTTAAAAAAGAAGTAAAGTATCTAATGACATAAAAAAGTGCAAGTTTGGTAAAACTTTTGTCAAAATATCAGAATAAATTAAAATTATTTTCACGAAAATGTAATTTCATAATCTCTATTATCATAGTGTAGATACTAATCATTGGTCTCGCTGGGCGCTCTACCAGACCAAACAGACGTGCTTGTCAAATACAGCAATAAATACTCAGCTGAGGTCGGCTTGCCCGAGCCGAGTCGGCTTGAAAGCCTTATGACAGGTGTACATTCTACCTACACCCCGAATATTTTATTTCATTTTAGTTAAAATCGGGCAAAAAATGCCAAGTTGCGTAGTAAAACTATGTAAAAACAATTGGACCAGGAATAAGAAGGACACTGGGATCACATATTATCAGTATGTATCGTATAATTTCGAAATTTCAACATAAAATTACATGAACTCAAAACGCCATTCAGTGTTGCCGCAAATCCAAGAATCAAGTTCCAATATTGTTATAAAATGAATTTGTTGTCTTTGTATTTTATTATAGTGTAATAAAATACAATAACAATAAATTGTATCCTATTTCATTTAGCTAACCTAGTTATCATGATTCTACCCATGGAACGAAATAACTATTCGCAAGGATAGGTCGTGAAATATGAAAAATATATATTTATATTTTTCATATTTTATTTTATTTTACATTATATAATTATTATATTACATTATATAATATATATTATGTAAACGATACAGTTAAATATATTATGTGTAGTATTATTAACGTACTAGCTGCCTCGACACACGTTATTCTGTCTTGACTAATAAATAAATAAAATGAGGCCTATTCATTCATATACCTAACATTTTTCTAAAGAAGAAGCGCATAAGAATATTTTTTTTTTATTTTTTTTTATTTATTTATTCTTCATGTACACAACAAAAATAACACAAAATATTACAAAATACACAAAAGAGATGGTACAAAGGCGTGCTTATCTCTAAAAAGAGATCTCTGCCAGCAGACCTTACACAGAGTTTAGGAAAAATAAAATAAGTAGGACACAGGTAGTACAGCAAAGAATAATATCAGATTGAAAAAGAGACAATTACTTACAACTGATTTATAATGATAGTAAACTAATAAATACAATATACTAATACATATTATAAATATAATGATACCTACATAAAAGAATAATAAACAAAAATTAATGAACCTAATAAATAATAATAATATGATAAAATAAACCTACATAGACTATTTTGTTGCTGATGACAATAAGAAATGATTCTTCAGCCTAGTCTTGAACGTGTCCACTGTTGGACTCTGCCGCACATGTCCAGGCAAAGAATTCCACAGCTGGGCAGCTCGGACCGTGAACGAGTTGGCGTAGAAATTTGAGTTACACCAAGGGGTGTCGAGTACCTTTTTTGAGTTACAAGTACGCAGAGGCCTATCGCTCGGGGTAGTATATGAAAATCGTTCAAATAGGTAAGAAGGAGAGTTGGACAATTTTAGAATTTTAAACAACTGGGTTAAAATATGAAAATTCCGACGAAGGCTGATGGGAAGCCATTGTAATTTGTTGCGAAACTCGGTAACATGGTCGAATTTGCGCAGTCCAAAAATAAAACGTATGCACAAATTCTGGAGACGTTCGAGTTTACTCAAGAGCTCCTCAGTTACATCCAAAAAACAGGAGTCAGCGTAATCTATCAATGGCAATAACAAGGATTGTGCTAGAAGAATTTTAGTGGATAGAGGAATGAAATTCTGTAGTCTTTTTAATGTATGCAAAGAATGATGTAACTTTTTGCTTATACCATTAATATGAGCAGACCACGACAAGTTACAATCAATAATTAGACCTAAATTTTTGGCATTGTCGCTAAACTCCAATACATCACTACCATAAATTATTTTGCTAATAGATTCAAAATCAACCCTGGAGCGCAACTGCCTGCTGCCAATGAGAAGAACTTGCGACTTTTTTGGATTAACCAGAAGTCCAAAAGTGTTCGCCCACTTATACATATAATATTGATATGTACATTTGCTTTTGACTAATTTTTAATCCTACTATCCCACTACTATAATTATAAATGTGAAAATTAAAAGTACCTACAGTGTTCCTGTGGGATACAGTAATCACGCGGGCGGAGCCGCGGGCAAATGCTAGTTTTTAAGTATTTTCTTAGCTACATTTATAACCAATAACTTAGCACAAGATATTTTTCTCATTAAATTGAGCACAAGTTGAGTAGCTGGCATCACAATTTTCACGCACACTATAATATGTCACATGTAAGTCAATTGTCACTTCACACACTACAATAATGAGTTGCCGCATTGACGAAACTGTTTTTATTAGGGAGTGCGTCATCTAGTCGAGCGAGCGAGACCAATCATATATATTTGTATAATCGACCAAAAAGATCATTTCTTTCGTTAACGCATTGTGTTTCCCCGTCGAATATGCATTTTTTTTTTTTTTTTTTTTTTTTTTCGAAAGGGTCTATGCTAAGGGTCGGGTTAAGACCGCTGTAGCTAAGTCGGACTATAACTAGCCTGGTGGCTAGTTTATTTGGTTAGAGTCGATGGGAGGGTTTGACCCTCCCTAACATCACCCGGGTGATGTTCAGACCGGATTTTGGGGACAGCTACGAGTTGTGAGCTATTATTATGACAGGGGAGACGCGGGTCTCACCTGCTAAGGGGTCCGACCCCTTCCTCACTCGCTGATGAGTGAGGTTGCTCGCGCGCGGTAGCATAAGCTAGCGGCGTGCGAGTTGTCGCGATAGAGGAGCTCTCGTTTTTATCGCTATCGGTACTGAGAGGGCCGTCCCTCTCCCCTTCCGCGTACGGTCGGGATGACTCGCGCGCGTAAGTCCTAATATCGATGAGGTTCGCGGTATTGATAGAGCTCTCTATAACAATATCGCGGTCGCGGGCACTATTTAGGAGTGAACCTAGTCTACTGGGATTCGAACTCGAACTCGGGTTCGGGTCCGGTCCCGTGTTAGGGTCGGTCTGTACGTCTGTACGTGTTGTCGTGTTGGATGTGGGACCTCGGGGTAGTCGCCGGCGTCGACCCCGGTGCGATGATAGTCGCGCGGGTGCGTGTGATTTGTGTTTACGTAACTGTACACAGTACGTTACGTATTTTGTGATCGGGTCTACGGGATCGGCTAAGATATGCTTAGGCCGTTTGTACGGGTGTCGGAAGGTCTGTGCGTCGTGTTCATAGTCCAGTGCCTTTTTGATAAGGGGGTTGGGGTGGTTTTTGCCTTTATCAAAGAATCTCTCTACGAGTTCCTTGATATAGGCTTTAATAGTGACGATTTCGCAGTCCCTATGCAAGTCGATGTTACGCATGTACCAGGGGGCGCCTGTTGCCATGCGTAGAAACCGGTTTTGGACTCTTTGCAAACGGTCCAGTTGAGACTCGCTTATCTGTGCGAAAGAGACGCACGCATAAGTGAGTATCGTTCTAATGCAAACTTTATACAATGTAAGCTTATGTCTTAGGGACATTTTGCTTCGCGGATTAAGTAGCGGATATAATTTGTAGAGTACAAATTTCGCTTTCCGTAACGTGTTACTAATGTGACTCGAAAACGACATCGACTTGTTTAGTACTACGCCTAAATATTTCACCTGAGTGACCTGTGGGATTTTGTTGCCGTGCAGGCTTATAGGGCTCATAAGTTTACGGGGGCAAGTACGCCTCATTGCACTTTTAATATCAAATTGGATGGCGTGACTTTTGTCGGGATTGACTTCTATTCTCCATTTGGAGAACCAGTTACCGAGAGCGGTAACTGACTCCTGGAGGGCTTTTGACGCGGTACAGGCTCGTATGTGGGAATAATAAAGGGCTGTGTCGTCCGCGAACATAGCTAATTGCACCTTAGCGTGTTTGGGGATGTCACTAGTGTACAGGTTATATAGGGAGGGCGAGAGGACCGAGCCCTGCGGCACTCCCGCCTCCATATATCTTGGCGACGACAGTGCGCCTTCGACGCGGAAATGAAATTTACGGTTTTTTAAAAAGTTACTAATCAGTAGAACAAGATAATCGGGTATTTCCATTTGATAGAGTTTGTATAACAGTCCGTTATGCCAAATTTTATCAAAAGCTTTTGCAATGTCAAAGAATACGGCGCATGTCGTCTTCCTGTCGTTTTTGCTAGATATTATGTACTCCGTTAAGCGGTGTACTTGAGCGGGACAACTGTGCATTTCGCGGAAGGCGAACTGCTCGTCTGGAAGGAGTTTTTTGTCGGATATGACGTCATTGAGGCGCCTTTTGATAACTCTTTCGTAGACTTTACCGAGGGAGCTAATGAGACTTATTGGACGGTAACTACCAGGCACCTTCCGGGGTTTCCCCGGTTTGTGGATACCTATGACAATAGCTACTTTCCAAATGTCTGGGAATGAACATCCTACTAAGAGGGCGTTAAAGATGTTCACTAGGAGTTGAATAAGCTCGGACGGTAGCATTTTAAGTGTTTTGTTTGAAATACCGTCGAGGCCTGGGGCCTTTTTGGCTTTCATACACTTAATAATGTCACTGACCTCCTCCGAGTCCACCAGCCTCACCCTATCTACATCAGGTGGCCTCGAGAGTCGGCTGTCGACCTCGCTATTCACTAGGCTAAGGTGCACGGGATCAATCGGGAGAGTACTCGGCCGGCACTGTTGTTCGAAGTTATCAGCTAGGCACTCGGCCTTGTCTATGTCTTCGAATGCAGGAGGACGGTTTGGTCTGTCTAACGGAGGCATATCGCACTCCGTGTCGTTTTTGAGGGCCCTCGCGAGTGGCCAGTATGCCACGTGAGACGGTTCTAGGTCACTAAGAAGTCGATCCCAACTCTCGGCTTTGTGTTGTTTGATCTTAAACTTAACTTCCCTCTCGTAGTGACGGAGGGCTTTCCTCCACTCTTCCGACGGGTAGCGGTCATATGTGCGCTTAGCCGCATTTCGGAGTCTGATGGACTCCCTTATGTCCTCAGGGAGGGGCCAACGGCCCTTGGGGGTCGTTGGCACCTCCCTAGATGATCTCTCTATGGTCGCTACCAGGTGATCGGTCAAGTGGGAGGCGGCCTCTATGGCTATCTCTTTACTATCTATAATATCGGGGATTTTATCTAAGTGACTAGATTGGAGGACTTTGATGTTCTCCGCAAGTGATTTATAATCTACTATCTTCCTAGTACTGCAATTATTGGGGTTATGACTACCAAGTGTAATCATAACCGGTCTGTGGTCCGAGTTAAGCTCGTGGAGGGTCTCGATATAGATATTTAGGGACACATTTTTAACTAGAGCTATATCTATAGTACTAGGATTGCGTATGACGCCGTTGATGTTTTCATTGGTGTCATAGCGAGTGGGGTCCGTGGGAGCTAAAAGAGCAAAATTTAATGTGTCGGTTAAGCTACAAAGGATTGAGCCGTTCTTATTGTTATTTATATTGCCCCACTCAGTGTGTTTACAATTTAAGTCGCCGGCAATGATGACAGCGTTGCCTAAATTGAATAGCGCCTGCAGGTCGCTGGAATGTAGTTCATTGTTACATGCCAGGTACGCGCTAACTATAACAATGGGTCCGTGACCGGACATGCTAATGTGACAAACAGATGTTTCTAAACTTAACAATGGCGGTGGCTCTAAGGGAATACAATGTAGTGATTTTTTATAGTAGATAAGAGTGCCTCCGAGTCGGGATCGAGTTCTATCATTTCTGATTATTTTGTAGTTAGCTATTTTTGGGCTCCTAATACTAGGTTTTAAAAACGTCTCCTGCACTAGAAGAATATCGACATTTTGGCTGCTTACAAAATCGCGAATTTCGCTTATGTTATTCCTAATGCCGTTCGTGTTGAACGACACTACGCGTAACGAGTGCGGCTTTGTCCTTCCCGAAGGCTCCATTAGATACCGTTTGTGGAGAGAGCCTTGATCTGACGGATCAAGACTTGATGGTCTGACAAAGCTTGGATGCGGTCTGTGGCCGATCCTTTTAGCTTTGTCGCTAAGATGGAAAGCTCCATCGGGTCAATAGGCCCGACGTTGCTTAGGAACTGCTGGACGAAAGAGAGGTCTGCAGTGAAGCTGGGAGTCGGAGGGGGGGTGGCCTTAGGCGCTTTGGGCGCGGAGGGCATGGCCTTGCTGGGGAGAGCGGGGAAAGCCGCTGGCTCCAACCTACTGTTCTGCGCGGGCTTGAACCATGCAGATTGGGAGGGTAGGGGGGCAGGGACGAATCTCTGTTTGGGGGGGGCACCTTTCGTCTGTGGTGCAACGCGTTTTTTAACTTTGGGTGCTTTTTTGCACCCTCTGTAGTTGGCGGGGTGTCCTTGGGACTTGCAGAGCACACAGCTAGGGGGTTCGGACTCCTCAGCTGGGCTCTTGCGGGGGCAGTCAGAGGTGCCGTGGTCTCCGAGGCACTTGACGCAACGCGGCCGGGCTTGGCAATTCCGTGCCGAGTGCCCGTAGAGTTGGCATCGGTGGCACTGGCCAGGGATGCCCCTTTTACGGGGGGGCTCAACACGGATGCCCGTAATGTGACAGATGGCTCGGATATTGAAGATATCCTTGCTCTCTGGTGTAAGGGGGAGGGTTACGAGTACCATATTGTACTCGTGTTTTTTAATCGGGTGGTACATACGATGTACCTCTAGTGCGGGATAACCCTGGGACTTGATGTCCGCAAGTACCTCTTGTGTAGAGAGGCACTTGTCGACTCCGGTAATGACGACGCGCAGAAGGCGCTCGTCTTCAAGGGCATAAGTATGATATCCTATGCCTTTATTACGTAGGAATGCGGTGAGGAGGCGGTGGTCCTCCGAGGTCTTAACCTGTCGAATCTGCATTTGAGATATCAGGTTATATAATTCGATTCTGATCAACCCCCTAGGGGACGTTATGGGGGTTGTAATGTATAAAACATTTCGTGCGAACACGCGCGCCGTGACGCGCATTGGGATTGGATGAGGACATATTTTCTTATTCATAAACCTTTGAAGGACTTCAATATTGGTAAAAATATCATAGTTTTACCAATATTGAAGTCTTCTTATTTACCAGTCTTATGAAACTCCATGTAGCAATAAAGTAGTGGTAAATCATATAGCAAAAGTTGACGAAACAAGCATCTTCATATTTTTTCATTCAGATAGTTTTAAAAATTTACGGCCGAATACTGAAGCGCTAAACAAAATTAAGAGCCCTCCTATTCACAGGCTGTCACTGTCTCTGCTAGCCCAAATGACAAGGATAGCATGTGACTTGAGGGTCACTTAATTAAACTATCGTTCCAGTATCCTGTTAGTAAAGTAACAATAATCTTTTAATAGGTATGGCAACAGAATTTGTTATTTTGTTGCTAAAATTTGTATATGTATAAAATTGTCGTCTCACAGTGTTTGTCACTCCTCCGAAACAGCTTGATTAATTTCTATGAAATTCTGTAGATGTATTTCGTAAATTTCCGTTATAGGTATGAGAATAGGTTGTAAGCTATTTTTAATACCCAATATTTTAATTTAATATTAATGATAATGGTGGCGGCCGCCCCAAATTTATTTTTTATTATTTTAATATGATTTGACATTAAAAATACATATAACCCACAATTTTCACCCTTCTAACACCAACCCCCATTGTTTATTAGCGTCATTAGTTCTGTAAAATCTTCAACCCTCAGTGGTCGATAACTCTTTCACACTGTGTTGGTCTATGACCTCTTGATTGTAAGTCCTTCGTGCGCTCGTGTGGTGACGATAATAATACAGCAGCAATTCTTATACTCTCCTTTATTGGTGCTTACCACAGACACGTATTACAATATGTAATGAGATATGCTTAGCACAATATATACGTCTACACTATGTATAGCCTTTTGGCCAACTAAAATAAACTAACTCAATAGGCTTTACTTATGACATCTGTCAATGTCAATAATGACATTGACAGTTACATCTTTCTGTTGATATATGTAACACACACTTCACCTGGAGGTCGTAGGGGAAGGTAGCAGGTGCATGTAATTTGTAGATAGTTGGTGTAGATGTAGGGATTTGGGTGTTGGTGATAAGCCTGTAGGTGTATGTAGGTTGTTATTTATTTATTCCAGTTCATAATAACTAGCATCGTATTGTGGGTACAGCTAGTAATAATAATATTTTAAACTTGTTCTTATCGTTAAAATGTAACGCAAGTGCTTTTTTCTATGTGAATCTCTGCTTGCCTAGCGAGTGAGCCCAACCTAACACTTACCCAAGCCACAAACCACGGCGTCAGGAACGAGGCAACAAAGTTGATGAGCAAAGCGACCTGCAGCGGTATCTTCCCGCCGAACTTCTGGCAGATCAGCCCGAAGGGGAACATCATTATGCAGTAGCCCAGGAAGAAGGCCCCAAGAACCATCTCTTGTATTGACTTTGGCCAATCATACGTCTGAAAAGAACCTTAATATCGATTAAAAAAAAAAGGTCCCGTACCCAAAGATTTAAAACGGGACCCTATTACTGATACTCCGTTGTCCGGAGTCGAGAGCCAAGCCACTGGACCACAGACGCGTCAAGTAATACTAAGCATACTAACACTTTACTTACCCTATTGATGCTAGCTTCGTCACTAGTTGAATTCACAACATGACTCATGTTCAGATCTGTTATCGTCTCATTGACTAATGTTTCATTCGTCGTTGTTCGCTCCATCGTCATGGCCACTATAGATACTCCAAGATGCCCTCTGGCACAGTAGCACAGAGCTAGCGAGAAGAAGAATAACAGTCCTTGTACGTGTCTGACTCCATAGCCGTACGTAGCTGACTCTTGGGGCTTCTTCTCTGTAACAACGGTACATAAATATTATGGAGTAAATGTGAAAGTTTGTGAGGATGGATGTATGGATGGAACTCCCTACTCCAAAGTACAGTGTTCCCGTGGGATACTGTATTCAAGCAGGCGGAGCCGCGGGAAAAAGCTACTCCATCCATAATATCTACAATTTTCCGCAATAAGCTATCGAATAGGTGTCAAAGCGCAATAGAGTATAAATTGGTGTGTTGCATTTTGACGCCTTATCGAATTGTACTTTGATTGTGGCGAATTGTATTGTATTGCACAGGGCGCGGGTACCTATGTGCCATCCAAAAAGGATAGATTGATGTTTTCAAATGCTGCTTTTGCATGACTTAGGGTAAGTGCACACCGCGAAGATACGCGGCGCTGCATTTTAAAGATAGCTATTCATAATTGAACTTCATTCACTATACAAAAAGATACACGTTTCATATGACATCAGTCAGACACTGCATATATGCGCTGTGTAGCGCGGTGCAACCGGACATTCGAACCATTACAATAAAACGTGTATAAAGTTCAATTTTGAATACCTATCCTAAAAAGGCAGAGCTATGTCGCGTATAGGTTTCGCTGTAAATTGACTCTAAATTCAGCATGCGAGTCGAATGCTTTATTTTTAAGAAATTATAGAAATAGCTTTTTACTAGTCAAAGGTCCTTAAATCTTCTGATAATGATGTACCGATTAGGATTAACGTACTAAGCATTGAAATTACATTACGCCTACTATCAGGTTTCTCAGCTTATTTAATTAATTCGCTCATTCATTAAGGTAAGTGCTAACAAACATATAATTCACTGAGTGTTTGTTGCTCGTAGCTTTAGCAATTAAAATAGAATTGTGTTTGAATTTCATTAAACATTAAGTGTGTAGCTTACTTTGGTTGGGATCTCTTGGTAGTAGGTATATAATAAACCAGCATATTTTGCCCGCGGCTTCGCCCGCGTGAAATTGGTTTTAACGCTATATACAGCACACAAAATGCAAATGATTTTTTGCATTGAGAATTGTGACGAACTGTGCGGAAACTAACGACATTTTCATGATTCTCGCAGACCAATATCCAGGTATCAATTCTAAAGAATTCAAAAATTTTATGGAATAACAGAATATTCCAATCATTTTTACTGCTGTAGGCTCGCCCTTCTCAAATTGATTAAATGAAAGACTAAATCAGACGTTAGTCAATAAAATCAGATGCAAGATAAATGATACCAACGCTAAAATAGCATGGACAACTATAGCACGAAATTGTGTAAAAAGCTATAATGAAACTGAACATACTGTTACTGGATTAGCTCCAGAGTACCTTCTAAATGGTACAGATGTCACAATTTCACCAAATGAACTGAAACTTAATAGGACCGAGTATGATTTGATCCAAGATAGGAAAAAAGCTTTGGCAAATACATTAAGATCACATAATTACAATAAGACAATTTATAATAAAAATCGAAGACATGCAGATTTCAAGGTGAGGGTGATACCGTTTTTGTGGATAATGGAAACAAACTAAATAGAAAAACAAATCGACGAACTAAGAATCGGTCCCTTGATAATAATAGAAAAAATATGATAATAATATAAATATACCTAAAGTCAATTTACAAGATTAACACAAGCCATAAAGAAAACGGAGTCAAACTTTTTCCACATCTCGAAACTAACTCCGGCCCCTGCGTTTGAAGACCTCCATGAGAATAGATACGAGGGCGGCACTGATAATTTCAGGAATCAAGGAAGTGACACAATATTACTATTTAAAAATATATTTATTGCTTTTCGAAGTATTCTCCGCGAAATTTGACACATTTTTCCATACGATGGAACCAATCATTGAACCATTCCATTCGGAAGTTGGGGTCTCCAAAATGGCCGTTTTGTAGGCGTCCATAGCTTCTTCAGGTGATGAAAGTCTCTGACCACGCAATTTATTCTTTATTTTGGGGAAAGTATAGAAATCATTAGGGCTTAGGTCGGGGCTGTACGGCGGATGGTCTAATAATTCTATGATTTCTTGCTCTAAAAACTCTTTTGTTCTGTGCGCGGTGTGAGAACTCGCATTGTCGTGATGGAGTATGATGCGGCGGTTGCAGTTCTCTTTACGGAGTTCAGAAACGACCTGTGGCAAACAAATGTTAGCATACCATTCTGCATTAACCGTTTTTTGTCCCTCAAGAGGAATAGTCGCAACATGGCAGGTTTTGGAGACAAACGTGGCCACCATTTTTTTTGCAACACTCCGTGAACGAACAATTTTTGTTGGCTTTAACTCATTTTCGAACACCCAAACTCGTGACTGGTTTTTTGTTTCGGGTTCGTACGCGTATATCCAGGATTCGTCACCTGATACGATATTGTATACAGCATTTGAGGATTCTGCGTGGAATCTTTCGAGAGTTCTGACGCACCAAGTAACGCGAGCCGCTTTTTGCTCTTCACAGAGCAAATGCGGTATCCATCGGGAAAACAACTTTTTTACACCTAATTGTTCATCCAAGATTATTTGTATTTGACTCATGCCAATGTCTAAAGTTGCGACATGTCGATATTCCTCAATCAGCTTACGCACAGCATCAACGTTTTCTTGGGTGACTGCAGTTTTTGGACGACCTTGACGGGGATCATCACTGAGCTTGACACGTCCACGTTGAAATTCAGCAAACCAGCGATAAATTGTGGTTTTGGATGGGGCTTCATCACCAAATGCAGAAATCATCCGGTCAACACACTGTTTTTGTGTTAAACCACTTCGAAAGTCATAATAAATCATCGCTCTAGAATTTTCTCGAGTCAATTCCATTTTCTCAACGTTAAACAAGTTTGACAAGACCTTGTGACAAGACCGAGAATCTTTTTTTTAAATAAATAAACGGTATTCGATTTTTAAAACCAAGGAGTTTTAAATTAAAAAGATTTTAATATGACAGGAACAGTGGAAATATTCCATTCCCGATACTTTTAGTGCAGCCTATGTAGTCGTATCGCATTGTTATAATACTCTCTGGGAGGGGGAGATGTAAAGAAAAATGCGATTTTCTTTTGAATATTCCCGCGCATCAAGCGCCATCGAGGCAGAATTGTGGATTTATAGTCTATAGTCTAGAGTGACGGATTATTATCTGGGCTATTATGAAAAAGCTTTAGTGTCAAAGTACCTTTTCATTTAAATTTTAATTGTAATAAGTTAATAATTGTGTTTTAGGATCGACATTGTAATTAATAACATTAAATGTCGTTTCTTTTCTTACAGGTTAGTTTTTGTTACTTTAAATGATTTATGTAAAACACGTGTACATAAACACAATAATTTTTTTCTTACACAGAAACTCAGTTTGTTTTGATTAACTGCGTCGTCCTAATCACTACAAATAAAAACCACAGCATCATATATATATATATATATATATATATATATATATAAAGACAAAGCTGATTGACAGATAAAAGTTTGTATTCCTTGGACATATTTGCATGATATTTCGTATGAATTGAATACGGAATATATAATAAGTTACGTTTTTTAGCGTTTTAATAAAAAGGAATCCAAGGAATAAAAAGTTTCATACAAACTTTAGGTATCTAATCGTCGGTAAGGTATCGTATATATATATATAAGACTAACTTTTTCCCGCGGCTCCGCCCGCGTAAATACAGTATCCCCCGGGAACACTACTTTTTCGGGATAAAAAGTAGCCTATGTGTTAATCCAGAGTCTAAACTACCACTATACCGTCTATCTAATTTCATCGAAATCCGTTTAGTAGTTTTTGCGTGAAAGAGTAACAAACATCCACGCTTTCACATTTATAATATTAGTTAGGATAAGGAGGAGGAATAAAAGGAGGAAAAATAAACTATTTTGTTTCTCTGTAAATAGTTTATTATAAGTCGATATCAAAAACATTACTTTTAAACAAACTAAAAACGACATTAAATAACATATTATCATACCTGTAAATACAAGAAACGACAATTTATGTTTATTGTTATTCCTCCACTATGGTATTAAATTAAAATCTTTTGTACATCTTTATATTCATTGCTATTAACATTTTTTTGCATTTTAATAAAATTTGACAATTTCAATCAGACTTTAAAATAATTTCTTTTAAAAATATTTAAATATCTAGCACATAACACTACTTTAAATAAAAACTTAGTTTATTATTTACATCTCCCCCCTTCAAGGGAAAAAAAATCCATTTCATGTTAACAATAGTTTTTCTATGACCTGTATCTATCCTATGTATAGAATTAGACACTTTTGCGATTATTCGATATGGTCCAATATTTAATCTAATAAAATAAAATAAATTCATCTAATTTTAATCTATTTAATCTATTCCCATTTTCAACATAAACTAAATCTCCTTCATTAAAATTCCAATGTTTCCGATTTCTATCAAATAGGTGTTTGTTATAATTATGAGATTTTATTGTATTATCAAAAGCCTTTTTTTTTAATTTTTTATTCAATCATCCTTTGATGTGCTGCTCCTCAATTCCTTTGGTAAAATTGTTACGTCATTTGTTCCATATAAAATATATTTTGGTGAAAATCCTGTAACTGTGTGAATGGTCTCATTATATTTACTAACACACTCTTTAGCTACGTTTGTCCATGCTTTTATCTTGCCTTTTTCATTAATTTTACACCTGATTTTATTCACCAATGTTTGATTAACACGTTCATTTAAGCCATTAGAGAATGGACAGTTAACTGCTGTAAATACCACGGGTATATTTTTGTCATTTAAAAATGTTTTGAAAGTACTTGAATGAATTCCCGGATATTGATCAGTCAAAATCATACCAATTTCGTCCGTTTCCCTTATATTCGATAATAGTTTAATGAAATTATTAGCGGTTTGAGTTTTTGATGTAAGAATGAATGCAAATCTAGTAAAATGGTCCACTAATAAATGTAGATATTTCTTTGATGATCTCGAACCTCCAAATCCTCCTATTGTGTCAATAGACATTATATCAAAAGGTTCAGTGGCTGGTCCTAGATGAGACATATATCCAAATTTATCATATCCTCTTGACTTACTTTTTATACAAATTTTTACAATTTCTGCAAATCTTCTTTATATTATTGGATAAATTTCTAATTGAATAAAATTTACCAACAGTCGTCTGCATTTGGTTGATTCCAATACGACACATATTTTCATGGATATTTTTCAAAAATATTAAACTTAGTTCCTCTGATAAAATTATTTTATCTCATTTTCCAACCTTTTTGAAGTATACGTTTTGTTTAGTCATAAATTTATCTTTTTTTTGTATTTCTTTATTTATTTCTTTTAATATCTTTCTATTTAAAATTTCTTCAATCTTTATCATATTAACTACTCTTAGTTGTTCATCTGTGTTTTCATCAGAATTCAGTACTGGGTTCCTACTTAAACAGTCTACCTCTAAATTATTCTTCCCAGGAGAGTATATTATTTTAAATTCATATTGTGAAAGATAATAAGATAGGTCACCTAGTTCTTCATCGGTTCTCGATTTTAAATTCATGTTTTCCAAAGGTTTGTGATCTGAAAAAACTGTAAATGGTTTTCCTATTAACCAATATTGTCAATATGTTACCGCTTCTTTTATTGACAACAGTTCTAAATAAATAGCTTTTTTTTTCTTCTGAGTTTCAGTTAATTTTTCGAAAAATAAGCCACAGGTTTTTCTTTACCATCTGGCTGTACCTGTTTTAAAACAGCGCCAACTCCTTCTATAGATGCGTCTGTATTTTATGTAATTATATTAATAGGTAAAATTTGATCGAAAATCTCCAATATCGGTTTTGGGCATAGTAAGTTTTTTATCATCTCAAAAGATTTTTGGCATGTAAAGGATCTAAAATTATTGCTTTTCTTGGGATGTAGTCATGATAAAAATTTATATTTCCTAAAACTTTTCTTACATTCTTCTGATTTTTAGGAATTGGAAAATTTTGCACTGAAATTATATTATCCTTTAATGGTTGTAAGGAGTTGTTCTGAATTATGTGTCCTAAATATTTTACAGAACCTGAGGCAAAAGTGTACTTTTAAAATTTTAGTCGGAATCCTTCTTTTATTATGGCCTCCAGCAACTGCTTTAAGTGATTGATATGTTCATCGCAATCCTTTGAAAAAATTAAACTGTCATCATGTTTTTTTTTTAAATAATTAACCGTAAAGTCAGTAAGTTTATATTTTCTTAATATGTTGCTCAGTACCCTTTGAAAAATTGCTGATGACGTTGTCAAGCCAAAGGGAAGGCATGTCCACTGGTAATGTCCTTCTTGTGTTAAACCACAAACCACAAATAAAAAAATATTTAAATATCTAGCACATAACACTACTTTAAAAAAAACTTAGTTTATTATTAGATTAGAATAATAATATAAGTGTAACTAATAAGTAAGTACGCGGATATAGTTCCGAGTGTCTGTTAGCACTATTAGTAGGGCGGGGTGGGAGGTTGGGAGGGTAGGAGGCACTAGGTTTTTTTGTTGAATTATTCACAATACATGTTTATTCGATTATTCCAATTATTTTCCTGTATTTTTTTATTAGATAAATGAATAGTGCTCTGAAAAATAAGACAGTTTACAAAAGGAATAGTATACAAAAAATTGAAAGTTTCAAAGATATTGCGGATTGTTTGAAGCACTTTTGTGAGTCTCGTAAAAACGCCCCGTATAAAGGTCGTACTAGTAAGTGACGTCGCATAAAATTTCTGATATTTGTTAGTAATTTTGCGCGTTTATGTTGATACATACCATAGTAAATCCTTTTGTATTTGATGTAAGTAAACTAATTATGTAGGTTTTATACGCTAATGTTTTAAAAAAATATTTCAACTTTTTTGTGATTTCGAAATGCATATTATTACAAAACTACACATAAAAACCATATTATTTTTACTTTTATCGAGTTGTAATACCTAATTATTTCTTAATTTATGCAAAAAACTAAATTTTTACATGTTGTCAAATACCCAATTATTTTATGATTCTTATTTAAAACTAGTAATAATCATCAATCCGTCTAGAATTTTATACTTACCACAGCTCCCGTTGTCCCTGCTTGGCACTAGTTTGTACTCTGTTTCCGGCATGTTTGCGATAATATATTTTTTTAAAGACTATCCTTATATAGTATGAAAAGCGAGCGCCCAATGCACTCGCCTTTGTAAAAGTTTCATTCATCAAGTGTCACTTTCGTTTTCAAAGATTAGATAGCAAACAGAGCGAGCGTCTTAGAATAGGTATTACTACTATTATACTATACAAAACTATTGATAAATACACATTAAAATCGATATCAAGTCGATTTTCCCTTAAACGCAGAGCCTACAGACGTCCATGTTATTAGATTGATACTTTGAAAAATAATATTCCAATGCAAAAGAATTATGTTAGGTTATTGGGATACCTACGTTGATGTAAAAATAAAAGCGGACAGTTGTACAAAAGTTCCTTATATTTATTTTAATTAAAACCCCTTTAGGCCATCGCATTCGCGACTTACATTTTGCTTGTTACAATTTAAATGCATAAAATATATTTTTGTGTTATTTTAATCAGCATATTTTGGTTAAGAATTTTAATGTATTGTAATTTTCATTTACATTTACGCATTTTAGAGTCAATAAACCTTTTAAAAAGCATTCGATTTTAAAAGTAGGTACGTTATAAGCTCGAACTTTACGCATGAAAATTAGAAAACGTGAATAGGCATAAAATGTAGCAGTATCCATTCTATACGTAAATAATCTTCGTAGAAAACAATAAACTTTATCTCAGCCAAATAAAGTAATCTTTGTTGTCTGTCGTTTGCGTAACAGCTACCGCACAGATCGACAAACATATTTATAGTTTAGGTAATTTAAGCTTGAGGAATTCCTCTTATGTCAGAACATGTCATGTCATTATATCATTACGTATCCCACATGCTAACACTTGTATAACGCTGATACGGAATAATGTGTCCCACTAGATCGCCATTTTGAGAAAATCGTGTTTATTTAAATTTATTCTATAGAGAGATACTACCTACGTGTCAAAAGTTTTTATCAGTTTTTCAGTACTAAAATGATTTAATTCACCTTTTGAAAATTATAGTTTATCGCCTGAGAAAGCGGTTAGTATCAATATCTTGATGTTAGTAATTTTTTGGGTTGACACAGTATTGCTTATCAGCGTCCTATTGTGAGTGCAATAAAGTCGTAATTCCAATGCCGTATTTAAAGATGACCAAGTGCGGACAACCTCCGAAAAAAGCACACGGATTTGCTTTCTCTTGCACTCTTATGGATTTTTGTCATTGATGTTTTGTGAGACAGATAGCTACTTTCAGCTTCGATTTTAGTGTTCCTTCCATGTATATTCTTCTTCCGAGATGGGAACGACGCGATGGGTAACTCAGATTAATAACTATAAATAGCATATCTAGCCGGGTATCAGCACGAGAAGAAGACATATCGTTCTTTCGAAGAGATATCTAATAATTTGTCAATCCATCCACATCCCACTTTTGTTGAAGATTTCAAACACAAATGACAAATATATTCTATCAATTTAAGATGTCACTTATTTACCAAAATCACAACAAACATCTATTCACTTTAGTGGATATTCTTCTTCCGAGGTATTTGGGACTGTATATAATCTGTCATTATAGAAAAACTACGATTGCCGAGGGACAATAAGTGGTTGCACTGTAATGCATTGTAAATAACGCATTTAGCTCAACTTTAATTAAGAGGCACTTAAACTTGGCGTCATATTGCAAGTTAATTTCATTACTGCTTAAAAAGTAATCAGCAAATTGCGGGTTTAAAGTAAAAGTTTGTGAACTCCGAATTAGTTCGAGCTAGTTCAAGTAGGCCTTGCGCTGCATTGTTCTAACTACATGGCAACTAATACACTACACTTCGTACCCCCTGGTCTAGTGGTAAGAGCTTGGCTCTCGACGCGGAGGCCGTGGGTTCGATTCCCGCATTGGAACAGAACAAATGCTGTTTCCAAGTTTTGTTAGGACAATGCAGGCTGATCATCTGATTGTCTGACAAGAATCATAATAATAATATCTATGGACGCTTCACTCCACGTGAATCAGGTCCCGTGGTAAGTTCTTGAAGAACTTGTGTTACGGGTACCAGATACATACATATCAGATTTATACTATACATATTATATTTAAGATTTTTATTATATTATACACATATTTAATGCATATCCATGATCCAGGTGAACAGAAAAACTTATTGTTCCTTCAGCCGGATTCCAACCCGCGACCCCCGGCTTGAGCACACGCTCAACCATTGAGCAACAGAGGTCGTCAAAAAAGAAAGATGATCCATGCGTCGGATGGGCATGAAAAAAGTCGGACCTGCGCCTGATTTCTCGCCAGTCGTGTCGGTTATCCGTCCCACTGGGTTATGAGAGTAAAGAAGAGAGAGTGCTCTTGTGTACTGTGTACATACTTGGGCACTATAAAATTACTCCTGCTTAACTGGCCTCGCGTAACCGGACACCGTCACCGTAAACGGTGTAGGGATTTATATATAGCTTAAAGAACATAGACGTATATTATATTATAGACGAGGCATGTCGACGCAAAAACTGTCCCCACTTAAATGGCATCACTTTTGGAATGTTTGAGGCCATTTTGACATTTGAGGTATGGTGAAATCAAGATGTCTGATATTTGAGGGATGGTGAAATCGAGATGACGTATCTTTTTCTTGTATGATGATTTGTTCTGTCAAATGTACGTCAGCCTTAGTTTTGAAATCTGTGTTATGGAATTGATATGTGGGATAGCCATGCTTCGACACGAACGGTTTGGCTCGACCGCAAAAATACCACGGCCTTATAAAAAACCAGTTTATCATGTGTTTCGCCGAATGAGTGAAGTGTAAAATATCTAATTATGTTTTTTTTTTAAATTTTTTTTTTCTTTCTTTATTTTTTTTTAATTATTTATACATTGTTTTAAACACTTACGGATTGTATCGCGGTGCACTTTTCTTTTTCCCGACGTTTCGGCTACTTTCTAGCAGCCGTGGTCACGGGAGGACTGAGCGTGACCACGGCTGCTGGAAAGTAGCCGAAACGTCGGGAAAATGAAAAGTGCCGCGACACAACCCGTAAGTGTTTAAAAACAATGAACAATATTCGCGTAATCATTAGATATCAATATAATTTATACATGTTTTTCTGTCCTGTTTTTGTGTTTTTGTAATGTATTATGTAAGTCTTGGTATTTGTGGTGTAATGTCTCATTGTGTCAAATAAATGTTTATTTATTTATTTTATTTATTTATTTAATTGATTGTACTGTAGGTTCTTGGTGGAAATTCATGTTTCACTGTAATAGTACACACAACTTCTTGCACTGTTTCCACTTTAATAAGTGTTTTACATTAATTTTAATATATTACACGACCGGTTCAGACAAAGTCACCATCAGTAAGCTTACTTGGAAATTTTCAGGACTGGGACTTGTCTGGTATTGCGAGTGTCCATCGGCGGTAGTTATCGTCTACTATCAGGCGATCCGTCTGCTCGGTTCCCGGTCCATGTCATAAAAATAACAATATTTTGTGAAACAGTGAAAGAAAACACGTGAGATGAGTTGCATTTTCTCTACTTGGGTTATTAAATGAATGAGTTTACTAAAAGATTTGTTTGTTTGTATGCGTTTTTTTATGAAATTTGGCACAGATATTGAGTAGACTGCGGGGATGAGCATAGGCTACTTCGAAACCTGGAAAAGGGTAAAGTTCCCGCAGGATTGTTTTTGCGCACACGCTCACGGGCAATATCTAGTTATAGAAAAAATAATCGATTTAAGAAATTTCAATAAAAACTTTTAATTATTAATGCCCAGGTTAGTAGACCTACACCACGTGTCCCGCGAATCCCGCGAAACTACTGCGATAGCGTAAATTCTGCGAAACCTTGCGCTAACACTGTAGTTTTTACGCAAATAAATGTCATTGTAATTTTCGTAGACAACGGGTGCAGATGTCGTTTCAGAAAGTCATAAAAGCCTTGTGTAGAGTGCGTCGCCCCTGTGCCGACAAATCGCGCGCTGACGACTTGCGAAGCCAAGAACGCCACAAGCGGAACGTCAGCGTCTGTGTGACGGCTATGTCGCAGTTTCCAAGCGAAAATATTTAATCTAGCTTAGTGCTAGAGAGAGACATATGCGAAACTCTTCTATTTAACTTCACAGTTTTTTAGTAGTTTAACTGTACGCGTAGGTTCACTGAGGGAATAAAAGCATAAAATCTATAATAATCGACGTGTCATTTCTCTGACTAAGCTGACTGGTGGTTGATTATGTTGATAGAATGCCGCCTATTGTGGGAAAACATACGACATTTGTCCTCTCCCAACACACAGTACAGCTGTAGCTCCCCACACCGACTTACATGTGATTGCCGGTTTCATTGAAACCAAACCAGCTACGTAGAAGTTATTTTTATAGTGCCCGAGTTTATGTGCAATACACAAAAGCAGACTCTCTTCCTTTACTCTCGTAACCCAGTGGGACGGGTGACCGACACGACGAGCTAGAAATCAGACGCAGAACCGACTGTTGATGACAAGAATCCTGAGTAGAGATCAAAATAGAATCGATCCATCCGTTAGATGGGCTATATGCCCATCCGACGCGTGGATGATCTTTCTTGTCAGACAATTAGGTGATCAGCCTGTATTGTCCTAACCAGGCTTGAAAACAAAATTTGTTGCTGTTCCAACGCGGGGATCGAACCCGTCGTGGGTTCGATCCTCTCATCATCCTCTGGAGTCGAGAGCCAAGCTCTAAACCACTGGACCACGGAGGCGTACTGTAATAAAGTAGTGGTTATTTTGCTCGAAAAATACAATACTTCTTATAAATCATCCAATTACGGTAGAAAGGCCTGAGTAATAGTAACTTTTGATGTATCGTATTGTGTAGGTAAAGTCGTCAAATGACAAACAAAATGGCGGAGCTATTCTTGATCCATAAAGGACGAGGTTATAGACGTCCTTTCGTAAAAGGGTTAACTTGACATCGGGGTACCTTTCATCCCAAGCCGCATGTGTACATCATTTTCAATCCTGAGATTGGCTGTTTATTTTTTTGTTCGAAGAAAAATGTGTTAAGAGAGTGGCTTTAGCATTGTTTTAACCCACTTCAAAAACAAAAACATTTTTATATAGTATTATGTATTTTGTTTGCTTGTTTAAAATGATGTAGCAAACTCTTTTACATAATCGTGCGTATTGCGCCCAAAAACGTTTGTTTACAATTTGGACACACCTTATATTATATATTCGTCTATATTTACCCGACAATGGCGGAGCCAAAAGGAAGGGTAATGATTTTGGCAGCATGTAAGTTTGTTCCACTGTATCGCCTAAACAACTAGTCCAATTTTAATAAATGAGGTATCAATAAATTTGTAATAATGACCCGGGTAAGGTAACATAATATAATTTTACGTAGTCGGGTTATAGTCTGTCTGTCCGCGTTTCTAGCGTCTGTAATAATAATTATGAATATAAATGGATTTAATTTGGTATAGTTGTAGATTGTGTAAAGATCTAGGTTTTAAAATCATAAAATAAGAATAATTTTATATTTTAGGGGTGGCTCTCCATACATGTGAAATCGGGATGAAAAAAATATTTTTTCATTCTACCCCATCCTGTAGAGTATCGTTGGATACGTCTTTAAAAATAAAGTCAAGGTTTCTTACATAAATTTTTTACAAAGTAAACCATTTTCGCGTTATAGGCCTCCAAAGGTTGTTTGTGAGTTGGCTCCTCAGTTTTGCATTTCGAAACTGTTGAAGATAGAAACATAAAAGTTTCCATGCTGCTAGATCATGCTAAAAACTCTTTTTAGAAAATGATTTTGAACGAAATCGGAATAACATTTGAAGTAATTTGAAAAAAAAAACTTATTACGGGTTGCCATGCTCTTGGTTAGGTTAGGTTATTCTAAAGCCGTTATGCCCGCGGAGCTCTCGGTGATGCAGGTGGCGGCACTCGGACAAGCCGCCGCAAAAGGAGGGGTCGTGGAAGAATGCTCACCCGATTCCCATGGCCCCGCACTGGCGCTGAAGGAGGCATCGGGGGTCTTTAGACGGTAAACCCCGGCGCACGCTGCACTAGGGAAGTCCGACACACCCCTGTCGCCATACCCCGGGGGTGGCAGGGGATACGTAGCGTATTTTTCCTCGTCAAAAAAAAAGGTTAGGTTGTAATATAAAAATTTAGTTACCTACCTTATCAGTTATATATTTTTTCTTCTACTTGTAAAGAAAACTATGGGATATTTTTTTCTGGTTTAATATAAGATATTAGTTTTCTCAGTATACTAAGTTAGACATGGACCACAGCATAATTTAACCTCTGTGGTTTGGTGCTTAGCACATCGGCGATCAATCGGGAGTTTCCTAGCTCGGATCCCGCCGAGGCAACAAAAAGTTTTCAATGTTCGTATGTTATGGAAGTGTATTAAATGTTATGTTTATAATAATATAAAAATCTTAAATATATGTATAGTGTCGAAGTAAGACAACTTCTTGGGATACTTTAAACGCGGCACCAGATTGACGTTGTGTGAAGCCTCCATAGATATTATTATTAATATGTTTGTGTTATACCGTATACGTTACACATTCTAGGGCAATTAAGTCGCGGACCTCTGGAAGGCATTGCTGCGATGATACTTTTCATCGCATATATGTTAATCCAGAGCCTAAACTACCATACAAAACTTCATCAAAATCCGTTCAGTAGTTATTGCGTGAAAGAGTAACAAACATCCATAACATTATATTCAAAATATTCGCGTTAAATAAAATTAGGTCAAGGATGTAATATGACACTAGCCAGCGTCTCTCCCTGTGTGTACAGCTGTGAGAGACGGTTAGACGGTGATCCGGTTAGTGTAAGACTGGTGCGTAGGTATATTGCAGGAAAGGAAATGGATATCTGAAATGATACTGGGCTATCGGGATGAGGGTGAGGCCTGGTTACATATAGGCTGGGAGTATTAAGGAAACGATGTAACATGTATCATAATGTTGGCAGACGGTGACACGTTAACTAAATGAAATGGTCCCCTTATAATGCTGCACACACGGTACACCAAGGTGGCAATATATTTTACAAAGCTGATTCACGTCACAGCTTTTAAAATATACGTTTTTAGTATAAAAAAAGAGGTTTAAGATCATCTATTAGGTGAGTCAGCTACTATGGGGTCAATGGCCTCATTTGAGAATAATTGGTTCATTACCAGTTTTTTTTTTCGATTAAAGATCTGCCTAAACGTCTTTACGTAAGCAGTGAATCATTCTCAAATTTTCTGCTTTGAAAATAGATTTTTAAACAAATTCAAAATGCAAATTGCAATAGTTTAATGGGACCATTCTCGCCTTGATAATATTGGCAATATTATCTATAGACTATAAAGTATTCCACAGATCATAAACCCTCTCGAATGAATGGACGAGATTCAGATTCCAATCCGATAACACCCAGTATTCATGAGGTATATTAAACTGGAGCTGAACAATACGTGTCGCCTCTATACGACTCCATGTGGTTGCGCTGGTTCGCTGTAGTTAATTTGTGATATTTGATGGAAGAAGTATGTAAGTACCTACGGCAAACGACTTTCTATACGTACTTGTGATTGCTCTGGTGATTGTAAGTCTCCGTTGATTTTAAATGATAAATGAACTTTCGCCACCGCGTGCCACGTGTACACGTCTTTTTTTTCGGAGGTCCTAGAATTTTAAAAGACTGTTTTGGTCCTTAAATTTTAAAATACCTGATGTAAAACATCAGGTGATACATTTAACCGTTTGCCCCCTATTCTATAAAAAGACGAATCGCCTGATGTAAAGTGATGACCGTTATCGTTTTATAAAATTCTAGGGCCTCCGAAAGATTATCACTTCAAAAAAGAATAGATAAATTAAATCGCCATATGTGTGTTGAGCCGTAATTTAGAATGTTAAATTGTTAAGTAAGAAGTATACGTAGCTTCATGCAAAATATATACAAAGCAATTTACATACAGGATATAAAATATTTACAAACTATACAAGTAGGTAAGTACTAAAAAACAATAATAACTACTCCAAAACTTAAAATGCTACAAAACAAAGAAATCTCCCAGGTCGTCCCCACCAGGCAGAGTACCTACATATAGAAGGCATAGAGAGTTTCCTCGCTGGATTGCGATACTTATTCTCTGGGCCAGGTAGGTGCCGGCTCTGGGGTCTCGGGTGGCCTCAATGAGCTTTTTGGAGATTTCTTTGAAAAGTTTGTGCGCACCCAGACCCCATGTACCTAGGGTTTTAACCCCAAACGGTTCAAATATGAGATTCCCACTAAGGGTTTCATATTTGCGCCGCTTGAGGTTTTCCGCCTGATTGGCGGCCGCACCTGCAGAACTTGAGGTGCCCCGGACATGGGACGGAGCAAGTGTATCGACGCAAGTAGCGTCCCATACAAGAGCCCGTCCTACTCTCCAAGGGACCAGGGTCATACCGTCTGGTCTCTTGCCATCGTCGCGCGCCAAACCAGAGGGTTCCAGCACAGCTGGCACTCCGGCGGTGACAAGAGCCCGACGGATGAGATCGTTCAGGCAGTGATGTCGGGAGATGCGGCCGGCGCTTCGTTGACAGGACAGTCCGTGGTGTCCGAGGCTGTCCACGTTTGCGCCACAAACACAGCAATGGGGGACGACGTGGGGGGTGCCAAGACGCAGGAAAGTGGCTAACCAGAAAGGTGTTCGATCCAGCAATGTCCCCGTATTGGGTGACGGTAATGCTTGTAGCCAAAGGCCCGACTCCCACTTCTCCGCAGCTAACAGGCGAGCTTGCTCCACAGGACTGGAGGACGTATTAAGAAAATTATTCCGTACCAGTCTGCAGAGTGGCTCGTCCCAGAGCCTTTGTGAAAAAGTATTTGTGATATTGTCAGGCAATTCGCTACAAGCACTAGTTGCGCTCCAGGCGTCCTTGGCATCGTCCAGAAAGGGAACTGTATTGGAGTAGGATGGGTGATGTAGTATTTTGGAGATAAGACTATTGTTCGCGTGGACTGAGGACAAGAAGGCCGGAAGCGATATGTCAGAGGGCTTTCGAACACCCAGGCCACCGAACCTAACTTGAAGCGTTGCCTGAGTCCATGCGCGGTCATCGAAATTTGTGTTCAAAATATTGGAGAGCGTTAGTCTTATGGTATCATCCAACTGTTTGAGAAGTTGAGGGAACTTCCACAGTTGACAACATACGGTGTCATACACATATGTCAATTTAGGTACGAAAATGCAAAAACGGATTAGAGTAAAGGCCATGTGACAGTTAATTTGGAGGAGGCGGTCTTAAGTTTCATTAAAATTTTCTAATTTGTTATCTATGAAGTCCGGGAGAGATTCGTCTAAAATGGGAGAACCCAAAAGGAAGAGAGAATCCTTGTTAATGACAGACAGTTGTGGAGCTATTTCTTTAAAGCTGGATATAATCGCATTTCTATCCCCACAACTGTCTGGCACAAAAAGTTCGCACATACCTAGGTTCAGCTGCAGACCTATTTTTTGGAACTCGCAGATCAGAGTGCGGAAGTCTGATAATACAGTGGGTGCATCGCTTCCAAGGGTCCCATCATCCAAATACCAAACATTAAATTTTGAATTTAGGAGCTCGATGACCGGGTGTATAGCAAGGCTGAAAAAAAATTACAGGTATTTTAGATTTAATTTGGGCCAACATGGCGCCTCGGTCAACTGAGTTGAATGCGTTTTTGACATCGACTTTCAGAAACACATAATCGCCTTGATTGTGAATAGTGTAACGGGCTGCGACCTCTTGATATGCAAGTCCTTCTCACGCTTGAGTGGTGATGATAATAATACAGCAACAATTCTTATATTCTCCTTTATTGGTGCTTACACAGATACGTATTACAAATGAGATATTATGTCTAACACAAAATAAGCCTACACTATGTATAGCCCTTTGGCCAACTGAAATAAACTAACTCGATAGGCTTTACTTCATGACATCTGTCAATGTCAATAATGACGTTGACAGTTACATCTTACTGTTGACATATGTAACACCTCCCTTTTCGAGTATGAAAGCAAACTAATAACATAAGTACATAACTAATAACAATACATTACTTATCTACTCAAATTTCTCATGCATATACAATTTAGGACGTTTTACACTTCTACCAGACCTGGTTACGTAACCGGTATTTTCTAGACTCTCCATAGGAACACAGCTGTCATCGATAATGCAATTTTGAACGGGACCGTTTCCGAGTTGTGCCGAACTCATGGGATTTATACTCTCCTGCATGGGAGGCATATTGTCAGTGCTGCCGTTGCCATAAAAAGAAGGTGGAGGATTTATTTCTTTTAAATTCTTTTTTCTGGGTCTAATGTGTCCCCTATTCCTCCTATACACAACACCGTTTGGATCCGCAACATAATACGATCTACCACATCCTAATTTCTCTTTAATTATTCCCGGAGACCAGAAGGATTTAGGATTTTTTTTGAAGTAAATGTCATCCCCCAGCTGAAACTCATAAGATGTATGCTTCGCATTCCTGTCAAAATAAAAAGACATCTTGCCTCTGCTATATCTATGACATCCTTTAAATGTCGAAAATTTTACAATTTTAGGTTTTAATTTTCTGTTAAGAATTGGTAAATTTACTCGCAAGTTTCTAGACATTAATAATGCGGCCGGACTGGGAAAATCTCCCTTCGCAGCGTTGCGATAGTGTAATAACGCCAAAGGTATATCCGAGCCATCTTCTTTGCATTTTCTTAATATGTTTTTGACAATTTTAACTCCTGTTTCAGCTTGACCATTAGACCTCGACAAATACGGACTAGTGGTTATGTGTTCTACATCCCAATTAACAAGAAAAGACTTGAATTTGCAGGAGTTAAATGGTGGACCATTGTCAGACACCAATGCTTTTGGTATCCCATATCGAGCAAAGAAGTATTTGAGACTCTTAACAACATTATCGACAGTGTAATTTTTATGCAAAGAAGCTAACTCTATGTACTTGGAATAATAATCCATGCAGACAAGGAAATTTTCTCAATCAAAATATAATAAATCTATACCTACCTTCTCCCATGGAAGATGAGATATCTCATGGCATTGCTACGGTTCACGGGGTGGATTTGATCTGTATTTGGCATAGACGGAACATTGATCAATTAAGTTCTTAATATCCGCGTTTATATTTGGCCAATAAACTGTTTTTCTAGCGATGTTTAGTGTCTTATTAATACCTAAATGACCACAGTGTATTTTATTTAAAATCTGTCTTTGCAAGGACTTTGGAACAATAAGCCTATTGCCTTTAAATATTAAATCATTCATTATATGTATTTCATTTTGAATTTTCCAATATGGTTTCACAAGAGAGCTTACTTTGTCTTTGCTTCTTGGCCAACCATTCTGAATATACGACTTGAGCAGATTTAAAGATCCATCATTTTTTCTTTCTAATAATATAAGTTTTAAATAAGGCTTACTCACTGAGAGATTAGAAAATACTGAATTAACATGATACTGTAAGTCTTGCTCCTACTGTTGTATTACATACCGTATGTATCACTAAGTAAGGCTCTTGACAAAGTATCTGCTATATACATATATTTACCAGGTACATAAACTACTTCTAGGTCATAACCCTGCAACGATAACATCATTCCTTGTAGCTTAGCAGGTAGTTCATGAAAAGGTTTTTAAAAAGGTAAATTAAAGGTTTGTGTATTGTCAGTATGAACAGTTGTTTTACTGCCATAAAAATATTGGTGAAATTTATTACATCCAAACTGTATGGCAAACAATCCTTTTTTAATCTGAGCGTAGTTTTGTTGAGAGGAGGTAAGTGTTCTTGAACTATATGCAATGGGTCGTTTGTCTTGCATCAAGACCGCTCCCAGTGCATTCTTTGATGAATCTACCGACAAAATCACAGGTAAGTTGCAATTATAATTAGTTAACACAGGTGCTTTAGATACGACTTCTTTTAACAAATCAAAGCACTTTTGACAATTTTCATCCCATAACCGTAACATATCTTTTTTTAACAAATTTCTTAGGGTATTAGTATTTTCTGCTAGATTTTCTATAAACGGTGCTAAAAAATTTATCATGCCTAGAAATCTCTGCAAATTTTTAATATTTTTAGGTATTTTTTATCGCTTTAATTTTCTCTGGGTCAATTTTTACACCTTCTTTACTAAAAGTATAGCCCAAATATGCTATTTCTTCTAGAAGAAACTTACACTTGGCTTTATTTAATTTTAAATTAACTTGCCTAGCCCTATCCAAAAACATTTCTAACCTTTTATTTTGTATTTCAATTGTTTCACCGTATATTAAAATGTCATTACACCATATTACTATGCCTTCTATGTCTCCGAAAAGATGTAATTCTTAATATCTCCGAAATTTGTATCTGCCAAATGGAGTTTGAAATGTACATAGATCACTACTTTCTTTAGTTTTTTTATGTTATAGAACCCAGAAAACGCATCTAAAATGTAAAAATTAGAGGCTTTGGACAATTTAGACCTGACTTCATCTATATTTTTAATTAAATAGTGACATCTCAATAGATTTTTATTTAAATTTCTAGGATCTTAGCAAATTCTCAATCCACCATTCTTTTTCATGGCTATAACTAAACTAATCACCCAGAGAGTAGGTTTGTTCACCTTCCGTATGACTTCCATGTTCTCCATGAGTTGAAGCTCTTTCCTTAACGGTTCAACCAACACGAAGGGTACCTTTCTAGGGGGATCAACGCACGGAATAGCATCCTTGCTTAGCACGATGCTGTGTTCATATGGGAGGCAGCCTAGACCCTGAAAAACATCATTATATCTGGTCACAATTTTGTCACAAGTATTTTGATACATATTTATACATCTTGCTCAAAATTTTTTTTATTTTCCATTGATAGAGAAAAGTTTTTTGTTATTAAATTTAGCTTTATACAAGTGGATAAACCAATCACAGTTGGACAATTTAATTTTGTTACAACAAAAGTAATGTTTTCTGTTTTTTTTTTGTTTTCAACTAAACAACAAATGTTTGACACTGAAATTATCGGAATTCTGTGCCCACTGTAGGCAAATATATTATATTTTTTACACATTTCTTTACTCTGTTTGTCAAATTTAAGATTCAATTCTTTAAATACTTGATAAGACATCACATTTATGTCTGCGCCAGTGTCAATTAGGCAATCTACATTTTTGTTGTTTAACTTAAGAGAACAATGCCAGGACTTATCTGTGCTAATCAAATTTGTACTAGAATTTTGTGACTTTATGTTTTTAATGTTGAACAATGCCCGTATTGTAAATCTCTCAGCCTCAGCCTCAGCACTTTTGGGGCTTGATTCATCATCGAGGTTTATGCTACCTACCCCAGTAACAACAGTCCTTACACTATTTTTCTTGAAACATAAATGAGTAAAATGTCCATATTTAAAACATGACCTGCATCTGTGTTTCCAAGCTGGACAGTTGCGGCGACCATGCGATGTGTTGCACTTTACACACGACGTTGTTCTTGATCCAGGTGTAGCTGACCTTGGGTGACCTTGGCGTGATGGGGATCTTGCGTTTTTTATTTTCTGGTATGAGGGGGAAATGGCCCGACGACTTTTGTGTAGCTTGTATATTGTGGCTTCTCTTCCATCTGCTGCATTGATTGATTCTTCACTTTTCTGCGCCATCGTCAGTGTTCTACAGAGGATTTTGGCTCTTTCTAGGGATAGATCTTGCTCTTGTAGGAGCTTTTGACGAAATTGCGAGAAGTTTGTGGCCATATTAGCAATGAGAATGTCCTTTACAAGGGAATCGTGTAGCGAACCAAACTCACAGGCATGACTTGCGTTTTCTAATTCCATTAGAAAATTTTCCAAGGATTCGTTTCTTTACTTCAAATTCTTTACGTTGTTTCAACGTAAAGAATTTGTGCCGCGCCACCGTCAAATTATTTTTGGGTTCAAAATACTCGACGAATTTTGCCTTGACTTCTTGGAATGTAGCAGTGCTTAGGTCCAAATTGAAGGAATTGTATATGTTTAAACCCTTTTCTCCCATGGAATGCAGCATGATTGCAATTTTTCTTTTGTCTTCCGTTTTCTCCATGCCCGATGCCAGTAAAAATATCTCGAATGACTGCGTCCATTTCTTGAAATTTTCAGCATTATTGTTGATAATTTCTGTAGAGATCTCAAGCTTCTGTACTCCGTTGCCTGCCATTGTTAAGTTCCCACACTCAGATTGTTTCGAAGCTTCCGGAGTTTTCGATGTACCCTCTTTTGCGTTCATAATTTTCGTTTTCTTGATAATTTTTTCACACCTGACACCATGAAACGGGCTGCGACCACTTGATATGCCAGTCCTTCTCACGCATGAGTTGTGATGATAATAATACCAGTGCAGCAATGCCAAAAGTGAGTAGTTTAGTAAAAATCACCAAATAATTAAACTTTGAATTGCACGATCATTTTAACGGACCGCCTCGCTGCTGTCATCTAGCGGACTACAACGAAACTACGATACAAACTCATTCACTACGATCGATTCTTAAGTTAACTCTCATAAATCACCGGCAGAGGGCGCAACAACCCAAAAAATATAACCATGTCAAATAAGAAGTGTTCAGGTTGTGGTAACAACATAAAGGACCGTGAGTTTCTTTCATGCTTTACATGTAAGCTAAATTTTGATTTACTATGCGCCAACGTAAGCAAGAAAAATTACAAAAGCATGAGCAAAGAACAAAAAAATCCTGGATTTGTCAAATATGCCGCTGCAAACAGCCGAAATCTGGTA
The DNA here is from genome assembly GCA_963565745.1 of Phengaris arion. Taxonomy (NCBI): domain Eukaryota; kingdom Metazoa; phylum Arthropoda; class Insecta; order Lepidoptera; family Lycaenidae; genus Phengaris; species Phengaris arion. The sequence goes on along the minus strand of OY751446.1, from coordinate 797,000 downwards.
ACAGCAATACACCAATTCGCCCACTCAATAATCCTGTGCATAATTCTCCAATCTCCGACAGCGAGAGTATGGATCAGTCCTCTAACATTACCTTTCGTACCAAAACATCCAGTAACATTGATCCAACATTAAAATCTGACTTGGATCCAGCCCTATTACAAATAATAAAACAAGAAATACAAATTGCTATTAAGGACTCGCTAAAGTCAGGTATGGACTCATTCTTTTCCAAAGAGTTCAATCAAATTAAATCCGAGGTTAAGAAATTAAATGATCTCAAAAAATCAGTAGACTACATCAGTGCCGAATATGACCGCCTTCAATCTAATCTAAAAGAGTCAGATGAACAGATAAAACATTTAAAAAAAGAAAAATCAACCCTCTCGAAGACCGTTGAGTCATTATCGTCCAGGATTAACCTTATAGAGCAGCACTCTCGTGAAAGCAACATAGAGATCCACGGAGTCCCAGAATCAAAATCAGAGGATCTCTACACCGTCATTAATCAACTGGGTAGTGTTATCTCTCAACCTATCATGGAAACTGACATCTTGTCCTGTACTCGTGTTAGGAAACTTTTGCTACGGCACTACTAAATCATACGTATATGTCTCCGAACATCTTGCTCCATATTACAAGGCTCTCCATGCTCGGACTCGTCAAATAGCTAAAGAAAAGGGCATCAAATACGTCTGGATAAGGAACGGTCGCATATGCGTGAGAAGAGACGATCAATCTCCTGCTAAAGATATAAAGTGTTACGACTCCTTGAACAATATTTAATTTTTTAATAAGCCAGCTATCTCGGACATACATGTCATTATCTGAAATCATCATGGTCAACATTTACTACCAAAATTTCCGAGGAATGAAGTCAAAACTCAGCGATATTAGACTAGCGACTCTACAATGCAATTACGAACTAATAGCTGCAACTGAAACTTGGCTTGACCAGACAATTCTCGACAGCGAACTTTTTTCTAACAAATATAATATATATAGAAGAGATCGCCACTCGACGGACTCATCATCGAAGGCTGGGGGAGGTGTCTTACTCGCCGTTTCCAAAGATCTTGAATCTTATCGTGTTGAACACTACGAAAGTGGTTTCGAAGACTTATGGATTAATGTTAAGATAGGAAAAAAGTATTTATTGATCTGTATACTCTACCTACCTCCTCCTATATCTCCTAATGCTCTGAACACTTTATTAGATAACATTAACTGTAATTTACAATCTTACAATGGGAACGTCATGGTGCTGGGCGACTTTAACATAGGCTTTATTAAATGGATACCAGACGGTAATGACACTAACCATTTATCTCCGATTAACTATAACAACACCCTTGGCTTTTCACTGGTTGACTTCATGTCTCTAAACAATCTTACACAGTTTAATTGCATACCTAACCAGAATGGTCGCATACTAGATCTTGTCCTAACAAATTTCCCTCACATCACGGTAAGTAACTCTACTGAGTTACTTAGTAAGCTAGATCCTCACCATACTTCATTAGATATCGAACTCCCTGTTGAACTTGAATATCAGTTATTGAATAAGAAATTATTCACCACACACAACTTTAGAAAGGGTGACTATAACGAAGTCAATCACAAGCTGCGTTTAATAGACTGGCGTCGCGAACTAGAGAATTGCACACACGTCAGCAAAATGGTGAATACATTTTATACAATCATCAACAACATAATCGATACTTATATACCAAAGACTCGACCAAAAAACAACAACTATCCGGTTTGGTTTACAAAAAATCTTATTAAGCTAATCTCAGAAAAAGAAAAAATTAGGAAACGGCTAAAAATTCATAAAAATCAAAGAGATAGACTTGAGCTTAAGCTAGCAAAATATAGAGTGGACTCGTTGCTTAAATCATGTTACTCAAAGTATGTATCAGAAACTGAAAATGCCATAACCCGCGACCCTAAGAAATTCTGGTCCTATACGAGGGCGGGTCAATAAGTCCGTGACTTTTGGAATAAAACACAGATTTTTTGATAAATAAATCATTTTATTTTTCAACGTAGTCCCCCTTGAGCTCTATACACTTTGTCCAACGCTTCTCCAATTTTTTTATCCCTTCCAAAAAATATGATTTGTCGAGGTCCTCAAAATAGGCCTTTGTTTGCGAGATGACTTCATCATTGGAGTCAAATCTTTTTCCACCGAGCCATTTTTTCAGGTTTGGGAACAAGAAGTAGTCACTCGGAGCCAAATCTTGAGAATAGGGTGGATTTGGGAGCAATTCATAGCCCAATTCATGGATTTTTGCCATGGCAACTGCACATGTGTGCACCCTTGCATTGTCTTGGTGAAAAAGAATTTTTTTCTTGGCCAAATGAGGTCGGTTTTGTTTTCAAATCCTCATTGAAGCGGTCCAATAAGTTGGCATAATATTCCCCATTAATTGTTCTTCCCTTTTGAAGATAGTCAATGTGGATTATCCCACGTGCATCCCAAAAAACAGTCGCCATAACTTTATTGGCTGACAAACCCACCTTGGCCTTCTTTGGCGCCGATTCACCCTTAGAAACACACTGTTTTGGCTGTTGTTTGGTCTCTGGTGTATTGTGATGGATCCATGTTTCGTCCACGGTTAAAAAACTCCTCCATATTGTGATTAAACAACGCCAAACCTTCCTGTGAAGTTGTTACACGATTGCGTTTGTGGTCGACTGTGAGCAAACGCGGCACCCATCTTGCGGAAAGCTTTCTCATGCCCAAGTGATCATTCAAAATTGAAACCACTGAGCCATGCGAGATGCCTATGGCTTCCACAATCTCTTGCACTTTCAATCTTCGGTCGGCCAACACCATATCGTGAATTTTTTCGATTGTTTCGGGTGTAGAGACCTCAACTGGGCGTCCAGGATGTTCGGCATCTTCAGTGCTTGTACGGCCACAACGAAATTCAGTAATCCACTTTTTTACCTTTGAAATCGATGGTGCAGAGTCCCCATAGTATTTATCAAGCTTAGCCTTGGTCTCGGTAATGGTTTTTTTTCGCAAAAAATAATCCTTAATAAGCACACGAAATTCACTTTTTTCCATTGTTTCCTTAAGTTACTGGATAGTCTGATAAAGATAGCTGTAAAACACAAACTAACTGACGCAGCAAGTTCAAATTTTGATAGGAGTCAACTGACAGATGCCTGTTGACAGGAGTAGTGTTGCTTTTTCAGTAAGGAGGTTAGAAATTCAAAAAGTCACGGACTTATTGACCCGCCTTAGTATAAAAGAAAAACGTGCTTCCATATCCTCGTTACCCTCCGAGATGGTACTTAACAATTCTGTGGCCAAATCTGGAAGTGATATATTATGTAACCTCTTTGCCAAGCAATTCTCCACTTTGTATTCCCCGATTTCGTCTAATACTATCTCACAACCGACTGACGTGCAAACATCGGCACAGAGCTCCCTTTCTGTGATACAAATATCTGAAGCTGATATTTTTTTAAGGCACTTAAATCACGTGATCCTAGTAAGGGTGCTGGAGGAAAACAGTGTAAGGATATGAAAGGGGAGTTAAATGGTAGGATAGAGGAAATTAGACAGATAAGTCAGAAATCAGCGAAAGAGAGTAAGGAAAATCTAAATAGGCCAGTCGAACTAATAAAGGGGATAAAAGAGCTAAGTCAGGGAATAAAAGAGGAAACAAGCAACCAACATAAAGAAATAAATAAACTAAGCCAGGATATTATAAAGGAAAGTAAGGGAATAAAAGGGGAAATGAACAATAAGGTAGAGAAAATAAAACAAATAAATCTAGAATTAGCAAAGGAAAGTAAAGAGAATATAAGTAGGGCAGTTGAGTTGATAAATGGGGTAGAACAGTTAAACCAGGACATAAGAAAGGAGACGAGCAGCAAATTTATGGAAATAAACAAGATAAATCAGGAAATCATAAATGAATGCAAGGGCATTAAAGGGGAAATAAATTGCAGGGTAGAGGAAATCAGAAAGATAAACCAGGATTCGATAAAAGAAAACAAGGAAAATTTAACTAGGGCCGTTGAAGAGTGGGGGGCCGGGGCCCCGGCAATACTAAGACCCGGGACCTATGCGGCGGTGGCCGGTGGCGGAAGGGAAACCACGCCACCGGAGCCGAGGCGCGTGACCCTCCACTCTTTAGTGGTAACAGATAAGGAGAATACTATGTCAGGAACAGAGATTGTGACGGAAATAGGAACAATTATAGAGGCAAAGAAAGAAGGAATAAAAATAGATAGGATTAGAAAGGGAAAAGATAGGAAAGTTATAATAGGCTTGAGTAATAGGGAAGATAGGGACAAGGTAAAACAGAAAATAGAAAAAAGCGGAAGTAAATTAGAAGTACAGGGAATAGACAATAAGGATCCACAGGTTGTGCTGTATGTGGTGCTTAAGGTAAAAACCAATGAAGATGTCCTAGAGGCGATAAGGACCCAAAATAAGCACCTCATGCAGTCACTGTCTGAGGAAACCAAAAGTAGGATATCGGTAAAATATAGGAAAAAGGGTAAGGATGACAGTACCGAACACGGTGCTGACGGTGTCGCCGGGGTTGTGGCAATGCTTCACAAAAGCAGGCCACATTTACGTGGACATGCAACGCATTCGTGTCGCCGACCAGTCCCCCCTGATACAGTGTTCGCACTGCTTAGGGTACGGGCATGGAAGGCGGCACTGTAATAGTAACACCGAAGTGAAGTGTAGCCACTACGCAGGGGATCACCGCCGGTCCCAGTGTGAGGGGTCAAAAGCAGGAAGCACGGCATGCTGTATAAACTGTAAAGCAGAGAAACATCACAGGACTGACCACAATGCGTTTAGCGCGGAGTGCCCGGTAAGGCGTCGGTGGGATGCAATGGCACGGTCGACTGTTGCATACGGAGATGAAGGAAGTATAGATTGCCCCTAACAGCAGCAGCAAAATATGAATGAGTATGTCATGTAAATGTGTGTGTAATAAATTAGTATTTGGCAATTTATTAAAATGATTTTAATAAACCCAAAATATGTATGTTATCCTGCTTAGCATATATGGCTATGGCGTTGTCATAGCGTAGCATATATACCTATAGCAAAAAATGAATGAGTGTAAAAGTGAATGTAAAATGTTAAAGGAAATGTAATGTTAATTGTTAAATGTTAAATGTTAAATGTTAAATGTTAAATGTTAAATGTTAAATGTTAAATGTTAAATGTTAAATGTTAAATGTTAAATGTTAAATGTTAAATGTTAAATGTTAAATGTTAAATGTTAAATGTTAAATGTTAAATGTTAAATGTTAAATGTTAAATGTTAAATGTTAAATGTTAAATGTTAAATGTTAAATGTTAAATGTTAAATGTTAAATGTTAAATGTTAAATGTTAAATGTTAAATGTTAAATGTTAAATGTTAAATGTTAAATGTTAAATGTTAAATGTTAAATGTTAAATGTTAAATGTTAAATGTTAAATGTTAAATGTTAAATGTTAAATGTTAAATGTTAAATGTTAAATGTTAAATGTTAAATGTTAAATGTTAAATGTTAAATGTTAAATGTTAAATGTTAAATGTTAAATGTTAAATGTTAAATGTTAAATGTTAAATGTTAAATGTTAAATGTTAAATGTTAAATGTTAAATGTTAAATGTTAAATGTTAAATGTTAAATGTTAAATGTTAAATGTTAAATGTTAAATGTTAAATGTTAAATGTTAAATGTTAAATGTTAAATGTTAAATGTTAAATGTTAAATGTTAAATGTTAAATGTTAAATGTTAAATGTTAAATGTTAAATGTTAAATGTTAAATGTTAAATGTTAAATGTTAAATGTTAAATTTTAAATGTTAAGTGTTAAATGTTGAATGTTAAATTTAAAATGTAAGCTGCTGCTGTTATGGGAAATTAGGAAGTAGGACGGTATGCTTTGCAGACCGCCGACATTTGCGATGGAATTTATATTGTAATAAATTCTTTGCAAAAAGGCCCGCCGGACGCTTCGCGCTCAGCGTGAGGAAAACATGTAGACACTAAATGGTAACAATATAGTTTGAAATTAAAATTGAGAAATTGGGGCCGAAATTGTAAAGAACATAAATGCAAATAAATCAGGGAATGTAAATGTAAAACATATAAAATAAAAAGACAATGTAATATTGAATTGGTAGAATAGAATAAAAATAACTAATGTAAAGGATATGAAAAGGGAATGTATTAAAGGGAATGTAAATGTAGTGAACAATGTAAAGGAATAAGCAAGAAGTAGAGTTGTAGAAGTAAGTAAGAAATGTAGTAAGGATAGCAAAAATGAAAATAAGTAATTAATGTGAAGTTAAATATAGAGTAAGCAAGAAGTATAGTAAGCAAAAATGTTAAATTAGAATAAATAATTAATGTGAAGTCGAATATAAATTGAAATAGAGAAAAGGAAATGTAATAGAATAGCTAAATGATGGAAATGTAATAATAGTAAATAGAAAAATAGTGATGAAAAAACAAGATGTAAAGGAATGTATAAATAATAACTAATTGTAAGTGTAAAAATGAAAAAATGCAAAAAATTGTCCTGGCTAATGGCCGGGGGAACTAGAAAAAAAAAAAAAAAAAAAAAAAAGGTGCTGGACCAGATGGGATACCACCAATCTTTATAAAAAAATCATATAAAAATTTAACTCTACCATTAAAAATTATATTTAACAAGTCATTACAAACATCGTATTTTCCTGACACTTGGAAGTCTGCAAACATACTTCCTATATATAAAAAGGGTTCAAAAAATAATGTCAGCAATTACCGACCCATATCAATACTGAGCACATTCTCTAAGATATTCGAAAGCCTGATCTGCCCAGTACTAACCCACCACGCCAAATTCATAATATCTAAGGATCAGCATGGTTTCTGTCGCGGTCGCTCCACGGTTACAAATCTTCTGAATTATATCGATGACGTATCTAAGTTTCTGGACAATCAAAACCAAGTAGACGCAGTATACACAGACTTTAGCAGTGCATTTGATAAAGTTGATCACAAAATACTAATTTCCAAGCTATATGCTTATGGAATTCAAGATCCCCTGCTCTCGTGGTTCCGGTCGTACCTCATGGATAGAGTTCAGGTTGTAATAGTCAACGGCCATCGTTCAGACCCGTATGTTGCCTCTTCTGGTGTCCCTCAGGGATCCCATCTCGGCCCAATCCTGTTTTCGTTATTTATAAATTATATAACCCTCATCTTTAGTAAATGCTCTCTGTTTGCGGACGATCTAAAAATATATTGGGTAATCAAATCACCTGAAGACCGCGATTTGCTCCAACGAGATCTCGACTCTATCGAGGCATGGTGTAGCAACAATAAAATGTCCCTAAATGCCTTAAAATGTGCTCCCATAAAATTTAGCCGCAAAAGAAAACCCATAAACACCTGCTACTTTATTCAAGGACAGCAACTACAAGAGGTTAAAGTCATAAGGGATCTCGGAGTCATACTAGATAGTAAATTATCTTTCATTGAGCATCTTGACCAAATAATAAGTAAAGCGTGGATGTTACTCGGTTATATTAAACGTAACACTAGAGACTTCAGAAAGGCAATCAGCATTATTACCTTATTCAATGCCCTAACCCGTAGTACTTTAGAATATGCTTCTGTAGTCTGGAACCCCCACTACAAAACACACATTCAAAGAATCGAGAGGGTCCAACGTTCATTTACACGTTATCTTTCATTCAAAGACAAGACGTGCCCTTACAGAGCAAGCTACGAAAATTTTAATTAAACGCATTTTAATATCTACTCCCTTGAGTGTCGCAGGTTGGTGTCTGACTTATGCACCTTGCACAAAATAGTTAACAATAACTTTGAATCAACGAGTCTATTAGAAATTATCAACCTATACGTACCTAGATGCCTTCCCAGAAATCCCGTAAAAACTTTTTCAACCAGTCCTGCTAAAACCAACCTAGGAAAATACTCTCCCCTAAACCGACTAACAGACTCCTACAATAAACTTGCTTCGTACGATATAGATATTTTCCATGACAATCTAGATAAGTTCAAGAAAAAATTATATTAGTTAATTAAGGATAATAATATAATGAGTAATTGACATATATTTAATATTAATTTAATTTATCGTGTATTGTTTAGGTTTAATTTAGTTTTAGTTCACATTGTATTTTAATTCTTAATTTTTGACATTTCCCCTAAATGCGCGTGATAATCTTTTCATTATAATTAAATTTAAGGACATTTTAATGTATATTATTTAATGATTTTAAGCAATAACTGAATTCTATTGACATTTCCTTAATTTTGTTATGTTGACGTGTAAAAATAATACTTTTAACAAACTATAATTTAATTAATTGTAAATGATATTAATGTAATTTTGTATTTAATATTAATGAATTGTAAATGATATTAATGTAAATTTGTATTTAATATTAATCAATTAAAATAATGTTTTGCTATTACATATAATAGGTATTCTGATAACTGCACGGAGAACTATATTAATTGTAAATGCTGTGTACACCTGTAATTAACTTTTGTTTTAGAATAAGTATACCTGTACAGAAATGATGTATTTTTGTAGCAATAAGTTGTTGGTGTATTAATTTAAATAAATAAATAAATAAATAAATAAATAAATAAATACAGCAACAATTCTTATATTCTCCTTTATTGGTGCTTACACAGATACGTATTACAAATGAGATATTATGTCTAACACGAATATACGCTTACACTATGTATAGCCCTTTGGCCAACTGAAATAAACTAACTCGATAGGCTTTACTTCATGACATCTGTCAATGTCAATAATGACGTTGACAGTTACATATTACTGTTGACATATGTAACAAATAACTGTCCTGAAAGAGTGAACGGCGGCCTCACAACTCCCTTTGCAGGCAAAACCGAGCTGTTTTGGCTGGAAGTATGACGCGAGGGAAGTGCCCGATTTGCAAGCTAGTTTGGCTGTAAGGCGCCGGTATGTGGAGCCGACAGCAATCGGACAAATGCCACCATCTCTCTTCCTCAAGGCGCAGAGGTTAGCTCCATACAGAATGTCCACGATATCTGATGCGACCCCTCCACGTAGCATCAGGTTACAGTTTACACAGATTTGTAAGTTCATGCAGGAGCTTCTCGCCGGTCTCCCCGCAGCAATCGATGGTGAGGTCCTTCAGATGCTGAGGGGTGAGACCGTCGAGTCCGCCAGCTGAACCCGGAAGAAAAATTGCAAAATTACATGCAAAATCGTGCCGTGACGGGTGTCGTGACGCAACCTTGAAATTTCACTCTCAAAGCCGCTAAAGAACTTTTACTTCATAAAGCTCACTGTGAAAATCACCTACGCAATAGATAAATAACAATGGTCTTCACTGAGGCCGTGGCATATCGATCGACCTGCCCCATTCGTGCCGAAGCATAGCTTGTTTTTGACGTGATAAAAATTTTCCTCTTATCGTTGAGATTAGCTTTGTAGTCGGTTAACTTGTTCCCATAATGTAATAACTCCGGTGAACCTGTAACAAGCTGTAACATAATAATTGAGTAAGTTCCTTCATAACAACTTTCCTTATAACATTATTCTATAAGTTACAAAGATGACTTATGTAGCATGTTTATACGCGAACGGATTTTTAATAATGCCCTAAATGTAATAAGATATTTTTGGGTATTTTCAAGTTTCCTAACTCTTTTATATTTATGAAAAAAAAAACATATACTTATGTATAGATGGGGCATGTCGAGGAGAAAAGTTTTACTCTTAAACTGCCCTATTTTTGGGTCAATCGACGTTTTGCATTTGTTATCTTGGCATTATGACATTAATTGCTGTCCGCAGTTTAATCAGCCCGCTTATGATTGCCAAAATCTTATTATTAATTGATTTCAGTAATGGCGTAACTTTTTCTTGTATTAAGATTTTTTCTGCCAAATGTACGTCATAGCCCATCCGTTTTATAATCACCTTTCGCGCTTGAGCGAGTGAGACAGCGCGTGGACCGAAACAGGATTATGATCACAAATAGTTACTAGAGTTGGTTGGATTTAAGGCAAAAATATCCCAAAAGTCAACAGTGACAAACCAACACTTAAAACAGTTGGAATCGTTCTACGATTAGGGCCTAGCCGCACAGCGGTTTTTCACCGCGAGGTTTTTATGTAAGGCTACGTTTCCATGTGTTACACGCGTGTAATTTGATATTTGACACTTCAATTTTCAGCTCTGTAGTGTTAGTGCACAGTTCTATTTACAGTGCAGATTTTTATGACGCGACCACTAAAAACGCACGTGGGAACGTAGCCTTACATTACTTAGTCTTATAAACCTCGCGACCACAAAAATTCTCTTCTGGGTTCGAGGGCTTCTGGAATTAGCCACACTATCAGTAAAATTCACAGATTGCGTGCCTCATACGACTATTGAGCATATTGGAAATGAATCTACTGAAAAATAATGTCGCTGAGCGTCGATAAAGTCGGGATAATGGGAAAAGGTTACAAAAGAAAACTACAACGTTAAGTTACAATTATTTTATTCTTAGACTAACTTTAGGCCGTGACTTCGTACGCGTAGAAGTTGAGGTGACTAATTTCCTATTATTTTTAGAAAGAGACTTTAATTATGCTAAAAATAAATTAAATAAAATATTACCTTAATGGTATAAGACAATTTTATTATTAATGGGCATGGCGAAGCATAATTTTAGTCGATTCTGCAGTCTTTTAAATACAAATGGATACTCTGATGGGATCAATGGTATTTTAGATATGAATAGTTTCCCCTTCCTACTTAGCACATCTAGTGAGTACAGTAGTACGTTGCGATGGAGAACAGAAGTATATCCTGGATATATGCTTAAAGTCGTCATCAATAATAGGGACTATTTTATGCTTTTCTTTTTTTGATTCTTAATTCATAAATAATCACGATATATTATCGAAAACATCAGAGATTGATTATTACTAAAAACGCAAGACATCTGTTTTCCGTAAAAGTACTTATTGTATGTGTGTAAAAATATATAATAAGGTTCCGACACACATAAATTGTTTAACATATAATCGATCTGTAAGAGAGCTAAAAAAATGTTAGCGAACAAGAGTTTCTATCCTCCTCCGTATTCCTCATTGCTGGTCGTGATTACCCCGAGGAATAATTTTGTTTGTGACTATTTTGCGCCATCTATAGCTATCCTTTGCAGTATGGAAAGCGTCATGAAAGTCAGTGTCGGACGTATTGCGTACTTGGTCCGACCATCGGATTGGACTTCAACCTCTCGGGCGGCGACCGTCAACCTTGCCTGTAACTATGAGCTGTTCTAGGTTCTGACCATCCTTCCTTGCTATGTGGCCAAATAATTCCAGAACTCTACGTAAGCATTTTGATGATAGTCGTATTTTTTATTTATAGCTCACGTAGAACGGATACGTTAGTACGAAAAGCGGTCCAAGGTATTTGTAGCATTTTTCACCAATACCACATCTCAAAGGCATCAATTCGGTCCCGGTCCGGTCTTTTTTTAAAGTCCATGTTTCTGCTCCGTAGGTAAATATAGAAAATATGGGTGACATACTCTTTGTAATTGAGACAGACATTATGACATGATATCTAGATCATTTATTGAAAAATCTTATGATATAATTATTAATAAGCATTATTAATTAATTCTGTAAAATATTAGTGTTTCAATTGACGTTTATAATATTAAATATAATTTGCGAGTGTTTAAAATTATAGATTATTAACCTACTCTTATAAATATTTGTCAATTATAATATATTAGATTTAATTTTATGTTGCACACCATCAAGTGGTTATTCAAATCAAGATCAAATTATATTTATAGAATAAGGCTATATTATTGTTACTTCATTCTGGAAACGAATGAATTATGAACTTTTATCTGGAGCCATTGTGTGCGACGAGAGTGACGTCGAACGAACCTATGCGCTTCCGTCCGTTTACTTGATTAAATAATGAATTGCGCGGGAATTACGATTTGTCGGTGAAACGAATTTGTTCGTTAAAGTGCAAGAAGTGTGTGTGAATGTTTTCTACTCTTTGCGCCTGTTCATTGCAGTGATAATCAGCATTTTGTGAAGTAGTATCTATAACTAATAATTACCAAAAGAGGGTACCGGCAAACATTAACTGCTTGGCAAATAATTGTATTAATAGCTTAAAGCACCACCTAGTGTTGAATTAGGTACTAAATTATTGGCGTATAAGCGCTATCTAGCTGTTGTCGTAAACAACTTTATTGACGAACCGGCCATGAGTAAATTTACCACATTTTCCTTTTTTTCTTCCCCCTCTTCACAAATTCCTTTCGCCGGTAGGTGTACCATCTGTCCCAGTATTTACCATAAGGGGTGCGTGGGATCCCTGATGCGGCTACTATAATAAAAGACTGGGTTTGTCCCAAAATGTAAAAAAAAAGGCTAAAAGGGGACAACAGCTCAACACCAATTAGAGGTATATGCCATTGCATTGAGCATAGAGCCATTGCTCTTCTTTGCACACCTCTCCTACTATAGATATGAGCTCGGAAATCAGGGAGATTATATATGGCAGAGATTCGCCAATATCGTAAGGGGGTGTCTGAACTCCGGAGTGCACTCTTCAAGATTAATGAGAGTCTTGTCTCCGTCGAGCGTAGAATTGATCCAGGGTAGCAGGTTTCAGGATCCGAACCATTGAATAAGGTTTTGGAATTGGAAAGAACGGTCCAGCAATTGAAGGCGGAGCTCAACGATAGAGACCAGGAGGCACTATCAACGGACCTAGACATTGGAAACGTCCCGGAGCCCACAGGAGAGAATGCAGTGCACACCGTCGCTATGTTGGCCTCTAATCTCGGAGTAACCCTGGCACCTGCAGATATTGTTTTTGCTGAATGTGAGGGACGCAGTAGCGAGAGCGGTGTCGATGAGCCTAAACGAGCGCGGCGCTTGGTGGTGCGGTTGGCACGCCACCAGCTGCAAGACGAGCTGCTGCGCTCGGCGCGGGATCGCCGCACGCTCACCAGCGTTTTAATATTTACAATTTTAGATAATTGAATATTTACTTTTAATATAAAATTACTTGACATCACAACACAATTAGATAATTATGGCATTTACAATAATTCAACATTTTCAATTTTATATAATTTAATATTTACAAATTAATATAATTTAATATTTATACTTTATAACACTAGCATAACTTTCTATAATTTGTGTTGCCAAAAGAGATATAAAAAATATAATAAATTTTCAATACAAAGCTTTATACATAATATTAATTCCGAACATCAAATACAATTGCTATTCAACCGCCAATATTATGACATTCCTCTTTCCCCTAGGTGGGTCCACTATATGGTTTTGTAAACTTTGTGAAGTAAAAAAAGTTGGAGTATACAACGCGGGCTCTCTAGGCACGATAATTTTTTGGCAAAAATTTATGTACTTGACTTGGATATACTGGCTCTCAATGAGACGTGGTTAAGAACAGGGGAGGAAGGTCGTGCCCCCAACGTCATGGGATACCGACATTGCCATAAGCCATGACCTCGAAAGATACGTTCGCTTGGATTCGAGTTGGATTTTATTAATATAAAAAAGAAAAATATAAAGAAGAAAAGGCATAACTGCACGGACTTTTTCACCGCCCATTGACGCACTATATAAAGATGTTGAACATATGTGGCTTAATATATCTTTAAATGGTAGAAGACTAGTAACTGGTACTGCTTACCGACCCCCGTGGCTGGATATTGACACTTTTCTAGACGCTTTTACAGATGTTATTAATGCAATGCCCAGTCATGACCACTTAATTTTGATTGGTGATTTTAATATAAATCTCTTATGTCCTGATGGATCAAAATCAAATAAATATAACTTTTCTGTGGTGCCTGCGCTTATATCAATTAATTACTTCGCCAACTCACTTCACACAGTCCAGCCAGACATTGATCGACACAATTAGTTTCAATCCTACAGCTAAAAACATATTTATTGAACATATTGGTTCCTTATTTGGCCACCGTCTGATTGGCTGCGAATTTAATATAAAAAGAGAAATAATTAAACCTTACTCTATAACGTATAGACCTAGTATAGCACATAGATTTATACAGTGTTAACACTGACTTACAGGCTATAAACTGGGATAGCATGCTGTCTTTAAGTGATGTCAATGCAATGGTGAATAGCTTTAATACACAAATTTACTACGTACGTAATGCTCTTACCCTTGGATTACAGACACCATCAAATTAATGATGACACTGCGGGACAGAGCACACAGGACTATCATAAAACAAAGTAAAAAGTAAAAGGGAATGTTATAAAAGTTCTAAAATTCTAGTAAATAAGTCACTGTATAGTGAAAAAGTTGCATATTTTAAGCACAATATTAATCATAAAATCAAAGAACCTAAACAGCTGTGGAAAAATATAAAGAAAACTATTTTAACTAGGCATGAAAATTATCTACTTTCACAATTTAATAATCCAAATCTTATTTATAAACATTTCTTAGAAACACCTACAATTTCAATCACTCAACTATCTTATATTACATTTTTGAATACCATAAATTTTGTGACATTACCTTCCACCTTGAGACAGTATCCACCAATACACCGATCAAAACTATAAAAACATTAAAATCCAAAGCTGTGGGTTCTGATGGCATCGGTTTAGACATGTTGTTATTGTCTCTACCAAATTCCTTAGATGTAATTAAATGTATCATAAACTCTTCTATCCGGACTGCTGTTTACCCCTTTCTCTGGAAGCAGTCTATAGGGGGAACTCTAAATAAAATCACCAACCCTATTGAGACAAAAGATCTCAGGCCTATTAGTATCTTGCCTTGCTTCTCAAAAATACAGAAAAAGGTGGTGTGTCAGCAAAATTACAGGCTACCTGGAAAATAATAATTTGTTACCTGAGACACAATCTGGATTTAGGAAGGGTCAGAGTACTGTGACTGCCTTACTTGATGTCACTGATAATATTTCAACTTCACAAGATAGAGGTCATTGTACCCTACTTGTCCTATTGGACTTTTCCAGGGCTTCGACACAATAAATATAAATATCCTATTATCAAAACTAAGATACTACGGATTCGATGATGCAACATTGAAATGGTTTAACAGCTACCTCAGTGATCATCTCCAGCGTGTGCAGCTCTCCCTTAGTGACGGTTCCTTCTTGTTATCTGACTGGTTGGATGTTCAAAATGGAGTACCACAGGGTTCTAATTTGGGACCAATATATAGATTAATAAATATATGCATTTTATACATAGCAGATTTAATAACCCATATTAGACACTGTAAATTTCACTTCTACGCTGATGATACCCAAATTTATATAAAATGAAGCATCGGCGAAAACTTCATCTTGCTTGTCTTTAATTTTGTTTGACGTATTAAAATATATGGAGCCTATTTTTTATATATTATAGATATCTATCTATATGATAAAGTCTCAAGAACTGCTAGCCTTAGGTCTTGTGGGTCAAGGCAATGTTCTGTCCAGCTAGCCATCGAGAAACATCATACAGAGTCGTTCAGGGGCAGCTTTCGTTATTCGGAATCCAAATGCTGGAATAACATACCGCCGCCGATTAGAAATCTAAAAAGTCTAGCTTCTTTTAAAAAGCAACTCCGACAATTTATTTTACGCGAACAGAAAGCACAGGAAAGCTTGCGACATGATGTAAGTGTATTATAGGTGTATGTTTCAGGTTACTTGTTTTGCACTTTGCTTCCCATACTAAAAATTTTACTGATTCGATTGGCCTCCTTAATTAGTTGTTTTCATAAAATATTTTCTTTGGTGTAGGGTTATGGGTAGTATTCACATTTCACATTTATTTTAAAATAATTTAAGACTAAAATTCTTAAATGTACAATTTAAATTTATAATTGCGATTTTGGTCATGAATTATTATTATTATTTTTTTTTTTTGTTTAAAGTTGTGTGTAAGTGTTTGGACGGCTGTGAGGTCACGGAATAGGTCAAGTGGAAGACTGGACATGCAATGCCGAGCTTGATTCAATTTGCGGACCTACTCTGTTTTAGTTTTAGACGTTTTTCATTTATGCATTTTTCCTATTATATTTAAATATAAGCTTAATTATATTTTTAGTTTTTAGTAGAGCTGCAAATAAATGTTTCTTATTCTTATTCATTGCGCAATATTGGAGGCTTAATATTTCTTAATAACATAACTGGTGCTCCAATATTCAAACGGAGATTATGTGTTGGAAGACGTGTTGGCTTTAGAGTATTAAGGAGCTCCACGGGATAGTTTACTGCTTCCTCAGTTTGTACAACTGCATCACTGACCTATATTGTACTTCATCTACTTCAAATACCTTGAGTAAAAGTTCATTTATTGTGGCTGCGTTTTCATTTTTTGGAGTCAAAATGACACGTTCACATAACCTTTCTATAAACTTTGTTATCAGATCGGTGACATCAGAGTAAACTGCGTTAGTGAATTCTGTAAGTGATGTCACCACTGTTGCCAAACTTTGCGGTAGTAATTTTACCATTAATTGTAGAGAAAACGCCATTTCCTATTTTCAGCAACAATTCCTAAAGTTTTCATCGAACTGATCATCTGTCAAATTGACTCTTAAGTTTATTGTGAAAGCGAGCTTTTGTGTGTATGCATGTCCACATGTATGATGACTTTAAACACGACTTTGCATCATCCGCTCGTATGCCCCTGGGTACTACGGGTATCAAAATAAAGAGCTTGAAGAGAACATTCCAAAAATATACAACAAATTAAGTAAAATGATCAAGCATGAGTCTGACACTGAAAAAAAAGTGAAATACATGTTTACTATTTTGTTTCGGATTTCATTTACAAAGTTCCAAGCCGAAATGCTCATTTAATATTTTTTCCCCATACAAAGCTTAATATCCCTTTTTACCAAATAAAATATTGAATAAGAATTTTAGTATCATGTCAAAGAGCAATATCACGAAATTTGACCACAAACAAAAAAATTACATACCAACGTTGATACCCCTTTTTACGCCTTTAGGGTATTTTTATTTCGCATATCCCTTCTTAGTGGACCTGTAGTCACAAAAGGAAATCACGGTTCAAATAAGTATTACGTTTCTAGCTTCAGTAGTTTTGCCTCGGCGTTGATGACTCAGTCAGTCAGGACATGTTACTATATTATAATATAATAAAATATAACTAATCTTAAATCACTTTTAAAAAAATGAAAACCTACTTCCAAAGTAAAAATTTTAGCCATTTAAAATGTAAAAGGGGAATTATTTAGAAAATAAGTTTTATTTTATACTTTTTTGTACACTTTCACTTTGGAAGTCGGTTTTAATTTTTTGTTTAAAAATAATAGGTAATTGTTCTCTTAGTTATATTTATTATTTACACATTTTAATAAAGTTCGCTCCTATAAAAAGAAATAAATTTATTTTTTTGAAAATTAAATATAAATTTTCGTTCGACAAGCCTCCGCTATTCTCACTCTATAGGCAAATCAAACTCAAGCATTATTTTATGCCACTTTTTTGAAAGCTATTTCCACAAATAAGCATTACCGATCTGTGGACCTAATAAACAATCACCAGTGATGATAATCATTAGATACTATAATATAAAAAATTATTATTACTATTGCAGTAGTCGGCGGAAAAAATGTTGCAATAAGCATTAAATATAATATTTAAGTGATGATAATGACCACGAATATAATTTTGCCAATAGCAAAATTTCAATGACATTGATATCGGTGCACAAAACTCTGATGAGAAGTGAGAACCTTTGTCATCCTAATAATAATAATACTTTATTTCAGACCGTAGATCCATAGTTGTGTTAGTATTGTACAAGTGTTCTTACAACTATGTTAGTAAAGTAAAAGTACATAATATGAAATTCTTTTAATATTATATTACATAATATGGAGTAATGTCCAGTGTTTCCATATAGGACTTTCTAGTTTAATAGCAATTTCCTTCAGGTATCTGTTGGAACTGTCTCGCACTCTTCGCATCATAGACGCGGATCGCTTACGCAGTATAGCCGCGAAACTGTCGATGTGAGCGGATGTGAACATCGCGGATGCGCTATAGTACCGAGGCAGTCGCATCAGAAACCTGAAGTCATTATTATACTGCACTCTAAGCGCATTGATCGCTCGCTGCGTATAACTGGTCCACAGGCTATTGTATTGTATTCCATGTCTAGAATGTTTGCGCGAAAGCGCGAAACAGTGTACGCTTAACACCGGCAGAACATTTAGCAAACCTGCGGGCCAGCATATTGCGTCGAACCGCCATCACTCTGCGCTCACGTTCAATGTCGGGATCATCGCTGAAGTTTTCGTCTACAATATGATCTAGATATTTAAATTGTGTAACTCTCCTGAGCGGTATACCATTTAATGACACTAGTGGTATACTATCAGGATACTGAATGATCGTGCTTTGAAAACCATAAATTCACTTTTCCCTACATTGTACACAAGCCCGTGCTCACCCACGTAGCTTTTACAAACTTGTAACAGTTTGCGAAGGGCACTAATCGATGGGCTCAGTAACACCATATCATCGGCATAGCTAATATTATTAATCATCTGTCCATGAATTGAGCACCCCATGTTGGTGTCACTGAGCCCCGTCAATGTACAAGTTGAAAAGCGTTGGCGATGTCAGCCCGCCCTGCCTCACACCACACTTCAAACCATAAGCATATGACAGGGAGCCAGACCACCTAACGAAGTTAGCCTGATGCTGATACCAAAATTTAAATGTATTGATAACAGCATCCGGCACACCCGTAGCTTTCAACTTGACCCACAACTTGTTATAGTCTACGAGGTCGAAGGCTCTAGAGAGATCTAAAAAGGCAGCGTAAACCGGGGTTCTACGATCAGTGTAGTATTTGACTGTGTGCTTGAGCACCAAAATAGCACTTTCAGTGGAAAGATTATGAGAGATATGGGGACCGGCATGCCTCAGATGCTCCACACTCAAGCCGTCGTGACCTGGGGATTTTCCTTTTTTCATATTCCGTATTATTTTCGAGATGTCATTCGCGGATATTCTAGCTGGTGGGTCACCGCTCGGGACTAAAGTTTGGAGCGTGTGTGGCTGCACAGGCAATAGCGGCTGGTTTGTTAAAAAATGCTCACGAAACATATTCGCAATATCATTAGCATCAGTCAAACCATCAATAGTTCCATGCAATAAACCATCAAAAATACTAGATCTCGAATTTAGCTTATTTGTTTGCTTCCAAAATTTAACAAAAGATTTACTTTCATAATGACTTGCTAATCTCTCCATTTGTATTTGTTTTCTGTTTTTTTGAAGCATTTTTAAATTGTTTTTAAAGACATTTTTGGATGTTTTCATTGGTTCAAATATAGGACCTGACCTAGGTTTATTATTATATAACCAGATTTTGTACTGAGATCTAGCCTCTCTGTGCGATTCTCTTATAAATGAATTCCACCCCGGTATACTAACACCTTTCTTTACTTTTCCAGAATTACAACTTTCTACAGATGCATAAGTCAGAGCATCAACAATATCCTTATATAGCTTATCTATGTAAATTCTGTGACTCACATCATTATACATCCTATCTGCACAATTTTGGAATTTAATGTTGCATATTTTTTCATAACATTTAATTTGGTTATTGTTACGATCTCCCTATAAAATTTTATTTTGGAGGTTGGAAAATGAATTTTCACTTTTCTTAGAAATAATATTATTAACACTGCATTGAATAGCAAGGGGCATATGGTCTGACCAATTGACCCCGAGTCATACCTGCACAGATGATACGGACTTCCATGCGGCCTCGGTCACCAAATAGTGGTCCAACCATCGCCTGGAGCCGTGAGCGTCACTTACAAAAGTGTATGTGTCGGAGTTTCCACCTAATTTAATAACATCCACATATTTCCAAGCTTGTGAGTCACAAAACTGACACAATTCGTTATAGAATAAGCCCTGTAGGTGAGCATTAAAATCATCTAACAAGAAAACAGTTTCTATATTACAGCTTTCTATTATTGATACAGCTGCACTCAAGCACTCTGTAAATTCTATGAGATTTTCTGAAGCTTCCGTTGGCATATAAATAGAAAACACCAGTGGTTCTTTATCCATAGTCGATATTTTTACCGCTGTTAAGCGATCACTTTGACACTGTATCACAGAGACCATACTAAATACAGATTTCTTCCAAACTATAGCGACACCACCGTAAGGACGTCCTCTAAGCAGGCCACTTGACGTGTCGACAGACGACTTGCCTGTATAACTAAAGTTATCGCTTATGTCACCAAGTATAGGTATCTCACGTGGCAGGAGCCACGTCTCTTGTAGGGAGATTAAATCTGCCTTCAGGCACAAATTTCTCACGCACTGAAGTGACCTTTTTATCCTAATTATATAATTGAAAGATAAAATATTTATAGTATTCATATTGTATAAAGGTATTAATTAGACTTGTTTACAATAATTTGCAGGTTTGTATTATCATGTTTCTGTGCCTGTCCTTTAGTTATACTTTAGTTTACTAATAATATGTTGGTGTTTAGTGTGATGATTGATGGTGGTGATGATGATGATTACAGTTATTGACATAGTGGCCTGGACTTGTATATGCTTGCAGTTCTTTAAACAACACCAAAATTCTCAGAACAGCCATCTATTTATAAGGAGTAAGGAGTTCTGTTCAGTACATTTGGATCCAGGGTATACTTTGATGCAAAATCTTAATTTTTGGTCCAAGCATATGCTAATATGATTGGAGTACTTCAGAAAAATTTTAAATCGTCATAGTATGTGTCCATATTAATTTCGAGGAGTTCCCTCGATTCCTCATGGATCCCATCATCAGGTCACCACTTTGATGCCAAAAGAACCAATTTGGGATTGTAACCTTTATATCCAATAAAGAATTTTGAAAATCGGCCCACAGACGGCGGATTAATCGTTGAACACACAAAAAAATATAAAAATATATACAGGCGAATGTATAACCGCCTCCATTTTTGGGTGTCAGTTAAAACCAGACGGTAGGTCTGAAAATCTGTCGTAATCTATCTTTTATATTTGGCAAAACAACGTTTGCTGGGTCAGCTAGTAGAAGATTACAAAATTAATAGATAAACATAAGTATCCTCGACACAACACCTGTGAACAAACAAATTACAAAATTTCCACATGCGTATCGAAGTTTGAATAATTGTCGCTGTGGCGCATAAGTATACAGTACCTGGGAGACCGAACTTTGCTTGAAGTTTTAGTAAACGATAAATAAAAATATAAAATAAAAAAATAATAAGAATCCCAAAAAATATTTATCAGACCGGGATTCGAACCCACCACATTCCAAATTTCCAAACAACGCAAAAATTATACATAGGTTTGCGTACCAAGCTGCCAATCACACATACGTAAGGGAGTCGAAATTATTGATATATTGTTGCACGACATACATATATTGCTTAAAATTGCACAGCTTCTAAGGTATTAGACCTAGCTAGATCGATTTTTCTCCCCCAAAACTCACTGTGCACTAAAGTTCGTCTCTTTTAAAGTATAAGATGTTTTTTCAAAAAGGTTAGGCTACAGGGTAAATCCTTACCCCAATCGTATTTATTTTAGACTTAAATTGTAGCTGACTAAACTTTCCAGAAGATGTTTTTTCAAATTTTTGATAACATTCTTCGTTACCAAAATATCGAGCGCCAAAATCAAAAAATCGGAAGAAATTGAATTTTTTTTCACTATTTCGGCCATAACTTTTTTCGGTTTTTACTTTATCGAATAATTCTTTTTGCACCTTATACATAGCTCTCGTAAATATGCGTTATTTTTGAGTAATTTTTGAATATCATATCTTCGAAACTCTCTGATATATAAAGGGATCGCACTTTTACGTGAAATCTATCTCTATACTGGTGCGAACGAAAAGACATTTCCAATGTCAAAAAAATCGCGCAGACAAAAATTGAATTTCCATTTGTGTGTTACGTGATGCGGAACTCGCGATTGTGGAATACAACCCGCAAAAATAAAAACCGAGCAGTAAAAAAACCTCTGTGCCAGCTCCTTAACGGAGTGCTAACTTCTAGTTAGTCTGCACATAACTTCAAAGTCAAGTCTTCACTTCAAGTCTCGCTTAGTTTGTCCCTATTTATTCCTTAAAAATATTATTTGACTCATTGACGGTTACAATACATAAAAAAAATCACTAAAAAGACAAACATTTTTAAAAATACGTCATGTCAAAGTCAAAAATTCGAAAATAAAGAAAAAAATTTTGAAATTTCAATAACTTTGTAAATATCAACTTTCGGATAGGGGATGCCATGAAAAATATTACTGTAAATGAAGTCTACTTTCTGTCTTTCAAAAAAATGTATCGAATTTCAGGTCACCCTGTATATATATATAAATATATTATAACTTCGTTCCATTTTTTTTATTTCCATATTGATATAGATTGATAGCAAAAATTTGGTAATTGTTCTTTTAAAAAAATATATATATTTACAATGTAATACTTAACTTAATATATATAATATTAACAAAAGTCAGGATACATATAGTATATAGAAGAAGCCTTGCAGGTGGCCATCTCATAAAATCATTGACCCTACAGGCTGTGGCTTTAGAACACAAACGTTCTTTAACTACTTTTTTAATTTATTGATGAAAAGATTTTGAACGTTTTCTGGGATTCTATTGTATAGGCGTTTACATTGACCTCTAAATGATTTGCTTACTTTACTTAGTCTGATCACCGGTATATGTAGCTTGTGCTTATTTCTTGTGTTTCTTCAGTAATTGTCGCTTTTCGTTTTAAAATTACTTAGATTATTTCTAACATGCAATACATTATCCAAAATGTATTGACAAGCAACGGTCAGAATACCTATTTCTTTAAACTTTTCTCTCAGATATTCATAAGGGGACATTTTATAAATTGAACGTATTGCTTGCTTCTGCAGCACAAATATTGTATTAATGTCTGCACCATAAAAGGATGCCGTAAGACATTCTACTATAAAAATAACTAAAATAAACTAGTCGCGCAGTGTCTTCGTCACAAATTTCCCTAATTTTTCTGACTGCATATGCTACAGAACTGAGCCTATCTGCAAAATTAGCAATATGCTAACCCCACTGTAATTTTCTATCTAGTGTTATACCTAGAAACACAGTAGTGTCCACGAAGTTCATTTTCTCATAATTTAATTAGTATTGGTTTGTACTTGTCTAACATTGGGCAATGTGAATTTTAAACATATTGTTTTTTTTAGAATTTAAAAGAACGTTATTAACATTAAACCAATGTACTATTTTCGAGATATCACTATTTACCTCGTCGTAATTTGACTGTTGTGTACATACAGTGAAGTACATGGGCAAAAAGTATTATCTCATTTTCATTATCTTTAACTAGATAAGGTAAGTAATTTATATAGGTGAGAATGAGAAATGGGCCTAATATGGATCTCTTGGAACACCTAATTCTATTTTGGTCCCAGTGGACCTTTTACTATTTATCTTCACCCTTTGAGTTCTATTTTTAAGGTAAGAACTGAAAACGTTGAGTGCAGAGTCCCTTATACCATAGTGGTGTAATTTTCTGATCAATGTAGCATGTTCAACACAATGAAATGCCTTCGAGAGATCACAAAACACACCTAATGCATCCTGTGATCCCTCCCAAGCTTCAAAGATACTACAAAGAAGACCTATCCCAGCATCCGTTGTGGATCGACCCTTAGTAAAACCGTATTGGTTATTATGTAACAAATTGTTTGAATTAAAATGTACTAATAACTGCCTTTAAATTATTTTTTTAAATATTTTACTAAAAATCGGTAGAATCGATATAGGCCTATAATTTGACGAATCAGATTTATTAGAGCATTAAATAAAAGTATAACCTTGCTATGCTTCATTGAGTCAGGAAAAACACCACTCTTTATACAGTCATTAAAATCATGGCTAGAAGAAGAGATGCGACGTCAATTATTGATTTAATAATTTTTGTAGACATGTCCTGAGATGAGCAGTATTTTTAAAATTCAATAACATTAATGTGTTAATAATAATTCTGGAGTCAATTTCCTTAGACTTAAAATTGACATCACATTCCTTTACATTGTCTCTTGAGTATTTTTTTAGCAGCTGCAGGTGAAGAATTAATTTTTTTTAGTAGTTGAAAGCGGAATTTCAGCAAAAAAATTTTCAAAGAACGCCGTAACTTCTAGGTCAGTAGTATTTTTTTTATTTTCATAATAAAGTTCGAAATCAGAGCTACGACAGGTGACATTTCCAGTCTCACTAGCTTTTACCTTTTTTTTTTACCTTAAATAATTTATTAAAAGCTTCATATGAGCTATTTGACTATAATTGAATATGTGAATTTAAATTACTTCTAAATTACAATACATTTTGTATTCACAGGAACAAACACAAGCTTTTCCTTTAGAGTCACTTTCGAAATTAAAATTAAAAGAAGCTAACTGTCCACAGTGATCAGAACTGAGATTATTCATTATTTTTTTTATAACATGGAGTAAGATTAGTAAATATATTATCAATACAAGTGGCAGTTGTGTCACACAGTCTTGTCGGTTCATGAAATAAGTTAAAGAGGCTATACGATTTGAACAAAGATGTGAATGTAACCTATGTGGAGTTTGTATCTAGTAAATTAATATTAAAATCACCACAAATTATACCTTTTTGTTAGATGCACATATAGTTGACAATATTTGTTCCATAATTTTTTCAAAGGAATCGTATAACCCTGATGGAGGCCTTTATACGCTTACAATAATAAGTTGACACAACTCTATGGCAATCTACTTCAATAATTCGTTCAATTGAGAGGCTCACGACATCTTTACGTTCCTTGAATTTTATTTTTTTTTCTAATTAATATTAAAGAGCCACCTCTAATGGCATTTCGTTTACTGAACGAACTTGATAACTGGTGATCATTAAAATTGCAAATCAGTTCATGTTGTCTGAACCAATATTCAGATACAGACAATGTTAATGTTAAATTCATTTAAAAATAACTCAATTTAAAGTTATTTACCTACAATTCCTTGTAAATTTTGATTCACCAGATTAATCATAAAAGATTTATTATTATTTAATATAATATATTTTTTTTAATTATTAGTAGGATTTTTTGACATTTAAACTTATCTTATTTCTGGAAGAGACTTTCTCATGGTTTTATTATCTAGTTTAAAAAAGTATTTGGAACATATTCCAATTCGTTAATACTACTTGTACTAGTATTCTGCCCAATAAAAGCAGTCGTAGAAGCCAAATCCTTGGCTGGTTTTAAAAAGATAACTCACAGAAGTCAGATAAGAAATACTTATCTATTCTCATATAACATAAATTTAAACTATTTATATCCACAACCTGACATTTTAGTATATGTGGGTTGTGTTTGTTTTTTATTTTGTTTATTTTTTTATTTTTTTAATTATACAATTATTAATTATTAACAGCTCTATACATAGGCTGTTCAGCTTATATCTAGCAAAGTTCTCTTCAGCATATTTTTGCGGCAACATTTGTATATAAGGAAAAGTAAACAATATTATATTTTTGACATTTTCAATATTATATAATTTATTAAGAAATTCTGTTATCTGTTTACTGTTTAGTTTCCCTTTCCGCCCGTCTTTCTATCTATATATCTAAATATAATATATACCTAAGGATTTAGGTATATATTCTATTTAGATATATACCTAAATCGTTACCTAGCTCATCACTGAATAAAGTAATATTTGTTGGGCATTCAATATGTGCCTTCTTACTGGAACATAATATATCTGGTATACTTTTAAAAACGGAATGATTTACTCTGTCCGAGGAACCGTTGACTCTCAATAAAGAGTAAACACGTTCCTCGTTGTAACGTGTCACTTCGAGCAAATCATCCATTGTTGATGTATGTTCCTGCATTCAATTTTGTGACAATTTATACTTTTTTTTATTAATTGTCCAAACAGTTATGCAAAATAGAAATTTCTGCCTGAAGGCTGCATATATCGGCCTCATAGGTACACTTAATTTGCTCTAAGTCACAATTACAATTTCGAAAAAAAACTATTCAACAATTGATTGATATATTCAGATATTTTTTATTTTTCAGTGAGAGTTTACCATAATTTTTAGTGCAAGTTTTTATTTTAATATATTCCTTTACCTCATCACCAGTCAAATCAATAGTACTAATATCATTACTCGACTTTGAGTTAGAAAGTGAACTATTTTTATTAGAGTAGTTTATCAAATAAGATTTGCGTTTGGGTGGAACTTTGAATATGTAATTGTTTTTCTAATTTTAATATATATTCCTCAGCATTATTCGATTTTATTTTGAGGTTAGCCGACTTTTTGAGTATGTCTTCATACTCCTCCCTGCGCTGATCAAAACCGTTGACAATTATTGTTTGTAGTTCCATTTTTTGTTGGTGAATGTTCTCATAGTCCATGGTTAATTTATTATGTAACAACTTCAAGTCCTTATTTTTTTACAAAACAGACAACATCTATTGTTCATTATCATCTTTTTCCCTTAGCAGTGTTTGGCATTGATCTTTATATTCCTTTAACTCTGCGAGGGCCATACGAAGTTGTTCCTCGGTACGGCGGGCCACGGCTGTGCGAGTCATTATTTTGCTATTTATTACCAACCACTGTAAACAATTATATTGTTTTATTGGCTTTACTAGCTAGTCACCTTTTACTTAAAAAGCAAAAGCCAGCCTCAATACAATGATAATATTAACAGTTAACGGCTACAAAGGAAAAAATAACAAAGTGACAAGAAAAAGGTTTTAGAATTTAAGTTTTAAGCAAAGTATAGTAGTAAAAGATAGTACAGTCAAATGAAGCAGTAGTTACCTAACCTGTGTTTAACTGTACAATAAATCTTTACAAACATACATTTTGAATGTTTTTGAGGATGTCTCTGTGATTGTATTATGTGTGCACAGTATTTAGTCTTGTGTATCGACGGCCCCTACGTACATTATTGTAACTGCAAAATGGCAATTTTTTTATTACTGTTTTGAAGTCTATATATATAGGTATCCTTAGTATCACGTTTTCAACATTTTTTTTACAGTTTTTATACAGATTCGATATTAGTACTTATGTAAAAATTAAGTTTTAAGTTTAATTATACGGACGAAATTGATTTTCTGTATGAAAACAACATTAAAATACATATTTATTTATTTTACCTGCTTATTGGAATAATTTTAAGGAGTTGGTGGGTGATGAACCCTACTTGGATAGAAGTTTAAAATAGGAGGATTTCACAGTTTTAAAATTTCATGAGCAAGTATTAAAGTTTCAGGCAGAAAGCTCGATCACATGTTATAACCGAGCCCCGATTTTTTGAAAATATTGAATTGACGAATTTAGTTAATCAATCCTTGTCAGATAATTTATACAATCACTTGACAGAAAATTACTAGGTCAACTGAGAGTTAAAGTATTTTATGAATGAGGAAGTTGGAAACTTATGTCAGTCATTATGCAAGTAATTTTAAAAGTAGTTATATCGAAGATTACATCAGAATAGTTATATAATCATTAATATTCTTACAGTACCCTATACACCATACTACCCATTATCCGATCGACTTAATGCTATCGATTAGATCAGTTCCATATTGAAATAAAACAGTGTCAACTGTCGTGGCAATCTACACCTACAGATGGTCAGTTACTGATCCAAGCGGTAGCACTGATTGGACGATACACGATAGGCAGTATGGTGTATGGCTTCACATAAAGGCATAAAGACTTTTGCCATGAAGTATGAGGTCTAATTTGTTTAATTCCGAGTTTTCATGGTGTTAATGAAAGCCCACAAAGATTTACAGATCTTGTATTTTGTGTAGTAAAAGGAATAAACTTGAATCTTTCCTCTTCATTGGTGCCTCTTATGTATTGCCAATTTCTGCTGTGAAAACATGATCATCATGGGTGCCTAAATCTTATTAAGACGTTATTAGCTCTCTCACCTGACAACGATAATTAAAATATCGATGATGAAATAAAACATCAATCTGAAATTAAATCTATTTTATCAGTTCAACAAGCTATGATTGAAATATTTGTTCTTTATACCTAATTAAACCAACAACATTATTTTTTTATTGATTTTTAATTTTTCGCTTAACAAATAGAATCCAGACTATAAATATTATCAATGCAAAAGTAAGCCAGTCTGTAACACAATCATGCACAATTGCATTGCATGCAAAATTGGTTTGTTATATACAAAGTTATACACAAAATACATATTTCCCGAATAATTTAAGTTTCTTTATGTTACTGTAATACAGTGGTTTATAAAAAAAGAGCAACAAATAAGTGAACCAAGCAAAGTACTGTGAATAACCACGATAGTAAAGATATTTTATGTAAATTTTGTTTCTGTTATTCCATTAAAATTTATAGTAAGTACAAGCAATCTACGAAGTACATAATCAAATGTGAACAATAAAATATTCCTGATAAATAGCAACGTAGATTATCAGGTTCAGCAAATCTGATACATTTTGGTTTACGCAGTTTCTACAAAATAATTGGAAGTTCCAGTTACGATTAAGAGAGTAAGCTCATTTGCGTGGTATACTATCGTAACTCAATTTTCGCGACAACTATTCAACATTTTAGATTTTTGATACAATGTACTAATTTGTTATCCTAACAATATTGTTTATGCAAATTTTTATAAGGCTTTAACCATAAGGACAAAGTTATACGAAAAATAAACTATAGTCGCTCTTCTGAAAAGTAGCATTTTCTAGATACAATAATGTGCGTAGGCGCCGTCGGTATGTCTGGGCTTGTTGTTTTCATTCTCAACTTCGCTTCCACAGTTTGTCAGGCCAAGAGAGAAATAAACTTTGCCAAGTGTCATTTTGGACGTACCTATCTCACCGGAGTGAGCGGTGTAAAGTGGAGTTGTTATTGTTATTTAGTAAAAGATGACTAATTACAATAAGAATCAAATACAATGCTCCCCGGGTAATCCCGGGATATGGATTGGAGTATAAGGATTCCCCTAAGGATTGCTCAATAGCAATCCTTAGGAATAATACAGCTCAATACAGCTCCAATTTGAATTCGTCCAGTCGTTGACAGTTGGTACTTAGCTTGAACAGCCTCCGTGGTCTAGTGGTTAGAGCTTGGCTCTCGACTCGGAGGTCGTGGGTTCGATTCCCGCATTGGAACAAAAAAAAAAAAAAATGTTGTTTCCAAGTTTGGTTAGGACAATTCAGGCTGATCACCTGATTGTCTGACAAGAAAGATGATCCATGCTCTCATCTCATCTCTCGCCAGTCGTGTCGGTTATCCGTCCCACTGGGTTACGAGAGTAAAAGGAGGAGAGAGTGCTCTTGTGTAGTGCGCACACACTTGGGCACTATAACATAACTCCTGCGTAGCTGGCCTGGTTTCAATGAAACAGGCCACCGTCACCGAAATCGGTGGGGAGCTATTATTTATTATTATTATTATTATTATTTAGCTTGAATCTTTGTTTGTACAATAAAACGGCTTTACGCAAACACTACCGTCGGTAAAGAGAAGAAAATAATTGCATGTGTTTTATTTAACATTTCTAACACTTATCAACAGTTTTTATAGTTTAAAACATTTTAAATAAATTAAATAGTCGATAGGTTACAACTAAGGACTAATGGAACCTCCGCCCTCCCTCCTACGCGTGGTACGTAGGTACACGCGATAGAAGTGAAACCTTCAAATCATACCTTCTATCTCAATATCGGTTATGTCAAAGCCTATAATACTTCTATCTTATTTTATCGCATGTTATTAACTCCATAGAATCGTGAATCCCAAGAAAAAAATCCAAGTTTTTACAAGTAGGGGTTTGTTTCAATTGCCTACATCTAGTATAATCCAGTTAATTCTGGAAAGAACTTGACACGTGTCACTGTCTGCCGCCACTTACTCATGAGCTGGCGAATTAGATAACTGATTACTGTGTGACCCATTCTCCTCACGTACTTGATTAATTTTTCTTGCGTCCCTTCGGTTTCCGAATATAACAGGATCAGAAAATTAGGGTAATATATTTAACATGGAAGGAAGGCTCGGGCGGAGAGTAACACATAGAAAACCGAAGGTAAGTAGCGCCTGCGTTGTGTTTTCTTTTTTATGAAATGAAAGAGAAAAGAAAGAGAAAGACCAGGAAACGAGTGGACGGATCGCTTGATTGTAATCCCATGGACACATGTAACACTTGTAACTCCTCTGGTGTCGCACACTTGCATTCCTGCTCCTCAAAATCTCCAGCCCTGGGCGTCACTCACTCGGTGAAACACAGCGCAAGCGTTATTTCACTACTAGTACCCAAGGGATGTCTTAGAAGCCAGCATGCAATGCTAAATGCATACTACATTGTAAACTAGGTGTGGCCCGCGACTTCGTGCGCGCAAAACTTAATCTTGCGGAAACCGTATATTTTTGCGCAATAAAAAGTAGCCTATATCCTTCCCCTCTATATCTCTGTCAAATTTCATCAAAATCGGTCCAGTAGATTCGGAGCCTATTCGATGCAAACAAATAAACATACAAACAAACAAAACTTTTCCTCTTTATAGTATTAGTCTAGATAATGTGCACTAGATGTCCTTGGGCGGCGTTGAACGTTCACCATCGGGCGAGGAGCTAGAGAAACTGTCAAATTCAGTTCATAATCGATATTCTCATGTCAAGGTCGCAGGTTGGTTACGTCGATGTCATCCAGTTCCATGTTCGTAGCGTCTGTAACAAAAAGAGTATTTTTGAGACAGTTTCAGCACAAATAAAATAGTGAAGACCGAGCTTTGTCAAACAAAAACTGAGACCGGTATTTCACGTGCGTAGTGCGCGTGTCCACACGCCATACTTAAAAAACTACACACCGCGAAGGCTCGCCTGACAAAATAAGTCGTAGTTTTGTTACATGTGTGTGCGTGACACTGTGTAATTACACAGCGAGGCGAATTTCAGACCGGCCTCAGTGCGTGGTTCGCAGAACTCTGTCTTCACTTTTATTTGGTCTGAGTAGACATTATGCAGATTCGAGCAGGACAACCACGGCCTTATAGAAAATTGGCTTGAAAAAAGATTTGTCGTTTCGCTTCGTTTGGCTTGGGTCCAAATGTTTGAAAAGCCTCTTCTTACGGTAACGGTGATCATGCAGCCCACCATCAGACGATATGTCGTTAATAAGCGCATGGAACGTGATAAAAAATATTTTTGAGAGCTTCCTTTATTGGAAAATCTCATAGAATATCCGATTTTTTCTTTGACAATATAAAATGCGTCAGAGATAACGAGCCGCAAATTGGTTAAATTATGGGACAAGATGCGTGAGGGATTATAATGAGCATGTGAGCGCCCACCTACTCACCATATTATTATAATATGACATTGATTTTATAAAAACCGGGATGTCTATGGGTAAAAATTACGCTCATCGGTTAAAATATTTAGCAATCGTTGCTGTAGTAAGCTTAGGAGATGCGTTTTGGTTTCTCTAACACCAGTATTTGTTCTTGGTGAAAATTTTTATATTTTGCGGGCTACAGCAGAATTGCTTTTTGGTGTCGTTATAGCAAGATTTAAAAGATACGCGATTATCATGCAATCAACCTACATTACAATTTCAAATAAGTGATAAATCAGGGCGATACTTGACTCTTACAGCCGAATACTGGAATGATAGTTTAATCAAATGACCCTCAAGTCACATGCTGTCCTTGTCATTTCGGCTAGCAGAGACAGCGACAGCCTGTGAATAGGAGCTTAATTTGATTAGCGTTTCAGTATTCGGCCATTAGGCGATCATAATATTCAACTATAGCTGACTGTAAAACCGCTCTTCAAATTAGGAAAATAACTTTGTGTTTGCACTGATGTGTCGAACTGCGAAAATATAGGCTTTTTGGTGGTTGTTAATGGTTGTACTGACCGTTATTATAGCCAATCTTAGGCTTATTGTCCTGGTCCCAGGCCTGTCTCTCGCCGCTGGCCAGGAGGCTGTACAGCACATTGCCAGCGGCGTACAGCAGCGATAATCCGCTGAATATAATCTTCCATCTGCTAAGGTTGCTCTGAAACAACAAAACATCTTTCAAATCGTTAATAGAATCGAGAAGAAGGCGTTACTTTGCTGATTACTTCCTGAGGATGCTCCGGGTTCGGGGCGAAAAGCGCGTCGAGTTTTGCTACCTGTGGTGTGGTGGTGGTGGTGTTTGCACGATCTTGTTTCCGAGTGTACGCATAAGCAGTGTGGGAGGAGGGAGGTGCTTTACGCATGCTTATGTGTGCACTCACACATCTGCTTGCAGGTTGTGGAGAATTTTTTCGCGGGATATTGATAGATATATTATTAATTAAATTGTAAACTTTCAAATCTGCTTGAGACCATCAGTTAGCAACACCTTTGTGACAGGGATATTGGTACAAGTAACATTATAATTATGATATTATTATTGCATAAACTATTGTGGCGTAACAATAAGTGCTACGATCCTGAATCGCGCTACTGAAGTTTTCACAGTTCGGCGCTACTTACAAGTGACCAGTGGGGCTTCGGCCTGACCGTCTCGCTTGGTCGGAGATCTCCCTTTGGGCTTCCCACTATTCCCACACTATATTGTAGTATTGACTGAGGGCCTATACACAAAACTGCGATGCGACGTCGCATCGCAAAGTTACGTCACACACCTCCTTACAAATAAAAATATTAACACAATGGATAACTTAAATAACGTCGCTGTCTTTGTCTGTTAAGTGACTTTTTCAACACATCAGACAAAGACAGCAACGTTTGCTTAAGTTATCCGTGTGTGTAAATCTTTTTATTAGTAAGAGGGTATGAATATAATAAAGTGATGTCATTTTTGCGATGCGACGTCGCGTCGCGGTTTTCTGTACTGGCCCTTAAAGTGCGTTTTTAATGTTTTATGTCTTTGGATAGCGGACGGCGCTGATCCTGATCTGATTAAGGGAAAAGGTTACTGGGTTGGTTTGTAAAAGAGTACTCAGATGAAAACGAGTATACCAATAGTAAAACACTATTAAATCGTTCTTAGTATTAATTTTTATTCAACTCACAATATCATCACCCATCACGATCCCGCAAGCCAGCGGTACCAACGCGCCCACAGCACCGGCCACCACGCTCGTCATCATCAGTAGGCTGCTGGCGAAATTCTCCGTCACGTCTGAGTGATTGTCCTGTGTAGGATAAGCGATAAGATAATGTAAAGAGATTCAAACTCTTGCAATGAACAGTGTATCTTCTTGTGTAGTAAAAAAGTTCAATTTTGAATAGCTACCTTAAAAATGCAGCGCCGCGTCGCGCTGTGAACTGATCTAGACACATACGGCACGCAAGGCGCGCCGCGGCTTTGCCCTGGCGCACGATATAGGCTTAATACAAAAACTGGTAGCATATTCTATCACCCATGTTCTTAGGCGACAATGTTGCATTCTAATGGTAATTTTTTTTTGTAAATGGGTCCTGTAGTTTCCGTGTTCAGTAGATAAAAATGTAAGTTAGGTACTAGATTTTGCCCGCGGCTCCGCCCGGGTAACACAGTAGGTACCCATCCCACGGGAACACCGTTAATCGTATTTGTGGTCTAATTTGGTTTTTGTAGCCTAGTACCTACAAAACTTTGGTAACCTACCTACCCTTTACTTTAGGAGTTTACAATATAGGTAGGTAATCCTTATTCCTTACACATAATATACCTTATTTATAAATTTGAATGTGAGTTTGTTTGTTACGCTTCCACGTGAAATTAGGTTTTAAAATTTCATCCCCTATTTTACCTTTTTAGGTGCTGAATTTTAGAAAACGCTAAAATAGGTAACTCATTATTTTTTCCGTACTCAATTCATACGAAATACTATGTTCAAGGAATAAAAAGTTTCATAAAAA
This sequence comes from Phengaris arion, assembly GCA_963565745.1. NCBI lineage: Eukaryota > Metazoa > Arthropoda > Insecta > Lepidoptera > Lycaenidae > Phengaris > Phengaris arion. Next base: position 762,940 of record OY751446.1, on the reverse strand, counting down.
TTTTTTTACCTATTTTACCCCCTTGGGGGTTGAATTTAAAAAAAATTCTTATCCTTCCTTAGTGGATGCCTACGTCACATGAGAAATACGTGTGCAAAATTTCAATTTTCTAGCCTTAAGGGCCATGTTGCAGTCGTCGACTATATGTAAGTGAAGGTAAATTTTAATTTCATCCCACGGGAACACTGTACATTATACTTTTCGGGATAAAAAGTAGCCGATGTGTTAATCCAGAGGTTATATTATACTATAATATAGTAGGTACTACCATAAGAAATTTCATCAATATCCGTTCAGTAGATTTTTCGTGAAAGAGTACCAACAATTTTTTATATATTTTTTTGCGTCTCATAAACTATAGAGTCCCTAAGCGTATACCCCGAACTTTTACACTCCCTGAAATGACACTAGTTCTAACTACAAGACGCAAGAGTCTCTCAGGCTTTGTCTTGTTCTTGCTCAAATCTTGCACAGTCAGTCTTGGTCTGGCAAAAATGCAAGAACAAGACCAAGACTGCAAGACCAAGACCGATTTTGGGCAACACTAAAGTGTTCCCTAGATATTTTTCCACTGCTATGTTATATCTAGTCAGCGTGGATCTATCACTCATGATATCCATTAATCACTTGCTAATAGATGCGGAGCCGCCCCTTATCAATCCGACCGACCCTTTTTAGTTGTGTTTCATATTATGTTAATATAGAATACAGAATTCTTTACGTATATATGTTCGCATTGTCTGAAAATTCTTTTTGACCTGCATGCTTCCTCGTGAAATATAAATTCTCCTCACACCAAGGATTCTCTTGGTTGTCCTTGGTTCCATTACATTATGGCAATTTGATGATCAGCATGCATTGTCCTAACTTGAAAATAACATTTTTGTTCTCCCCGCGCGGGGTTCGAACCCATGACCTCCGGAGTCGAGAGTCAGACTCTAACCCACTGGACCACAGAGGCGACAATGTGCGTGAATGAGGGTAACGTATGTAGCCAACTATGCGTAGTGTTTCCTTAAGAGTGCGCTAGTCAATGGCTCGAACTCATTGCGGCGCGCGGGGAAAATGCTTGTTATTTCACCTAACATCGGGGGAAAAAGGATATACCCGTAAAATAGTAATATATACTTATGAGAGAACCTATAGTGCACACATTTATACCGCTTGGTAATATATTTAGAAAAAGCGTCGCCAAATTACGCAAATCGACACTCGGCTGTTGGTGTTTTATGAAAACACTATATAATATTTTTATCTGAACTAAAGTTATTTCAATTGCTGAATAATCAAACTGTGCTTACTTTTTTATTTTCAGTCTTAGTTTTTTTTTTACGGTAAAAGTTCCGTTAAAAATCCGATGTTCGGAGGCTGTACTGTACCGGCATACTGACCTAGATAAGTATAATGAAAATCGATATTACGCTAAAATTTGGGTCTACAATATTTGACTTTTGAGTAAATTACCAACATCGTTTGTATGGAGAAAAAACCGACTATGATTCGAAATCCGGCGAACCCGGGACAATGCAGAAAACTGAAAAAGGAACTCTGCACTAATACAATATAGTTGAAAATTGAAGTGTCGAGCTGTTATATATACCTTGACATTTGACTCGACACTTGTGTGTTCGATTTGCAGCTCTATGTATTAAGCGCAGAGTTTTATATTCAACGCCCTGAATTTTCTCCGGTCCTCCGGATTCCTGATTATATATAGTCCCAGCCTAAAAGACTAAAATCGCACTTCTCCCCCAGTGTTGCATGACTAGCGGCAATCGCTTATTGTCAGACCATCAATCCATCTTATAGCAAAAACCAACTTACCAAGAAGCCCGAGTACTGCACTCCTATGAAGGCCTGCACTGCGATGATCACGACCATCGCGAGCCGCGGCCAGCCGGGCAGGAGGTGTGGCGTCACCAGCAGACATATGGTCGCGCCCAATGCACCTAGTGCAAGAATTATTAATATTAATCACTAGATGTTGCCCGCCACTTTGTACACGCAAAAAGAAATCCCGCAGGAACCCTGCATTTTGCTAAGATAAAAGTTGCTTAAGTGATAATCCAGAGCCTCGACTACTATCAGACCAATTTTCATCTATGTTGATGTTCCAACATATGCTCTGCTTTGATGATGATAACACAAGTCTCGAAAATTAAGAGTCTTTTGGTTTCTGTACATTTTCGCTTGTGGGAAGCATTTAACAAATCTTTCTGGAGCCTCCAAGAGTGGTTTTCCATAATTGAGACGCTCCATCTGCCCTGGTAAGTATATTTAGCTCAACAGGGCGTTCTATATTAAGAAAGTAATGATAGTTTGATGCCTGATAGAACAAGTTAGCCCAAAAACCCATTTTACAAAAAAAAATTGTTTTGCAAAAAAAACTAACATTCTCCACCTTTTTGAGTATTGTTTTCGTTTCCCAACACCCAAATATATAAAAATCTGTTGATATATGATAACATCCAGACAGTATTTTTGTTGCATACAAGTGTAATTAATAGTATCTAATACTTATTATTGACACTGCCTGGCTCATTACAGAATGTTCTAATTGTTGTCTAATTAGTGAACTGAACGCGCGTCATTATGTTCAAACGGGTTTATTATCTCCCATTTTATACGTGAATTTAATGAAAGCAACCTTTTTATTTCTTTGGGATTGTCATGCAAAAGCAGCACACATGAGTTTCCCAGCTGATTTGAGCAGAAAGAGACACTTTAAACTTATTGGGAGGTGCTGTGCCCTTTTTATGCCACTGACTCCATGTCTGGTTTCGACTCAGGTTCATAATGATGAACCCAAGTTTCGTCTCCAGTAACAATTCGGCTCAATACACCATCCTTGTCTTCATTACAGAGGTCCAAAAATGCACGTGAATACTCTACTCGCTGTTGTTTTTGCGGCGGCGTGAGCATTCTCGGAACCCATCTTGCGCTGACCTTAGTCATGCCAAGATGATCGTGCAGGATTTTAAAAATGGTTATATCGGATACTCCAACCATTTCTGCGAGTTGTTTCTTCTTTAGTCGAGCATCGTCGAGTACAATTTTTTCTACTTTTTGGATAAGTTCAGGCGTGGTCTCCTCGATGCTCCTGCCCGGCCTTGGGTCGTCTTCAAGTGATTCCCTTATTTGTTTAAATAAACTGTGCCACTTGTAAACCATGGTTTTTCCTGGACAAGAGTCGCCGTAAACTAATGACATCTCATTCATTATGGTCGCGACTGATTTTCCTTGCTTGGTAAGGAACTTTATAACGGCACGATATTCGATTTTTTCCATATTTCACTTTTTACTCCCGATTATGTTGCTTGGTTGACGATAGCTCAAAGACTAATTGTCTAATAACAATGAAACCTCGTATTTATGAGTAGTACTCATGAGTCACTGAACACATTACGATTCTAATTAGCCTAATCACCCCCCTACAACCCTCTCATTCCGCGAACATAAAAACGCACCCTCGTATGTTTTATAAAATCTCGGTTCGGTCAACGCGCTGACCCATTTGCCTACGCGTCATATCGTGCGCGCGCGAGCGGAATAGCCTGAGAATCCAAGTGTGATATAACAGATAATAATTACGAGAATTACTAGTCTAGTTACTACTACTAGAGTCCTAGGCCGACTAGACCGAACATTATATTTAGTTGCAGCAGAAAATAATCTTTTTCTGTCAAGTTTTTTTTTTGATTCCGTTCTGTATCAGCTACAGCAGCTATCTTTAGCAATGTTAGTTACGAGTTATGGAACGGACCTCGAACGGAACGGAAATAAACGGACCTCGTTGGTCAATTAAGTTAAACTTACTTTTAACTATATTGTCACTTTTTGTTCAGAAACCCGCTATCGAACCAGTAGTGCTAATGAATAGATAAACTACCTACAAATTGACTGAATGACTAAACTTATAATAATCTTCGAAGGACTTGTTTAAAGTCTGCTTATCCGAAGTAAGCTAGCATGGTATACTACCCTACTGAGACAGAAAAGAGACAGTAGCAGTGGGGGACTGTAGTGGGTGATGACGATGACATACTAACCGAATCCATTGATGACCTTCCTGAAGTACCGTACGTCGAAGATGTAGTTGAACCGAACTACTCTGTAGGCGAGGCTGGAGACAGGCGCTGTCAGGGTCTGAACCAGCCATAGTGCTGCCAGAGGAAACGCTGCATGTAGTGAGCTCTGAGAGAAAAAACATACGTGTGAGCGAGGGCGGATGCAAGCCTCCCCAAGGAGGGAAACTAGAGCTCTTCCTACTCCTCCGACATTCTTCTCATTAATTTCGTTGCGGGTCCCAAGACAGATTTAGCATGTCCCTCCCACGGGCACCCCGGAGATCATATCAAAGTGTTTTTGTGATTGGTCACCACTGTAGATCCTAGCTACACAGGAGTTACAGTGGTGGATATACCATATTTAACTGTCGCCACGACTACAGAGCATTCAGACTAAGAGCGCTTTCATACTACGCGATACGATTATGTGACCGGGATGGAAGAGTTTATAAAACATTATCGCGCGATAATTCGGCGCTTAACTGTTTACAATTTAATGAATATTATATCTAGTAATATTTGTGTTTTTTTCGTGGAATATTGATAGATATAATATTAATTAAATTGTATGCTATGGATTTCCGCAAAGTAACGCCTGATTCTATTAACTATTATTAACTTAATTGTTTGTAATCAGCAAGACAAGATTGCAAGACATCCGATATTAATAGAGAGCCATCCTTCGGCATAGGTGTGCCTGACACACTGCTGTGCAGTGGGCACATCAGCTGCCCCGTTGTATGTGCCTCACAGAAAACATGCGTAAACCTACACATACATGAGTGATTGAGATTGCTAGAAGCCCGAGAGACGGTGCAGTTTTAAAAGGCTCTATAGTACTGAAACGTTTTCAGCGATATGTTACTCACGCGGATGCATGGTGTTGTTATAATAGAGGTTGCAGCGATTTCTCTTATGCCTATAAGATGCATACTTTGAAGTTTATACATAAAAAAAGATTTGTTAGTTTATTTGCATTGAATAGGCTTCGTAACTACAGAACCGATTTCAATGACATTTGGCACTGATTCATCAAAATTGGTCTTGAAGCTTCGGAGCCTAATCAATACAAATAAACAAACATACTCTTACCTTTTTATAGTATGAGTGTAGAGGTAACTACTAGAACTTCTTACCACTTCAATAGACCAGCTACGGGAGTAGAACAGCACTGGCAGCTCGCTGAGGTAGAACGTGAACAGCACGTTGGAGGCCGCGTGCGCGCCCGCCAGGCCCCAGAAGTTGCGCGAGCGGAGTATACGCCGCCAGGGGAGTGATAGCTTTTTCTAGACCAAATATCGAAAGCATACAAATTATTTAGCCCTATGTGGATTAAAATGGAAGCGAACAATGTCATATTACCAAAACTAACGAAACACTATTTCGTAATAATTGCTGGAACTTTTTGTAACAAATGGGCGTATAAGGAACGATGGATGAAACAAACATCTGTTAAATAAATGTTCTGCTCTCATTTTATCAGTTCAAATCTGGTATAATTATTATTGTCTTCATCAGCTTTTTCAGATGCAAAGTTCTTGAGATTGTAAGGCTTTCTATTTTTTATAAAAATTAAATCGTTTGTTCCTGCTGCTACTTTTCCTGATAAACAAAGCGTACAAAATACAAATAATAAAAACTGATGGTAAAACAAATATATATATATATATATATATATATATATATATATATATATATATATATATATATATATATATATATATTAACTCACTGAAATATTTCTAATACTAAACAAAAATTTAAACACTTTTATTTACTTTTATTTAAAATTTTATTATATCACAAAAGAACATATCCATTAAATACATCTGCCTCAGGCATCTGATCAGGTGTGCATCTGATACAAATAATTTCATCATCAATCAAATCAATTTTATGAAAAAGTCAATATATTGATAGCAATTACTCATGTGAGAGAGATGAATGGATGGATTAATGAACGAATGAATACATAAAGTATTATTCAAGCTAGCAAAACAAATCAGTCTTCAGAGGTCTTTTTTATATCAGAATTAACCTTAGGGTCAGTTCACATCGAGACGAACGAGAAACTTCTAGGTTTGACTAAAATACTTTATTCAAATGCCGAAATTGGAATTTATTTCGGGGTTTGCCCGAAGGCTTTGGTCAAGCCTAGGTTGAAGTAGTCATTCCGGGAAGAGACAGTAATATATCGATCTTTGACTGTTAAATATATACCTGTTTATATGTCATCTGAGCCTCCCTAATCACCTCCTTCTCGGTGTCTCCAACTGCCTCATGCTTGTCCGGCGTGCTGGACGTCAGCAGCACCCACAGCGTCGCCATGGTGAGTGTTCCTATCGCCTGGGCGTAGTACACCAGCTCCCAGCCCAGGCGAGCGGTGGTCAGCGCTCCGGCGATGGGGAAAGCGATGATTGTGCCAAGGTGGATAGCTGCAATATAGTTTGACGACAACTGTGGCTCTGTGGTTAGTGGAAAATTTGCAGTCATCGACATGCCAGATTGGACTGTAGGCAAATATTAAAGAAAGAGGAACAAATAAACAGCTACATAGTTAGCTTTCGTAAATATAAACAGCAAATTTGGATCGATTTGGATCGTTCTTAGAAAGCTGTTTCTCTGTACGTAAGCATAATTTATATTCTCTACTGATTGCTGTCGGCCCCGTGCATTTACCCGATAGATTCGGAATGCGGGTACAGATTACTAAATAGTTACTACGTAAACGCAGTTTGGAACGGCGTGTGCTATTTCCCGCGGTCAGGACTGTACGTGTGACGGGCGCTAATAATTATTATTAAGTAACACCTGAAGTTGTTTGTCCACAAGCCCACAACTTCAGTAGACTCCGCAGGGAGAGAGTAAATGAAAAAGAGAGAGAGAAGAAACGTGAACGTCTTTCAAAGATTTGAAAGACGTTCACGTTTCATCTAGATATAATATCTCCGAAGTACTAAAGATAGCCTTGCGATGCAGGCGACGTGAGACCCCGGCCTGAGATCAAAATAGGGTCGCGGAGCCACTGCTTAGTATGAATTTATATGGCGTACTAAACAATCCCTGCGACCCGCGACGCGCGACCGGTGAGCGGAGCTCAGACCTGATTGGCTGGTTTGTTGGTCGCGGTCACGTGTCGCGGTCGCGTGTAGCGGTCGCGTGTCTCGGTCTCGCGTCGCGGTCGCATATATTAGGCTACCTTAACAATATGGTCGCGCGATATTACTCCTACCAAGTCTCAAGATAAGCCATAGACTTGTTACTTCACTCAAGACATTATCTTCTCTGGATTAAGTCGAAACTGTCGGTATATTCCTACAAGTGCTTAGACAATCTGTGGCGTGGATACCGCGATACCCGAACCCCAACTCTCGTAATTAACTTACATTTTCATTTTACTTTTATTGAATTATAAACGAATCGTCTTGATAACCTAAACTGATTTTTGGAGTTTGGATCAATGAAAACGGGTTTGACATTGGTTTGACGTTTATGAGAATGCCATTATGCAGTTTTAACATGTCGGGACTAGATCGTAATTGTTTTATTGCAGGGTTTAATTAGCAGAATCGACCATCTGGTGATCACACGATAGCGTTGCCTTAAGCTCTTTCCATAAGGTAGCTTCCGACCTTCCGATCTATGTGACCGCAAAGGTAGCCTTCCGACAATACGACCGCGATGCGAGACTATGACCAGCAAATCAGCGAATCAGGTTGTCTAGCCACACTAGTATTCTCTTACCGGAGTGTATAGCGTAGCTGAACATCCTTCTCTCGCTGGGCAGCAGCCAGGTGGTGATGAGCCGGTGCTGCACGGGGGTCAGGCACGCCTGCGACATGCCCGCGAACAGCTGCGCGTTCACTGCTGCAGCCCAGCCGCCCTGGAAATTAATCTCTTTATGTCACCGATATGATACTATTGTTACGTATGCCTTACCGTAACATTTTGAACGTGTTGTTTGAGTTACATATCTCATGATAAATTTAGAAAATTAAGAAACCCCCGAATTGTCAAGCAGAGAGAAAGCTGATAAATTATAGCTTTATTGCATTAAAGAACACTCGATTATGCAAGCTTTCAAAAAAAAAACATCAATATCGGTTCATCCGGTTTGGAGCTACGATGCCACAGCAGACATACACGTAAAACAGCTGATGGGTGCTATAACCCATCTGTTTTCGTCGGAGGTTAAAAATAACGTTCACTGATATTATTATCAACCTGTCATTTCAAAAGTTAAAGCAGAAGTTATTGTCTACTTCCTATTATGTCATTTCGTATAATTGCCTCCTATATCTAATATTTAATTATTAAAATATAAGTATTTATTACTTTTACACGAAATGTTTGATTCAATTCGGAAAACCTACTTACCTATTTCATTTTAGCACCGACTAACTGACAGAGAAATAAACATGTATAGTTCCAATGCGATATAATATGGCGATAAATAAATTATTATGTAGGTTTTCTAAACAGGTATTTTTTAATAGATAGCATTGTTAAACAGTGTTATTACCCTGTTTATTATAGTCGGCATGGTGGAAGCCAATGCCCCATTGATGAGTAGCACAGCGGTCAGTATGAGCTTGTCGCCCGCTCGCTTCAGGTACCGCTCAGCGGGGAACAGAGCGATGGCGTAGCCCATGAAGAACGCCGAGAGAATGCTGCCCTGGGTCCGACTGTTCCAGTCGTGAATCTGCAAAATATTATACTAGCAGTTCTTCGGTCGAAATTGTGGAAATCCGTCCATTCAAATTCACAAATTAGTCTATCAGCACGAACTAATTTGCGTGGACGTTAAATAGCCTATAGCTTAAGGTTACATTATAGTAGTATGCTTATTCGAGTCCATTTAGAAGTAATGTGCGTAAAAAAGGAATCTAAAACATGCAATGTCGCTTTCGCTTATATTTACGCCCTGCTTGCTTGCCTTACGGAATAATGCTAGCCATACGTGTAAGGGTGTACCTGCCAGGATAGATTTGTTAGGTAAGCTTAAGCTGAGTAGTATGGAAACCTGGACGGTGATTGTGCAACAACGTGTATGGCTAGCATTATACTGTAAGGCAAGCAAACAAGGCGTAGGATGGCCTTCGCCTATGATAGCTAGTTAGCTGTTAATGCCTTCCTCAGATACAAGTCGGGATAGATGACCTTTCAAGTTCAAGTGTGTGTTTGTAAGACCCAGCTTAAACCACAACTGTAATTTTTTCCTGGAAATTTTACTAGTGCTAAGTATTAGCACTAGTAAAATTTTCAGGAAAAAAAGAGTTGTGGTGTAGGACGTCAGAAACGTCTTAAATGTTGAGGTTATGGCCGGTATTTTACAGGTAGTGACGGTAGTGTGACAACTCATGTTTGTGCTTAATATACAGGAAGGGAGAACCCGATTTTGATGCTTTCGACCGTGACATATTTTCTGGGATTACCATAATTTGCTTAATAAAAAGCAATAAAACTTATAAAGAATAATTGCAACAAAAAGGGCTCCATTTTTGTGACGCTCTTGTCTAGACTATTGCAAAGGGAAGATAAAAGGGTATTTCCAAATGTCAAATTTTATTTACAAATGCTAGTTTTTTGTGCAAATTTTACAAAACTAATGACATATGGGGGCGCACAAAGGCGAAATACGGCCCCAAAAATGTATTTCGTTAAATTCGCATTTGGATTTCGTTCCGGTTGACGAGGCGAACATTTATTGTTACTCAAAGATATTAGAAATAGTATCACGTATAATAAGTAAATTATACTGCGTTTTATATGCAATACATAGGAAAACCTGCCAAGTGCGAGTCAAACTCGCGCACGAACGTTTCCGTGGCATTATCTATACTACAGTTACTACTAATATCGAGCAAAAAACAGCGGAAAAAAAAAAATATTTATACCCATAAATGTAATATATTTTATTGCTTATTTTAAACGGAACACACAACTCAATATTCAGTGAATGTTTCAAGCTTACCAGCTATCTGCTAATATCGAGCGAAAACCGGCAAATTATAATTAATCACGTTTATTGTAAAAACAGAATAATATTATTTTTTAAGGCCCTTAAATATTAATTTTATTCTTTTTAGTATTCTAGTCTAGCTTCGCGGTTTACGAGATACGGCCTGGTGAGAGACGGCGAAATCTCAGTAATAATCCGTTTTTACCCCTTGGATACGGAACCCTAAAAACTACACTTACTCCTGAAGGATGGCCCATTAGCTTATGCACTAGAACCTCTTAGATCTTGGCTCCATAAAGTCGGCACGTGGGAGAACTACATAGAAAGTATTCTTAGTGATAAAACTCGTAACATCACAGAGCACGAAGTAGCTGATGTAGTATAAAATCTGTTCGAAAGAAATTTATTTCACTAGAAAAGTAGAAGTGATATTGGCATACTACAGTAAAAACTAACTCGATAATGTCACAGGGTCGAAACCGACACCGAAATAATTTCGAACGACGCGTCGGACATATATATCATACATATTATGAAATTATGTTGTCAATGCTTAAGCTGGGACTATTGTCCGGAATCCAGTAGGCCGGGGAAAATTCAGAGCATTGAAAATAGAACTCTGCGTTTAAACAATAGAGCTGAAAATAGTACACACAAGTGTCGAGCCAAATGTCAATGTCATATATGATAGCTCGACACTTCGGAATCAACGAAAATCGAACCTGAATGTAAGTCTCATTGATCCTGGTGTGGTCTGCCACTGCCAGCACTGCGATGGTGCTGCTGCTCCTCAGCGTGCCCAGCGTGAGCGAGCACAGCACCATGTACACCACCTGGACGTGGCGGACTCCGAACTTGAACCCTGTAGAACATTATTAGGTAATGTAATCTGTAGATTAGGTTATAATAGGATAGGCTCTTAGATAGACTCCTTGGGTGTCACACAAATCGTGGACAACTATTGAACATTATATCCTTCATAACTTTGATTTATTTGAGGTTATCCTTTTACCATTACATAAATAGTCGTTTAAAATCGTCGGGACGTGCCAACTCTCGGGTCGGCCATTACGTATAATGTCTAAACGGTACGATCGAGTTGAGTCGTAATACTCCGATTATCGTTGTATTGCCAATTTCAGATTATCCTGTTGGTACTCAATGTGTCGTTAATTTTGTAATGGGGAACATCAGTGGCGTGGGGTTCCTATAACTCTATTCCTATCGGTTTCACTTGCCACTTACCTTTTGAAGACCCTCATCCACATCCTCACCAAATATATAACAAAACAGTGTAGGGATTCCCTATGAAGGAAAACCAGCCTTTACCACTGGGGAACATGCATAGTAATTTTATTGGCTATTCGAAAAGTATATATAAGCCGGAAAATGTTGCCTTTGCAATACATCTACGATCAACTGCTGACGAAATACAGTCATCACAAAAGTGACATCGTTGGAGAGTATTAAAAACGCTCTATACAAAAATAATGCACGTGAGACGTCGCAGCAGTTGAAAATGTATGAAGATACATTAACTTAAATACTGCGTTGACGTATATAATGATTGTTCTAACAAAAAATGTCACAAGTAACATGGATTTGAACAGTAATTTTCGTTTTTTAATCATAGCAAAATGAAAACATTTTTTAGTCCTGTTGCTTTTCAATTTAGCATCTGGTTACTTACTGTACTTTTAGCATTTTTCGGTCCAAATTTATTTTGCCTTTCAGAAAATATAAGATTTTTGCTGATTTGGAGCATATACATGTTCCCTATTTAAAATTAATCAGTTGTAGCTGCCTCCTAGCGTATCTATCTAAATTCTAGACTAAGTTGGGATTTAAACATAACTATTTCGTTTCTTTCAAGGCATTCTGATCATGGATTTCGCGAGTAGGATTTATTAACTTCTCTTCAAAATTTTCAACTCCAAACATATTATGAACAAACAAAACTTACTCGTCTTCGTTATGATGCCATCGTGTCCGTCTTCGAAATTGTACCTCAGGAACTCCGCGTCCATTTTCAACGAATTCGCCGTCAATACACATCAAAACGTCGAGACAAAACATTCACTGATATAACAACAATTTCTTTGTTTAATTTTGTTTGACTTGTGTAGTTAAATAATTCATATCAAATTAGATAAGAACGTTCTGATAATGAACCTCAAGGTACAGCGTGTAAGGTTGAAATTGACGTAACACGCTTACTAAATAATCTAGTTGTAAATTTTCTTGATTTCCGCGGCGTAGATAAAGGTGTCTTGCACTGAGGCTCCTGACGATTGTACGAAAATAAGGTCGCCGTAGTTACTCACGTTACTCGGTATATATACAAGGTCTAGAAAAATCAATTACGGATATTTCAGGCACATGACTTACCGCTTATGTGAAGACTTTTATGTACTCGAAAAAAATATTGCTGCTTTATATTTGGGCGTGTTTGCGTTCAGCGGAGAGTCACCCATACACGTGATGATTTTTTACTTTGAGTATGACAAATATTTTTTGCGTCAGATAAGGTTAGCGTCAGATAAGGTTAGCGTCAGATAAGGTTAGCGTCAGACTCTTTGGGTTTGCGGTGTCTCGAGTTTGAATCCCGGTCAGACGAACATTTTTGTGATTCCTTCTTATTTCTTTTTCTTTTATATTTTTAAATGTTTTATCGTCCTACTAAATCGGTTATTTTTAAATAACATAACTGTCGCTATGTAACTGTGGTCCACATAGATTGTTTTGGGCGAACGCTTGTGTCACCGATGTCCCAAAACGTTACAAATTAATTCCCATTTTTGGGCTCGGTGCCAAAATGTATAATTGAAATTTAATAGCACTATTATGTGTTGCATCCGCTCTCTGAGCGCTTTCTAATATCGCTACTTAGACTAGATCTACTTTAATTTGATCCCTAGACTTTTTAGGGTTCCGTAGTTTACGTCTCGGAACCCTTACAGTTTCGTCATTTCCATCCGTCCGTCTGTCCGTCTTCGGCTTACCGTTCATTAGTAAAGGTGAACCTTTGTATGGATATATATAAATATACAGACGTCGACAAATTACTCAAAATAAAATCACAAAAAACAATATGGTACCACCCCTACATGTAAAGTGGGGATAATGGGATCAATCAATAAGTTACGAATTTATTTAGTTATTATTTATTAATTTATCAATCTAATGTGTTATAATATTACACTAATAACCTACAGTATTTGTGATATACAGTAGAAAATAGAATAAGTTGGTATAAAAATTTAAATTACGTTGCACAAAATTGTAAAAATTTCATGATGCTGGCAACCCTTTGCACAATGTTTACAAATTTTTTAAAAATTTTAATCTACCTACACCTGATGATGACTTTGTCGAAACCAGTCATGTAATATATAAAAATTAATGAAAAATACTTATTAAAGTGGAAATAGTGCAAGAAGTCCTGTGTGTTATTACCGTGCAAAAGATGCGAAAAAGCACAGAACTGAAAGAGATGGCTAGAATTTCAATGATTGCACTTCAAATGTTTTCTCTCTCTCTTCATCTGAATATGACGTCTTTGCGTCAGTTATTAGATTATTTGGAAAAATAATTCAAATATACTAAATAATCTAAGTATCTTTGCATACTCACATGTGGTACGAGATTCCTTGTATTTTGTTTACTTTAGAGTCATAATTAGTACACTTCCGAAACACACACGATGGAATTTTTGATTTATTTTGGTAAGCACACTTCCTGTGTGCTTACCAACGTACCCTATGGTACGTAACGCTAGTTAGTGATTGTGCTCGGCGCAGACTACAAGACGTCACAATTGGGACGTATTTGAGTCTTCACAACGCGCGCGCTTATAACGTATTATAAAATATCATTGGCCTACACGCATTGAAAACTTGCGTGATAATTTAGAGACATTGTTAATAGTTATTATGAAATATTAGCGTAGAGCGTATAATGTTGTTAGTTATGTTAATAGTTATTTACTATCAGGAAATCAAATTGATAAGCAGGTTGTCTGTTGTCATAATTTGTTCGTATTATAATACTCGTAATATTATTATGATATCAAACTGACATATTGTCATTGAGTTGTATTGTGACTGCATATTACAAACAAATTGTAAGAACACTATCTGCTTATGAAATAGATTTGTTGATAGTACATAATAATATTTAATAGGTTAAATTATCATGTATCGGTATGTTAAAACAGAAAAATGGTTTACTCATAAGCGACAAATGCAAAAATCTACCGCGATGCGAGCATTATACGATTGATGCTTATCTTAATATTGTTTGAACCATATTGTATGCAACGGTATGTACCTAAATTTAAATAATCCGTTCAGAGTTATTTTCCCTCGGAATAACTATGAGAGTGGTTCTTAAATGTCGTTTATATAAGGGTCCTGTCCGAGGTAAAATAACTCTGTACGGACTGGAATATTTAGATCTAAATCTCAATATCTGGCGGCACGGGATTGCTCCCGCCAAGAAGAGCCAAGCGAAGCACAAGGGCACTACCTACCTTTTCACGAAGCGTTTCGTCGATTTTTTGAACCTTCATAACTTGGGTTTGAATTATACCAGATAAATTAAATTTGTAGGGTATGTTCCCAGTAGCAGTCTTATTAAACGTATAAAGTTTTGATTGCATAGGGATTATACTTTAGATTTTATTGATATCTAAGAACCCCTAATGACTGACTCACTGATGATCAACAAAATTATATGGTACTTCCGGATGTCCTGGAAAGCTGAAATTTTGTACGAGGTCTTATATTAGTACACAACTAACATACTAATTGTCGGAATTGGAACTTTTATCCTCCAACCCTTTTATCTAGGGGATGAAAGTTTATATGAGAGCTCCAAAAATTTTGACGCAAGAGGTCTGAAAATTGTTGTAGGGATCCGTGTTATAATTAGTAATAATAAAATAAACATGTAACTATTTATTAACAACAAAAAACACAATAAGTATTTTTAATCTTTCTCGACATATTTTAATGTACTTCATCTTAAATAGAAGTGTGCGATTGTCCCTTTATTAATTTGAATTTTACCTTTATGCATAATTCTCCGTTGAAATTACTATAGTAGAGAAATAATTATTTCAATATTACCTACGTCAATAGTTTTCCAATCCAAGCGACGAACGACGACATGAGTACTGACATATTTCAAAATAAATATATGTGATAGATGGCACTTTTAACAAAACAAAAAATATTATCATTTATCATCAAAATGATTATTAATGAAGTAAGTAAACAAGAATGTCAAAAAACAGCATGTTATAATATAAGGCAATAAAACAGTTAAGTACATTCTTTTTAGTTTTCGTAAATCAAATATTTACAGTAGGTACACTTTGAAGAAAATAAACTATGATAAAAAGCGACATCTAGGAAAACACATAGCTAATAAATATAATAATATCAATGATGTGTATTCAAGCAGTACTTAATACTTCCGACACATGTCAGTGTTTCGACCCTACATCACGCTATCAGTATGTTGTAAATAGAATACATAAAATATGTAACTCAGTGATAAATTTTTCACCGAAATATTTCAATACGAGTATCTGGGAGACCGAGCTTAGCTCGGTGTTACAGTAGTACGTAAAAAAAAATATAAATTTTAAAAATTAAAAATTGACTACAATACATCGAAATCGCGACTAATTATTTTTCAACAACGCATACTCTGACATCTGACGCTTAGTAGATGAGCCAGTATTTGAAATGGACTGGCGACTTAAGAAAAATATTTATTAAATATATTATAACAAAAAATAAAAATTAAATCCCACCAAAAACATATTCATGTTAAAATATTTGCGAAGACGATGGCATATGACTCGCACTGTCAAAAAGTTATCAGATCTCGTGTAAAACCAAGCTTATGACTCTACACGCTCTAACTCTACAAAACTAACTTTACAAACTTTACACCTTAGCCAAGATATGTGGCTTCGCCGATTCGTTGTTTCGTTCCTACAAGAGTAGTAAAACAGAAAAACAGTCGTTAAATTTTTCACCTTACTCCCAAGTACCTAAATTTAGTTAAAAAAATATCTTGACAAAGGTGTAGAGTTTGTGAAGTTAGTCTTGTAGAGTTAAGAAGTCTGGAGTCAGAAGCTTGGTTTTACATGAGATTTGATAACTTTTTGACATTGCGCGTCAATATTTTAACATGAATATGTTTCTGGTGGGATGTGATTTATAGCTGTTACTCTTCTCCTTTATCTTTAAATTTTATGCTCAGATCCACCAATTTGTGGGGATGCTATACCTACTCTATGCACGAAGTACCGTATTTATTTAAGATGTTAAAATCAAATTGTACAAACGTAAAATGTTATAAATTATGAAACTAAATATTAAAAAGGACAAGTACGAGTCGGACTCGCGTACGTAGGGATTGTTTTCTAATTATTGAGTTATTTTTGTACGAAGTTTTCCAATTAAGCTCATTTTACAAGTTAAGTCTCTGTAACTCCTGAACTAACAAAGTTATATGAGCCGTTATAGTTTTCCTTTAAGTTTATCATATGGACTGCCGTCATGATTTTTTTCAGATTTTTCAAGCCAGCGGGATAGCTATTAGAGGGGAGAGGGACAATATTATTTGAACAAAAAATGCGCTTTAAAGTTGAATATCTCACAAACTGATCTCTAAATCAAAAAATCGTCTAGTAACCTCTCAATATGTTTATAATGTATATTATAAACATATTGAAAAGACGTTACGTCTACCCATACTATTGGGTAGACGTAAGAAAAAAATCATCCCCACTTTTTATGTAGGAGATACCAAAAAATATATTTTTCGTGATTTTATTTTACACTTTGTCGACGTAGTAAATACACATATCCACATACAAAGTTTTATCTTTCTAGCACTAACCGTTTGGACTGTAAGCCGAAGACGGACGGACATGAATTATAAATAATAATAACCTGTAAAACGTCGCTTGCCGCCTGGCGGCAAGGCGGGAACGCCGATAGAAATGCATTTCTCAATTAAAAGTGTTTTGTTTGTACCACATCATTTTAAAATTTATCTAAATAATAGGTCTTTGCCTACCTATGAAATTGACATTCTGCAGTACTGGCCATTTCAAATCAAAATAATTTTTGTTTGGCTAAGAATTCTAATTTCAAATTAATTTTATTTTAAAAACATGGAATCCTTTTTCAAAAGTAGTAATTTGTTTATTGATTAGTGTTACATTTTCATCGCATTTCAATCTTTTTCGTCATCATGGATACGTCAAAAATTCAACTAATTATGGAATATGAGTACCGTCGTGGCAGCAACGCGGCACAAGCGGCACGCAACATCAACGACGTTTACGGAGCTAACACTACAAACCAACCACGGATAAGATAAATGAGGTTGGATTGGCAATGTGCGCGGGGCAGACGCGCCACAAGTATGATTGGACAATCATACTTCAACCGAACCACGCGTTCATACTTTTTAGTCGCTTGTTGATTGCCTCGCAGAACGGAGCAGCGCTAATATCCTTTGAAAATGCCGTGTTGAGCGATTGTTATGTGCAAATTAAAGAGTCAGACATCAAATATGAAACAAGAAGGAATTTCTTTTCATCGGTAAGCATAAAAACCTTAGTTTTTTAGTATTTTTCCCAAAAAACTAGTTCGAATTATGACATTCTAGGTAGAAACGACAATTAAGCCAAGAATCACAGAAAATATACATTGCTGGTGAAGTACGCAAATATTTCGCAAGAAGACACATCTGGCGCGCAATGGGTTGCGAAGCGAGCCAAATTACCGCGCCTTTCGACTCGTTCGCGTCACTTCCGCTTCGGTCGCCTCGATAGTGTAGTCAGTGATCGATGATTTATCGACAAATTATTTTTCTTCAGAATGAGTTACTACTGTTCTCGGTAGTAAAATTTTGCTAGTCTTTTTTTGCTACATAATATTTATCGACCATCGACTTCTTGTTTTGCTTTGATTTTCTAATTATTTTTGATTACAAATAAAGGTAATACGTATTGATATTTTTTTCCATTTTATATCCCAATACCAATTATATTCGCCTTTGACACAATGTTTTAGTTAGTATAAAATTACTAGTGCTCCCGTTATTAAAATTTTTCATTCAATTACCAATAGCTACAGGATGGATTACGATTTACGATGAGCCCTCGGCAAAAATAGTGGGGATGTACATATTGTACACGCGCAACCATACTTGCCCCGCTACTCCCCCCGCCGCATTCAAAAGTTAGGGCTCATAAATCGTAAATCTAACTGTACCTAAGATGATTTCAAGATTCAAGTTTGACCATTTTCATTATCGAAAATTCCTATCGACCATAGCAAGCCCTAGCGTGCGTGTGAATTTTGAGCATGTGGTTGTGTCGTAACGTTACCGACTCAACGTAGTGTGAGTACCAAATCGCAGCCCTCTGTTCTAGGTGTGATTTGTTAATTAGTGTGCGTAATTGGTTTATGTATTATTATTTCTTATGTAGTGGAGTGCATTGGTGGGTGACAGACGGCGACGCTGGTTTTCAAGTAAAAGTATCACGGTTGCCAATCCAACCTCATTTATCTTATCCGTGAAACCGTGAAACGCATCACCTGTTATTAGTTTGCTCGCTTCCGTTCTGGAAATTTCGACCTGAAAAATGAACCTCGCGGTCGTCCGAAGACTTTGGTCGACAATGACGAATTAAAGGCGATTGTGGAAGCTGATGATACACAATCTACGGCTGAATTAGCAGCAGCTTTCGACGTTAGCGTCAAAACAATATTGGTCCATTTGCGTCAAATTGGCAAGGTAAAAAAGCTTGACAAATAGGTGCCCCACGAACTCAATGATCGCCAGCGCGAAGTACGCGTCGAGACGTGCCTTGCACTGCTCAACAGACACACAAATGAAGGAATTTTGAACCGCATTGTTACCTGCGATGAAAAATGGATTCTTTTTGATAACCGCAAGTGCTCAGCAAGTTAGTTGGATCCTGGTTCAGCACCTAAACAATGTCCTAAACGAAAACTTACCCCTACAAAAGTGATGGTCACTGTTTGGTGGTCTAGCGCCGGTGTGACTCATCACAGCTTCTTACCAAACGGGGTGAGCATTACTGCAGGGGTGTACTGTGAAGAATTGAACACAATGATGGAGAAGCTGGTATATCCCAACCAGCATTGGTCAATCGCTCGTCTCCGCTGCTCCTGCACGACAACGCGCGACCTCATACTGCACAGCAGACGGTCTCCAAGTTGCAAGAACTGGGGTTGGAAGCTCTCCGTCATCCGCCCTACTCACCAGACCTTGCGCCTACAGACTACTACTTTTTCCAGAATTCGGATAACTTCTTGGCGGGAAAAAAATCAATACCCGAGAGGCAGTACAAAATGCCTTTGAAGAATCAATAAACTGCCACTGCGTTGGCAAAGATGCATTGATTGTATGCGTGATTACTTCGATTAATGCAAATAAAAAATACATGAAAAAAAAATCGTTTAAATTTTTCATACAAAACGGCAATTTCATAGGTACAGACCTAATAATATTCAGTTTTTTATGCGTATACTAAGTATTTTCCATAATTCTACTGTAAATTACTTCGGAAAATCGAACGCATCATTTACGTTCTAATTGATATTTCTTTTCATAATTAGTTTATGATTTTCTTGTAAAATGCATTTTAAATTGAACATTTTGTGAGAAATTTCATTAGAACAGTATTAATACTAGAGTCTAGGAATGTAATATATGGATAATATTAAGTAGATTAGTTACTGTGATGATTTTTGTAAGTCTGTACCGTCAAAAAAGGCCATTACCGATGGTTCATTTAGCATTGTAAAAAATTTTAGAGTTACTTTAATATTTAACATCCTGAACTGTATAAAAACATAAAAATATGTCTCTAATTATGTCCCAGTTACAGTTTATTGAGCAATCAAAACATGTACTATGTCAGCTCTTTTTCATAGTAATTGTAATTTTAGTTTTGCTCCAATTCTTGTTAGTACAAGCTGTTTTTGTATTCAAATTTGACCTACGTAATGTATCCTACGTATAACCTACGAAAATAAAGCAAATAAAGTATAAAAAAGACGAAGTTATGTGTTTCCATCAAGATTATTTTTATTAAATTAGTATTTTTTTAAATTCCAGTTACGTCATCACTTAGCAAATCACTCTTATCATGCATAGGTTTTATTTAAATTATAACAATATAATTTGGAAAATAAAAAACACGGGAATCGTGCGCTTCAGCCTTTTTTCATAATAGGTGTAATTATTTTTATATCTGTTTTTGTATTTAAATGTTATGTATAATGTATCCACATACGTCAATTAAGCAAATTTCACTATATAGAAACATAAATGTGGCTTTAGTTGAGGTTTGAATTAGTAAATTATTAAATTAGTATTTTTCTAAATTCCAGTTAAATGTATAATCACTTAGAGAATTTATTAACTAAATATATATAACATGCATAGGTTTTATTCACATTGTAACAATAATCTAATCTTGAAAAAACAAACACGGGAAACGCCCGCGTCAGTCCTTTTTCATTCATAGCAAATACTTATAGTGTACAAACAATATAACCTGGCGTTTCCACTCCACTTGAGACCGTCATCGATAACAATAGCATTACATTCATGAGTGTTTGGTTTATTGTTTACGTTGAAGTGGTTCAAGTGGAGTGTGGTGTAATTCGTTATAAATACGTGTGCTTCGATTCATAATACATAATCACTTAGGGAATTTATTATTTTTTCTAAATATGCATAACATGCATAGGTTTTATTTACATTAAAACAATATAATCCTCGAAAAATAACCGCGGGAGACGTAGCGCGTTTTTCTTTTATGGTGGCAAAAGTACCGTCACGCTCGCGGTACAAGATAATTGATTTGACATTGCTTTAAGAATAATTATATAATTAATGTAACTTATTAAATATGATGATGATGATTTTAACATATTATAAATATTTTTATGATTTTATGTTGATTAGTGGTTAGATTAATTTATATTTTGCTATGTACCTAATTTTTTTTACACTTGATATGAGTTGTAATTAACGGATTGACTTAATAATTTTCGGTTGATATGATATTTTAATTATTTTTTTAAAGTTTTTAATCTTTATCATTGTAATAGTTCCACGCCCTTTGGGCATAAGTTGTGACCTTTATTGTATAATAACAACCTTGCATTACCAATTTCTTGGAAAATAAATCATTATATTCTATAAGGGTCCGAGTCGTGAAGTACGGAACCCTAAAAACAGTATAATTTGATCGTAATTTTTTATTTCACCAATAAATTCAGAATCGCCATATTATCTATCATACATTGGCAACATTATACCCATTTTCTTACAATGTTAAAAATGACAGTTCTCAAATTGATACACCTCACACCTCTCACACCAAAACGTGACGACATGTGACGCGGCGCTTCATTTTTAAGATAACTATTAAAAAGAAAACTTTAATCCCTACACTTGTACACAAAGACATGCACAGTGGGTGACTATGAAATAGGAGACTTCAGAATACAGAATTGGGCATAGGCACGGAATTCATAATAGTATAAGGGATGGGTGTAGGTTATGGAGGGAGAAGGTCGGGAAATTTAATTTTTCATTTTATTTGTTATAACGATAATTACAATATAGATAACACGAAAAATACATTATAATTAATTATAAATATAACAAGTATTATATTGAGTTCGCCTCTACTTCTTTAGACGCAGAGAGTGCAGGCTTCATTTCCTCTGAAACAATAAATATTATATTATTATACTTTTATTAATTTAGGGTCAGTTCACACCGAGACGCGACTCGTATCGCTATTAAAAAGTGCGCGCCACGATTTGGTGTGACTTAGAGCGTTCTCACATCTTATCGTACCGATATCGGAAAACAGACCGGGAACGCTGTTATGTCTTTCGCATAAAAGCGTTTTTGCAATATCTATGTCCGATATGGGATAACGCGCCGATAGTGACAAAAACAGGTATATATTTCATATTGAAACATATACCTCTCTCATACCTTTGTAATTTATCGGCGCGGTATCCGATATAGCGGTGCATAATGGGAAAACGCCCTTAGAATGGACTCAAAGAGAGCAATTTTTAATATTTGTTCTACAATTGACTCGTTGGTCGTGGACTGTGGTCTGTTCCATTCAAATAAGTCATACGAAGGCGCTGACAGGGGTTGTTGTATTTTACATATTTTCAGAGAAATAAGTAGTGGGATATACAATACACATATTTCATCGGCTAAGGTCCAAGTCGCCCTTCGTGAGGTCACACGACTGGGATACATAAAGAGTTTGTGGATCTAAGTATTATGATTTCATATTATTACTAGATGTTGCTCGCGACTTCGTGCGCGCAAAGGATATCTCGTGGAAACCGTACATTTTTCCGTGATAAAAAGCCTATGTCCTTCCCCCGGATCCACTCTATATCTGTGCCAAATTTTATCAAAATCGGTCCTGTAGTTTCGGAACCTATTCAATGCAAACTTTTCCTCTTTATAATATTAGTATAGTAAAAGTGTACTATAAAGGATAGTGGTATCCAAATACTAAGTTTTAGTTTTATCATAAGTGAAAGAAGACAATTTATTCCAAAAACACAGCCAACAATAAAAAAGATTGTATAGTCGGTTTACGGACGATAATTTTACGCGATAACGTCATCACAAGCCGAACGCTTAGGCCGATCGTGCCTCTCTATCGCTTGTTCCGCGCTCTCGCTTGCACGATTGGCTCAGGCGGAACGTGACAATGAGTCATTGCTTTTTCGTGCATGCCGCCGGCGTTCATTGATTTATAATGACGTTATCACGTCAAAAATATTATAACATTTTAAGCTTCATAGTAGTGTTTGTACCAGGTACAGATTTTCTGCGGTCCAGGTATTTGGGGTCGTCCCACTTCCGACGGTGGGTTTTGATGAACAGGATGAAAGCGAAGTTCGTGACGATACACAGACCAGCTACCAGCAGGAACACCACCCGCCAGGAGCCTATGTTCGTCTGAAAAACAGATCACGAGATAGTATTGGCCGGCTGAGTGAATCATCTTATGGGATCAAAAGTGTAAAAGTTGAAATAATCGCAGATTATAATAATAATAAACCTTTACAACTCAAGCAGGTCCATTTTATACGAATAATTTTAGAAATAACCTTTTGGCTAAGAGACGCTACGGATAAATATGTACAACATATTATATTAAAACGAATGCAGCAAGATTTGTCTCTTAAAGTCTTGCAGTAAACATTATAATAACCAGTTTAACTTCGATTATAAGAAATCCTTGACAGTGTGTATATTTTATGGTAGCACTGATGTATAATAATTAATCTAAGTTTTACATGGTTGTCAAGAAGCTTGGCAGAAATCCACGAAGGGCTCGGCATGGACCGAAAATTATAAGGATTTGCATAACATAGGTGTTGCAAATGTGCATGCGGCCCCCTCGGTCCTCACACCTTAGGGCCAAATGGGCGATGGCCCACAGTGATACTTCGCATTGTCCTATCCCTTAACCAAATGTGACGATCACTGCTCTTGTGTATCAGACAGAATATAAGGTTTCACCTATTAGGATAGATATACTTACCGGATCATTCTTCAGTATGACGCTGGTGATGATGGGAGTCACCACGCTGCCGAAGTTGGCCACGAAGTTGCTTATGGAGAGCATCACGCCCGCGTAGTTCGGCGACATGTCCAGGTACACCATCTGTAGAGAACGAAATAACGATAGAAGCACATAACTGTAGCGGACGATTCCCATCGGTACAGTTGGCTTGAATCGGTCAAAAAAAACGGACGAAAGTTCACAGAATTAGAGAATGGTTTAAACGGATGTGCTTGTCCGATAATTGTTATTGTATTGTGTGCCGTATCTATAGAGATTTCAGAGCGCTATTGTGGCAAAACAGATTAAGTAACAGAGACAGAACTCCTTCTAGGAGACCACGAGAAGATACATAGTCGTGCACACGACGTTCACTGCGGGAGGCAGGCGTATTACTTTAACTTTTTTTGGTTGTAGGAGGAAGCTTCGTAGGAGACTCCTGACTCTTAGTAAGAGTAACTATCTAGTGGAAGGTGGACATTATATTTATTATACATCAATAAGTATAGCAAAAACTTTCAGTAAGTACAATTTTACGAGAACTGTGTGAACGGAGGAGTTTGTTACCAGGGCGGGTCAATAAGTCCGTGACTTTTGGAATAAAACACAGATTTTTTGATAAATAAATCATTTTATTTTTCAACGTAGTCCCCCTTGAGCTCTATACACTTTGTCCAACGCTTCTCCAATTTTTTTATCCCTTCCAAAAAATATGATTTGTCGAGGTCCTCAAAATAGGCCTTTGTTTGCAAGATGACTTCATCATTGGAGTCAAATCTTTTTCCACCGAGCCATTTTTTCAGGTTTGGGAACAAGAAGTAGTCACTCGGAGCCAAATCTGGAGAATAGGGAGGATGTGGGAGCAATTCATAGCCCAATTCATGGATTTTTGCCATGGCAACTGCACATGTGTGCACCCTTGCATTGTCTTGGTGAAAAAGAACTTTTTTCTTGGCCAAATGAGGTCGGTTTTTTTTCAAATCCTCATTGAAGCGGTCCAATAAGTTGGCATAATATTCCCCATTAATTGTTCTTCCCTTTTGAAGATAGTCAATGTGGATTATCCCACGTGCATCCCAAAAAACAGTCGCCATAACTTTATTGGCTGACAAACCCACCTTGGCCTTCTTTGGCGCCGATTCACCCTTAGAAACCCACTGTTTTGACTGTTGTTTGGTCTCTGGTGTGTTGTGATGGATCCATGTTTCGTCCACGGTTACAAAACTGCGCAAAAACTCCTCCATATTGTGATTAAACAACGCCAAACCTTCCTGTGAAGTTGTTACACGATTGCGTTTGTGGTCGACTTGCGGAAAGCTTTCTCATGCCCAAGTGATCATTCAAAATTGAAACCACTGAGCCATGCGAGATGCCTATGGCTTTCACAATCTCTTGCACTTTCAATCTTCGGTCGGCCAACACCATATCGTGAATTTTCGATTGTTTCGGGTGTAGAGACCTCAACTGGGCGTCCAGGACGTTCGGCATCTTCAGTGCTTGTACGGCCACAACGAAATTCAGTAAACCACTTTTTTACCATTGAAATCGATGGTGCAGAGTCCCCATAGTATTTATCAACCTTAGCCTAAAAACCATTACCGAGAGTAATGGTTTTTTTTCGCAAAAAATAATGCTTAATAAGCACACGAAATTCACTTTTTTCCATTGTTTCCTTAAGTTACTGGATAGTCTGATAAAGATAGCTGTAAAACACAAACTAACTGACGCAGCAAGTTCAAATTTTGATAGGAGTCAACTGACAGATGCCTGTTGACAGGAGTAGTGTTTCTTTTTCAGTAAGGAGGTTAGAAATTCAAAAAGTCACGGACTTATTGACCCGCCTTAGTATTTTAAAATTAAAGTTTATGTGTAGGAATGTATGACGAAAGCTATTTTTTTTAAATATTGCATGCTAACACACTAAATCAATAAAAATAAGAACAACACACACACACTACCATGAATTTGATGGATAGAATTTTGTTACACAGGTAAAAGAACATTTATAAAACTGAAACAATTTTATAAATGTTCTTAACAAAAAATGATGACCTAATTACGACTACAGGGCGACCTCTAGTACTATATTATAATGTACAAACCAAGAACCCAGAGGAGTAGAACCCGCTGAACGTGAGCGCGACGACCAGCGTCACGATCGCCCACTCCTTGTGCGCGGGGCCGATGAAGGACAGGACTATGAGACCCAGCGCCAGGCCGATGTAGCCTGGGAAATTAACACCCTTCAGTATTATCATTGTTTGCTAAAATAGCTCGAGCAAGTTCGGCAAAAACTAAAGGAACCGGTTGCTATCATAATAAAGTTTCATCAAAGTTGCTAACTCACTGTAAGTAAACGTACCCCATAATACGAGACCAGTTTTTACCCCCTACAATATTATGTTGACTATATGACAAAACCTTAATCCCCCATACCGACCTGGCGGCCTTTTAAGACCTCCACCCCCTAAACTGCATCCATAGAGGGATCGTCTTGACTCCCAAGTGCGCGCGCGTATACAGTTGTTCCGTATCGCATACGTTGTAGCCGTTGCTCCGTAGCCTACGTCGAGCCCTGCCTACGTGCCGCTTCGTGCCGATCCCGCGTTAAGTGCAGTGCATTATAAACTCTTAACAGCGTTCTTCAATACAAACTTTATTCGTTAGAATAAGGTTTGGATTGTCGACAGGCTGAGGAGTTACCCTGCCTTTGGCCTCCCGTTGGAATTCGTTCTAACGTTGGGTCACGGGAACCAGCCCTCAAAGTTTTATTACATGCGAAGTAAGTACACTATAGTGACTACTTTTGACACTAGATACGTGTTTCGTGTTTAGTTTTACCGTGTTTTTGTGTGAGCACTTTTACTATTAACTTTCTATTTACATGTAAATTTGTGTCCCGTGTGTGTAACATTATGTGACATTATTGTGATATGTCCATGTACTTATAGTATATTAGTACAATTGTACTCCAACCATGGCCGACCGTGGTTCGCGGCCGCATAGCTGCGACCGTTCAAAGCATTCTCGCGTCGGCTCCAGATCGTCGCGCAGCTCCACCTCATCGAGGTCGAGCTCGCGTACGTCCGAGCGCGCGTACCTCACGCCCACCGAGCCCAGCTTGAGCGGTACGGATACCGCTCGCCCCGGGCCATCCTCGCACGCACGCATTCTCGCGGGGGTGTCACGCCCAAATGCCCTCCGATGGCGACTCTGGCCAGTCTGGGCCACCGCCCCGCTCAGCCGATCAGGGTTCGGCCTCTCCGCCGCGCCCTTTGCGGCGCACTGCGGAGATGTGCGCCCCGCGCCCACCGTCTACACCGTGAACCGCCTCCTGTGAGCACACAGCTCGCCCCCGCCTCCTCGCCGGCCTCCCCGCCGGAAGAAGACCGCAGAGGGGTAAGTACCCTTAGTCTGGGTGGCCCCGCGTCTGCCCCCTTATCGGCAAGCATGCCCCCACCCCCCGTACCCCCTGCACCTGTCAACAAACGACAGCGGCAGGAAGTTTCCTCGGACGTCTCGCCGCCGGCCAAGCGTGCCGACCGCCCGACTACCTACGCCGCAGCGACCACAGCCCCAGCACCGACTGGATCTCCCGTGGCCTCTACCCCGAGGGCCCCCTCGCCGATGGACACGACCACGGTAACCTCCGCCACCCCCGCAGCGAACGTGACATCACCGCCGCCGAAACCTGCCCCCCGGTGTCCCCCACTCATCGTGGAGAAGCTGGAGGACTGGACAGGCCACTTCCGTCGCCTCAGGGACCTCCTGGGGCACGCCTCGCATGTGAATCCGTACGGCCAGAGGGTAAAGTTCAACCCACAAGGGGAAAAGGAGTACCGGTGCGTGCAGCGGTACCTGGCTGACCTGAGCGAGTCCACTCAGGTCAGCTGGTACTCGTATGAGCTGCCCCAGGATCGCGGATTAAAGGTAGGCATCCACGGCCTACCGGTCAACACACCCACAGTGGAGATAGCAGCTGATCTCGCCACCAAGGAATTCGAAGTGGAGCATGTGTCCCGAATCCTCGCCAGGAAGGACCGCCCCGGGTGCTCCTACTTTGTTTTGCTGAAGCGCACCCCGAACCTGGTACCAGGCATCTACTAGGTAACAGAGTTGCTCAACATGCCAGGCATCAGGGTGGAGGCCTGGCGTGGCAAGAGCGGCCCCACCCAGTGTCACCGCTGCCAGCAGTTTAGGCACTCCAGCCGAAACTGCCACCGCAGGATCGTATGCGTCAGGTGCGGTGAGGAGCACGCAGCCCCTGACTGCCCCCGACCTGCAACCGACCAGCCCACTTGCATAAACTGCAAGGGGCCTCACCCCGCCAACAGTCGGAACTGCCCGGTCTTCCGTCAGGAGGCCAGAAATCACCACGCGGGCCCCATTGCCCGCACAACTAGGACCACGAATCGGGTAAGTCACGCTCCCACAATTATCGAAAGAGAGGTCTCTCCGCCACCGCCCACCGCCACATCTCTAATGGTGGAGGCTAACGAGTCCACCCCCCGCCCCGCCGCTTCCGCCGTCCCTCCTCCATCAGCTCGGAAGCAGCGAATGAGGATCAGAATAAAAAAGAGGGCCAAATCCGGAGCGACATCCACTGCCGCCACGGACTCGGAGTTTGAACCCCTCGCTCTCCCCCTCCCCCCTGTTGAAGCCGCCCCGCCAGCTGGCGATGCCGTTCTGTCGGCCTCCCCCCTACCTCAGCGCACCCCGCGCCTCCCGCGCCAGCCCCGTGCAAGGCGCACTGCTCCGTCGGCCACTAAAACTACCGAAGTGTCCGAGGTTGCTACCGAACCGGCAAACCCTGCAGTAGTTTCCGCCTCCCTTTCCCAATTTACACCACCGTCCTCCCAACGTCGGACAAATAGGGAGGCCCCCGAATCCACAGCCCAGCTTATACAAGCTCTTTTCTTCCTGGCCATGGATATTTACTCCAAAATCGAGGCCGGGGAAGACATTTTTAAAACGTTACCAACGGCCCTCCCAGAAGGGGCCTCCCTCATAACTAAATTAATTTCCAAATGGCTCCCAACGCCCCAAATTTATTAAAAGTTGTCCACTGGAACGTCCGGGGGGTCCGCGATAAGGAGGCCTCGATTCGACTCCTCCTCCGGGAGTACGAGGTGGATGTCGCCCTCCTGAGTGAAACCCTCCTATCTCCTCCGGACCGGTTCCATATCCCCGGCTATATAGCCTACCGACAAGATTTCTTGGGGGCGATCGAGTGTGCAGAGGTCTCGCTGTCCTGGTTGGCAGAAGACTCCTCCACCAGCTCCTCCCTACCCCCTCAGTGTCCTCTCTTTACGCTCTGGGCAACTCGCACTCGGAAACCATCGCACACGCCTTTTCGCGTGTTACAAGCCCCCGGGGTTCAAATTAGATATCTCCGACATCCACAGGCTCATATCAGATGAGCCGACTGTGATTGTCGGAGATCTAAATTGTAAACACCCCGGGTGGGACTCTCGCACGGACGGCAGACGTCTGCTCGCGGACTCCGAACAGGTCGGGTACATAGTGGTGGGCACATATACCCCTATGCCAACATTAAAACCTAACCCAACATTAAAACCTAATTTTAAAAATGCCATAGCGTGTGTGACAGAATGCACAAAACCTATTTTTTATTATAATTTCCCGACACGCGAATGTAAATTGAATAATTTATCGAGCGCCCCGCAGCTTTACAAAATACCATACTCGCTCTATATTTTAAAGCTAGAAACAGCATAATTACAGTAAAATTATAAAACGTTTATTAAATGTTATGAATGTTAATGTAATTTGTTTAATGGGTTTTGAGTATGCAATCGGTACTCGGTACGTTTTGTTTGGACTGTCTTATGTTGTGGACAAGAAAGATGTATTCAAAAGGCTTAAAAGAAATACAAAAACAATATGTAACTTGTATTGCAACTATTATGATTAACTTTAATTTTACATAGCCCTCTTAAATATTTAATTCAAAATATCAACTGTTCTATTTGTATTTTACTTGAATATATTATATATTATTATTGTTTTATATAAATCTATGTCTTAGATTTAATTAAGATCAAATTGTTTGTCTAGCATAACATTTATGTCTCTAATCAGCTGTTCTAATTTGTTATAAATATATATATATCATATTTACTCTAGTTTAGTACGGTACCCATTGATAACCAGCGTTGCAGATCCGTTCGCAACATAATGCTGAATGGGAACCAATTTGATATCACCTTGATTTAATTACTGCAATCACGTTATTTTGTAAAATGTTTTGTAGCAAATAAATTTATCTTCTTTCTTTTCCATTCTTTCTTTCTTTAGACAAGAATATGTCTGTATATATTACTTATTTAGAACTAGCTTTTGAGGGCGGCTCCGCTCGCGTAAGTAAAGTATCCCTCAGAAATTCTGTATTTATTCGGGACGAAAATTAGCCTATGTTTTGATCCAGTCCGTTCAGTAGTTTTGTGTGAAAGAGTAACAAACATCCATCCATCCTCACAAATTTTGACATCATTAGTAGGAAGTAGTAAGTAGGCCAGTGGTAAATCTAGAGCCATTAATAAGTTACCTAGATTTACCACTGGCCATCGAGAGTCATCTCGTTCAACAAACAATCGCAGACGTTCTCTCGGTACTAGCTCGCTAAAACAAATAATACTTACCTATGGAGTTGAAGATCTTCCTAGAGACAGAAAGCGACAGGTAGCCTCTGTTCAGGAGCAGCTGGCTCACGTTATTGGAGATCAGCCCGCCCGACATCATGCCGATGTACGGTAGTGCTGATAGGAACGCGCTCTGTAAGATGATTGGCTAGTTGACCGGTTTATTTATTGCATAAATTAATAGTACCCTTAAATATGTGTAAGTTCTCGTAATAAATAGTATATTCAAATTCAATATTTTCAAAGATTTGTAATACAGAATTTCGCAAGTCTCGTGAAAACGCTATGTATACAAAAGTCTGACGTCACGCGTTTCTGCAGTTGTATGAAATTTATAGGTCGCCAGAACATATTTGCTAATATTTTCAAAATTATTGTGTTTGAGTTTATAGTTACTACAGTGAATGTTTTTGTAAAAACGAACGAAAATAAAACATTATTTTATACATAGTTATTTTTTTAAATACAGTGCAAACAAAACAAACGGATCTCCCGATGGAAAGCTGTTACCGTCGCCCATGGACAACAGCAACATCACAGGAGTCACAAGTGTTTTGCCGGCCTTTTAAAAAATAATAAACGATTAGATTTAGAAATTTGAAGGTACGACCTTCAAATATCCGTCTAAAAAAAAAGTCCGGCAATATTTCATAATTCACTTTAGAAATTATACGTACATTTTTTAACGAGATCTGCAGGCCGCGCTCGAGGTACGTGGGCATGTCGACGAAGAACAGAGTGTAGCTGCACGCGCCGCCGATGTGCGTGATGATCACGGCCCACAGCGACCGCGTGCGTAGGATGCAACGCCAGGGGATTCTGGTGGTCTGCAGAATATGACGTTATTATTTAGTGATGATTATGTCGACGAAGAACAGGGTGTAGCTGCACACGCCTCCGATGTGCGTGATGACGGCCCACAGCGTGCGTGTGCGCAGATTACAACGCCAGGAAATAGCGGCGCTCTGCAGAATATTACGTCATCTTTATGTGGTTACAAGATCCTTTTTGGTCGCATTAAATAGAGATTGAACAGGACAGTGCGGAATAGGCAGATCAGGGGAATAAAAAATCATGATTGATAGCCATAGTCTGAAAAAGGAATACTAGTATGAGAACATACAATGTAAAAGTTACAAAGTAATTACTAATGATTAATCTACGGTTAAACCTATTTCATAATACGACAGGCAAAATAGGAATAAATTATTAAAATAATATTGAAATCAACGAAAACTAACACGAACTGTTTAAATTAGTTATAAAATTTTCTTCCCTGGCTGCGGAATTAAAATGTAAATTGGACTTTATGAATGAAGATTGCAAATGCAATGTAAGCCCACGCAACGGTGAGACTAGCGCAACCAAATGTAACAGGAATCTGGAGCAATTTCAAATTGATTCTTCATGCTGCTAATTTATTTTGCGGTGAGTTTTATTTGGGTTATATTTTAGAGTATATTAAAGATAAGAATTGTATTATGTAATAATAATATTTTGTTACTGAGGGAAAATCAAAAGGTTCTCATAGGTACCATTTCATTCCCAACCCATTGCCCATATAGACAAACGCACCATCCAAGGCATCCTAGTAGGTATATAAATATATGTATAATTTATGATCCGAGGAGGCAGAAATACACAAGGCTTCTGTATCATGTTAATTGCAGGTCTTATCCCGCATTACCTAGAAACATGAATAAAACTATTTTTGATTACTTTCCTCTTCAGTTAACAGTCACTGCCTAATTCTTTAGGAAATAAATTGTTTATTGTTCACACCTTACGGCCTGTCCACATGCCCATTGTCCACGGCACGACGTCGTCAATGTAAAATAGTACGGTATAGCGGCACGGTGCGTTGACATGACGTGCAAATTCACGTTGCCGTATGATGCATGTCACGACGCCGGAATACCGTGCCATGTGAAACCTCGGTACATTTTGCGTTTCACAGTCAATCTGCAATTATTTTTTTTTATAACGGATAATGACGGTAGGTTTTTTGAGAAATATATTGTCTATATAGTTCCAGCCTTTTGTTTTTATTACTATCTAAATAGGGCATTGTAAGTAAAAAATCGGCTGCTGGTCGATCAAATTTCGTGGAGTGCACCAAAACCCTACCGTCATTATCCGTTACAAAATAAATTTTGTCAGAGATTGACCCTTCTTGTTGACGGCGCAGACGTTGTGTCGTGGATATGTGATGGACGGTCCTTACTCCTTTATCCGAAGCGTGCAGCTCCCTCTCGATATAGCTTCTCTCCTCCTCCGTCATGAGTCTGTGCTCTCTCGGCGTGCTGGCTGAGAAAAGGTACCACACTGCCGCAGTCCCGGTCGTGATGCCCGAAACGGCGTAGAATATGGACTTCCAACCCATAGCTGTCTCCGCCAGGAGCCCAGAGACTGGCATGGCGATAATGACTCCGAGATGACCCCCTGCAGAGGATAAAAAAATATATTTTTGTAATTTAATGCCTCTATAATATATTGAGAATAATCCTAATATTGCATTATTGATAATCAGTATGTTTTAGGGTTCTTTAGCCAAAGGGTAAGAACGGGATCCTATTAATGAGACTTCGCTGTCCATCTGTCCGTCTGTCCGTCTGTCATCAGGCTGCATCTCCTTAACCGTGATAGACATTTGAAGTTTTCACAGATGATGTATTCCTGTTGCCGCTATAACAAGAAAAACAAAACTGTGGTAAATTGACTACGTCTAGCAGTAGGGTATAGATCTGAACGGTCAGTCGGTACACTAGTACTCTGTTCAGATCCAATTTCAATTAAATGTATACAAAGAAACTATAATGATACCAATGTCACTTATTTCCCGTGATAGACATACAATAACACATTTATTTAGTGGAATTTTATCTTTTTGTTTACCTACGTTTAGAATAAATTATCGGGTCTGAAAAAAGTATGGTTAAAAGTCTCTATAACACAAAGTAAAGCAACATAGTTTACGAACTTTTTCAACTTCTTGCCATTACCCGTTGCTCTGGGAGATAAAGTAAAAGTAAGGCTACGTTCCCACGAGTGTCTCTCGTGGGTACAAGCTCTAAAAGATCGATCCTAAAGGTGCGTTTATACGGGCAATTTTTAGCAATAATTGCTAGGCAACACGGATGGAATAATTGGACTTTAAGTAAGTGGAGCGATGTGGATTGATAGCAATTTCAAAAAATGTCAGCGATGTTGCTTCTAATTGCTCCATTTATTCTATATTTCTCAATGTCGCCGATACAAATTGCCGATTTTTTTTCAACTGAATTACTCGTGTATCATTGGTTTGTCTATTTGTAACATTACGTTTAGCCCTAATCCAAAGGCGTATGTCGCTAAAATCGTACTTGTTTCCGACACTTATGTATTGTTACTTACGCTTCAGGATTTAGAATAAACTTCAAAACGAGGTTAGTTGATTACCACGGCAGGGTTCTATGACTAGTAATCATTATTCATTATTATCAAAATTTGATTAGTTCAGAAGGCCTAAGTCTGAATCAGCTCGATTCTAATGGCTCACGACACCCAAATACTAAATGGCGGTTTAAATTACACTTTTACTTTGCTAAAGGGCGTTTTGACGTACTTTTGTTGGTACCAACTTTATTTTTAGGATCTGAATAATTTTAAATCGACCGAAAATAACTTTAAAGCGATTCTTTATTTAGACTACTAAAATCAGAAGTTTCGATAAGGTCACTTATTTACATATATCTGAATGAACTTAAATTGTTTAATTTAATTAATTTGTGAAGCAAAAATTTTTAGGTACAGTATTACGAGAATTGTGCTTGGGTACGGATGTGTGTGAAATTTGGCACAGTTGAAGTACATTATGTGGAGGAAGGCATAATAGTTTTTAAAATAATGTTTATGAATACATAAAAATATTTCAAATAACAACCACAAACACTATCTCAGATTATTAACACACACTACCATGTGTTTGATAGATTCAATTTTGTTACAATCTGTCACAAAATGTTTTTTTTTTTATCTAGACGCGCGAACCTTTATAAAGTTTAAAACTTAAAAATTATATGAATTATAAGCGGCGAATTTCGACCACAGGGCGAACTCTAGTAAAAGTTGGTTCGCTAGTTAAGAAAATTGCAGGAAAATGCTTGGAAATTTATACCTATAAGGTGGCCAGTAAGGGTACGTTACTAATACATTAATTCTTTATTAAGGGCGCGGTCATAGCGGACCAAATCTGGTTCAAACTGGATAATATGCCTAAGTGCCACTTGTCGCCACTTCTAGACAACACTCTATTTGTATTTGATAAATAAAGAACACAAATTATAGGTCTCATGACAATGACATTCACTTAAAGGTCCTCCCAATTTAACAAATAATAATGAAAATAAATAATTTCACAATCTTCTAATGAGTGTCGGATAACGTTTTCGCAAGCTTTGTCGCTGCTTACATTAGCTACAGAGACAAAACATGCAAATGAGCTACTGACACTTACCAGTAGATTGTGCAACAGTTCTTCAATTAAAGCATATAGGCAATCGCGAATACGTCAAAATATTTTATATCTTAAGCGATAGCAACACTTAATAAACGATTAGGGTACCGTCTTCTCAATGAGATTTTATTGAGATGAGATTTATTTTTTTAAACATAAGTATTAAAATATTGTTCTAACGATTTTTTCTTGACTGTGTATTTGTATTGTTTATTATTATTATGATTTTACATTTTACTATTTGATGATTTTAATTCCTGATATTATTTTAATATTATTTAGATAAATGACATTTCTATAACTACCTTGACAAGGTAACATTTTGACTAACTGAATCTTTGTATTAACATTAAAATTGACTATTATGTAACTAATTGAACTTGTATTTTCTATATTAAATAATAATAATAACTAGTTGACATATTCACACCATTGTTATGGTAGGATGTGTATGACCTGATGTACCTATTGTATCCACCATTGTTAACCACATTCTGTGAAATAAATGATTTGATTTGATTTGAGAAGACCCTGAAGTTTGGGCTTGTAGGTACAGCGCCAAACAATAAGCTATTCATTATAAAATTAACACTTGACAATAAAACTTTAAGATACGGTAAATAGACTTGCCCCTAGATATTGTCCGTTTACATAAATTAGAGTTGACGCATTCGTTGTGGCCAATTTATTGTCAATATGGCGATGTGATGGCGATCCATAAAATCTGGCGTATGACCGATTTAGGTTTTATTACTTTACCGGTTTTTAGGGTCAGGTCTCACAGAGGCGCGACGCGACGTGCCATTTTAGAATAGAATATAATACGTTTATTTTTTCAACACACAACACACATTAGAATGGAATACAAAGGAGTAAACTAAAATTAGGCACATTATTATATTATATACTGTGTATGTTGCGTAATGATAAAAACTGGCCCTAGCTCATCTATACGCAGCAAGCAAGTCTGCTTCAAAGAGGCCCGATTCTCGTATTTAACTTAGGCTTTCAACTTACTATCAATTCATTATAAATTAATCATCCTGTCATCATAAATTGACCGAAAAGTCGGTATTCTACTTAACTAGTGTGGCAAAATTAAAAGCCCAACACAGTCATTTTGAAATTATATTGACTGAAATTCATGATTATCGTGAAATAAAGCGAATACAATGACAGCTGACAGTGACGTTTGTAAGATCCAGTGTTGCCAATTGTCAGTTTTATTAATGGCATGCAAAATGTCTTAAAACATTATTATTTATATTAATCTATAATATCATCTATACATATAATAAATTATATATTATAATATACATATAATAACTAATACTGTACATGGAAGATATAGGAATCTATCCTACTATACCTATCCTACTGGACGTATTTAGCTTAGACTCTGGATTAATACATAAGCTACTTTTTATAGCGAAAAAATGTACGGTTCCCGCGATATTTGTTTTTGCGCGTACTGTTATACCTTCACAATGTAAGTAGTTGGGCTGACTAGACCTTTAGTCAAGTCAGCATATCTTAACATTATATTAGGTCGCCCGTCGGCCGGACTAACAGTCTTCCTTCAGTCTTATTGTGGAGCACCTTCTTGTTGTACTATTTCTTTTATTTCTAAATCCTATTTCTAAATAATTATTGTAAGGTGTATTAATAAAGAAACCTTTTTTCTAAAACGCGATCCGCGAGGCCCCGCATAACATTGGTGGCAGCGGTGGGATTTATAAGTGAAAATCCTCGGTACCGTCTCCGAAAAACTAGTGAAAACTG
This sequence comes from Phengaris arion, assembly GCA_963565745.1. Classification (NCBI taxonomy): domain Eukaryota; kingdom Metazoa; phylum Arthropoda; class Insecta; order Lepidoptera; family Lycaenidae; genus Phengaris; species Phengaris arion. Next base: position 726,285 of record OY751446.1, on the reverse strand, counting down.
TGAAGATAATTGCTAAAACCAGTGAAAAACTAGTCAAAATCTATGAAAAGTGTTGTTTAAAAGTAGAAAACTGTAAAATCTGTGAATAAAAGCTAAAAAACTGTGAAAATTCACAATAAGTGTTGTGTAAAAGTGGAAAAGTGAGTTTCTGAAAGCATAAATCCTGTGGCGAGAATAACGCCATATCCTGTCGCAGTCCTTACAGTATCCTGTATCGCAGTCATCAGCCAGCTAAGTGGATAAACTCATTACCGAAACATAATAAATCTAAATATTCAGAAAATAATATAGGTACAAGGCATTCCGAATAACCCATTCGAAATCGGATGTTAGACGTGCTATATCGAGAGAGATTATATACACTATATCGGTGTTTCGCTGAGTCGCTGAGTCTACGTCCGTCATGCTTCTTATCTTCACCTCCGTGATCGCCAGTTCACTGTAAGTCTTTAGTCACTGTTTCTCAAACATTAAAAGTTCTCTGTTTTCCAAACTTTATTTTATATTAGGCATATTATTATAGTAATATTACTGTACTGTAATCCTCCTCGTCTAACGTTAATGTCGGCACCAGGAACCAGTAAACCAGCTGAGACTATTAATCTTCCAATAATGCCAGCTGTAGAATTAAATATTTTAATTAAATTTATCGGAAAGTTCGATGGGAGTAGAGATAAATTAAATCCTTTTTTAAGTAATTGCAACAATGCACTAGGGTTAGCTAACGATGAGCAAAAGAAAATCATTTTTAAATATATATTAAGTCGGCTAGAAGGTCGCGCAGAGTCCGCCGCTAATATTAAAGAATTCGACGACTGGAACCAATTAGAAGAGTTTCTAAAAACACAGTTTGGAGAACGAAAGCATTATACACATCTCCTAACCGAACTCCAAAACAGTAAACAGGGTGTTAGTGAGTCAGTCAATCAGTTCTCTCTCAGAGTTGAAAACTGTCTTAGTAAATTACTCACCGAAATTAATGTCTCAATTCCTACTAAGAAAAAAGGCGAACTGAAGGGCCGAGTTGCTGCAATGGAAGATTTGGCGCTTCACACTTTCTTAACAGGATTAAATCCAAATATATCCACAGTTGTTAGATGCCGCGAACCCAATGACTTAAATGAAGCTATAAATATAGCCATATCCGAAGAAAATATTTACCATGCTACTAGGAGGTCATATACAAACTTAAATAAAAACCATTATAATAATTGCGCATCTAATAATAGCAATAACTTTCAACCCCAGAACTCGTTTAATAATAATAACAAGAAGGATCAATACCCGCCGCGTCATAATTCAAGTAATTTTACTACACCTGTATGTAGATATTGTAAATACCCAGGACATACGATTGAAAATTGTCGTAAACGTCAGTATAATAACAATCGGATGAGGAATAATAATTATAACAATAATTCGAGGCCGTCTAGACCAAATCCAATTCACTTTACTCAAGATTTTACTAATTCTCACAGGACTGACGATAATAATATCACCCAAGACAACTCTTATGACGAAGTTGATAATTTAAAAAACTAATTCACGTCTCATTTGGGCGTCGTGTGAGACACAAAAGTGTTAAAATCGACACCGACCAACGTAATAAATTTTTGATTTCTGCTAAATCATTAAATACTAAATCCTCTGAATCTTTTAATACTAAATCCATTGAATCTTTTGAAAATACCAAATCCTCTAAACCTTTTAAAAATACTATATCCTCTGAATCTTTTAATACTAAATCCAATAAATCTTCTGAAAATACCAAATCCTCTGAATCTTTTAAAAATACTAAATCCTCTGAATCCTTTAATACTAAGTCCACTGAATCTAATAACACTGAGGCTTTAATTATTAATAATTCCAAGTCCACTGTGCCCACTAAACATAGTATACCCTCTGAATCTATAAATAATGCTATATCCACTGCGTCTATTAAAATTACTAACCCTGCTAAAAAACCCACTGAGTCTTTTGGAAATTCTAGATCTACTAAGTCCTTTATTACCAAATCCGACGGATCTTCAAAAAATTCCGAAACTACTAAACCCGAAATAAGTGAAGCCGATCTCTTAGAAATATATGAAATTAATACTAACCATACAAATAAAACACTGCCGCATGTATTACTTTATACTCAAGTCTCTGACATTCCCCTAGCTCTCCTAGTCGACTCTGGTTCTGCTATTAGCCTATTAAAGAAAAATGCTGTAATGAAATCACAAAAACTCATACCAGAACAAATTAAAATAAAAGGCATAGACCCTGGAAAGGAAGTAATACATACACTTGGTCATTTCAATCTAAATTTATACATAGCTGATAATTCGAATCAATTTATTTCTAGTAAATTCCATGTAGTAGAACATATTGACTTACCTTATGACGGCATTATTGGCAGTGATCTCATGAATTTGTTTCGTTGTAATATTGACTACAATCGCGATATCCTCAAAATAAAAAAATATGAAATTAAATTAAATTTTTACGAACCAACTTACCTTATCCCAGCTCGTACAGAGACAATCATCGAATGTTCTGTTGTCAACCCTGAATTGAAAGAGGGTTTAATAGTAGACCAAAAATTATCTAAGGATTTATTAATTGCTAATTGCCTCGTAAAAGTGAAATCCAATAAAAGAATAAATTTATCCGTCGCAAACATCTCTGAATCTCCAATACATATCAAATCAAATTTAAACTTAGTACTTTTACCTTATAAACCTAATGACCTTAATAATGAGAATTCTCCGATATCCGTTAATTCTGTTCACACTGTATCATACAAAAATAGTTTTAGACGCACCCAAGAGGTTTTAAATCAATTACGAATATCTCACCTGAATAAAGAGGAAATAAACGCTCTTTACAAACTATGTTCTGACTATTCTGACATCTTTCATCTTCCCGGAGAACAACTAACTTACACGAATGCAATCCAACATGAAATTAAAACTGTATCCAACATCCCAATCCACACTAAAACCTACCGTTTTCCGGAAGTTCATAAGGAGGAGGTAAACAGACAAATTAACGAAATGTTACAACAAGGAATTATAGAACCTTCATCATCTCCATGGTCGGCACCCATATGGGTAGTCCCAAAAAATTAGACGCATCCGGTAACCGCAAATGGCGAGTTGTTATTGACTATAGGAAATTGAATGATGTCACGATTGGAGACTCCTACCCCATCCCAAATATCACCGAAATCCTAGCACCTAGGCAAAAGTAGATATTTTAGTACCCTCGACCTTGCTTCCGGCTTCCATCAAATTAAAGTTTCCCCTGAAGACTCAGTCAAAACCGCATTTTCCGTCCCTCAAGGGCACTACCAATTTAAACGCATGCCATTCGGGCTAAAGAACGCGCCCTCAACATTTCAACGTCTTATGAACACCGCACTTTCTGGGCTTCAGGGCATGCGCTGTTTTGTATATCTCGACGACGTAGTAATATATTCCTCTGACCTCACCTCCCAAATCCAAAATTTAACCGCAATATTTGATAGACTCAGAAAATACAATTTAAAACTACAGCCAGATAAGTGCGAATTTCTTCGACGAGAAGTCGCCTATCTTGGCCACATTATAACCGAGAATGGTGTAAAACCTAACCCGGATAAAATCGAAGCAGTCACTCAATTCCCTACGCCACAATCTCCTAAAGACATAAAATCGTTTCTAGGTCTAGTCTCTTACTATCGCAGATTCATACCCGATTTCTCAATGACAGCAAAACCTCTAACCTCTCTGTTAAAAAAGGACGTAATATTTAAATGGGAAAATCAACAACAAGTAGCTTTCGATACACTAAAACACAAACTTACCACTGCTCCCGTTCTCTGTTACCCCGACTTCAGCCTGCCTTTCATCCTTACTTGCGATGCCTCCGATCACGCCATTGGCGCTGTACTATCGCAGGGTCAAGTGGGTAAGGATCGTCCCATCGCATTTGCCTCACGCACACTTAATAAAAGTGAAAATCATTACACGGTAACGGAAAAGGAACTTTTAGCAATAATATTTGGCTGTAAAACGTTTCGCCCATATATATATGGTCGGAAATTCACAATAGTCACTGATCACCAACCCTTAAAATGGTCTTTTTAACCATTCTAATCATAATAGCAAACTCCAAAGATGGCGCTTACAACTAGAAGAGTACGAGTACGAAATAGTCTACCGCAAGGGTAGGTTAAATTCGGCAGCCGATGCCTTATCGCGCTATCCAGTCAACCCTATCTTTCCTGACGACTATGATGCACAATTATTCCCTGAACTAATACCTCTGAACCCTGTTGAAGATCCCCTTGACTCTGTCCCTTCTCCAAATAATATATTAGAAGAAATAGGTACAGCCCCTCCGAATCCCGAACAAATACATAACGAAACTACTCATCAAGATAATAATAATGTCGACAATAACGTCATCCCTGAAAATCCTAATACGTTACCTCAAATTACAACATCACCAATACCTAATTTGTCATTTGAAGACATTCTATCTCCGTACCCTCCGTATGCTGGCGTTGACCCCGAAAATATTATTCCATCACCCAACGATAATCTCTCGGACATCGGTTCTTTAGGTCCTAATCCACGAAGTTCTGATATAGACTTAGAATTTGATAATATATCCTTACATTCACCTACCAGGATCTCTATACCTACGGCTTCGAAAGAACCGCAACCACCACCTGTAAATATAAATAGTAACGAAAAATATTCTCAATTCCTGAAAATAATCGCGGATAAAAATATAAGTTTTAACACTAATATTATTGAACATAATGAAGCATTACTTAAAACCTTCTGTTCACACATTCTTGTGCCAACTTCTATTGATCTCGATGAAGCTAATCCTTATATAAATGATATCTTATCGTACTTTCCTAATAAAGATGAAATACTACAGAGTGAAAAAGAACTACATTCATATAAGAAAATAGAACATAATACCAAGAATTACTACTTACTCTTTACTAAGGTACATCACTTTGAAGAAAGTTCTTACCGCGATATTTTTCAGTCTCTGGAAAAAATAAAAAATGTATTAGTTAATTCGTCTATCATAACAGAAATTGCTATATCCGATTTCAGAAATCCTTTTGATAAACACGCATTTAGTAAAATATATAACATAATTACTTACCTATTGCTCCACTCTGACTCCAGTATTGCTATTCACATATATCATAATAATATAATGTATCCCTCGCTTAGCGAAATTAAAACTATATTACGAGAAAATCATGACTTACCCGTTTCTGGACACCTCGGTTCTGTCAGAATGCTGAATAGAATTAAGGAAAAATATTACTGGAAAGGAATGCGTTCAGACATTGAAACATACGTTAAGAATTGTACACAGTGCCAGGAGAATAAAGCATTTAGGCAAATTAATCGAGCACCTATGCAGATAAGTACAACGTCCACTGCTCCCTTTCAACGAATAGCTATCGACATCGTAGGTCCCTTGCCAGAGGCAGGTACTGCTAAACTTAAATACATTATGACTTTCCAAGACGATCTCACGAAATTCTCAACAGCTTATCCTATTCGATCAATAACTGCGGAAGAAACAAGCGACTGTTTGATCCATTTTATTTCTCTATTCGGCATCCCTAAAACTATTTTATCAGATCAAGGTACTAATTTTACAGCGGACTTATTTAAGAAAACTTGTAGTTTTTTAAAAATTAAACAAATTTGGTCAACTCCGTATCACCCGCAGACTCAGGGAGCGCTAGAACGCAGCCATTCAACCTTAAAAGAATATCTAAAATCATTTACTAATCAAAGTCAAGATAATTGGCCTCGCTACGTCTACACAGCCATGCTCACTTACAACACTAATGTACATTGCACAACGAAATACTCACCTTATGAACTTCTATTCGGACATAAACCTTTTCTCCCAGATTCGATTTATAATCCTCCTCAAGACGCTACCTATCCCGAATATCTTAAGATGCTCCAACATAGATTAAAACTATCTCGCGATAAAGCAATCCAAAACATAGTCCAATCAAAACAAACCTCGAAAACTTATTATGATAACCGTTCTCGACCAATTACGTATAAAGTAGGTGACTATGTGTACCTTAAAAATCACCTTAGACTCAGAAAAGCTTTGTCACCCCAGTGGAAAGGTCCCTACAAAATAGTTAAAATACATGGCTATAATACACTATCTTTACTAATAAATCGTAGGCATGTGAAACATCACTTCGACGAAGTTAAACCTGCAAATATACCAATAACATAAATAATTCACTAATGAAGTAGTATCAACTTAATTCTTTATAAATCCACATATTAAATAATTTAAATTAAATATATACAAAAGTTATCGACTAGTTCTTATGATGGCATTACTAATACTAATTACATCTAATTATTAAACATACATAATATACTATAGTTAATTCCTTATAAAAAATAAATATTATATACGACATTTATTTTTCAGCGTTATTGCACTAGCGCAACAGGATTATGTCCAAGCAATTACGTCGAGTCCCGGAATATATTTTGATTATTTAGGACAACTCAAAATAAGAAGAGCTTACCTCGATACCATGATACCAGTTGACACATCTTATATCGGGCCACACATTGAAAACGCTAACTCTATTCTAGGAACTGTTAGATATTTATGTAAACAATATGAAGCGTTAAATGATATCGAATGTCATAGCATGTTAGAACCTATAACAGCACGGTATTACGACATAGTCAAGGAATATGATTCAATATCACATCTTATGTCTAAGGGTAGCAAACGGTCAGCTTGGTTTGGTGGCATTGGAACTGCTTTCAAACATATTTTTGGAACTTTAAACGAGGACGATGGAATTAAATACGATAAGGCGATTGAAATTGTAAAAAAATAACCAAGGAAAACTGGCTTCCTTAATAAAACAAAATATTTTAGTTACTAAGTCTACATTAAATTCATATAATAAAACTTTTCATGAAATGAAAATTAATGAAGCTCGTTTAAATAATGCTATCGACAACCTCTCGGTAAACATCCGTAATTTAAGTAATGTGTCAAATCATTTAGTTATTATAACTAATATTAACTCTATCCTTAACAGTTTAGAATCAACGCTTTTAACTTTGTCTTTTCGTTTAGAGGACTTATCAAACGCTATCGCATTCAGTAGTCAAAACATCCTGCATCCATCGGTTATAACGCCGAGTCAATTATACCGAGAACTTGCCGAGAATCATATTCACCTGAACAATGATGTCGAGTTTCCTGTAAATTTAGAATTAGATTATATGTATCACCTATTGAAAATTTCAAAAGTATTTTGCTATTACATAAATAGGAAAATTATATTTGTACTCAGAATTCCTGTAGTCGCTCCAGACGTATTTAATTTGTATCATAGCATAGCTTTTCCGATACCCTATGACCCGGAAAATCCGGACACTTATACCACCATCATACCTAGCACTAAGTATATCGCAGTGACTAAAGACAAACAACATTTTTGTAACTTGAGTGACTTGGACGAGTGTATCACTATCGATCCCCAAACCTTAATATGTGACGTGATGAATATATACTCTATAAGTGAATATCCAACCTGTACAAGTGAACTATTATTAAAGGTTATGAGAAAACCTCCCACACAGTGTGAAACTAAGTTCATTTATGGACACTTAAAAATTTGGAAAGCATTAGCTAATAATCAATGGATTTATATACATTCTGCTCCGACACAATTATCCATAGATTGCCAAGATCAGTCTGAAAAGGTTATCACCCTACTGGGTACTGGGATTGTGTCGCTTCCCGGCAATTGTGTCGCATTTACTTCTAGTACTAGATTAATTCCTAATAGTAATAATTTTGTGAATTTAACTATAACCCCTATGTCGTCTGATTACAATTTAATCAATGACTCTTGTTGTAACGTAAACAAAATTTTACAATTACTATCGTCGAATAATGTGCCCCCTATATCTTTAATAAACACTGATTTAGACGATTTAAACTTAAATGATCAAATTTCAAATTCTTTAATTAACAAAGCTGACAAAATAATCGATCAACCACATATCATTAAATACGGGACACACTATTCTAGTATAACTCTATTTTTAATTGTTTTAGTTAGTAGCTTTATATCTTACAAGATCTGTAGATACACTTTTATCAATAAATTTATTAACTCTTGCAAGAAGACGGAAGGTCCAAAATCACCAGTCGAAATAGAACTGGATGAAGATATAATTACTACCCCGCCTAAAATTAGAATGCATTAAATTTGGTAAAGTTCGATTTTTAACCCCGAACTTTACACTCAACCGGGGGGTTGTTATACCTTCACAATGTAAGTAGTTGGGCTGACTAGACCTTTAGTCAAGTCAGCATATCTTAACATTATATTAGGTCGCCCGTCGGCCGGACAGTTAGTCTTCCTTCAGTCTTATTGTGGAGCACCTTCTTGTTGTACTATTTCTTTTATTTCTAAATCCTATTTCTAAATAATTATTGTAAGGTGTATTAATAAAGAAACCTTTTTTTTAAAACGCGATCCGCGAGGCCCCGCATAACAGTGCGAAGTAAACGGCATAACGGTTTTGAATGCGGTTTTCACTAATGCGATTTGGTTTGGTCTATTTAAAATTTCAATTCATTTCAATCGGTTCATAAATATAAAAATTATACAAAGGCTGCACTAAAAGTATCGGGAATAGAATATTTCCACTGTTCCTGTCATATTAAAATCTTTTTAATTTAAAACTCCTGGGTTTTAAAAATCGAATACCGTTTATTTATTTAAAAAAAGATTCTCGGTCTTGTCACAAGGTCTTGTCAAACTTGTTTAGTCGTTGAGAAAATGGAATTGACTCGAGAATATTCTATAGCGATGATTTATTATGACTTTCGAAGTGGTTTAACACAAAAACAGTGTGTTAACCGGATGATTTCCCCGGATGATGAAGCCCCATCCAAAACCACAATTTATCGCTGGTTTTATTTGTTCCCATCCACCACATTCTTCCTCCTCTATATTATGTTGTCCCTTATATTCCGGAATTGTACAAATCTATAACCGACAAATAAAGGAGGAAAACAAACCATGTCATAGAACATACCTGCATAAATAACACCGGAGTAGGAGGTCCTCTCGTGTGCAGGGAGCCAGCCGCCCAGCAGCGTGTGGGTGGCGGGGAAGGTGCAGGCCTGCGTCAGACCCATCACCACCCGGCAAGCGCAGACCACCGGCCAGCCTCCCTGAGGAACCAAACGCTTTATGAATCAAGCAATCTTGAACACCAATGGGCTAAATCATGAGTGTTATTAACAGGTAAAAGTTAGCGACAAGGCATGCGAATAGGAATTTGATAGGAATATAAATGCGAATAGGGTACATTGTCGCTACCTTGAAGCTGTTAATTGTCAACTTTAAGTTACGACAATTGGGTTTCAGGTTATAAACAGTTTATAATTTATTATTAGGTATAATTTAAAATTGGTCTCAATATTTGAGTTTTTAATTATATCCAATTTTTAATTATTCAGATTGAACTTATTTTTAATTGTTTAAATTTAATTTATAAGCAATTCTACACGTGCAACTGCAGGTGTGTAATGTAAAATAAAATCAATGCACGTGCTCCTGAATAACAACACCTGCATTGCAGGTGTGTTTGTCAGTGCACGTGCACTAACAGGTATCTAGGGTGAACACGACAGGTTCCCCACTCCCGACTCATAAAAAGAGGGGGGTCTCGCCGATCTCAACACTGTCGATCTCGAACGGTTTAAGTGAGAGGATCTAAACAGTGAAGTGCATTAATTTTTAAAGTTATAATTGTGAAGTGTTTTGTGAAGCTATACTTATATAGTGAAGTGATAATTTAGTGCAATAGTATTTAAATTGTTATAAATCGTAAAGTTTCTAATTTCATTACATTCAGCAATATTTACATTCGAGTTTAAAGAAATCATTGTCACGATTTGAGTGATTCTTATTTTTTTTATATACTTTTTACTAATATTATAGTTTCAAGTTAGTACTAACTTCACCATTTACTATTCTTAAAGATTAGCCAAGGGTTTCAGCGAAATATTTATATAATATAATGTAGATTACTAATAATATATTTTGTAACGTATCAACATTGATTTATTAGCTACCAATAGCAGAACTAAACGTTACAGTTCCATGCTAATTGAATACGGATATAAAATAATTAACAAAAAAGACGCAACATACTGCACACGCGAAACAGCAAATCCTAAACAATTATAGATCATGTTGCAACTAACCTGAAGGAAAACAATTTCCATTTCGCACTAATCGAGTCCACTTTATGTCGAAATGACACATATACAACCACCAAAAACACAAAAAATTCAATATGAAGCTATTAACTACAATAATTTATATAAAATTAGTAACAAAACTACATTTCATATTATTAACTACGAATTTACCTGCATCTAGACCAATTAATCAAAGAATGATAGAAAAAAACAAAATAATAAAATTTAAAGTGATCAACCAACCACAAAAAGAGTGGATAAACAGACAAATTATAACAGAAATAAATAAAAAAAACCAGTTATGGAAAGAACTAAAACACCATTCAAATGAATAAACTATAGAAGTCACAGCTAGGTACGACTTTAGTATGGAGCGTTTTCACGAGACTTGCGAAATTTTGTAAACAAATCGCTGTACCTTTAAAAATATTGACTTTTTATATACTGTTTCTTCTGAGAAGTTACTAATATTTAAGAGTACTTAAGATTTATGCAATAAAAAAATTTTGCTATGTAGCCTATTAGTTTTAAAAAGCTGCAGAGTATTGGCATCACTAGAACGGAGTATAAAATGCTACAGTTATACTTATCCGACAGATACCAGGTTGTAAAACTAGAAAACCATCAAATCTCCTCAATCGCTGGCATGTGGCGTGCCGCAAGGATCGATCCTTGGGCCAATTGCTATTTTTAATATAACTACATCTCTCAATTAAACTTACACGGTCAATTCACCTTGTATGCAGACGACACTTGCGCGTTTTATTATAGACTCAATCTGGAGGAAATTATACTACTAGCTCAAAAAGATTTAGATACTCTGTACATATGGTTTTAATATAATCTTTTAACAATTAATACTTCCAAGACTTCGTATATAATATTCACTGCTAAAAACAAAAGGATTCCCAACTACATTAACCTAAACATAAATTGACAAAATCTGCAACGAACCAATCAGGAAAAATACCTTGGATTGACACTAGACAAAAACCTGACATGGAACGCACACACACAACACATAGAAAGCAAACTCTCATCTCTTATAGGATCACTTCTTCCTGATTTATAATTCTTTGGAATAAAACTTGTTATACCTCGTAGAAATACGGCGTTGTGCAGCTAAAACTAATTTAAAACCAATTCAAATACTAGAAAACAAAATAATTAAAATACTTCACCACTACGACTATTTGACATCACCTAAAACTATATACAAGGAAACCAAACTTATGAATATACAACAACTTTATATATATAACACATGCATAATCATATACAAAATAATTAACAAACTTACAAATTCACATATTATGTTTACAACACAAGACAAAATAACTAGACGTACATCTCGCCGCGCGGACCGCCTTATACTAGTTGTAAGTATAAGAACAAATTGCGGGAAAAGCACATTAACATATATGGGAGCACAGCTATACAACGCATTTTGTAAAGTTGTCAAAAAGGCGACTTTCTCAATATTGAAAAAAGGACCACCGGCTTATATGATAATATTATGCAACGTACTCGCAACTTAGACACGTCTTAATATACTTTTTTTAAATCTACCTACATAATCGGGTTAACATTAATTTAGCTTTAACTTTTTAATATTATGTTCTCATATAAGTGAGTGTCTTTTTGAGAATAAAGACCTTTAAACCAACGTTTAAAAATAAATGAAAAAGTAGACCAAAAAACTTTAAAATCTTTGTTTGTAGAACAAAAACATTTTAAACGAAATATAATATTTCATAAAAGCTATAAAAATAAATACATGTTTACGTTTTTAAACCCAAATCCAAACCCAAATCTAAATTTATCGGTTTAAAAACCCAAATTAATAGGTTTTTAAATTATTATATACTTTTTGTTACAACAAGAGAAAAATATTTAATTAATTTATTTTATTTAATGCATAAAGAAATAATATAATATGTTTGATTTCAAATAAGGTTTTTTACAACAAGTATTTTGATGATATATAATTTATTCTACTCTTCTAAAGATAAGTCTTTATAATGTTTTGTCGTTTAAGGTAAAAGTTAAATAATAAACGAAATAAAACTAAAATCGTTAAAAGACACTAAAAAAACTATCTTGATAAATTGAAAAACTGTGTATAGAGACCAAATAAGCTGTCTTAGAAAACCAAAAAAATCTGTCGTAAAAAACGAAAACAGACCACGGTGACCAGTGTGGGCAGCAGGCCGCAGATGACAGAATTGATGAGTAGCGCCACCAGCATGACGGGCTTGCCGCCGTACCGCTTGGACAGCATGCCCGCGGGCACCTGCATCACCAGGTACCCCCAGAAGAAGGAAGAGAGGATGTACCCCTGCGTATTCATGTCCCATTCGTATATCTGCAAGTATTTAAATAAATTCGGTGTCAATAATTTTAAAATTCTTCCCGAAGCCTTTGGTTATGCTTAGATAAGTCATTATAATTTTGTTATATTACGAGGAAATTATAATCTTTAAGTTTGAAACCATTTTCAGGCTTTATAATGACCCAAACTTACAGGTGAGGTCGCGCACTGTAAAAAGACAATACGCAGCAGAAATGATACTTCATTCATCATTCATCAAATTTACACCTAAGGCTATCTTGGTATTAAGCCGTACTTTAGAAAGTTAAGTTGCTTTGTAAGATATATAAGTAGCTTCCGATAGATCACGTTATATCGATATCGTGACGTGACACGAACTTTAAATTTCACTCTCAATGCTACTACTACTACTACTTCAAAAATACAAAATGGCAAAAATTCAGAAACGGTCCAATATCAGATAAACATAATATGGGGATCTCCACCCTCGGATCTCTATTTAACGGATTGACTACGTTCTACCAACCATCTTATATACAAATCCCATATTCAAGATTTCCCTAGTAAACTACGCGCCATGAACAGCGCCAGCATCGTCCGGAACATACTACCTGGTGGTCCGGAACATGCACACTACTCACCGTGACGCCGGTGTCGTTCCTCCGCTTGTCCGTCATGGCGAGCACGGCCACGCCCATGCTGCTGCGCGCGATGAACAGCGCTAGCATCGTCAGGAACATGCACACCACCTGGATGTGGCGGATGCCATAGCCGAATTCTAGACCGGAAAAATTAGTTTGTTACAAAAGGCAAAAAATATGTACATAAATAATAATAATGTTGCCGCCCTTAGACTTTTTAATTTTGCCGCCATTTCTCAAGTTCAACTTTTGTTTGCCAGACTCTATTTTTTTATATAATAAATATAAATAATGAAGTATCAATATTAGTACTACATCTAAGTGCCTTTACCTTTCCAAGTCCAATTTTCCGTATTTCCTGCTTAAGATGTACCTTTTACTATTTACTACAATGATTTCAATTCTAATGATGGACTATTGGCATATGATGATGTACATTTGACAGAACAAATCTTTATACAAGAAAATGTTATGTTATGTTATGTAAATGTCATGCCATCTTGATTTTAGAAGATTCTGTCAAGTATGGACTGGTTATACTGCGGAAAGCAAATGTTGCAATGCTGTGTGTGGATAGTCACACTTAAACTGCTCTACTTTTGGAGCAATCGAGATTAGACATTTATCATATTGACACTTGGACATTTACCTTCCGCAGTATAACCAGTCCACACTTGAAAAACTGTTTTTTGTCTCGAAATGCCTCGTCTATGACATACGTGGTGACGTCCACTACAGGACATAGGCCTGTATCCACCGACTCCCTGAAAATTTTCTCAGGTCGTCTGTCCACCTGGTGGGAGGCCGTCCTACGCTTCGACGTCCAGTTCGTGGTCTCTACTCGAGAGCCTTTCGGCCCCATTTAATACACATAGGGGCCCCAGGCCCTTATGATATACATATTATTATAGGTATATAATAATAATACCCAAATATCTATGGACGCTTCACACCACGTCAATGTGGACCCGTGGTCAGTATCCGAAAAACTTGTGTTACGGGGACCACACAGCGGGAAGTTTATTTAGTACTTTTTATACTATAGGTTTTATACTATACTCGAAACACATATAAAAGCAAACAAAAAATAACAAAGACGAGAGAATGGATGCCATGTCTGAAAAACAAAAATGGCATGAATACAACAAATAGAAAGAGTATCATAGAAACTGCTACAGATTATTAGAAACTGCTATACAAAAGTACTATAAACCAACATAATAGACTAGTAAAAATAGCATCTACAATACAAAAGTACAAAGTACCACAAATTATAACAGCAGAGATAGAAAGGGCCATCAGAACACAAAAAAATTGTAAAACACACTAAAAAGGAAAGTATTTAATGTATGTATACTACCATGTCTAACATAAATGGTTGCCAGACTTGGAACCTAACAAAAAAACAAGCAGAGAAGCTAAAAGTATGTCAAAACAGCATAGAAAGGAGTGTATTGGAAATAATATGAAAACATAAAGTATGACTCGATAGTATAAAGGTAAAAACAAAGCTTAAAAATGTAAGTCTGTTACTGTTTGGGCCGGACATTTAATGAGGCATAAAATCGAAAAGTGGACAAACAAAATAACAAATAAAGTACATAGAAAGAAGGGCAGACAATATTAAAGATGGGAGGATGATATAAGGGAAGTAGCAAGACTGCCATGGAAAAGGAGGGCAAGGGATAGGGAAGAATGGAAGTCGCTCAGGAGGCCTATGTCGAAAGACAAGCTACATACAAAACTCTTGGATGTAGCAAAAAAGGCTAGTAATAATAATAATAATATTATATATACATATTTTTTTTTATATAACATGTATTTAATACACAATACTTAATATCCCAGGAACATTGAAAACTTTTTGTTCCCTAAGCGGGATTCGAACCCGCGACCTCAGGCTTGAGCGCCGTCGCCCTAACCACTTAGCCACAGAGGCCGTCGATTACTTACTAGTTACTATTAATATAGATTTCAGAAGATTTTGTCAATTACATTACGCAGACCAAAATATCCAAGTAAAATATCCAAGAACTAATAAATATTAAGTGATACAAATAAGTACAAGTTACAAGAACAATACTGACACAAAAGTGAATAAATATTAATTTATTAACAATAAATCAGTGCTAAATAACCCAAACTTAACTTAATCAAGAAAAACATATACATATAAAAGTTTAAATCGAAAGTGAAATAAACAGTGAAACAAAGAACATTCGAAAAAGGACACATAGAGGACATTTCAAATTCAAATAAAAACATATATATATATATAAACTATTCGCCCAAAGAACTTAAGTCTGATTAGCACAGTGTGACCGACCGATACTGGGCTGACAGATACAAATTCCTGGGTTCGAATCCAAGTATACTAGTACACTTTTTGTGCTTGCATTATTATAAGTTTCGGTACATTAAGTAAACATTCACACTACAGCTGACAGTTTATTCTCTCGCACGGAGACTCAAATTTAAACACACCAGAGACATGATAACCCGGAGAGCTTTAGCCAGTGAGGAAGAGAACAAGTTGCAACGTGTTCTCCTTGAACTAAAACATTCGAAGGAATTATGTGACAAACTAGTTCAAGAAAGAGAAGAAGGCGAAGTCGAAATAAAAAACGTAATAACTAAAAACTCTCAATTAAAAAATGAACTTAGTGAACTTCATATTCAACTAATGGATATCCAGGACCAGCGCGATAAACTACAAATTATTGTAAACTCATTTGACGAATGTAGTACTTCACACGAGCAAGTGTTGCACCGTATTAAAACATTAGAAAGTGAACTACGTGAAGCTGACGATCTAATAAGTGAACTGCAGTCTCAAATAAACACCTCAAAGAAGGAAGACACACAAAGCTTATTTAATGAGTTGATAAACACACACTCTCCAAACAAACTCCAAATCAATACTGTACACTACATAGACTTGACGTGCTCTCCATCTACAACGGTGACTTCAAAGAAATGCATAAATATTGAAGACAGCCCTAGTGTGGTAACCAAAGGAAGCAATAGAATTAAGAAATACGTTAAAATTAATAAATTTATATTAAAAACAAATAGATTATATAGAAAGCAGAAGCACTGGCTAAATATTACATAACTGCGAAAAAATAATATAGCCTTGATTAATCAAACAAAATATTTAGAAAATGAACTTAACCAGTGCTTGCGCGATTATGAGAGGGAGACACAACAACTAAATTTGAATGTCTTGTCCTTAGAGGACTCGCTGAGGGATGTGTCACATAAATATGAGCTCGCGCAAAAAGAAATAAAAGCATATATAGGCTCCTTGACTGAAATAGTAGACTTAGGTCGATACAATGCTGAGCGTTTCGATTCTATAGTAAATACACAATCTTGTTCATGCAATACAATGTACTCTAGCGAAAATCCCCTTGCCCTCGGAAAGTCTAAATCGGAGGTTGTCGTGTATCTCTCACAAAAATAGCAATAATAGCAATTTACCAACAAAAACTCTAGTTTTTTCGGACTCTATAGGAAAAGGTCTTAGAACATTGCTAAATAATCATGTAAAGGGTCAGGTAATAAACTATTGCAAGCCAGGATGTTCTTACGTGGATATAATTAAAGACATACAAAATTGTAACACTGACTCACAAACCACAATTATAATATTTTGTGGTAATAGCTTAAAATTGACAAAACAAGAAATAATTGATGGGTTTAAAGTGCTAAAGAATATACTTGCTCGAAATATAATATACTGTGCTTTGCCATATTCTGTTACACTTTCCAAAAAACATAATGACAATATATATTATTTAAATAGCTTAATTACTAAATTGATATGGTATTATAGTGATATTATTTCTTTTTTTGATACTAATAAGTTTATTAGTAATTTCATACTGAAACCAGATACTTTGTATCTACATAAAAAATATTTAAGACGCATACCTACATTGTTAGCATTTATAATAATATTGTGGTTATACCGACTTTAATCGGTATTATCAATGACGAAGATTTTTGTAACAAGACGAATATGCAAAATATTCAGAGTTTAAACTGTTAAGTGCACACAATATTACTAGAGGGCTCGCACCATCAAGTTCATAAAGCGTTAAATTACTTAAAAAGCAATTTAGTCATTTCAATAGAAGAAGAATTTCAATTTAAGACAATTAATGATAATGATGTAAAAAAGGCATTTAAGATGATCCAAATAAAGAATACAGAAGACATGTGGGGTATATCAGTCAGATTACTAGCATCTATTATAGATACCATTGCACTAATGTTAGAAAAGGTATTCAATTATTGTGTCGAAAATGGAACTTTTCCGGAATTAATGAAAGTCAGTAAAATAATACCTTTGTTCAAGTCAGGATGTAAGACAAATCCAAATAATTACAGACCTGTCTCTATTTTACCATCGTTAAGTAAATTTTTTGAAAAATTAATGCTTATTCAATTAGAAATGCATTTTAATAAGTTTAAAATATTTCATGATCGTCAGTATGGATTTACTAAAGGAAAATCAACAACTTCTGCAGGTGCTAAATTAATATCAGTAATACTTGACGCTTGGGAAAGATCGCAAGATGTTATAGGAATATTCTGTGATCTTTCCAAAGCATTTGACTGTGTTGATCACAATATTCTTACATCGAAGCTTAAATTCTATGGCATTTGTGATCATGCGTTAGACCTCATTAAGTCTTATCTCTCTAATAGAATCCAAAAGGTATCTATTGATGGTGTAATGTCATCCGGGTCATACGTCGAAATCGGAGTACCTCAGGGTTCAATACTAGGCCCTTTCTTATTTCTTGTATATATAAACGACCTACCATGTATGATGGATAGGTATGCTGAGGCTGTCTTATTTGCTGACGATATATCACTGTTATTTAAAGTTGGTCGTAAGGATAGTGAACTAGTACAGGTAAATAATACATTGAGTAAAGTTCACGCCTGGTTTAATACAAATAATCTAGTTTTAAACCCAAACAAAACTAAATGTATGAGATTCTCGTCTTCTAATGTTAAACAAGTAAATTCGTTAATTAAAATAGATAACGTTAGAATTGAGTTAGAAAAAGTGACAACTTTTCTGGGAATTAGATTGGATGCTGGGCTGCAGTGGGGTCAGCATATTGAGTTTCTGTCTGATAAATTAAGTTCCGCTGCCTATGCCGTTCGGAAAATTCGTCAACTCACAGATGTTGACACAGCTAGATTAGTTTATTACTCATATTATTTTCATAGTGTAATGTCAAGGCTGCCAAGCTGAAGTGGGATTGGGCGGGTCACGTTGGCCGTATGCATTCCGACCGCTGGGCAAAGATCTCAACAGAGTGGGCACCTGAAGACGGACGCCGCCGCCGAGGCCGGCCTAGAAAAAGATGGCGTGATGAGCTGGAGGCATACCAGCCAGGCTGGCCAGCGGTGGCGCAGGAGAGAGACAGATGGAAGTCTTTGGGGGAGGCCTTTGCCCAGCAGTGGGACAGCTTAGGCTTATAATAATAATAATAATAATAATGTCTTACGGACTATTATTATGGGGATCAGCTGCAGACTTTGGTTCCATATTTATTCTCCAAAAAAGGGCAGTGCGAGCAATATTCAAAATAAAGACTAGCGAGTCTCTTAGAGAACTATTCAAGGAAGTAAAGATACTCACTCTACCATTATTGTACATATACGAGGTCATTATGTACACCAGAAAAAACATAACTCTCTTTAATAGGAAATGTGATCATCATGATCGTAACACTAGAAATAAGAATAAGCTTCAGATTCCAACATATAGATTAAGCAAAACTAAAAAATCATTTATAGGTAACTGTGTTAGGTTTTATATTAAAATACCAACTAGTGTAACTAACCTTACTGAGACTAAGTTTAGGCAATAAGTTAAAGGAGTTTTAATTTCCAAAGCTTATTATAAAATACAAGAATATATTGACGACAAAGATGTATGGGTGTAAGCTAAATCTGCACTCTGCTTCCGCATACTGGCTTTATAATATAATATGTTAAATAAATATAAAGATGACTTAAAATATGTACGAAAATGTAAATTAGTATAATGACCATGTTAATGTATAATAATAATAAGAAAGTGTTAAAAACAAAATTGTAATTGACGTCAAGTGTTGTAAGAACCCATTTTGAATAAATAATTTGACTATTGACTATTGACTAATAAGTTCTTATATGAAGGAACGGCGCTCCTGTACCGAAGATACAGAAACTAATGAGCTTAACTTCTTACGTGTTTTCAATGGAAGTTAAAGATTTCAAACACCCTATATAGCGGATAAATTACTACGTTAGGTGGTTGTCCATATATTCCTACACCTTACTTCATTTCTTTCTTAATTCTTATGCTTTAAACGAGACAATCTTGTATATGCATATAATCGGTAAGTCCGTTGGCATGCGTGTGTATAATTTTAACTTTGTTTGAAAATTGTAAATGGGGTGGATTCTAATTTCGTTTTTCAGTCACACAAATTTTCGTTTCTTTTTTTTCATTTATCAGAACTCCAAGCAAAGCTCGGAGTTAATGGTTATGGGGTATTTACACGAGTGCCTAAAGCCGCACGATTTCCGCAACACGGTGAAAATCCACCAGAAACTAGAGTTTTGTAAATTGTATCGCAGATCTGAATTAGGGATATTACGAAGGTCCAATTCCGGTTCCGAAAGGTCGGAACCTCCGATTGGTTTTGCACTTCCGATTCCTGTTCCGGTTCCGAAACTTTTGAATCGGAGGTAAATCGGAGGTTGGCAGAGCGATTACTCTTTCATTTATTATTGTTTTGCATTCGTGATCGAGTCATTCGTTTTGTTTATTCGCAAATCGTTTTAAGTAAACTTACGAGTTATTAATAAGTGTTGGTGTGTTTGGCTAACAATTGGAATGTGACATATTTATTTGATTTGGACAATGACACCAATAACGAGTTTTATTTGGAATTATTTTACGATGCTTACACTACAGCAAAGTGTAAACTTTGGAAAATATATTATATTCACGGAATGGAGGTTACAATCACAACATCCTTCTTTTTAGATTTTTCAGATTCAGATCTTTCATTCAGAGATTTCAGATCATTTAGATCATCTCCGGTTCCGATTTCGGTTCCGGTTCCGATAAAACAAATTTACAAACTCCGAATCCGACTCCGGTTCCGATATCGTCACTTCCGTTACATCCCTGATACAATTATTCAGATTCTGAATAATTTGCAGTTTTTAGGAGAATCTTATCAAATCTTCAGAGTTAGAAGACAATTAAAAAATGATTTTAAACCAATCTAATTATATTCTTAGAGTTTTAAATGTCAAAAACGCTATTTAATCGTTTTTGGTAGATTTTAGCTAAACTCGGATATGTGAATTGCACAAGGGTCGATTTAATTTATTCTGGTCACACTGGTCAAACGCTCAGTTACAGTCGAAAAATGAAAATGACAATTACGTAGAACTCATTAAAATTTTGAAATTCTAAACATGACATATAAATAAATTCAAATTTAAACGACTATTATAAAATATTTATCATTTGTCAATTTTGACGAAAGGTGGTTATGGTTCAGCTCACAGTGGCGCACAAATCTTAGGGAAACCGTACTATTAATTTTAGGAAATATTTTTGAGACTTGGTAACACGATCGTACTCGCGCGTTTATACTATCTACGCTTTCGTAATATATATTTACGGTGACGATTTATTTACAAATCAATATTATAATAATAATTTAATATTTATGTATTTTTAGGTTTTCAAAAATATCTTCTGAAAAAAATTATTCTGACAAAACATTGACACCACAAATGTATGTATAGTTATAGTAAAAGACAAACGCGTCACTTAGCCCAAATAAAACGCTGCGACGCGCGTTGACTACTACTCCACAAAAACCTTCCTCCACAATTCAGTCTGCTTATTGTAATAGGGTCTAGGGATGATGACTACATCTAAAATATTTAGTTCCATAAATATACTTAGATATATTTAGGCATTACTACTTGGTAAATGTAAATGTAGAAAAGAGCAATAATATTTGATGTGCAGTTTAGTAATTAGATGCATCGAAAAAGTATAAAAAAGTTTCACATTTGTTTTTGCTTAATTAGTAAACAAAACCTACATCATTAGTTTACTTACATCATATACAAAAACATTAATTTAGGTAAGTATGAACATAAACCCACAAATATCGGAGATATTTACAAAAATGTTCCTGCGGCCGTAAACTTCATACACTTTATCCTAGG
This sequence comes from Phengaris arion, assembly GCA_963565745.1. Taxonomy (NCBI): domain Eukaryota; kingdom Metazoa; phylum Arthropoda; class Insecta; order Lepidoptera; family Lycaenidae; genus Phengaris; species Phengaris arion. Next base: position 704,742 of record OY751446.1, on the reverse strand, counting down.
CGTGACGTCACAGCTAGGTACGACTTTAGTATGGAGCGTTTTCACGAGACTTACGAAATTTTGTATACAAATCTCTGTCCCTTTGAATATATTGACTTTTGATAATATACTGTTTTTTCTGAGAAGTTACTCATATTTTAGAGTACCTACTCATTTATGCAATAAAAAAAAATTGTTATCTAGTTTATTGACAAATCCTCAGAAATCAAGATGGCGTAAGTTTTTCTTGTATTAAGTTTCTTCTGTCAACTGTACGTCATAAAGCAAGCAGCATGCTATTTTAGTCATCCGTGTAAATGGGTTTGCGATGCGGCGAAATGAGGCGAATTGTCAGACGGCTCGCCGCACGGCGAAAACCGACCCGTGTAAATGGCTCATTAGGGAGCCGAAGAAGGAAGTTCAGGATATGCTCGAGCGCGTCAGATTAATATAAGGGAAGATACAGAACATATTGATTAATACCAGCGAGTATGAGCTCTTTATGTGGAGGGGTTCGCCAAGGGGAACCCGTCAGATTAGTAAAAAAAACGATCTTTCAACATGCCCCAGCGCGTCAGATTAAGATAATTTGCTAATCTGACGATTTAAGCGTAACCTATAAGGATGTAGGAGAGGAACAAAGTTGCAAAAAAGCGGTGTATGGACATTCTCGAGCGCGTCTGTTTTTTACTTATTGTAGAGGCAATTATACTAGAAAAACAGAAATAATGTAATCTTATGGTTTTCGTAAGCCGAAAGTGATCAAAGCCAAAATTTAAGTAGGCATGGTAGGCAAAATCCAAAACTTTAAGGCATGGCGAGAAATGCTAAAAGTAGTTACGTGCTCGATTTACTTCTCCTCGTATCCGCGGGTGGAACCTGGAATCCTGAAATACAGGGTAACCTAGCTTAGGCGCCAGTTCACACGCTATTGATTTTGTAATGTTTGTACCTCTGTTCTGTTCTGTGAAAAGCATTTTTATTATTATTATTATTTTAATAAAATCTAAAACTGCATCATTACATTTTTGATAAATCAATTTACCTAGCCAGTAATTGACCCGACTGGTTTTGAAAAAAAACCACAACCTGTATAATTACACCATTCGATAGTGTTGCTACTAATGAACAAATTCTGGGGAGTAATAACAAACGGCAAACTTAAGGAAAGGGCTCCTTTTCAAACGAGAAGGCTACATCTTCAAGATAATAGTCAGTGTTTTGGTCTGCGTGACTGGGACATCTTATTGAACCATCAATCTGACGAGACGCTCGAGCATGTGAAGAATTTTTATTACATTTTCAACACTTGCTGCGACCTTGCAGCACTTCCATATCGTCTTTTAGAAATTGGAGCATCTGTAAGGTTCACTGAACACCCCGTATGAAAATCTGACGCGCTCGAGCAGGTTCATTTTTTATTTTCACCCTCCCGCAAAGCTACCTTCACCACGCAAATCGTCAGATTAATATATATTTCACATCAGAGACTTGTTGGCGCATGAACAATACTATAATCTGACGCTCTTCAGCATGTCCATGTCATGGTTTTTTCTTACAATTTTGCAACCATGTGGACGCTTCCTCCACTGCTAAAAGCTGACAGCTAATTTAAACTAGAAAAGCTAAAAGATTTAGTATTTTTATAATCTAATCTACCAATTCTAATATGTTTCCGCAAAGCTCGAACATGAACACCAATAGCATTCTGGCCGCCCCCACTATAATCCCAGGTACTGCTACGAACCCTATATTTTGCTTTCATTTGTATCTTAAAAACTATAGTAATAAGAAATGCTCTTGTAATAATACATTACACAATGTAAGTATTTGATATTAATATCCAGGGGGTATTAAAACTCAGTGGTTGCCCTTTTTGTAGTAAAAGTGTTTACATTATCCTACTCATATTAATGGAATAATGTTAACATAGGACGAAACACTCCGCATAGCGTTGTTTATCTGCTAAAGAGCCGGCTGCTTGTTACATAATGGATATAACAATGTGTTTGCTTCAAATTTACTTTGATGGCCTCTGTAGCTCAGTGGTTAGCACGTTGGCGCTCAAGCCGGAGGTCGCGGGCTTGAATCCCGGCGAAGGAAAAACAGATTTCTGTGTTCCTGGGTCATGAATGTGTATTAAATATATGTATAGTTCAAATAAAAGTAATAAATATACTGCCCGTTGTTTGATACTATGTTACACAAGTTCTTCGGATACTAAGCGCGGGGCCAGATTGACGTGGTGTGAAGCGTCCATAGATGTTATTACTATTCTATCTCTAAATAAATTTACTATCCCCAGTAAACGATTCACAAATAATCTGTTGTATATAATTGGCGTCACTCTTCACGCTTGTTACGTTGACACAATCCTACTAATATAATAAATATGAAAGTATGTGAGGATGGATGGATGTTAGTTACTCTTTCACGCAAAAACTACATGATGGATTGTGATGAAATTTGGTATGGTAGTAGCTTGAGCTCTGGATTTAAAACATCGGCATAGAATTTTATCCCGAAAAAATACAGTGTTCCCGTGGGATAGGTACTGTATTTACGCGGGCGGAACCGCGGGCAACAGCAATTTAAAAATTTAAAGCAAAATTAGATATAACTAAACATTCGGTTTAAAGACGTTTAAAGAAGAAAGAAGTGGTTTAAACATTGTTTTGCCATTTTATTCAATTTGTTTAAATTTAGATAAATAATCATCGTTTCAATTTTAAATTGTAATATTACACGATGTCAAATATTACAGAAACATTAGCTGACCCAGCAAACATTATTTTGCCATCTAAATAATTATTATCACTCGTTGGTATAAAAAATACCTACCGAATATTATGCCTGCATTTCATAAAATCGGTCAAGCCGTTTCGGAGTGGTTTGGATAGAAATGCTTGTGACACGAGTAATGTATTATATATGTTTATAAATGGTGATCACATACTTTTTTCCGACACGCTCTCCCGAATCTTCATGTTTCAAATTTACGGAAATCTTACAACTTATTAGTAAATTTTGTTCCTTTGAAACCTGACGCCATGAAAACTTCGCGAGAAATGGAGGAAGCGCTACATCGGAGGTTTACATATTACAAGTTTTTTTTAATTCTCAGGGTAAATAAATAAGAGACATTCCACAAGAATCACCGGTATTCCCTTATAAATAGAATACATAATTCCATAGCGATATATTTTATTGAGACTTAATATCTATAACTAAAATTATAATCAGAAAATCCAAGTACAAACATGCATGGCACAGAAATACGCCGTCATTTATACACTTCTTTAGATAAAAACAGTAAAGGAACTTACTGACGCAAATAAAGTCGCAAATAATGAACAGGAGCAAAAACGCAAACACCTGTCCAAATACAATGAGATGTTAGTTTTTGACGTGATAACGTCTCATAAATCGACGAACACCAGCTGCACACGCGAAAAATTGTCACGTTCTGTCTGATTGTCACGTTCCGCCTGCACTGAGCGTGCAAGCGATAGAGAGGCACGATCGGCCTAAGAGTTCGGCTTGTGATGACGTTATCACGTAAAATTATCGTCCATTAACCGACTTAACAGACAACCATTCTTTGTTTCGGTGGGAATCTGTGTGAAAATGTCAACTAGGTACAATGAGGATCAATCACTTAGGAGCAAATCGGATGTTTACTGAGTACATCGTATGTGTATTAACTTACTGAGCATTTTATTTTTTATTAAAGTTTTTCTGAACGGCTGGTTTGAAACGCGCGCTTCGGCTGAATTGGTTACGATGACGACATCTGTCGCAATTCGTGCAACAACGGCTTAAATGTACTTCATACTTCATAGGTATTGCATAAGTAATCATTCAGTATTTACTAGTTTTTTTTGTCGTTATAAGTCTGCATACCCCACAAAAACATCATTGATCCTCATTGGGGAGACGACTATATTATGTAAAATATTTAGTTTAATTTATATACTCAGAAATATTAGATATGTATTACTATTTTATAAACGTAATAAAATATATAATATTAATGTGTAGTTTTGTAATTAGATACATCTAATGTAAAGATTAAACATCTTTTACACCAATAACGAATTTTATATTATTACTAGCTTTTGCCCGCAGCTTCGCCCGCGTAGCAGTGTTCGTGGCAAAAAACTTCTATAGCAAATAAACCTGCAATATAGTAATAGCACAGAGTAAAAATATATACTTTATAAGAAATTTTCACACGTACTTTTTAATTTTAAGACATCTCCTAGATAAGGATTAGGTAATATTGTATCCGTCTAAATAGCTTCTGAAAATACTACATTATTTCTAATAGATTTTAAAAGCTTAGAATGGGTATAGTAACCTATCCTTAAAATATAGACATATATGCCATCGCGGAGTTTTTGTAGACCTATAAAAGAGAAACAATCCCACCATACATTGTTTTGTTATTTATCTCCAACGGGTGAGGTTAGGCAGCGTTTTCGATAAAAGCTCCCAGAAGGCTTGATTTTTTCCGACACCTTCATAAATCTCCATAAAAATTTCCATAAAATATTAGCAAATTATTATCGACCTAAACCTTCCTAAGAAACCACTCTGTCGGTAAATGTAAACGGCATGAAAATACTTTTAGTAGTTTTTGAGATAATCGCGAACATACAAATAGACAGACTCGACTGGGCACTTAATAATCCTATGTCCGTCTCCTGGTTCTAAGCTACCTCCCCACCAATTTTTAGCCAAATCGGTTCAGCCGTTCTTGAGTTGTAAATAGTGTAACTAACACGACTTTCTCATAAATATAAAGACAATCGCTGGTAGGAAGGTAATTTGGGAGTTCTCCAAGGAAAATCAAGGTATAAGGTGAGTTTTTCATCAAATGACCAAGAACAAAATATAAAATTTAAATTTCGAATAATCTGATTTATTTTTCAACAGATGACAATAATATGACGTGTCAAAACAAAATAAAAATAATGCGTCCCACTCACAGGCAATCGATCGTTACGATCAAATTGGAAATTAATTCGTAAAGGTAAATCGTTAACAACGAACGCTTTAGTTGTTATGATAATTTATAGACTGAGGCCCGCGCCAGTCTAACTATACCTTTCACCTACACTTACTGATAAATTAAATTTCATTTTGTAGTATAAGTGTGTATAATGAGTATACCATATAATGAATATGCATAGTTCATACCCGCTATTTTCTGCGGTGGACGCTAAAAGTACGAAAACAATTACTTGTATGTGAAAAGTTTAGTTAGGCGGGCCTGGGATCTCAGGCTATATTCATCATTCATCTAAACCGATTTACTTGCAACTACGAATCAAGTTAATGTTTAAATTGTAAAGACTAAATCGATCGATCGCTTGTGAGTGGGATATTTAAACCAAAAGCACTAAGGAGTATTGATATCAACTTAAATGCAAATCGTTCCCAAACAACTTCCTTTCGCTTTTTTAACCCCGTTATGGGACGAATTTCAATAAACTATGATACACTTATTCCATCAATTTTATTGCAGAATGTTTGTACAAAATATGAAGTAGATAGGACCAAGGAATCACGTTGCCCCATACAAACTATCCCCTCCCTTTTCACCCTCTTAGGAGTCGTATTTCGGAAAATCCCTTCTTATCGGATGCCTACGCATGACAAAGAGCATGCCCTGCAAGTTTCAGGTCACTACGATGAGCGGTTTGGGCTGTGCGTTGATCCGTCAGTCAGTCATTCAGGACAAAGGATTTTATATGTATGGATTGTTAGGTACAGAAAGTTTCTTTTTTCTAAATTAGTAAAAATACCTACATTATTAGCTTACTTACGCCATGTACAAAAACAGTCATCTTAAGTATGAATTTAAACACACAAATTACGGAGATATTACAAATATGTTCCTGCGGCCTTATATTTCATATACTTTTAATAGCAATAATTATCGCTTATTTATTTAGTTCCTTTAAAATTTTATGGGTTTTCTAATCGTTAGATCAAATTTAAAAGCTTTTGTTATTCAAATTGTACAACTGTCAATTATTATAAATTGCAAAATGTTAAATTTAAACATAAACTATGTAACTACTCGTGTAATAATCGCATAATTATTTGGCTCGGATTATGATTTTACCAAAGTTAATACGTTTTATTTGATTGACAGTTGAACCTTTAAATGAAGTGACAGATAATTTGTATCTAATTAAGATGGACTGTGTAAAAATTAGCAAATGTTAATATATAAATATAATAAATTGCCGTTCTGCAGTACTGGCCATTTCAAATCAACATAATTTTTGTTTGGCTAAGAATTCTAATTTCAAATTAATTTTATTTTAAAAACATGCAATTCTTTTTCCAAAAGTAGTCATTTGTTTATTGATTAGTGTTACATTTTCATCGCATTTTAATATTTTTCGTCATCATGGATACGTTAAAAATTCGAGTAATTATGGAATATGAGTACCGTCGTGGCAGCAACGCGGCACAAGCGGCACGCAACATCAACGACGTTTACGGAGCTAACACTACAAATCAACGCACCACCTGTTGAAACCTGTGAAATTTCAACCTGAAAAATGAACCTCGCGGTCGTCCGAAGACTTTGGTCGAGAATGACGAATTAAAGGCTAATGTGGAAGCTGATGATACACAATCTACGGCTGAATTAGCAGCGGCTTTCGACGTTAGCGTCAAAACAATATTGGTCCATTTGCGTCAAATTGGCAAGGTACAAAATACAAAGGTACATTGTTTTGCAAACTCCCTTCAGGAATTAGGATACACTAACGTAATTGAAATGACCATTGAATTAAATAGTAAAACTCCAGTGGTGTATAGACCATATAGGTTGTCTCATACAGAACGAGAAAAGGTTAGAGAAATGATTGATGAAATGTTAGAGGCCGGCATTATTAGAGACTCCACGTCAGAATACGCAAGCTCTATAGTTTTGGTAAAAAAATAAAAACGGCAACCAGAGGCTTTGTGAATATTAAATTCAATTACTGTTAAAGAGCGTTATCCGATGCCTATAATAGAGGATGAAATTGCGCGATCATCCGGACATTCTTGCTTTATCGCACTTGATTTGGCATCAGGATATTACCAAATACCAATATCGGAAAATTCAAAAACTTTAACGTCTTTTGTCATACCTGATGGCCAATATGAATTTAATCGGATGCCCTTTGATGGAACGGATGATGAATAAGGTATTAGGTTCTTCTAGATTTACTAAAGCTACTGCTTATATAGATGATGTCCTTATTTACGGTGTTAATATTGATGACTGCTTGGATAAATTAAAACACGTTCTTCACTTGCTAGAAAATGCTAACTTGACTCTTAATTTGAAGAAATGATAATTTTTATGTGACAGAATTGACTACTTAAGCTATGAGATTAGCTCCGAAGGAGTGCGACCTGGTAATCAGAAAATAGATAGCGTACAAAATTTTCCACAGCCAGTAAACCAACACGGAATTCGTCAATTTCTAGGTTAAGTTAGCTATTTCCGCAAGTTTATTCAAAATTTTGCACAATTATTTTATCCTTTGAGTAAACTGCTAAAAAGGGATACACCTTTTACGGGGACGGACAAACAAGACGATTGTTTTATGGAACTGAAACGAAGACTTATAACGAGACCTGTTTTAGCAATTTACAATCCTTCAGCCGAAACCCAACTTCATACTGATGCTAGTTAAATTGGAGTAGGTGGTATTCTGATGCAACGGCTTAAAGAAAACGACTATTTTAAACTTTTTATTATTTTAAGCTTTTTATAGTCGACAGACCTCTCCCGAGGAGAAAAATTTTCACTCATATGAATTAGAAACATTAGCTTTAATCTGTTGCCTTAGAAAGTTTAGGGTTTACTTAATAGGTAAGGAATTTAAAATAATTACAGATTGTAGAGCATTGCAAACTACGTTTGCGAAAAGGGACCTCATTCCAAGAATAGCGCGTTGGTGATTGCTAATGCAGGAGTATCACTGCACAGAAGAGCACCGTCCTGGTACTCGTATGTCACACGTAGATGCACTGTCGCATAATCCTACAGACTTACTAACAATTGACGAACTAGAACGATATCCTACGGTCATGTTAATAAATAATGAAGATTGGTTACTAACGTTACAGCTAGGAGATTCAGAATTACAAAGGGTTAGGGATATATTAACTTCTAAAATAGACGCGGAACAAGTTAAGCATATTAGCTACAGTTACGTAATCAAGGACAACAGGACTTATAGAGTAATAGACGGCGATAAAAATCAATTAAGATGGGCTGTACCAAAGGGAGTGAGATGGCAAATATGCAAGCTGATGAATTTGGTCATTTTGGTGTAGAAAAAACTTTAGAAGGAATCAAGGGTGCATATTGGTTTCCAAAAATGACAAAATTTATAAAAAATACGTAGGTGCATGTCTTCATTGTGCTTATGCTAAGAAACAGTCTACAAATTCCGAGGGACAATTACATCCCATTACTAAAATTGAAGACCCATTTTATACCTTGCATATTGACCATCTCGGCCCCTTCGTGAAATCAAAGAAACAAAACTCATATCTCTTGTTAATCATAAATGCCTTAACTAAATTTGTTTTTATCAAACCGGTAAGTAATACTAAGTATAAAACAGTTGTAACAAATTTGGATGAAATTTTTAATATTTTTAGAACTCCTGATCGTATCATAAGCGACAGAGGAACCTGTTTCACTTCGCGGCTATTTAAAGAGTTTTGCATGGATAGTAAAATTAAACACGTATTAAATGCTGTGGCTAGCCCTCAATCAAACGGCCAAGTAAAGCGTTACAATAGGACTGTCCTTAGTGCTCTTACAGCTCAAAACATAAATTGCGATGAAAAGTGTTGGGATGAGAAGGTGGGTAGAATTCAATGGGGCTTTAATAATAGTATTCAAAAAACTACTGGTAGAAATCCCGCGGAAGTAGTATTTGGAACTTGTATACTTGAAACTCGTGATGATATTACTGTTACTGACATTAGACATGAAGTTAAGGATAGGATAGATAATGAACAGGCAAAACAAAAACGGTATTATGACAGAAGCAAGCGCCCAGCTCGAATTTATAATGAAGGTGATTTAGTAAAGGTTACAAAGACTTTTTTTAAGAATGACGGACAAAGTAAAAAGCTAGTGCCTCCTTACGTGGGGCCATTTAGCGTATTTTGAGTACTAGGGAATGATCGGTATGAGATAACTGCGATTCTAGGTTTAACTGCTTGTAAAAACAAACGCAAATCAGTCATCGCCGCAAACCATATGTTACCTTGGGTTCATATTGCTGCTCTTGATGTACATAACGATGTTGATGATAACGATATAGATGAAGTTGAAAGTATTGAAGACAGTAATATTAATTAAATATTTTAAGAATTAAATATTAGGAATTTGTTTAATTAATTTGATTTAATCTGTGTTAAAGCACAAGTTAAAAAGAGTAGATTGCTGCAGATTGAAGGACGGTCAAAGTAACTTGAGAAGATCTTGCAACATAAAATTTAGAATTTACAAATCAGAGTTGTTAATAACAAAGTACTGCAGATTGAAGGACAGTCAAAGTAACTTGAGAAAATCTTGCAATTGTAAAGTACTGCAGATCGATAGACGGTCAGAGTAACTCGAGAAGATCTAGCAGGATAAAAAAGATAGAAATGTATTATTCATTATTATGTAATATGGCCAAGTGTGGTCACATTTAGAAAATGTATGTAGTCTAGTCAACAAGTTCAAAAACGTGTTAAATAGAAATAAAGTTCCTAAAAATATGTGCGATAGCTCATTCGATTCGGTATGACGTTTAGAAAAATGTTTTATATTAAAAAGGGTATATTAGCACATCAAAAATTGCTATTAACAAAATAAGATAAAAAAAAGGTATTTAGTTTTTCGTTAATAACTTTTACAATAATAATATTTAAGGAATTTTGAAAAAAGATCCTGAAAGAAAAGGAAATTTCCAATAAAAAAGTCCTAACTCCCGGAACTCTATCTATATTATTTATATATTTTTTTAACGCTGGAAATAGGGCTCCGCGAGGGCGTTACGGCATAGGCGCGCCGTCTAAAAGCCGGTATATCACCTAAAATATTTTTTTTATATTAAATAACAATTTAAAATTTGAATATATTATGGTGTAATCTAGACACTTGAACGAAAAAAACCTCGGTTAAAAAAAAAATTGTCGATTTTTCAAAAAGTTACACCATTGTTAATTAACTAATTTTTTCCAATCTCTGTTTTAATAAATTATGGCATAAAAGTTTAAATAATTGGTCTTTAAATTGTTCGCTTCGTGGAGTTCTTTTTATTTAAGTACTTAATAAAGTTATGCAAAAAAAAATTAGTTTTTTTTATTTTGTTAATTATAATTTTTTAAATTAACTAAAAATGAAATTTCTAAAAAATGTTATCAAAAAAATTATTTTTGGTTATATTTTTTTATTGATTATTATTGCTGTTTTCGCATCTAATATAGGGGTATTAATTAACATTGGAAAAAAAAATTACGTCATTTGTTAAGAAATTGCTTATAAACAAATAGACTATTTTGGGATTTAAATTTTTTTTTTACTATCTTATTTGCATAGGCGAAATGATGACATAAAAAAATATTCTTAAATAATTTTTTTTATTGTTTATAATCTTTTTTTTTAAATATTTCAATTGTTTCAATAATTAGTTAAGAAATTATTTTATTCTTAAAAATCATCATTGACCCTTTTTAATGGAATAACAGAGAAATAATATTTTTTTGTAAATAATTTTATTGTTTATTATCTTAACAATTTTTTATAAACAAAAAATAGTAACCGTTATATTTTTTTCGCAAACTTCAAAAAATTATAAAAACAACCATATATAACAGTTTAGAATTTTTTTTTTGTATTTATTTATAAAATCTAAATTTTTATATATAAATGCTTATAACAACTGATAAATAAGTTACAGAGTCGATTTTGAATTCATTTTAAAGATAAATAAATCCTTTACAAAAATGACCTGAATGTTCTTTACCGTATCTCTAATAGTTTAAAAGTTATAACAATTTTTAACTTGACAAATTATGTAACGGCTGTAATATCATTATTATATAATATTTAAGTGCTGTAAAAAACACAAAAAAAAAAATATGTGCTAATATACCTTAATATATGTTAAAAAACATTTTTCTAGACATCATTCCGAATCGAATGAGCTATCGCACATATTTCTAGGAACTTTATTTCTATTTAACACGTTTTTGAACTTGTTGACTAGACTATGAGGCCATACACCTTATCAGAATGGCCGAGTGTCCGGTCAAATTTAAAGAAATATTAATGATTATGGCAAATTTGGAATATAAATTTAATAGCAATAATTATCACTTATTTATTTAGTTCGATTTTAATTTTATGGGTTTTCTAATCGTTATATCAAATTTAAAAGCTTTTGTTATTCAAATTGTGCAACTGTCGATAATTATAAATTGCAAAATGTTAAATCTAAAACATAAACTATACAACTATAATAATCGCATAATTATTTGGCTAGGATTATGATTTTACCAAAGTGAATACGTTTTATTTAGTTTATTTGATTGACAGTTGAACCTTTAGATGAAGTGACAGATAATTTGTATTAATTAGATGGACTGTGTAAAAACTAGCAAATGTTATTATAAGAATGATATAATTATGTAATATTTATTAAGGTTGTGTTAGGTCTTTTCTAGTATTGTTAAAATAAAACTACATTTATTCCTAAAAGGAAATTATATTTTACTTCCTTCAAAGAGGTAAACACTGATAACAGTTAGAGGGAATTGAAAGGGATATTTTAGTTTAAAATAAGGGGTTTGAGTCCTATGAGGATCAGTTCTAGTATCAGCGTAGACCTCGGCAGTTCCTATTGGTAAGTCATTAGTCTCGAGGTTCTTACATACTGATTATTATTGTTGTGAGAATTTGTTAATTAATTATATACATAATAGGATAAGATAAGACTACTATTACAATAACTATAACTAGATTTCATATGTGATTTATTGCGAATACATTTCTGGGAACACTTTATAATAAAAATACTATTTGTGTGATCTGCAGTTTTACTACATAATAGTGATGTCACAGTTAGGTACGACTTCTGAGAACTTTCTCATATCTAAGAGTACTATTCATTTATGCATTAAAAAAATTTGTCGTCTAGCATATTCAAATAGCATCAAAATAACGCGCCTAGTGGCAAACAATGTAGTTAAGTTGTTCTCGGCGCGGGCGAGTAGTGACCAAAACTAGCACTCCGCACACTGACGTCCGTGGATCATATTATATTATTAGAGTGTGACTTCTAGTGGATGTCTGGAGGTTACCTCTTTTTTTAAGTTGCCAATTTTACCGGATAAGCATTCGTATTATATTTTAGATTAAACAGAGGAGGGAGGAGGAGGAATAGAATTTGGAGTCTTTGTAACGAATTCTGTTTCATATAGTCATATATGGTTTTTTACCGACTGCCGGAGAATTTAATAAATGTTTTTCAAGCGTATGTATTTCAGCATCTCTTGCACGACGGTGCAGCTGTGTTGCTATGTGTACTTTTTTGCTCACGCACTTCCGGTGTCTGCGAGTGACACGATCAGCGACAGACATTGTAAAGCATGACCGGAAAAATAAAAAATCTCGCCATGTTGCGGGAAACCACGGCACTAAAACGAAATGTCAAATGTTTGAGATTTAACCAATCACATCCCAGCCATTCTTAGTGTTGCTGCAATTAAAAAATGAAGCGCCTCCAGTGCAGGTTTTTTATTTTTCTGGTCAGGCTTTTCTTCTGAACAAGACTTACCTGAATCTCATAACTTTTTTGTGTGGAAAATGCGAAGAAGCTGTATCTCCTTAAGCTACTTATCTTTCAAGATAGACAGTTGGAATTTCCACAGATGATGTGATTTCTATTGCAGCAATAAAAACAAATACAAAAAACATAATAAAATAAATATTTAAGTGTATTGATTTGCCATACAACAAACGTGAATTTTAAGCCGTTTTGTACAGAAACCTTCGTGTGCGAGTCAGACTCGCAAGTGGCCGGTTAATAAGAGTTAATATAGTAGCGGTCGGTCACTAGTGCCCTTTTGTTTCACATAGTCATCCAAACAAGTCTAATTTCAGGGCCTGTTTCACAATCGCCTAATAAGTGACGAATAGCTTATCCGGAGGTTTTGTCTCTGTCGCTCAGTATAAAGTGAGCAGCGTCAAAACTTCCGGATAAGCTATTCGTTACTTATCTGGCGATTGTGAAACAAGCCCTCAAAGAAGTACTACAAATTTATAAATAAAGACCGCAATGGAAATGACAAACCAACTTGAGACGCGAAACTAAACATTGGACAAAACCTAAGCAAATGTCCTTCTTTGTGGAGCAAGTACAAAGTTGATATTTCAAGACGGCCGGGGACAGATGCTGTTATCTGAAACACATTAGTGTGGACGCGGTAGAAATAGGGTTGTCAATGGCACAGCGCATAGAAATTGACTCTGTAGCTCAGTGTTTGAGTGCGTCGGTGCTCAAGCCGGAGGTCGCTGGATCGAAAGGAACGAAAATGTTTTCTGTGTTCCTGGGTCTTGGGCGTGTATTAAATTTGTGTATATATTATAGTCAAAATCTTAAATATGTGTATAAGTAGCATGTGGTAGTAGTATTGAATTATTTTTTTCTGGTACCTGTAGCACAAGTTCTTCCAGAACGTAGCACGGACTAAGATAGACGTGATGTAAAATAATATATATAATATATATATATATATATATATATATATATATATATATATATATATATATATATATATATATATACATAATTATTAATAATATTGCATAATATAGACACAGGTCATGGACAGGCTTGGTAAGTAATTGTGATGGTGTCTGGATTTCATTTTGTCGCGAATGCGACGCGACGACTAACCACTATCTTACTACTATTACAAATTATAATATTATATAAATGTAAAAGATTGTGAGTATGGACGGATGGATAGATGCATGTTGGTGACTCCTTCACACAAATACAGCTGAACGTATTTTAATGAAATTTGATATGGTAGTAGTCTAAGCTCTGGATTAAAATATATGCTACATGTTATCTCGAAAAAGTACAGTGTTCCCGCGGGCAAAAGCTAGTTTTTAATATTGCTTTCATAGTTGAAGAACGCTACGCTACGACAGCGCGAGCACCAGCCAAACCACTTGTCTGTTAGAAAATAGCAAGCAAGTAGCAGCCCTAGGTTTTACTGGACCAAACACAAGTAAGTCCAACATAATCTTATATATTATAATAGTTGACACTCTAGTTATTTTTATGTCTAGTACTTTGAAGGTAATGCAATTTACACCGGGCGAACTGTAAATGTGAAGTTCTACAGTCTTCTGTAGGGTAAGCATGAAAAATTGAAAGCAAGCAGCATGACAGCAAGCAGAATAGGATTTGATTTGATTGCACTACTACAACGGTGTGTCCACGACTGTGTGGAAAATTGTGAGCCGTTGCAAGGGACGTCGAAATTTTCAAACTTGGATCGATTTGAATCGTTCTATAAAAGCTGTTTCTTTATACGTAAGTATATACATTTTCTACTGTGTTATTACCGTATATATTTTTCTACTCTGTCCTTTACATAACAGGACCTCCGGAGTCCGGTGCCGTCATTTGGGTGCTCGGCGAAACACAACACAAGTGATATTTGCCAGCAGTTTTCGGTAAGGCCGTTGTATCGCTCCTGTCGATGCGACATTGCGCATGACAACGGCATTGCGTTGCATTACGTTGTGTAACGTGATATGTGTAACGTTAACCATCTATTTGTATGCGATAAACAATTTTCATATTTGCACAAGCTTCCTGTATTGACTGTGCTTTGTTTGTGTTCGTATTTGTTTTACCTGCAACTGGTGTTTATAATTGTATTTATAGAATATAAATTATATTATCATTTTCAAAAGTTCACAATCATCACTTTATTTTATAAGTATCTATCCCGGCTACGTACATTATAATATATTATGGCTTGGTAAAATAAATAACATACATTTTGGTCATATGATCTACTGCTTATGTTTATGTTAAGACATTTAGGCAGAAAAATAATTTAAATATTTCGAATAAAATATATTACCTATATTAAATAAAGTTACATTGCGCTCACTAAGGCGCTGAGGTCATTAATCTCACAGAAACAGCTGACTTTAAAGCGATAGCAAAGTCTTTACCAAAATTATAACAATTCAATCAGCAATATGAGGTCAATGACCTCTGTAGCGCCATAAGAGCGTAATATGATTTTAGGTTTGTTTTTTTTTTTCGATTTTTTTGCCTAAGCGTCTTTACGTAACCAGTAGATCATATGCCCAAAATATCCGTTGTTGATTTTACCGAACCTTATATAACTTAATATTCAATCGATCATTTCAACTACATCACGAGCAATGAATAATTATTATTAGCCAAATTTTCAAATGAGTGTAAACATCATATAACAATATAATAATAATAATATCAATGGACGCTTCACACCACGACAATCTGGCCTCGTGTTAAGTATCCGAAGAACTTGTGTTACTGGTACCAGAAACGGGAAGTATATTTAATACTTTTATACTATACATATTATATTTAAGATTTTTATTATATTATACACATATTTAAAACACATCCATGACCCACAAACACAGAAAAACTTTTTGTTCCTTCGGCGGGTTCGAACCCGCGACCCCCGGCTTGAGCACCAACGCGTTGAACCACTGAGCCACAGAGTTCGTCATATTAATTTGTATGTAGCAGATCGCCTGATGGTAAGCGATTACCGCTACCGAATTGACTATGATTTATCATTAGACATCTCTTTCTTCACCATTAGCATGTATCGTACGCCCGCTAATAGCTGGGTATGAGGTATCTATGCTATTTATAATTATTAATCTAAGAATAAAATAAGTAGTACCTACTGATTTTACTAAAAAGTTCCTTTATTGTAAAGTATTTACAAGAAGTCCCTTTCTCAACTAAACGTAAGAATCTGCTCGGAAGTGATGAGCGCTTTGTGAATTACGTCTGTCAATCAAACGCTGTTGAGGAAACTTTAAAGGTATTTTGTAAAGGTATTGTTGTGTACTTCAGTATTGCATAGATGTGACGTCGACATTACTGTCATTGGAAATGTATTTAGTTCGCTCCAGTGTAGGCTCCGATTTCACGAAAAAGTGAAAGGGGAGATATAAGGGGATCGCCCCTTATATCTCGGAGAGTTGTGTAGATATGATATTTAAAAAAGGGTTCAAAAGAATTCACGAGAGCTGTATGGTGCAAAAAGAATTATTCGAGAAAGTCAAAATAGTTAAAAAAGAAAAACGCCTCTGGACAATTTAGTCAGCTACAATTTCTCCCTCAAACAAAGACGGTCGGGCTAAGCCCGTAGCCTAACCTTATTGAAATTTTTTATCGTATTCCGTAGATTAATTTCCCATGTGCTCGATAGTCGTGCTAGGCACGAAATCTGTAAATTTTTAATAAGCTATTAGAGAGTTTCGGCACAAAGTACATGGGGATTTTTATTACGGAACAATGGCTAATTGTTCCGTAATAAGATCCGGCGACCGGCGACCAAAGATAAAAGCGTGATTGCATCTGAATTAAAATGGCACGGGTCGCATATCTACAGGAGGTGGGGAAAATACTGTAATAATTTAACTAATTTCGAAGAATATTCATATTATAAAATATGATTAACAATTAATTGATTATTTCCATGGATCAGGTATTTAATTTAGACTTTCAACTTCCTATCAATTAATTATAAATTAATCATCCTGTTATCATAAATTGACCAAATGTCGGTATTCTACTACATTATTTTAGTACAATTAAAATCCCAACACAGTCAATTTGAAATTGCATAGACTACAAATTCATAAACAAGCGAGAACAAAGCCAGCTGTTGCTTGACGTTTGTAAGATATAGCAGAATCGACCTTCTGAATCAAATAACTACGGGAAATTAAATTATGCGAATGAAAATTGTACAATCGAATGGTATTTTGATTTGTGGTCGCCACTTTTTTTAACGGCGGCGTGTAAAAACCACCATTGTCTCTAAACAGCTGAATGCCGACAGAAAACTGTCGTTAAATGGGTCAAATGTGTGTTAAATGTTCACATTTCATGTAAAAATAAAAACCGAGTGAAACTTCTTTCCGCTGTAATTAGATATGTAAAAAATGCTTCTTTTCAACCCCCATTCCCCTTGTGCCTCCGGTGTGTGAAACACAACACGAGCGTTATTTCACGACGCGCCTAGCCATTTTTAGAATCTATACTAATATTCCTAAGAGGGAAGATTTGTTTCTTTGTTTTGTTTAGAATAGGCTCCGTAGCGACTGGGCCGATTTATGTGAAATTTGGTGCGGGCGCGGGCAAGGAGGCCGGCACTGGGCAGCCGGAAATAAACGGTATTTAATTTAATAGGCTACTTTTTATCGCGGAATGTGTACGATTCCCGCGAGATTTACCTTTGCGCGTACGATGTCGCGAGAAACATGCGGTACGAAATAAAGCGAAGGAAAAAGAAATAAACCGATGGCATATCTATTAGTTTTGTATAACTGTGACAATCATTATTCTCCACTTTGACAGTACCTCGTTAGCCAAGTCCCAACTTCACTAATTGCTAATATATTATTATTATAAAAGGGATCTAGACATACTTTATCGCCTACTTTAATTATCAAAAATCAAAAGCGCCATATTCATTTATATTTTATTTTTTATTTTTATTTACATCAGTACATAACTTAAAACCAATTAAATAATTAATAAATATAAATTATGATATGCCTATAAACTTTTGCCGAGTTTATCCAGATATAAATAACGTTCTCAGCTGCATACTTATTTTAAATACCTAATTGTTACAAAATTGTTATAAAAAAAAGAACTTACATTACGATAACTAAACTTACATAGTTGTCGGCGCAGGTGTTATGCATTAACACCTGCACCTGCTGTTGTTTGTCATGCCCACGTGCAATGTTACTCATCGAACCACTCTTGACGACCCATGAATCCGCAAAGTGGGAATAATGAGGATTCGCCCCACCCTATGAAGAGGGGAGTACAGCGTGCTCGGGAGGAAGATTATTATTACGAGGACCTTGGTCCAAGCAACACCTAGTTGTTATTAAAAGTTATTAAAATAGCTCGTCAGAATCAATATATTACTTTATTATTATTATTTAAGTGTAAGTGTAAAAGTGATTCTAAATGTTTCAAAATGAATTGGGATAATTTCAGTTATCTGTAAATAAATGTTGTTAAAATAACTGGAGTTTTAATCAAGATGAACAAGTTAAATGTTAAAAGGCAAGTCTGGTGTTGCTAAAGGTAAGATAAATAAACGCAGTCAAAACTGACTCCTCCGAAATAGTCTAAAATATTTTATAATTTTCATAGTAAAAATAACAGAATTTTAATTAATATGCTAATCACCATTCACCAGGTATAACTTAAAAGTAATTCTGTAAAATATAATAACTCCCCCACACCGATTTCGGTGACGGTGGCCGGTTTCATTGAAACCAGGCCAGTTACGCAGGAGTAATTTTATAGTGCCCAAGTGTGAGCGCAGCACTCTCTCTTCCTTTGCCCTCGTAGCCCAGTGGGACGGACAGACCGACACGACTGGCGAGAGATCAGGCGTAGGTCCGACTTTTACGTTTTACGACCGAAAGAAGTTGCCTCGGCATAAAACTGAAAGACAAAATAAGAAATGCGGTAATTCGGAAAAAAACCAAGGTAAGTAAGTGATGCTTTAACTTTTTCGCTAAAGAGAAAATGGAAGTGGGCAGGTCACGTGGCCAGATACAATGACAGACGCATCTTAAGATCCGTGAAATGGTCCGGACCATGTGGTGGCAATAGAGCAAGAGGTAGGCCGTGCGCTAGGTGGGCAGACGAACTAGTACTCGTAGCAGTAGCAGGGAAAGAATGGCTAGAAAGAGCAGAAGAGAAAAGTGGAATACCTTGGAGGAGGCTTTATCATAAGCACAATGTAACAATTTTAAATCAATATTTATTTACCTTTGTTAATTTAACGTTTTTTTTTTAATTGTATTTAAATCGAACTAATTTAAGGGAATGTTATAAATAATAGTTAATTAACTTGTAATATTGTTGTGTATTGTAACTAAATTGTTCGTATGGATTTAAATAAAGCTTTATTATTATTACTATTATTATTTATTACGTAGTTGTATCGTATATATTATGTACATGATACGCACACAACTGCGCGCGGGCAGAAAAGAAGTATTGTTTTATACAGGCTTTTTTTGTATTAGTTTTTGTTGGTTTTTAATTTTGTTTATATTATAAGTTTTTAAGGTATGTTTAATATTTGGTGTTCGTAATTTTATTTTTAGTTTCCATAGGCAAAATGTTAATAAAATGGGAAATTAGATATTGTGACGTTCTTTTACCATATTCATTGTTAATGTTAGGCTTACATAGTTTTAGCCTTGTGATACTTCTTGTAGTTTTGTGATTTGAATATCCTTGCGAAAATATTGCTCAAATAGTAATAGATAATTAACTTTGCTATGTATGGGGCGGACGCCACAGTGTCTAAACAATCCTAAGGGGTCCCATATACGGTCCGAAACGAATGGCAAGTCGTATCGTCTGTGTGCAATTTCGAGATCGCATCAGTCGGCCGGACGGACTGAAGCGGTTTGTTCCAGTGTTGCCAGCTCTATTTTTGCGAAACTACTAAACTCGCGTCGATTTTTACTAAAAACTACTAAAAGAATACTGAAAACTATCAAAAAAGCTACTAAACCCAAAATACCACTGCATTTTAGGTTTCGTTATATTAAAATGTTATTGTTTACTGAATTTTATTATAAATTTTACCGTCAATTTAAAATATACTAGGAAATATTAAGTTTTCAGTAATTAAACGGTTAGTTTTAGGCAAATTACGGACAAATGCAACGATGTATGATAAGGTGTCAATTTTTTTTCGTTTCTTTTTTTGTGCTTAACCTAGGCCATTTTGCATATGATTACTGTCTGGCTCTTTCCTACTAAAACACTATTAACAACTAAATTCCTACTAAGTAGGTAAAAAAATACTTAATTTAGTAGTAAAACTTATTAAAATAACTAAGTTGGCAACATTAATTCTGGATCGAACGAACCATGTGACAAACCGCTTCAGTTCTCGACAGAGCCGCGGCCGTGCGGGTGTGTATCGTGTACAAGCGTAGTGAGATTACAATTAATAAACACGACCGTAGCTCGTGGCAAACCAAAAGGAATTGATGCGATTTTTCCGTGTGCATGCTCGAATCCGTTCAGGCCGAAATGACGTCAGTTGAATTTCATTCACATTGATGGTGAATAAAGTTCAGTTTTTAATTATATAGTGAATAATATAAAGACATCAGTCATAGAACTCCTACCTACAATGATACGTGTATCTTCTTGTGGAATAAAGTTCAAAGCGCCTCGTGGCGTATCGTTTCGCATCGGTGTGACTAAGCCCTTAATGAACTTTAAATATTTATGTTTTTTTGATGACAATACTTAGGGTCTTCTAATATTTGTAAGCGTGTACACTACAAGGCATTATTGATACTTATCAATAATGCCCTGTAGTGTCGCATACAATATGTCAAAATAATATTGTTGCGTTGACATTCTTGTGCTTGTGGACTGCCTATACATAATAATTCTGAAATTCATATAATACTAGCTTTTGCCCGCGGCTCCGACCGCGTAAATATAGTATCCCACGGGAAATGTATTTTCCCAAGATAAAAAGTAGTCTATGTCCTTTCCCGTGGTATAGATATATACATATATGGTATAGATATATAGATCTGAGCCAAATTTCATGATAATCGGTTTAGTAGTTTTTACATGAAAGCGTAACAGCCAAACAAACAAACTCTCATTAGTAATGATTACAACAGAATACAGATATCAAATCTTGAACTGGATAATCCCAGCAGACTGAATAAATCTTCATAAAACATATTATATGTAGCTCGTAACTAAACTTTGGTTATCCGAACCGGATCAGTAGGCTTCGTTCTAACTTTGTAATCCACTAAAGATCATATTAATCTTGACGAAAAGAAAACGTCAAAAAAGGTTAAAATGTAAAAAAATATATTAAGAATTTTCATTGTTTGATGTAGCTAAGAAAATTTTAATTATTTTTGTCCCTTTTAAGTCTTGGAAGATTTTAGCGATAAAATATTAGAGATTATATTTTGAGATAGCTCTCCAGAATTAGTCAAAATTTTAAAAATATTATTGAATAATTCTTTTTGAAAACTTGATAATATCGAGTAATTTATAAAACTTAGGGTCAATTCACACCGAAATGAAACACTACGCAACATGGTGCTGCATTTTCATGATAGCTTTTCAAAATTTAACTTTATTCATTACACTATATATACACGTTTCATCGTAAGCGTTCGTAATGTCAGGTTGCACCGCGCTGCACAGCGCATGTGCAGTGTATGACTGATGTCATATAAAACGTGTAGCTTTTTGTAAAGTGAATAAAGTTCAATTTTGAATAGCTATCTTAAAAATGGAACGCTGCGTATCTTGGCGTATTGTCGCGGTGTGAAATGAACATAAAAGCATGAGCGCTAGAATGTATAGGTACGCGCCAAACGTTCATAGAAATCCTTACCATATATAAAAAAATCTCTGTCTGTTAAATCATAACGCCTAAACCGATAAACAGATTATTAAGAATTTGGTACAGAGATAGACTAGACACCGAGGAAGGACATAGGCTACTTTCTACTGTCATAAAATGTATGGCTCCCACGCGATAGATGGAATTTGCGAAAATGATGTTACGGACAAAATAACTCGCTTAAACGACACATTGCCCAATTAATAAATACCTACACAATTATAAAAAGTCATAGAGTTATTCAAAAACTATCTAAAAACCATTAGCTTTAAACTAACAGGCGTCGAGTCAAGTAATCCAATGAGGGTTTTTAAATTGACATCTGACAGCTTTTTGACACGACAAGGACCGTCGGGCTACCGAGCGCCGACTGATACCACTTAACCCCACCAGATGACGCATTGTGTGAATTGGTTCTGCCCCCTAACGGCAGAAAAAATATTAAAAACCCTCATTGCTATCACCTTCGACTATGAATTGTGAATTCAAAACGTGAGACCCAGTTTTCATTGCAGCTGTCGGTTGCCCGTAATCCGTCAGCTTAACCGTGTCTTTTGTTTGGGGTTTACTTCTTTTTTCGGCGTTTAGAAAATTTTCATGCGTTCGCGTTGGATCGCTTTCATTGGTAAGACTGGGCACATGTTAGCGTTTTATTTTTATAATTAGACTGTCTGTAGCTGGAGTTACAGTTGTTTTGTTCATAATAATATTGTAGTTCCACATAATATTATATTATCATGGATTCGTGATGGCTTGTTGTTTTTACCCGACTTCGGCAAAGCCAGGGTAATGATTTCGGCAGTCTGTGTGTGTGTATGTATGCTCCACCGAAGCACCTAAACTACTGGTGCGATTTTTATAAATGAGGTGTCAATAGATTTGTAATAATAGCCCGGGTAACATAGGCTTTATAATTTACGTAGTCGGGTTATAGTTTTTTATAAAAATTGTAGTTATGTGAATATAAACTATCAAAAATCGTTGTATTCTGAGATAGAGGACGTCTGAGAAAAGTCATTGTACATATATCTTCTGTTTATATATATAATAAAAATGGATTGTTATTCTAATATCTCGCTAAAACCCGACTTTAACTAATTATGGCCTTGAGATGATTGTGGAAGATCAGGGAGGGTACGTTAAACGGTGAGAGATATTGGAACAATTGCGGGGAAAATACTTAAAACGACGATTGAATTTTCCCATACTAACTGTTCTGTGTTCAATTTGTCACTTGACTGACAAATATTTAAAGGTGCGTTCAGTTTACCTGAGTGCTAAGTGTGAGTTTTTCTTTTCGCATTCGATCGTGAGCGCGTTTGGCGGTTACTAGGAATTTGTATGTGATTTGTACAGCGCCACCTAGTTGTAAACGCGACTAGGTCAAATCAGATACAAATTCCTAGTAAACGCCAAACGCGCTCACGATCGAATGCGAAAAGAAAAACTCACACTTAGCACTCTGATCGTTACTTATTTACTCCAGTTCATAGTTACGACCGAAGAACGTGGGTCGGGACAGCTTGTTAGTGATATATAGGTATAATACGATACATTACTAAGTTACGTTACAACTTACTTTGCGTACGTTGTAACGTCACTCTACGTTAGCTGGATGTTACGTTACGATGTTACGGTTGCTGACAACTATTGATTAGAATACATAATAACGTGACCAATTTAAATGGGCACATATTATTTACCGTGCAATAAAGAAAAATAATGACACAATATCATTTTGTCGAATTAAATAATGAGGGCTTTTAATTTTGTGACATCTGACAGCTTTTTGACACGACAAGGACCGTCGAGCTACCGAGCGCCGCCTGGTGACAGTAAAAGAATCGAAAATTCTTATTGATCGTTTTTTATATCACTTACGCCACCAGTTGACGCTTTGTGTTAATTGGGTCTACCAGGGGGTAGACCTAATTAACCCAAACGGCAGAAAAAATATCAAAAACCCGCATTACGTTTATATTGCATTGGATCAGTGTGCTGTGTGCGAGTTTTGGTTACTACTCGTCATGAAGAAGTATACTACAGTTAATTGTATGGCTTGGAATTAGTTACCATTGTTTGACACTAGGGGCGTTGTTTCGATGTCATACAAATTGTAGTTTTCTTCACGGTGAGTAGAGACAACAAAAACTTGCACACAGCACACAAAACAGAGTATAAAATAAACGTGCTATTTTTGTGATGCAATTCGAATAGGATTTTGTCACTCGAATCGCTCGAGCAATTACACTACCTCACTATTACTCGAAAACTCAAGTACGACTCGCATACTCGAGTAAAAGTGTCACTCGAGTTTGCGTGTAGTTTTTTTTCTTCATCAAACATTCAAGTAAAAGATAAAAAAAATTACCTTAGCGACAACAGAATCGACTCGATGCGCCGAGTTGACTCGGTAACTCGAGTGCATAGAGGCTCGAGTAAGAATTTTTTTCAATCGAATACGAGTTTAACAAGTTCACTCGAGTGATTCGAGTAAAAACAGGGCTCGAGGGGCATCCCTAGCTCGTTAACAATTTACAAAGGGAGCCTTCACTGCATTATAAGTAGTTCCCAGTACTCATGTCTGTAAAGTTGTTATATATTTTATCCCGAGGTGATTTTCTATGAGGGACTTTGATCAATTTTCGTCTATTTATGAAGACAAGGGTTGGAATGAGTTGGAGGGTCAATTTTATCGACTCAATATAAACGTTTTCCGAGACACGAAGTTATATTTAGTAGGCTTCATTTTGTGTTCAAATAATATTTTGCAATTTGACTCCAAAATTATAAATACTAAGTAAACTACTTAAGATACTAGGGCGGGTCAATAAGTCCGTGACTTTTTGAATTTCTAACCTCCTTACTGAAAAAGCAACACCACTCCTGTCAACAGGCATCTGTCAGTTGACTCCTATCATAATTTGAACTTGCTGCGTCAGTTAGTTTGTGTTTTACAGCTATCTTTATCAGACTATCCAGTAACTTAAGGAAACAATGGAAAAAAGTGAATTTCGTGTGCTTATTAAGCATTATTTTTTGCGAAAAAAAACCATTACCGAGACCAAGGCTAAGCTTGATAAATACTATGGGGACTCTGCACCATCGATTTCAATGGTAAAAAAGTGGTTTACTGAATTTCGTTGTGGCCGTACAAGCACTGAAGATGCCGAACGTCCTGGACGCCCAGTTGAGGTCTCTACACCCGAAACAATCAAAAAAATTCACGATATGGTGTTGGCCGACCGAAGATTGAAAGTGCAAGAGATTGTGGAAGCCATAGGCATCTCGCATGGCTCAGTGGTTTCAATTTTGAATGATCACTTGGGCATGAGAAAGCTTTCCGCAAGTCGACCACAAACGCAATCGTGTAACAACTTCACAGGAAGGTTTGGCGTTGTTTAATCACAATATGGAGGAGTTTTTGCGCAGTTTTGTAACCGTGGACGAAACATGGATCCATCACAACACACCAGAGACCAAACAACAGTCAAAACAGTGGGTTTCTAAGGGTGAATCGGCGCCAAAGAAGGCCAAGGTGGGTTTGTCAGCCAATAAAGTTATGGCGACTGTTTTTTGGGATGCACGTGGGATAATCCACATTGACTATCTTCAAAAGGGAAGAACAATTAATGGGGAATATTATGCCAACTTATTGGACCGCTTCAATGAGGATTTGAAAAAAAACCGACCTCATTTGGCCAAGAAAAAACTTATTTTTCACCAAGACAATGCAAGGGTGCACACATGTGCAGTTGCCATGGCAAAAATCCATGAATTGGGCTATGAATTGCTCCCACATCCTCCCTATTCTCCAGATTTGGCTCCGAGTGACTACTTCTTGTTCCCAAACCTGAAAAAATGGCTCGGTGGAAAAAGATTTGACTCCAATGATGAAGTCATCTCGCAAACAAAGGCCTATTTTGAGGACCTCGACAAATCATATTTTTTGGAAGGGATAAAAAAATTGGAGAAGCGTTGGACAAAGTGTATAGAGCTCAAGGGGGACTACGTTGAAAAATAAAATGATTTATTTATCAAAAAATCTGTGTTTTATTCCAAAAGTCTCTGACTTATTGACCCGCCCTCGTAACATTTCTTAGTTAATAGAATCAGTCGTTACTTTGCGGAAATCCACAGCATACAATTTGATTAATATTACATCTAGCAATATCCCACGATATTTTTTTTTATTGCAAAATTATCGATCTTAAAAAAGTTGTAAGGTATATGAAACGACTGATGAAAACGAGTAACAGATTTCATTGAAATTAGTTTTTTAGCCTCATTCGTTTACGATATTTCAGGCGTCTTTCAGCAATCATTCAAATATGAAAATTGAAAATTAACAAGTAAAAACTCTAGGGACATTGTAAAGTCTCAAAAACGCTCGATCGCATATACCATGTCCCCAGCCTTATCTACACAAAAAAGTAAAGCCACACGCTACTGTGTCTCTATTGAATTCTAAAACCTACACGACTAGTTCAGCACTATTTATTTCGAACTTTGTGCCTCTGGCGTAGGTGTCACGGGTTCGGTAAATAAAGTTTTGTGAATGTTTTTGTATGATTCTGCTGCTATTTTAACTGGGTCTTTGAAAACACCAATATATTGTACGAATGAAATATTAAATAAAACGATTGTGATATTAAGTACTTGCTTTAAATAGCCAAAAGTAATTAAACCGAAGCTAACAAAACCCTTTATGACGCACATGTTAGACAAGCAAGGATCCCCTGGAAAATCAAGGATTGCTAGCCAATTACTATTACAATCGGCTCAGATACAATCAACATAAATGTTCGCAACCCCTGAAGAAAGTTTCGTAGGTAGGTAGAACAGATTACAGAACACAGGTTATGGCGCTACTCCATTTTGTTTGCCGCCTCACGCAGATCGGAGGTGAGGTTAAGCTCTGATTAAACTTAAAAGCTTGACATCAAATTACATTTATTGATAATAACGGCAATGTTCACCACATTGCCGTTATTATCATTAACCGTAGTAGCTAATCCGAACATGAACAACAAAATGTGTGTGCATTTTTTAACAGTTAAATCGAACCAAACCAAACGAGACTTAACCGCTAACAATAACGAGATTTGCCCACCTGCAAGTACTGAACTTTCATGCTATCCCGCTCATTGACGGCAATTAGAAACTTTTCTAAGGCTCAATTCACACCTAAACGAAACGATACGCGACTTCAATTTTGAATAGCTATCTCAAAATGCAGTCCCGGGTCACTTCGCGCATCGTCGCGATTAATAATCAGAACCCAATATTTAACTCAAACTTTCAATATACTTTTAATATTTCATTCAAAATATATCGTCTCGATGTCATAAGCTGATTTTCGAGTTTGGACCGATCAAAACGCAATTGACGTAAGTTTGACGTTTATTAGAATACAATCTTGCTGATTTATGTTAAATCATCGAGACTACATTGAAACTGTATTACTGCACGATTTCTGCAGACTCGACCTACAGCTGTCTCTAGTCTGAGAGACTAGAGAGACAGCTGTAGGTCGAGTTGCGCGCGTTTTTCAGGAAGGGTTCAGGGTGAGCAAGAAAGATTCAGGAAGGGCGAGAACTTATATCTACGTATGTCGAATCGGAATATGTAATATATTCGAAAAGGCAAAGTACTAGTTCTCTTTTTAAACTGTTTATACAATACAGAGGTTTTGTAATTGGAGTTTCGTAGATACCAAAACAACGTAACAGTAGTAAGTCAGTAACGATTCGGCTTTGTGTGATGTATTAGTCTAATAACCCTCTTTCATTTTCCCCTCACTACGGCTGATCCTTGTTCAATTAAGCCGGCAGATAATTAATTTGTTTGCCCCCGCATCTTTATAGATTTCGGTTGGCGTGGGCTGATCTATTTACATTGATTTGGATTTCAAAAATGTTTTCGTTCGGATCGAACAAATATTAACTTTGACTTGCTTTAGCGCATTGAATAGTATAATTTTCTACCGATTAGCGCATTGAATGGAACATATTCGTCCAGTCATAAAATGAACACCATTAATTTTTTTGTTAGAGCCAGGTTTTTTAGATATTTTTTATACACAAGTAATTTAAGGTCTTGATTAACACATTGACTACTTTTATTTAATCATTACAATGTATACACATTGTAATGGTTGCCACAGGATAAGCAGGTTTTTTAAGGTGTACAACATTTTCAGTCATAAAGCTCTTGTGAAGGTAAAATATCCCTTTGATCCGGTGAAGTAATGAACAATAAGGGACTGAGCTCATGAACAGATCCTGGGATCTCAGACCAAATAAAAAAAGGAAGACAGAGCTTTGTCACACAAAAACTGAGGTTGTTTTTTAATGCATGCAGTAAGCGGGTAATCTACGCCATACCTACATACATACAAAAACCAAATACCGCGCCCGTGTGCGCGTGACACTGTGTTATTACACGGCGAGGCGTAGTTTAGACCGGCCTCACTGTGTGGTTCGCAGAACTCTATCTTCACTTTTTAATTTGGTCTGAGCCTGGGATATTAACGACGTAATCTTAAATTAATCTTAAAAAAAAATAATCATCCACAAAAAACATCCACAAACCTTATTAATACTGTATTATTCTCTGGTTAGATCCACAGTGGAGTACTGCTCGTCGATGTGATCTCCAATTTATACTACTCACATAGACCATACAGAGTTCCGACCGATTCAAAGAAGATTCAGATGTAAACCACCTACCTACATGCAGCGACTCACACATGACGAGTCTAGAGAGAAGGAGATGGATCAGTGATTTAAGTACATTGCACAGGATTACTAATGGTATCTTTGACACTCAATTGTTGGATCAGTTAAATTTTAAAATTCCCACTCGATCTGCGCGCTCTCCGAAAGTATTTGATATTCCCGTTAGTAACAGTAACGTCTCCATGAACAGCCCGCTAACTAGAATGTGCAACCGATATAACGCGATATGTTCTGAACTTATTATAAGCGTTTAGTAAACATTTCGAATAGGTACAGTTTTACGAGAGTTGTGCAAACGGAGGAGTTACATTTGGCACTGTTAAGGTTTATCTGAGGAAAGGTGTGCATAACGCTAATATTTTTTAAATAATGCTTAGAAATACATAAAATTCATAAAAAGAACACCAACCCACACTACCTCAGATTACTAACTCACACTGCCGTGCGTTTGTTGGATACAATGTTGTTACACGTTGACACGTTTGTCAGTCTGTCACAACATTTGCATTTTTTTATCTAAGAGGCAAAGGAATATAAAGTTCAAACATCAAAATAATGTGATTACGGTATTTTCCTGTTTTTTTTTTTGCACTCGACATGCATATAATTACAAAACTACACATAGGTAAATCCTATTTTTTACTTTTATCTAGTTTTAATACTTAATTATTTCTTAATTTATTGAAAAAAAAACAACTTTTTTTTTTAATATTTTTCAATTTTCACTAAGCTAATTTCGACCGCAGGGTGACCTCCAGAAACTCTATCCTCTAACTGTCCTTTCACGTTAGACTAGACATCAAACTATTAAACCCCTAAACATAATAGAACTGTACTGAGCTAAATCTCAAGGTTCCATTCATTCGCCCAAAACTAATATGCGAATGTTAAACAGAATAATTAGTTCCGAAGATCCCACGATTACTTTGCAAATACCAACTCTAATATGATTTAATTCTAAAACGATTTGTAACTAAATTGCTCAGACTTTAGGAGATTATGGTGTTAGGTATCTAAAGCGGCTCTCAGACTACGCTATAATATAATACCATATAGACTACGCTATAATTTAAGCTTTGAAAAGGCTCTATTTGACTGGCTTATTTCAAAAAGGTATTATGATGTAAAGTATTATTTTAAAGTATTATTAATGAATCAGTAAAACTTATAAACTTATAACATTATATTAATGAAATTAAGAATGCAATAATAATTTTATGTAAAAATAAAATAAATCATAATATTATAAGTAATTACTTACTTACACTGCGATTGTATATTTAATAAGTACTTTATTTTAATTGACATTTTAATTTTATTATTATCACTCTTATTACTATCAACAAATTAATTTCTATATTTTTTTATCTTAATACTAATTTTTGACAAAATAACTTTCTTCTATATATATATAAGAAAGTGGTATAATATAAGTGGTGGTAGTGGTGGTTCAAAATATCCAAACAAAGTACCTAATGAAATAATTAATATTATAAAATCATCAATTAAGATAATTACTTAATAATTCAGCTATAACTTATAAAATAGGTTTAGACATGATTTCTCTCACGTCCAGTCCAAGACTAACATCTAAATGGCGGCAAAACCTTTCATAAGTGTCGTTTGGCGCAATTTTTAGAACGGAAATTACTACTATGGCAATATTTCACAGCGGATGTTCACGTAAATAATTATTGATTTGTATTTTATTACATTATTTGACAATTTAGATCAATTATTTGATAATCAATAAATTTTAAACTTTAGATAGTAGAACAAGAAATAATAAAAGTCAAAGTCTAGAAGTGACAAAGACTAATTTTGTTTGGAATGGCGTAATTGTTTGTGTTTATAATCTTTTTTTGATTTAATGAAATCATCAATATTCTAACACACGCTTGACTTGGGGAGTAAGCTGGTGAATGCGTGACCAGAGCGTTACGAAAAGTGTGATCGGGCGAAGCGAACGGAAGTTGCGAGGGAGATATAAGCTAGTGAAGATGAAAAGAGAGAGTTCCGTTTCGTATATTACTATAGGAGCAGGAGAGAGCAGTGCACTCGCTCATTTTCTTTCTCTCTTTCTCTCATAGCCAGTGCATGAATTTCGCATGAAACTTGTTAAATCTGTTGTCTGTCGGTCTGTATTAATGTTCCGTTCATTTATCATCCCTCGATGCCCATCATATTTCGGTTCATATTTCTTTTGTGTTATCCAGCAGCGCATGAAGATCGCAAAAATAATAATTGTCAAACCTTGGGTTTGACTATTATTGTCAGGTTCATAATCTTTACTATATACCTAGTTTACCTCCTACACTATATACTATTACTAAAATAAAAAATTACTTTACTGTTAGATACTATTAATTTTAATATATCCTACTATTATAAATGTGAAAGTTTGTGAGGAGGGAAGGATGGATGTACGGATGGATGGATGTCTCTTACTCTTTCACGTACAGTGCGAAAGTGCATCGAACAGATTTAAATGAAACTTAGTATCTTAGTAGTTTAAGCTCTGGATTAATACATATACTCCTTTTTATCCTGAAAAAGCACAGAATTTCCGTGGGATACTGTACTTATGCGGGCGGAGCTGCGGACAAAAGCTAGTAATATTATAAACGCGAAAGTTCGTAACTAAGAAGTATGATGTTAGTGTGTCTCTTAAAGTATAAGATTGGATCCAGCCAATAATAATCTCTTGAGGCCACTTGTCACTGGACGCTGTAATATCAGATGCTCATTTTTTATTCGATGACAGTGAGAAGATTAGTTTTATGAATAATGATATTAGGTCTTTACCTATGAAATTGCCGTTTTGTATGAAAAAAAGGATTGTGTGGTTTTATGAAACCACGGTAAAAGTGAAACTTTTTTTCACATTATAGACATTTAACTAAAAATTTTCGGAATAATATTCCATTAAGGGTATAAAAATCGCTTCATCAATCTTAATTTTATAGCACTGGCACAAATGAGTCTATACACTACACGGTCAGCTAATGCGAACTATAGGCGCCGCCATATTGGCCTCGGCTGCTCTGACGAGCGCCTTTCACTTTATCCCTACTCCGCGGCCGACCGTCACGCGACACGCAACACACAGACGAAAAAGTTTGAGACGATGTAAAAAAAGTTTCACTAAAAATTTAAACGAATTTTTTTCATGTATTTTTTATTTGTATTAATGGAAGTAATCACCCATGCAATCAATGCATCTTTGCCAACGCAGTGGCAGTTTATTGATTTCTTAAAGAAATCAGCTGGACGGGAGGCAACAAATTCTTCAAAGGCATTTTGTACTGCTTCTCGGGTATTGAATTTTTT
The DNA here is from genome assembly GCA_963565745.1 of Phengaris arion. Taxonomy (NCBI): domain Eukaryota; kingdom Metazoa; phylum Arthropoda; class Insecta; order Lepidoptera; family Lycaenidae; genus Phengaris; species Phengaris arion. Next base: position 672,904 of record OY751446.1, on the reverse strand, counting down.
TCCCGCCAAGAAGTTAATGTCACAAAATGTGGAAAAAGTAGTAGTCTGTAGGCGCAAGGTCTGGTGAGTAGGGCGGATGACGGAGAGCTTCCAACCCCAGTTCTTGCAACTTAAAGACCGACTGCTGTGCCGTATGAGGTCGCGCGTTGTCGTGCAGGAGCAGCGGAGACGAGCGATTGACCAATGCTGGTTGGAGATGTGCCAGCTTCTCCATCGTTGTTGAACTAAAGTTCTTCACAGTACACATCTGCAGTAATGCTCACCCCGTTTGGTAAGAAGCTGTGATGAATCACACCGGCGCTAGACCACCAAACAGTGACCATCACTTTTCTAGGGGTAAGTTTTCGTTTAGGGCATTGTTTAGGTGCTGAACCAGGATCCAATTAACTTGCTGAGCGCTTGCGGTTATCAAACAGAATCCGTTTTTCATCGCAGGTAACAATGCGGTTCAAAATTTCTTTATTTGTGTGTCTGTTGAGCAGTGCAAGGCACGTCTCGACGCGTACTTCGCGCTGGCGATCATTGAGTTCGTGGGGCACCCATTTGTCAACCTTTTGTACCTTGCCAATTTGTCGCAAATGGACCAATATTGTTTTGACGCTAACGTCGAAAGCTGCTGCTAATTCATACGTAGATTGTGTATCATCAGCTTCTACAATCGCCTTTAATTCGTCATTGTTGACCATATTCTTCAGACGACCGCGAGATTCATTTTTCAGGTCGAAATTTCCAGAGTGGAAGCGAGCAAACCAATAACAGGTGGTGCGTTGGTTTGTAGTGTTAGCTCCGTAAACGTCGTTGATGTTGCGTGCCGCTTGTGCCTCGTTGCTGCCACGACGGTACTCATATTCCATAATTACTCGAATTTTTAACGTATCCATGATGACGAAAAAGATTGAAATGCGATGAAAATGTAACACTAACCAATAAACAAATGACTACTTTTAGAAAAAGAATTCCATGTTTTTAAAATAAAATTAATTTGAAATTAGAATTCTTAGCGAAACAAAAATTATTTTGATTTAAAATGGCCAGTACTGCAGAACGGCAATTTCATAGATAAAGACCTATTATAATATTACTCGGTGTGGCTGAGATTGTCGAGTATTTTTTTTAAATTAATTTATTAGAAAGTACTGATTAATATATATTAAATAAAAAAGAAAAATTGTTCAATATTTTTCATTAATCACAAAAAATACATTTTGTTAAGACTTTCCTTGTTAAATATTAATTCTGTTGCATTATTTAAAAGGACGACCGAATTTCAATAAAGTCTCCTACTTTAAAGCGTCGGACTAATTTTGTGAAAATTGTCTCTGAAAGCTTTCCATTACAATTTTCTTGAATTTTCTTAGTACGATACTAACTCTCTCCCGATTCACAAGCTTGTAAGATACTTTTTAATCAAGTCCACTTAAAATACTCCTGACTTGAAAAATTTACCAATCAGTTAAAATTAAGATCCGAAAGAACTCCAGTTTCAGGTTACCGACGAAATAAAATAATTATTATTATTATAAAAAATGAAATTGTTTATATTATAAAACAGCTCGGTGCTTCTCCCGTCTAGACGTAACTTAGAATATCATGGATAGGGGTAGGGATTTGGATGCGGGTCTTCAAAAGGCAAGTGGCAAGTGAATCCGATAGGAATGGAGTTTCCACTCCACTGCTAGTTTGTATAATTTGACAAGCTTTAATAACAAAAACCAAATTGGCTATTTATAAAATACTAGCTGTCGCTCGCGGCTCCGCCCGCGTAAATATAGTATCCCTCGGGAACACTACTTTTTCGGGATAAAAAATAGCCTATGTTTTAATCTAGAGCCTAAACTACTACCATACCAAATTTCGACGAAATCCGTTCAGTAGTTTTTGCGTGAAAGCGTAACAAACATTGCATTCACATTTATAATATTAAAATATACTTGTTTAAAGTATATTTTAATCGTCAAATTTTGGCCAATGTTGTATACATTGGCCACAACTTGACGATTTAAGGTTTTTGGTTTTTGAAACACCCTGAACACTCAACTCCCATTGCGCCGAGCTGATGTCGAAAGTCTCGAAACACGACTGAACTCTTCCGCACCAGCTGTTTACAACAATAATAATATTATTTCGGAAAGACCCACACTTTATAGTGCAGCTAAAATGTTTGTTATGGCTCGAATATGCGTCCTGTGTAGAGATTACTGAAGATGTTACATAATAGTTACTAGCTTTTGCGCGCGGCTTCGTCCTCGTGGATCCCCATTGCACCACCGTGTGGTAAGTGTTGTTGATATTTCACTATACAAACTTTGGACCCCCATTAAATAATAATAAACCATAAACCTTCAGGGGACGAGTTTCAAAAAACTATAAAATACGTACTCAATAATTTATTACATACTAGCTTTTGTTTTGTGTTGTAAACAGTATCTCGCAGTAAAATAGTACTTTTTTAGGATATAAAGTAGACAATGTGTTAATCCAGAGCTTAAACTACTACCATAACAAATTTCATCTCAATCCGATTAGTAGTTTTTGCGTGAAAGAGTAGCAAACATCCATCCATCCATCCTCACAAACTTTCACATTTATAATAGTAGTAGGATACTGCGCATATATTTGGGCTATAAAATAACTCCCGTGTAGCTGGTCTCGGTCATAGTCAACGAAATTCATTTTATTCCGACTCAAAAATAGTAAAAGTTTTACGGCTGAATACTGAAACCTTAATCAAATTAAATGCCGCTCAAGTGGCATGGTGTCCTGCTCATTCTGCCAAGCGGAGACAGAGACGCCCTGTGATTTAGGGGGCCTCTAACTTTAAGTAGCGGTTAGTATCCGGCCGTAAATAACAAAAATTAACAAAAAAAACCTCAACATACCTACATGTTAGTTCATCAAGTATTTGATTAGCCTTTCAGAAACCGGGTGTAAGAACGTTACATTTTATTCTGAAACAGACACAACAGAGTTTCACATAAACAAGTCTGTCTTACGAGTATGTCTCTCGTGAACCCTCCGAAGTTCCTCTTTGCGAGGCCAAGATACGTTAGTAATAGGTATATATTATTTGGCAAAGATACAAGAAAATCAAAAGTTCATATCATTTGGTTGCAACGTCAAACGTTTTAACGATATTAGCAGGATGCTTAGGAAGTAATAAATATAATATGAAGTATAAACTTGACGAGAAGTTTACATCGGTCGTCCCGTAAAGTGACGTACATAAACGCCCCCGGGTTTCAGTTACGACGTTTTTGTCCTGGGGTGACTTTTACGAGTGCGTTTAAGCGAGGACCCCTATACACTGGGTTGGGGAATATTATTAATACATTTTTAGGACCGCGGGTGAACTGAAGTGACAACAGTCAACACGGCCTCGTAGAAAACCGTCGTGATACTAAAAATGGCGTTGTGTCTTACTGAGTGAGGACCTACCAGAGACTCAATAAAAAGAGGAGACTGAATATTATTTTAAAAAATAAAAACTACTTTTTATTTTAAGCTAGCTCTCGCCCGCGGCCCCGCTTGCGTAAATACAGTATCCCACGGAAACACTGTTTTTTATCGTGATAAAAAGTTGCCTATTACTACACAAGAAGATACACATCTTCTTGTGTAATGAGTAAAAATAAAATTTTAATAGGTATCTTAAAATTGTAGAGCTGCGCCGCGTATCGTTTCGTTTTGGTGTGAGTTGCTACCCGACCCTATGCTCCTCGTAGGTACGAAGTAGTGTAAGTACTTTTAACAACACCGGTATATTTTATGCCACTTTTACTATTGTAAAGTATATAGGTACATAGGTTGATGTTATGTTGAATTTACACTCTGGAAGCGTAAGGGTTCGGGTAAAAAGATAAGGGCCGGCTGCCAGGGCCCAAGGCCTTCACGTCTTCCAGTACAGTCAACAACAAAATATATATCCAGCCCTCAGCACAAATGCAAAAGACACGACAAAACAAAGCTGTGACAGCCAACAACAACAATTGTCGATGGCTGTGTACTGTGTACTGTGTTAAAGACCAATTTAATCTAAACCTAATCAAGAGCATGTCAGGACATGTCTAAGGAGAGTTCCGCAACTAAAAACACGTAACAAGTTTTTTCAAATTACTTCGTTACTTTACGTTTGCTGTCCGCACTGTCAGCTGTCGTACTGTCTACTGTCATACTATGACACCTGTCGCACTAGCAGTGGTGAACGCTCGCCAATTCGACGAATGGTTGAGATGTATAACTGGTGTTATATCATCGAGCACATTGATATTTTTGCATGTTCTTTGTCACGATTCCGATGGTATTTACACGGGTATTTACACGATACACTTAAAAATAGCGTAGTTTAAATACGCACGTAAGGGGCCCCCGATACGGTCCGGTTTTCCTTCAGTTCGACCTGAACGGATGCAAAATCGTATCGTCTGTGTGCAATTTCAAGATCGCATCAGTCGGCCGGATGGACTGAAGCGATTCGTTCCAATGTTGCCAGCTCTGTTTTCGCGAAACTACTAAACTCGCGTTAATTTCTTCTACTAAAATAATACTGAAAACTATAAAAAAGCTACTAAACTTCCGAATCGAAAGGAATCCGTAAAGCCCCCAAAAAACCACGGCATTTTAGGTTTTGTTAAATTAAAAAAAATGATATTGAATTTTATCATAAATTTTACCGTTAAATTTAATTATACTAGGAAATATTATGTATATAGTAATTAAACGGATTGTTTTAAGCAAATTACAGACGAATTTATTATTATGATAAGTTGTATTTTTTTTTGTGCCTAACCTAGACCATTTTGCATATAATTTCTGTAGTAGGGTAGGAAAGAGCCAGTCTTTCCTACTAAAACACTACTAATAACAAAATTCCTACTAAGGAGGGAATAAAATACTTAATGTAGTAGTAAAACTTATTAAAATAACTAAGTTGGCAACATTAATTCTGGACTGAACGGACCATGTGTGGACAAATCGCTTCAGTTCTCGCCAGAGCCGCGGCCGTGCGGGCGTTTATCGTGTACAAGCGTAGAGAGTTTTCGCGGTGTTTAATTATTAAACATGACCGTAGCTCGCGGCAAACCAGAACGAACTGAATCGATTTTGTCGTGTGTGTGTGTGTGCTCGAATCCGTTCAGGCCGAACTGACGTCAGTTCTAACTGAAACGATCGGCCTGTCGCCTGTGGAGACTTTTACAATTGTAATAAATACATAATATATATAATAGTTTTTATATGCATATAGTTTACTTTTCACAACTTTATTTCCCTACTTTGTAATCTTAATCTTTGTCTAGGGCATGAAAGGTCAGCATCTAAGCTTGTAATAGAAACATTATTTTTTTTGGTCATCTGTGGACAGTGCAGTGGGCTGCATATTATTGTAATTTAAATCTAATATTGTGTTATTTAAGTACATAGTGTAGCTGTTAACTGTTCCCTTTAATAAAAATAAAAAATAAAGTGAAAGTTACAGTCCAATTCTGTTCAAAATAATTGTCCTAAAGAGTTAGCATGATCTATCAGCATGGAAAATTGCAAGTTTCTAAGTCTCATAGCTTAAAAATGCCAGGGACCAACTTGGAAACCACTTCGGAGGTCGATTAGGTACTCGAAAATGGTTTACATTATAAAAAGTCCTGTATGAAACTTTACTTTTATTTAATAAGACATTTTCGATGACATCACGATGGAGTGAAAAACAAATCATCCTTTCACATGTATGGGGAGCTATCCCTATAATGAATGCCAACAATAAAGCCGTTGTAAAAAATAATATGATATATCTCGCGTCTTCGGCACTGAGGGCATCTCAGACATTTTTTGGGGTTCCGTAATGCTCAAGGAACCCTTATAGTTTCGCTCTGTCCATGCGTCTGTCTGTCTGTCTATCTATCTGTCTGTCAGTCTGTCTGTCTGCCTGCACTTCTAGACTCTGTAATTATGAATATAATAAATGAATGAAATTTGGTACAGTTATAGGTTGTGTATAGATCTCGGTTTTGGCATTTATGATGATAAAAGAATATTAATTTTATATTTAAGGGGTGGCTCTCCATACATGTGAAGTGGGGATGACAAATATTTTTTCATTCTACCCCATCGTGTGGGGTATCGTTGAAAAGGTTTTTTAAAATAAAGGTATGGCTTTTTTACAAAATCGATCATTTTTAAATAATCGGTCTCCAAAGTAGTTTATAAGACTGTCATTTCCAAACTGATAGATCGTGCTAAAAATTCTTTAGGAAAATTATACTAAGCGAAATAGGACAATTACTTTTGAAGTAATTCAAAGAAGGGGGGGGGGGGGGTCTACGACGAGTAAAATACTAATCTTAGACCTTTTTCATCCATCATTGGATGTAATGAATGAATAAATCATTATACAGTTCTCTCCGAGCGACATCACCACTCTTGTGATACCTGCGGATTTCTCCACACGTTTTATAAAAAGTTTTGTTATGTTTTTAAATGTATTACTTTTCTATGTGACGTAGTTTTGACATAGACTTTGCAATGAAAATTCTATCCATACGAATGTGAAAATAGTTAAAATAATTAAATAAATGGTTCTAACCAATCGTGAGTCTTTTAGTGTCTATAAATAAGAACAAGATATACATTAGATCCACAACAACCTGGGATAGGCGGTTTTTTAAATAAATAAATAAAATGTTTGTCATCACAATCGTGAGGCTTCCCCATTATGTAAGAGGTTTCTTCAGTTGCTCGCGCGCATCGATGCTCTTAGGTCGCTTACGCTTGTTATTTGTTTTTCGATACGCATTTTTGTTTATCGATCGTGAAACCGGATTGCTATAGTGCCGGCCCGCTTGCGGGTTGGCAGGCCGGTACTGTACAGATAATGACGGAAGATTCAGCCTGTAATAACATTATATTAGAAGAGGAGAATAATGTTCTTCTTGAGGACAATATTTTGGATATTTCAAGAAGGGTGGAAAGTGATATTTTGATGGAGACAAGTAGAAGATCTAGTAAGCGAGGACGTGAATATAATGATGATGAAGAAGGGGATGATTGACATTTAGTACAGAAGTCAGAAAAAAAACAGGCTGCGGAAAGAATAGAAATGTATATTACCAGTAAAGAAATGCTTCCCAAGCAGTTTGCGTTGGAGAAGATTTTTAAGAAATAGAAAATTATGAATATTACTAAAGTAAAGTACATTAATCCTTATAAAATTCTAATTAAAATGGATAATGAAGACAGTGCAACGAAGTTATCATCGTCGAAATTTTTCAAGGAGAAAGGATGGCGATTCAATAGGCCATTTAAGGTCTTATTATCTTTCGGGGTTATTAAAAACGTGGAGTTAAGTATGTCAGAGCAAGATATTTTGGATATTATTTCTAGTTCTATCAAAGTAGAAACTGTTAAACGCTTAAATCGGAGAACGGAGAAGGGGTGGGTTGCAAGTGAAACTATTCGGCTTGGGTTTGAAGGAACGTCATTGCCTGCTTTTATTAGTATTTACGAACTTAAAATTAAGATGGAACCTTTAAAAACCATAGATTTCCTGTAACTCAACGTTCCAAGTGTTGGAGATTCGGTCATACCCTCAACAGATGTCCATTAGTCAATTTTTTCTGTCCAAAATGTGGCGATAAACATAAAATTTGTAAGATAAAACATTTTAAATGTATTAACTGCTCTGGAGATCATCTAGCCCTTTCTAAGCTGTGTCCGTTTTATAAAAGGAAAGTAAATTAAGAAATTTTATGTCGGTGTTTAACTGTTCCTATAGGAAAGCTCTTAGTATGTATGTACCTCCTCCTACTATATTTCATTTTCTGAGCCAAGAGTAAATCAGCCTGAGAGATTTGATAATAATCCTCAAGAAAATCTAATCAATAACTCCAGCATATTCGGAAATACTTAAAAAGAATCTTAGCGCCAGACAAAATTATCCCAGACAGAAAATGAGCCAGTTCCATCAAAAGAAAGAAGAAGGATATAGTCAGAAAAGAACAAAGAAGAAAATGGCGCTACTAATTTTTGGTCTGAAACAGAGATGAGCGTGGATTCAGTTTCTAGTGAAATTCCTAATGTTTCATAAAGGGAAGGTAAATCGAAGAATCGACGATCAAAAGGGGTTTCGCTTTTGATAGTTTACTTAAGAAGTTAAAGGAAATTGTATTTTGTAGCGGGTATACTTTAAAAGATAAAATTAATAACTGTATTATTTTTTTTTGTAACTGGGTAATAGCTTATGTAGTACAAAATTTTAGTTATTATTTTTTAAATATAAGTGTTGATGGAAAGATGTAACCGCGTCGATAATATTATCCAATGGAATTTGCAAAGTATTCAACCTAAGTGCTCTGGTTTTGAACATCTACTTATCCAGGAAGAAATACATTTTGCTATGAGTGAGACATGGTTGGCTCCTGGGTCAATTTTTCGTATTTAAGGATTTAATACATTTCGATGTGACAGACAAGACTCCTATGAGCCTATATGTCGCCATTGTGGCTCACAATTCTATTCATTGCATGACTTGTCCAGTTCAAAACCTTATAAGTGGTTTATAAGTTATACATTTAAAAGTATTTAACTGTAATTATTTAGAGAATATAGTTCGCCTTCGATTCGTACTTCTCGGGCCGATTGGGATTTATTCTTTTCACAGTTTTCTGCGAATACGTTAAATTTGGGTGATTTTAATGGTCACCATTCAACGTGGTCCAATTACCAATAGAGCTGACTCTAAGGGCACTCAAATTTTTGATTCCATAATACCACGTTATTGTCAAAATTTCATGTTTCGAAAATAATCCATCAATTTTTATAAATAAAAGGAATTTTAAAGCGGCCGATTGGGATTGGGTCAAAGGACTCTGCCCCGGGATCGGCGGAATTTCTTATTCCATGGTAAAAAATCTACCCGACTGTGGAATTAGATTTTTACTTCTTTTATACAATCTCTTTTTAAATAATAGTTTTGTTCCAACTCAATGGCGCATTATCTACGTAATTCCAGTTCTTAAGCAAGGGTCAAAAGTTTTGGATAAATCATACCGACTAATTTCAATAATTTCTTGCTTATGCAAAATATTCCACATGGTTTTAAAAAATAGACTTGAGTGGTTTTTTCGAATAAACGAATAGATTTTCTGATAATACAGTTCGATTCAGAAAAGCGTATTCTAGAGTGGATAGTTTGTCCTCTCTTGTTACTAGAGCGCAAATTGGATTTTCTAAAAATGAATACACAGTGGGTTGTTTCTTGGACATTGAAAACGCATATTTGTTATATGCGTTGATGTCACTTCATTATTGTTAATTCTGGACAGTTTTGGGGTAGGATCTAAAATTTGTCAATATCTCTGGTATTTTTTAAATGAACGTATGTTGACTATTGAAACATCGGATTATAAGTGTCAGAGAAGTACAGGTTTACCTCAAGGAGATCCTTAGTCTCCTTTTCTATTTAATGTAGTTACAGTTCCTGTTTGTTAATCATTGTCAAATATTTATTAGCCGGCATGTAACCGGCACTCTCTCGAGTGCGAATCAAACGGTTTACCCACTAGGCCAAGGAGCTCTTTAAAATAGAAATAAAATATTATAGTGTGAAACTAAGAGTGACAGATTTTTTAAAACTGTTCAGTTTTAATTTTGCTGACTGTAGCTGACCCATACAATTCATTTTCTAACGTTTCGGCTCTGGACAGCGAACATTATTTACAATAATCTGCTTATATCTATATATTAATACGTGAAGCGAAAATTTCAAGTACAGTTTTACGAGAATTGTGCGTACGGATGAGAGTGAAATGTGGCACCATTAAAGTTTATGCTGAGGAAGGCGTGCGAAAGTTTTATTTCTTAAAATAATGCTTACAAATACATTAAATTAATAAAAATATCAGCAACATACACTACCATGAATTTGGTTCACAGATACACACACGTACTGTAGTTAAAAGCTAAAGACAGTTAGGACACAATGTGTTTGAAATTGGCCGATGGCTTGGCTGATGCGAAGGTGACGTCACATTCTTGTACTTTTTCTTGTTATTTTTAATGGCCTCCCCAATCCTTGTAATTATTGTTAATAAACGTCATAATTTTTTTTATGTCACTTGTCAGTCGAAGTTTAGTGCATGTTTTTTGCGGAATATCAGCGTTTCTCTTCGTTATCAATAGTATAAGCACCATTTATAAGGCATTTTAAAATAGTAAAAATCCCTGCTAATATTATAAATGTGAATGTAAGTTTGTTTGTAGTCAGTAGTTTTCGCGTGCAAGCGTACTTGCACGCGAAAACTACTGAACGGATTTTAATCAAATTTATACCAAATTTAATTTAGGTAGTATTTTAGACTGGATTAAAACATAGGCTACTTTTTATCCCGGAAAAGTAGAATGTTCCCGCGGGATACTCGATAGTATATTTACGCGGGCGGAGTCGCGGGAAACAGTTAGTATAATACAAGTTAACACCAAGCATTCTAGGATTTGCATTTTTAGTGTGATTTAAAACTTGACAGTAACAGTATCATATGTTTACAAGAAAGTGACGTCATGACAACACATTCAAGAAAGGACTCACTTTTAATACTCTGTTCTGTGGGCTAAGCACGAACAATTGATAACGGCGTATTCATAACGTTATCGAATGATAATTGTACGTAAATCATGACAGCGCATAAACTATTTTATTACATAACCTTACGAATACGCCGTTTTCAATTATTCGTGCTCACCCCACACACATTTAATCTGAACGTAAGCAAAAAGATTAAATTCCTCCAAATTCTATTGCGAGGTGAATGAGTGACATTTAAATTGGTAGCATTATTGATTTTTAAAGTAAAGACCGGGATTCGAACCCACCACATTCCGAATTTTCGAACAAATCAAAAATGATACTTAAGCATACCAATCTGCCATTCGGACTTAAATAATTGAGTCGAAATTATTGATGTATTGTTGCACGACGAAATAAAAAATAGATTATGTAGCTTCAAAATGCGCAGTTTCCCAGGAATAAAATCTAGCTAGATTGATTTTTCTCCCCCAAAACTTCGAGATTACGATTATATATAATTATAATATACAAGATTGTCTCGTTTAATGTATAAGATATTCTTTGGTATTTTTCACATCTTTAGAGTTGAGATAATCTTTTTGTACATTTAACTTAAATACAAGTACATTTTAGATAGCAAACACCGGGCTAAGAATTCTTAGAATAAAATTACAAAGTCAAAGTGAAACTTTGTAACGTGCAAGCTTCGTTTGAGTTTAATATTGATAATGAATAAATTAGATCTCATATTTTATAAACTTTATTATGTAAGTGTGTCAGGAAAATAAATTTTTAGCAATATGATCGTCTTCATAATTATTATTGCTCGTATTACCGGGTCGCTGTCCGAACATTCCCCAATAGACCGTGAGCTAGCAACAGACTTGCGTGCCGCATGCGATAATGTCTCAGGATTTGTATGTATCAGTTTTTGCATTATAATGTATGAAAAATTCAGTCATGGTCCATGCTTGAAAATTAGGAATATTATGCAAAGCTAATCGTAGAAGGCACCACCTGAATATAAACATTTTTTTTATAGCGCCGTAAAATTCCAAGTGTTTTGGTTTAAACATTGATTTTATTTTAATAAATTATTAAAAAAATGGATAACAATTTTCGGTTATCTGAGCATCTTTCAAAGGCAAAAAAGATCTTATCGTAAATCCCTCAACAACATCATCTGCTTTGAAATGATTTAAAGTTTGAGTGCTTGATATCCATAAAGTCTTTACCGCGACGCGACGTACAGCTATTTGCCGTAGCTTACGAAGCTTTGGATCTTTTGGAAATAGAAGCATCATATTCCCACGTTTTTGCATCCAAATGTAAAACATTGATGAATATTATTTTCAATTTTTTTGATGCAGACAAAAAGTTAAAAAAATACGTTACACTGCAGTGGCGCCTCTAGCGGAATAGTTTGGCAGTTTTACTACTAATTTCCTGACTAATAGTTTTCCAAATATACCAAACGAAACACAAAAGTCAGCTGATGTAGAAGTGGGGCTAAGTTGTTGTCAGCTGGGGTTAAACGTGGAAAACATCAGTTTTAATTACGTGAAATGACATTTCGGCATCAGTCGGTTATAGGTTACAAGAGGTCGCCCTGTGGTCGAAATTCATCCATAATAATTCATATTATATTTGTGGAAGCGGTTAATACTTGAGCTGCTTAATTGAGCAACGAGTCAAGAGTACGGAAGTATAATTGGCGGGAACACTAGCGCCATGTTGGTTGACGCTGATGGAGTCCGGTCTGACGAGCTTACGCGGTTGGTTTGGTGGAGGGTGGTGGTGATCACGATGTGCCAAGCCACCAAGGAACGATCACGGGACACTCAACTACCAGCCGTCGTGGCGAGAGGTTTGTATTGGGAACAGAATCTAAACCTTGAATTCGTTTTTTTAACACTAAAGAAGTTTTCACTTTCAAACAGCATAAAAGTTACACCTTAAACTTTAAGAATCAAATTTATCCTTATATCCTGGGGCATACTCTGATCCCTTAATTCCGTCCCTATGCCTGGAGGGTTCCAGCGTAAGTCTCCGCATTTGTTTAGTTTATTGAGCCAGCGCTCAGACGATATTCACGCGATTTGGGCCGCGTCAGTAAAGATATATCTCCCAATAAATATCGTTTTATCGCCCGTCTCGCCTAACTTAATTGTTGTGTGTTATTTGTATAGAAAATATACGTCTGTGTTAGCGCACTAGAAGCAACATCGAACTATCCAAATAAGTTCGTACCTTTTTGTTTTACTTAGGGAAATCCTTTGTGGATCCCCGGCGGATTGGGGACATCGGCCGGGGTATGTGGGACTCTCCCGGGTGCGTGATACGCATCCGGAGATACGCACTAAATACGCTGATACGCTGGGCCGCCGCACCCGCCTAAGCGATAACAGTAGCGGCCCAGTAAGTGGCATCTGCTTTCATTAGCAGAACCAGCACAGCAGCTTGTCGACGACAGCTGCTATTCATCCGGGAGAGCAATCCGAGGCACCGGACGCTCTTCTAATGAAAAATAACTTTATGAATATGTAGTTGTCAATTGTTCCTGCTAACCCTACTGTTTACGCGTTTACAAATGTACAACGTATATGTCCGTCTGGGACCAACACTTGTTATTTACGGCCCGCGACGCTCGAGATGTGCGCAACACGACACAGTAAAGTATTTACGGTCCGCGATGCTCGAGATGTGCGCAACACGACACAGTAAAGTATTTACGGTCCGCGATGCTCAGGATGTGCGCAACACGACACAGTAAAGTATTTACGGTCCGCGATGCTCAGGATGTGCGCAACACGACACAGTAAAGTATTTACGGTCCGCGATGCTCAGGATGTGCGCAACACGACACAGTAAAGTATTTACGGTCCGCGATGCTCAGGATGTGCGAAACACGACACAGTAAAGTCAGAAGGTCGATTGATTGATGAAATCCAGCAATAATACAGTTACGATATAAAAGTTAAATTAAAGTGTAAGTTAATTACGAGAATTGGGGTTCAGATGGGTTCAGATGGGTACAGTTTACTTGTATGATGGTTTATGCAAACTATTCCTAGCGCCTCATTCCTACTTTCGAAATTATTGATTCCAGCGATATATTGTAATATCTGGTCTGAGCCCCACGGAACAGTTTCCACATTTATCTAGTTTTGATCACAAATGTTCTGAAACAGGATTGATTTGTTGCTAAAATAAAAATGATCAAACATTGAAAATTGATTTAATACACATCGGACAATCATGTTTTAGAGTTCCGTACCCATAAGTAAATAAATAAAACCGGGCCCTATTACTGAGACTTAGCTGTCTGTCCGTCTGTCCTGTGGCTTTATCTCCTTAACCGTGATAGCTATTCAGTTGAATTAATGATGATGATGATGTATTTCTGTTTCCGCTATAATAACAAATACTAAAAATAGAATAAAACAATTATTTTAGAGGGCTCCCATACAACAAACGTTATTTTTTTGCCGTTTGTACGTAACCTTCCGTGCGCAAGTCCGACTCGCACTTGGCCGATTTTTCTTTTGTTTTGTAGAATTTTGAGGAATGTGATATATCATTTTTTTTCTTTAATAAATATTAATAATAAATAAATGTCTATGGACGCTTACACCGCGTCAATCTGACCCCGTGCTAAGTATCCGGAGAACTTGTGTTACAGGTACCAGAAACGGGAAGTATATGACGTAATACTTTTACACTATACATAAATTTAGGATTTTTTTATTATATTAATACACATATTTAATACACATCCATGACCCAGGAACACAGAAAAACTTTTTGTTCCTCCGGCGGGATTCGAACCCGCGACCTCCGGCTTGAGCACCGACTCGCTGAACCACTGGGCCACAGCGGTTGTCGAATTTTATATAGCTATTGAGGTTTAAAAAAATAATAATAATAATATTTTTTATAGATTTTACCTGTCGTGGCTTCGACAAGTTTCCTACAGGTTCCTGTTAAGGAAATTATAGACTACATAATTAAAAAGATATATAAAATATCAAAGAAAATGAAAAAACTAAAGAAACTTTACTAAAAAACCTTCATAAAAATATACATTAGATGATGAAAGTAAAGAAATAATAGGTAGTAAATGCAACACGATTGTTGATTTTGGGTTTAGTTGAGTTTGAGTTGAGTTGAGTTTCAGTTGAGAGCGTGTGTGTCTGTTTATCTGGTTAAGTAATTCGCCCGGAATGTCACACCACTGGCTGCAACTTACAGTAAAGATATGGGTAGATATGGCAAGAAAATAAGTGACAATCTGCAAAAAGCAGTATTTTATCAATGTAAATCTCTCTGAATTAAAGTACTAGGAATTCAGCATTCACATAAAGTCTCCTGCGAGAAGGCACACTAGAACATAGAAAATCTTAAACTATGAACATGTTGAATTGAATCAAATTTTCTTACACTTCCTACTGTAAGAAAATTTTAGTCTATTCGCGTTAAGAATGAAGTGAATCATGCGTGCAATATTGAAATTAACTAATGACTTAGAATCCGTATTTTGACATAATGTTGTAGCATTGTTGTTCTGTTGTAAGTGTAAGAAAATTCAACATGTTCATACTTTAAAATTTTCTATGTTGTATGTGTAAGTCAATAACATAAATGAAAATAAATATGTTGCATATGTCAACAGTAAGTTTATGAGATGTAATTGTCAATGTCATATTGACAGATGTCATGAAGTAAACCCTATTTAGTTAGGTTTATTTCAGTTATGTAAAAGGCTATTCTCAGTGTAGAGACTGTGGACGTATTTGTGTTAGACATATCATTTGTAATACGTATCTGTGATAAGCACCAATAAAGGAGAATATAAGAATTGTTGCTGTATTATTATCATCATCACTCAAGCGTAAGAAGGACTTACATATCAAGAGGTCGTAGCTCACTACATGGTGTCAGAAGTGAAAAAAAGTTGTCAAAAAAACGAAAATCATGAACGCAAAAGAGGGTACATTGAAAACTCCGGAAGATTCGAGACAATCTATGTGCGGGAACTTAACAATGGCAGGAAACGCAGTGCAGAAGCTTGAAATCTCTACAGAAATTATCAACAATAATGCTGAAAATTTCAAGAAATAGATGCAGTCATTCGAGATATTCCTACTGGCGTCGGGGATGGAGAAAACGGAAGACAAAAGAAAAATTGCAATCATGCTGCATTCCATAGGAGAAAAGGGCTTAAATATCTACAATTTCTTCAATTTGGACCTAAGCACTGCTACATTCCAAGAAGTCAAGGCAAAATTCGTCGAATATTTTGAACCGAAAAATAATTTGACGGTGGCGCGGCACAAATTCTTTACATTAAAACAACGTGTGAACGAATCCTTGGAAAATTTTATAATGGAATTAGAAAACGCAAGTCATGCCTGTGAGTTTGGTTCGCTACACGATTCCCTTCCAATAATATCAGTGTCAAACATCTGTTGTTTAGTTGAAAACAAAACAAAACCGGAAAACATTACTTTTGTTGTAACAAAATTAAATTGTCCAACTGTGATTGGTTTACCCACTTGTATAAAGCTAAATTTAATAACAAAAAACTTTTCTTTAAGAAATGAAAACAACAAAATAAACAAAAAAACAGCAAAATGTATATAATATGTATAAAAAAAGTTGTGACAAAATTGTAACCAATTATAATGATGTGTTTCAGGGTCTGGGCTGTCTCCCATACGAACACACCATCGTGCTAAAGAAGGATGCTATTCCGTGCGTTGATTCCCGTAGAAAAGTACCTTTCGCGTTGGTTGAACCGTTAAGGAAAGAGCTTCAACTCATGGAAAACATGGGAGTCATACGGAAGGTGAACAAACCTACTCTCTGGGTGAGTAGTTTAGTTATAGCCATGAAAAAGAATGGTGGATTGAGAATTTGATTAGATCCTAGAAATTTAAATAAAAATTTATTGAGATGTCATTATCCAATTAAAAACATAGATGAAGTCAGGTCTAAATTGTCCAAAGCCTCTTATTTTTCACATTTGGATGCATTTTCTGGATTTTATAATATAAAATTAACTAAAGAAAGTAGTGATCTGTGTACATTTCAAACTCTCTTTGGCAGATACAAAATTTTAAGATTACCTTTTAGAATAAACACGGCAACAGATATTTTCTATAAAACCATGATAGATCTTTTCGGAGATATTGAAGGTATAATAATTTGGTGTGATGACATTTTAATATACGGTGAAACAATTGAAATACACAATAAAAGGTTAGAGATGTTTTTGGAAAGGGCTGGGCAAGTTAATTTAAAATTAAATAAAGCCAAGTGCAAGTTTCTTCTAGAATAAATAGCATATTTGGGCTATATTTTTAGTAAAGAAGGTGTAAAAATTGATCCAGAAAAAGTTAAAGCCATAAAAGGTATGCCCATATCTAAAAATATTAAAGATTTGCAGAGATTTCTAGGCATGATTAATTTTTTAGCACCATTTATAGAAAATCTAGCAGAGAAAACTAAATCCTTAAGAAATTTGTTAAATACAGATATATTATGGTTATAGAATGGAAATTGTCAAAAGTGCTTTGATTTGTTAAAAGACGTCGTATCTAAAGCACCTGTGTTAACTAATTATAATTGCAACTTACCTATGATTTTGTCGGTAGATCCATCAAAGAATGCACTGGGAGCGGTCTTGATGCAAAACAAACGACCCATTGCACATAGTTCAAGAACACTAACCTCCTGTCAACAAAACTATGCTCAGATTGAAAAGGAATTGTTTGCCATACAGTTTGGATGTAATTAATTTCACCAATATATTTATGGCAGTAAAACAACTGTTCATACTGATCACATTTACCTTTTACCTTTTTAAAAAACCTCTTCATGAAGTACCTGCTAGACTACAAAGAATGATGTTATCGTTGCAGGGTTACGACCTAGAAGTGGTTTATGTACATGGTATATATATATATATATATAGCAGATACTTTGTCAAGAGCCTCACTTAGTGATACATACATACCTCAATGATATGAACAAGACTAACAATATCATGTTAATTCAATATTTTCTACTCTCTCAGTGAGTAAGCCATATTTAAAATATATATTATTAGAAAGTAAAAATGATGAATCTTTAAATCTGCTCATGTCTTATATTCAGAATGGTTGACCAAAGAGCAAAAACAAAGTAAACTGTTTGGTGAAACCATATTGGAACATTCAAAATGAAATAAATATAATGAACGACTTAATATTTAAAGGTAATAGGCTTATTGTTCCAAAGTCCTTGCAAAGACAGATTTTAGATAAAATACACTGCTCTCATTTAGGTATTAATAAAACATCGCTAGAGAAACAGTTTATTGGCCAAATATAAACGCGGATATTAAAAACTTAATTGATCAATGTTCGGTGTGTGCCAAGTTCAGGCCAAACACACCCAATGAACCGTTGAAATGCCATGAGATATCTCATCTTCCGTGGGAGAAGGTAGGTTTAGATTTATTATATTTTGATGGAGAAAATTTCCTTGTCTGCATGGATTACTATTACAAGTACATAGAGCTAGCTTCTTTGCATAAGAATTACACTGTCGATAATGTTGTTAAAATCCATCGCACAACTCGAACAATAAATCGATCATTGTTAGCTTTATTAATCGATATATCAAAGAAGAATTTATCGCCGCTACACGAGCACGGAAACGAATAAGTTTAAGTGATATAAGGATGGGAGAGAATGATCGACTTGTCTATGACCACCTTGTTCCTGATATGAAGAATCTGCTAACGCGAGTCAAGGAATATTCAAAGCTCAAAGGATTTCAGTATGTATGGGTTAAGTTTTGTAAAATACATGTTCGCAAAAATGACAAATGACCCGTCTTTATCATATCAAATGCAGCGGATTTAAACAAATTAGCATAGTGTGCCTCTTGCATTGTTTATCACATTATGTAGTTAGATTGGCTATATTATATATGACTCTTTCATTTTTAAACTATTACTTTTATTGCTTATTTTATGGTATTATAGTTGACCTTTATATGTAGTCATTAGAACGTAATGCTTTATATTTTAGCTTAATAATTACATTATTATTTTTTCACGCCTTAGACATAAATCTAATATCGAACCACAAGAAAAGATTAAGAACAGCTTGCTTTGCAATCGGTGTCTCGCTTCGTCACTGTTCCTACAGTGTCGGATCACTAAAACCAATAATGATCCATAGATTGCTACTATATTTATCTCGCTCGCACCTGCTCCCGCTTATGGACAGTTTAACCAGTACAGATATTAACGTCTACCTGCTTTGCTACTCTATGCTAATTTTGCTTGACACATTTTATAAATTTGCAACTTCGAATGTTTTTAATGCGCTTTTAATTATAGGCCCAGTAAATCTGATTCGATTTATTAATTTTATACTCCAAAAAAAGTGCGAGGGTTTGTATTTGACGGCATTCCTATTTTTCTGTATTATTACTGTGGGTACATTGATAACAATAATTTTATTCTATATGGTTTTTATTTTTGGCTATATAAAAAAGGAATTGTTGATTGTTGTGTAATATCTATTCAAAAGTGGTTCTGTTTTACTTGTCATTGATCGACGTACACTGATTTAAGGAACCTCTTACACTTTGCATTTTGTAATTTTACAACTAAGTATTTAAATTTTGTTTTTTTTTATTTTAATATTTACCGTGTATTAAATTACAAGAACTATTGAGGAACAGACTATTGCTTTACAAGATAATTGAAATAGCTTTGCCTGTATATCTTCGAATAGCGCTCGTCAGTCACTTGTATGTTTTATGGTACAATCAGGTTTTTTATAATCTTCAATTTGTCAATATTTTTATCATTAGATGCCTATTATATGAATATCACAATATGTTATTATAAGTACTCACCATATATTTTTAACAATAAAAAAGGTCGGTACTTAATTTCTCAATTCACAATAATATTATTTTGCCATACTATAATGTTAACTGTGTGTATTATAATATATGTTTCGTGCCTTAGATTAATAATTATATTTTACATAATATGGAGGCAAATTTTTATACATAAATTATTGAAACTTGATATTTATTTTATTATTTGTTATTGTGTTCATCAAGAGTCTTATTATTGCTTAGGGGATATTTATGCAAAAATACAATTATTATGGTTTTTAAAATACCTTATTATATAATGGACTCTAGATTGACCATTTTCTACCAGAATGCTAGGGGCTTACGTACAAAAACAGACATGTTTAAGAGAAATGTCTGCCTCAATTCATATGACATAATTTCGCTTACTGAGACCTGGCTATTGGAGGGAATACAGGATGAGGAATTATTTGACAATAGATATGTTGTTTGGCGGCGTGACATAAATTATTCTTTAACCAAACAATCATTGGCAGGCGGTGTCCTACTAGCGATTCGCCGTGATTTTGCCGCGGTGGGTCGTCCTGAATGGCATACCTTCGCTGAGGATCTCTGGGTGTCTATCACACTTAGTGATAGGTCTCAAGATACTATTCACCTGGGCACACTTTATCTTTGTAAGCAGAACGAGGGAAATAGCTCAGGCCTTCAGCTTGAAACGTTTTCCAATAGACTATTCAACATAATTAATTTTTTTCCAAATAATAAATTCGTAGTCTTAGGGGACTTCAATCTCCCGTTTATCGACTGGCATTCTCAGGGAATGCACTTGGCATCAGGTGTCGTGCCACTTACGAGAAGTCACATTAATTTTTTGGATACCCTGGCCCAGTGTAATCTCATACAGCGCAGTCAAGTTCGCAATCATAATAATCGTCTCTTGGATCTAGTTTTTTCTAATTGTGATCTGACAGTTAATGCTTGTGATGACCCCTTGGTCCCTGACGATGTACCTCACCACCGGTCTTTGTGTATTGAACTTGTACAGAGCATGGGAAGCACTTTGGAGTCTAAAAAGCGACTTAAATATTTTTATAATCGTGGTAAATATGACTTAATTTGCTCCTCTTTAAATTTAGTTGACTGGCAATAACAAGTGCTTCGATAATGCTGTAAAGTAATTTTATAACATTATTTTTGATCTTCGGAAAACACATATACCACATAAAATAATTTCACCGAACTCTTACCCACCCTGGTACGACTCTGCGCTAAAACAAGTTTTGAGAGAGAAACACAAATTTCATCCTAAATTTAAATGTTATAGTAATCACAGTGATTACCTAATTTTCTCATTACTTAGGCGCAGAGCGAAATGATTAGAGCACGCGTGCTATGAGTCTTATATAAGTAAAACTGAGAGTTCTCTTATAAATAATCCCAAACTGTTTTGGAATTTTGTGAAAGGTAGCAAAGCTTCTTCCATATTTCCTTCCTCCATGTGCTATGAAGGAGAACTAGTAACTGAAGGTGATACAATTTGTAACCTATTTGCGACATACTTTTAAGCAAATTTTCTTGATTCTAGTACCTCACCTAGTGATTTGGATTCTGAATTGCATACTATGAATAACAATTCCATTGGGGATGTAAAGATAGATTCTGATGACATACTCAAACTGCTAAGGTCCGTAAATTTAAATAAGGGCGCTGGGCAATAAATAAGAAAATGCAAGGAAGATGGCTCGGATATACATTTGACGTTATTACGCTACCGCAACGCTGCTAAGGGAGATTTTCCCAGTCCGGCCACATTATTAATGTCTAGAAACTTGCGAGTAAATTTACCAATTCACAAACACAAAACTTAAACCTAAACTTGTAAAATTTTCGACGTTTGAAAAATGTTATAGACAAAGCAGAGACAAAATGTATTTTTATTTTGACAGGAATGCGAAGCATACATATTATGAGTTTCAGCCTAGGGATGACATTTACTTCAAACAAAATCCTAAATCCTTTTGGTCTCCGGGAATAATTAAAGAGAAATTAGGATGTGGTAGATCTTATTATAGTGGATCCAAATGGTGTTGTGTATATGAGGAATAGGGGACACATTAGACCTAGAAAAAAGAATTTAAAAGAGACAAATCCTTATTTTATGGCAACGGCAGCACTGACAATATGCCTCCCATGCAGGAGAGTATAGATCCCATGAGTTCGGCACAACTCGGAAACGGTCCCGTTCAAAATTGCATTATCGATGATAACTGTGTTCCTATGGAGAGTCTAGAAAATACCGGTTACGTAACCAGGTCTGGTAGAAGTGTAAAACGTGCTAAATTGTATATGCATGAGAAATTTGAGTAGATAGGCCATTGCTTATCTACTCATGACATCAGTCTCATAAGTTTATGAGATGTAATTGTCAATGTCATATTGACAGATGTCATGAAGTTAAGCCTATTTAGTTAGGTTTATTTTAGTTGTGTAAAAGGCTATTCTCAGTGTAGAGACTGTTGACGTATTTGTGTTAGACATACTTAATCATTTGTAATACGTATCTGTGATAAGCACCAATAAAGGAGAATATAAGAATTGTTGCTGTATTATTAACATCACCACTCAAGCGTAAGAAAGACTTACATAATTATCAAGAGGTCGTAGCTCGCTACAAAATATGTACGCATGATTCATTTCATTCTTAACGCGAATAGAATATAGTTAATATTCGCACCTTCTCACAAAGTAGCATAATCAATTATTATTCATTATCCTATACCTAAATTATTATTATGAGCATAAGAAAACTCTTTCACAATTTTTTTTATAGTAAGCATGCAGAATCAATAAATATATAAATAATAGGTACTCCACGGATATAATGTAGTTATTACATTTAGTATGATGTAATAATTGATTTTGATGATTAATATTTTAAATGTTATATCTACGGAGCTGCTTCGCTCTATAGTTTCATACAATTTGTCGGGAGTAGCTCAAACTTGCCAATAAGTACAAAGTAAAATAGATACAATATGTTCCCGGTTCGCTACACGCTAATAAGCTTTGGTAAAATCAATTACGGATATTTTGAGCATATGATCTACTGCTTATGTGCTTTACATTTAGGCAGAAAATAATTTAATAATTTCGAATAAAGTTACATTGCGCTCTCTAAGGCGCTGAGGTCATTAATCTCACAAAAACAACCAACTTCAAAGCGAAAGCAGTATTTACCTAAATTATATCAAATAAATCGGCTGTGTGAGGTCAATGACCTTCGTAGCGCCGTAAAAACCTAATGTAGTTTTAATTAGTATTTTTCAGTTGGATTTTTTTTATTTATTTTTCGGCCTAAACGACTTTACATAAGCAGTAGATCATATGCCTAAAATATCCTTCATTGATTTTACCAAACATTATATTATACAGGTTTTAACAAATCAGAGTGATAAAAAACTGGCATAATTCTTCGTTTAGGTATTATCCGAAGAGCAGTAGCAAAAATTTGTAAACCATACAATTTTGGAGAAAAACCAATTTGAAATATCGCAAAAAATATTCAAGTGACAGCCCTCATTGTATCAAGTTTATAATCAGGTCATTGTATACGTGGACTAGTGTTTTTTTTATTATTTTTTTTTTATTAAATAAGGGGGCAAACGAGCAAACGGGTCACCTGATAGTAAGCAACTACCGTCGCCCATGGACACTCGCAACATCAGAAGAGCTGCAGGTGCGTTGCCGGCCTTTTAAGAGGGAATACGCTCTTATCTTGAAGGTTTGCATGTCTTATAGGTCCGGAAATACTGCTGGTGACAGTTCGTTCCAGAGTTTTACAGTGCGCGGCAGAAAGTTACGCGAAAAGCGCACGGTGGAAGACTGCCACTCATCAAGGTGATGAGGATGGTATGTTTTTCGCGTGGGACGATGGCGAAAAGTTGCAGGTGGTATGATTCCGAACAATTCCTCAGATCACTCCCCGTGATACAACCGATAGAGGATGCAGAGTGAAGCTACATCTCGGC
The DNA here is from genome assembly GCA_963565745.1 of Phengaris arion. Taxonomy (NCBI): domain Eukaryota; kingdom Metazoa; phylum Arthropoda; class Insecta; order Lepidoptera; family Lycaenidae; genus Phengaris; species Phengaris arion. The sequence continues at coordinate 649,438 of OY751446.1, read as the reverse complement.
GTAATTCCAAGGGGTCTAAGCTGTTTGAAATACTATGGCACTCAACAACTCGAGCGGCCCTTAGTTGGATACGATCCAGAGGGAGCAGTTGGTATTTTGGCGCCCCTGCCCAGAGATGAGAACAATATTCCATATGAGGCCGAACCTGCGCCTTGTAGAGTTGTATGCGTTGGTCCGGACTGAAGTACTGTCTCGCTCTGTTAAGAACACCAAGCTTCTTCGAGGCTAATTTGGCCTTACCCTCTAGATGATATCGGAACTGGACTTCGCTCGATATGTTGACGCCAAGTATCTCAATGCTAGGGGAGATGGTTAAAGATGTGCCCTCGAAACGAGGATATACGACCATTGGTGACTTTTTAGTGGTGAACGAGCAGACTTGTGTCTTGGCGGGGTTGAATTGGACTAAGTTACGTCTACCCCATTCAGAGACTTTCTCCAATGAATTCTCTATTTTAGACACAAGTTCGTTTCGACTCTCAATGACATTTAGCCGAGAAATATTGGGGGAGCCGGTATATACAGCATCACCTGTACTATCATCCGCATAGCAATGAATGCCGTTGGTCTGTAACATGTCATTGATATGCAGTATGAATAGGGTAGGCGATAGCACACAGCCCTGAGGGACACCAGCATCAACAGACTGAGTTTCCGAGCATTCGCCGTCAACTACGACCTTTATGCCTATATCTGCTAAGAAACTAGTGACCCACTTACATAATTTCTCGGGCAGCCCGTATGATGTGTGTCCGTATGCCCGTAGTGTGTGCCCGGGATGCGTTTACGCATGCCGCCGGACAATGAAGGCACCGATAAAAAAACAGATGAGTAGAGCTCAGAGCTCCTCGCACAAACTTGTAGAAAATAATTCTTTAATTTTAGTGGTTCCGTATAAATTATTTTAAGTAAAGATGATATTGAGCTTATCCTAATATTTTTTTCTTAATAACGTTACAACATTATTATCATTTTGAAAGTAAAAATTTATAAACTAAAGAAAACTTTTTTAAAACTGTTGAGAACTACGACATCTTGGTTTTTACATATCCTTCTTACTATATATAGCCTTTTGGTTATGTGAAATAAAACTAGATAGGCTGTGCTTGTGACATCTATCAATATGACATTAATAGTTCTACTTTATAATACTGTAATATTATGCAACACCTTCCTTTTTAATTTTTCTCCATCAAAATATAATAAATCTATACCTACCTTCTCCCACGGAATATGAAATCTCATAGCATTTCAACGATTCATTAGGTGTGTCTGGCTTGAATTTAGCACATACCAAACATTGATTAATTAAGTTTTTAATAACCGCGTTTATATTTAGCCAAAACACTGTTTATCTAGCAATGTGACGACCACGGTGAATTTTATCTAAAATCTGTCTTTGGAACAATAAGCCTTATTACCTTTAAATAGTAAGTCGTTCATTATATGTATATCATTTTGAACATTCCAATATGGTTTCACCAAACAGCTTACTTTGTTTTTGCTTTTTGGCCAACCATTCTGAATATAGAACTTAAAAAGATTTTAAGGTTCATCGTTTTTACATTCTAATAATATTAAATTTAAATATGGCTTACTCACTGAGAGATTAGAAAATATTGAATAAACATGGTATTGTAAGTCTCGTTCATACTCTGGTATGTATGTATCACTAAGGGAGGCTCTTGACAAAGTATCTGTTATATACATATATTTACCAGGTATATAAAACACTTCTAGGTCGTAACCCTACAAAGATAACATTATTCTTTGTAGTCTAGCAGGTAGTTCATGAAAAGGTTTTTAAAAAGGTAAATTAAAGGTTTGTGATCAGTATCAACAGTTGTTTTACTGCCATAAATCTATTGGTGAAATTTATTACATCAAAACTTAATGGCAAACAATTCTTTTTCAATCTGAGCGATTGGACGTTTGTTTTGTATGATTACGGCTCCCATGGCGATTCTTTGATAAATGTACCGACAAAGTCACAGGTAAGTTGCAATTATAATTAGTTAATACGGGCACTTTAAACATGACTTCTTTCAACGAATTAAAGTTTTGACAATTATCATCCCATAAGCATAATGTATCTTTTTTTAACAAATTTCTTAAGGTATTAGTTTTCTCTGCTAGATTTTCTTTATAGAAAGTGCTTAAAAATTAATCATACCTAGAAATATCTGCAAATGTTTAATATTTTTAGCTATGGGCATTTTATAGCTTTAACTTTCTCTGGATCAATTTTTACACCTTCTTTCCTAAAAATATAGCCCAAATATGCTATTTCTTCTAGAAGAAACTTGCACTTGGCTGTATTTAATTTTAAATTAACTTGCCCTTTCCAAAAACATCTCTAATCTTTTATTGTGTATTTCCGTATATTAAAATGTCATCACACCAAATTATTATATCTTAAATGCCCCCGAATAGATCTATCATGTTTTAATAGAAAATTTCCTTAGCCGTGTTTATTCCAAAAGGTAACCTTAAAAATTTGTATCTGCCAAAGGGAGTTTGAAATGTACATAGATCACTACTTTCCTTAGTTAATTTTATATTATAAAATCCAGAAAACGCATCTAAATGTGAAAAATAAGAGGCTTTAAACAATTCAGACCTGACTTCATCTATGTTTTTAATAAGATTTCTATAAATTAATGAAATCTCAATAAATTTATATTTAAATTTCTGGGATCTAAGCAAATTCTCAATCCTCCATTATTTTTCATGGCAATAACTAAACTACTCACCCAGAGAGTGGGTTTGTTCATCTTCCGTATGACTCCCATGTTTTCCATGAGTTGAAGCTCTTTCTTTAACGGTTCAACCAGAGCGAATGGTACCGTTTTAGGAGGATCAACGCACGGAATAGCATCCTTCTTTAGCACGATGGTGTGTTCGTATGGGAGACAGCCCAGACCCTGAAACGCATCATCATACCTGGTCATAATTTTGCTCAACATTTTTGACAATTTAATTTCTTATAGAATTTTTTTTGTTATTAGATTTAGCTTTATACAAGTAGGTAAACCACAGTTCACAGTTCAAGTTGGTCACAATCACAGTTGGACAATTTAATTTTGTTACAACAAAAGTAATGTTTTCCAGTTTTGTTTTGTTTTCAAATAAGCAGTATATATTTGATACTGACATTATCGGAATTTTGTGTCCACTATATGCAAAGATATTATACTTTTTAAACATTTCTTTACTCCGTTTGTCAAACTTAAGATTCAATTCTTTAAAGACTTGGTAAGACATTAAATTTATGTCTGCTCCAGTGTCAATTAGGCAATCTACATTTTTATTGTTTATTTAAAGAGAATATTGCCATGAATTGTCTATGTTATTCAAATTTGTACTGGTATTTTGCGACTCTATATTTTTAATGTTGAACAATGCCCCAATTGTAAATCTCTCAGCCTCAGCACTTTTTTGGCTTCATTGGGTTCATCCTCAAGATTTATGCTACCTACCCCAGAAACAACAGTCCTGACACTATTTTTCTTAAGGCATAAATGAGTAAAATGTCCATATTTAAAACATGACCTGCATCTGTGTTTCCATGCTGGACAGTTGCGGCGACCATGCGATGTGTTGCACTTTACACATGTTGTTCTGGATCCAAGTGTAGCTGACCTTGGGTGACCTTGGCGTGATGGGGATCTTGCGTTTTTTCTTTTCTGGTATGGGGGAGAACTGGCCCGACGACTTTTGTGTAGCTTGTATATTGTGGCTTCTTCTCTTCCATCTGCTGCATTAATTGATTATTCACTTTTCTGCGCCATCGTGAGTGTTCTACACAGAAGTTTGGCTATTTTTAGGGATAGATCTTGTTCTTGTATGAGCTTTTGACGTAATTGCGAGAAGTTTGTGGCCATATTAGCAATGAGAATGTCCCTTACAAGGGAATCGCGTAGCAAACCAAACTCGCAAGCATGACTTACAAATTCCATTAGAAAATTTTCCAAGGATTCGTTCACACGTTGCTTCAACGTAAAGAATTTGTGCCGCATCAACGGCAAATTCTTTTTGGGTTCAAAATACTCGGACTAATTTTGGAATATCTCGAATAATTGCGTCCATTTCTTGAAATTTTCAGCATTATTGTTCATAATTTCTGTAGAAATTTCAAGCTTCTGCACTCCGTTTCCTGCCATTGTAAAGTTACCGCACCCACATTGTCTCGAAGCTTCCGTAGTTGCCGATATACCCTCTTTTGCGTTCATAATTTTCGTTTCTTTTTTCTTAGTGCACTTCTCACAGCATGTTGAGAACTACCACGTCTTGGTTGTTACATATCCTTATGCTTGAGTGGTGATAATAATAATGCACTAACAATACTTATATTCTCCTTTATTGGTTTATGAGAGAAGAATTAGACAAGCTTTTATTGACATATCGCATATTATTTTATTTTTTTTATTTAACAATTTATTGTACACACAGAAATTATAACAATACAATTAACAAAGAAAGATGACACAAAGGACTGCTTATTTCTAATTTGAAATTTCTTCCAGTAGCCCTACGGAGAGAAATGTGATGAAATATTCATATTCATTCATTCAAATATTTATATCTATAATAAATTAAAATATAGTAAATAAACTAAATAAATAAATTAAAAAAAAAAAAAAACTATATTTTATATATATATACTAAATGTATACATAATAACGGTATCTATATGGATTCAGATTTGAGGTAATGCTCTTTCAAGCGTCTTTTAAATACGAGTACATCGATGTTGGGACTGTCGCGAATGGTTCGAGAATTCCACAATCTAACTGCATGAACAGTGAATGAGTAGGAGTAGAAGTTGGAGCGATGAGAGGGGAGAGAAAGATTTGTCCTGACAGTGGACCTGCAAGGAATATCGAGGGGTCGAGAAAAATGAATCGATCAAGAAGATAACGAGGAGAGCGAGGATTATGCAAAATGTTGTAGAGTAAACAGAGGATATGGGTGTTGCGCCGAGGGCGAATGGGGGCCACTTGAGTTTCGATCGAAAGGCTGAAACATGGTCGAACTTTCTTAGACCAAACACAAAACGAATATAGATATTCTGTAAACGTTCCAGTTAAGTTAACAGCTCCTCGGTAGCGTCTAAGTAGCAGGAATCGGCATAGTCAAGGATAGGGAAGTGTCATCTGAATCCATATAGATACCGTTATTATGTATACATTTAGTATATATATATATATATATATATATATATATATATATATATATATATATATATATATATATATATATATATATATATATATATATATATATATATATACTAAATGTATACATAATAACGGTATCTATATGGATTCAGATTTGAGGTAATGCTCTTTCAAGCGTCTTTTAAATACGAGTACATCGATGTTGGGACTGTCGCGAATGGTTCGAGAATTCCACAATCTAACTGCATGAACAGTGAATGAGTAGGAGTAGAAGTTGGAGCGATGGGAGGGGAGAGAAAGATTTGTCCTGACAGTGGACCTGCAAGGAATATTGAGGGGTCGAGAAAAATGAATCGATCAAGAAGATAACGAGGAGAGCGAGGATTATGCAAAATGTTGTAGAGTAAACAGAGGATATGGGTGTTGCGCCGAAGGCGGATGGGGGCCACTTGAGTTTCGATCGAAAGGCTGAAACATGGTCGAACTTTCTTAGACCAAACACAAAACGAATATAGATATTCTGTAAACGTTCCAGTTAAGTTAACAGCTCCTCGGTAGCGTCTAAGTAGCAGGAATCGGCATAGTCAAGGATAGGGAAGTGTCTGGACAAGGAAAATTTTGGTGTTTATAGGCAAAAAGTTTTGGAGGCACTTCAACGTGTGCAGCGAGTAGTGAACCTTTCTGCTCACTTCACTCACCTGACGTACCCAGGAGAGATTACTGTCTAGAATTATACCTAAGTTTTTAGCAGAGTCTGTGTAATTAATAATGGTACCGTCATATATAACTCTATTATCACATAAGTACTAAAAAATATAAAATATTTTACAATCTTTTTTGCTGTTAAAGTGCAATTACGTACCTAACACGCTTTTATTTAAAAAAAAAGAAATTGTTTTCTTTTATTGATTTTATTTACTAATAACTGAATGATAAATTTTCAAATTGTAAATTTAGTTACCTAAAAATTTTGTTAGGGTTCACCTAAAAATTTTACGTTACTGTTTGAAAATCATATCGTAGCAATCACTAGTTGCTTCGCTATTTGCACGAAAATTTTCTTTCTCTCTGTATCTCTCTATCTCTAAGCCATGTTACGTGCCAGTATAGCAACAACTAGTTTTACGATATGATTTTCTGTGTTGGTGCTGTTCGCAATAACAGTATCAATGAAGCTCGTGAAATTTACCGGCAAAAATTCATCGAGGGAAGGCCACCAGTTGAACAGCGACACTAGCCGCCGTATAGCGTGTTCAGGAACTGTGTCTTCGGCTTCAGGGTACCGATTCTTTCCACGCAGAGCGCTGGTAAGGCCGTCCGTCCACGACACATGTCGATGGCCCCAACGAATAAACGTGCAAGAGCTCTTACCCAAATTTGTTTTTTCGTATTTTTCGTTTGCATGGCATGGCATTATATATATATTTCAAAACTTAATAAATGTAAGTAAATAGTTATTGAAAACATAGTAATGTAGTAATTTGTTTCAGAAAATTTCATATATCTTTCGCGAAGTTCTTTCCCCATTGATGGCATATCAGACCTCAAAGAAGTCAACTCAGAACGTGATGATTTTATTTCGCCGGCCCCATTAATTGTAGTAAATGTATCTCCACACGATAATAATACCAAATGTACCAACAAATGACATTTTAGATATTTCTCATAATGTTATTGAATCATTACTACCTGAAATAGAATACCCTACGCCGTTGCAATCTGTGAATAATAATGATGATTTACAGACTACTGATAATTATTCTATAATTATAACCTTCAAACTTCAGACTCCATCAACCCAACAAAAATAGATTTTATAGCCACGCCGACTGTTTTATACATTAATAATGATTACGATCTAAGAAATATTTCAGACTTAGAGGGTTTTTTACATAGTATTGAAACACAAAATATATCACAGGATATTGTAACTACAGAATCGGAGGAAAGACCCGTAACTCCTATAGAACCGCTTACGAAAAAGAGAAAAATAGATCCTAGTTTATGGAAAGATCGCAAAAATAAAACTCTTAAAAATTCTGGTAAAAGTTATGAAAGTGTTAGAACTAAAAAGCAAAACGTAGAAAAATCTATTGGAACACCATGCAACTGCAAACTGAAATGTAACGAATATGAGCAAATATACAAGATACAGCAAAATATGAGGAGTAAAATTTTTCAGAATTTTTGGGCTATCGGGGACCACGAAAGACAGTGGGATTTTATTAACCGCCATGTAAAAAAAGATAACGTCAAAAAATTACAGTTAAACGTAAAAATAATCGTACTCAAACATTAACATATCAACTACTCGATGATACTAATTCCATGATTAAAGTTTGTAAAACTATGTTTTTAAGTACCTTGTCTATTACACAGCAAGTAGTATACACAGCTATTGATAAATTGGGAGAAGACAATAATTTAAAAGATTACAGAGGAACTCATAAGAATAGGCCAAGAAGAATGTCAGAAGAGACAGAGAAAAGTATAATTATTGACCATATCAATCTATTTGAAAGAGTTCAATCACACTATACTCGTAAAGATAGCCAAAAGCAATATCTGTGTGAAACATTGAATGTCTCTAAAATGCACCGACTATATTAAGAATGGATGGAACCAGTACAATCAAACATGCACAGCAACTAAACGGCAATATGAAATAATATTTAATACGAAGTTTAACCTATCCATTCACAAACCTAAAAAAGATTTATGTGAAATATGTTAAATTTACCAAACTTCTGATGATGTTAGAAAAGAACAGTTAAAAGCTGACTATGAAAAGCACTTGAAAGAAAAACAAATGGTAAGGCAATTAAAAGAACAAGAAAAAGAAAAATTTTGTTCAAAAGACAGTGTTGTAGCATGTTTTGATCTGGAAAAAGTGTTGAATATCCCCCAAAGTGAAGTAGGCATATTTCATTATAAACCGAAGTATCCTGTATACAATTTTATGATTTATAATATCTTAGAGAAGAAAGGTTACTGCTACGTCTGGCATTGTCAGATTGCGAAAAGGGGTGCGATAGAAATAGCAAGTTGTCTTTGGTCATTTATCCAGGCACACGTTGAATTAGGAATAAAAAATATATCCTTTTATTCTGATTCATGCGCAGGGCAAAATCGTAATCGTTTCGTATTCGCCATGTTTTCTTTAGCGGCGAAGAAATACAACATAAAAATAACACAGGATTTGGGAAAAAGGTCATAGCCAATCGAAGGGCGAGTCTATGCATGCTGCTATTGAACGTTCTAAGCAAAAACATACTATCTACATACCTGATCAAATGTATTCCTTGATAGAGAATGCCAAAGTTACCGGGCATAAGTATCAAGTAAAACAAATGACGCAAGCTGATTTCATAGATTTTTAAGAATTAATTAAAGGGAAGAATTGGTTAAAAGGTACAGATGGTAATAAAATTTACTGTAGCAAAATAAAAGAAGTAGTTTTTCCTTATAATCAACCTGATACAGTTTACTTTAGATACAGTTTTGAAGACGAATTACAAGAGATGCAAACTATTACGAGGACAAACTCAAGAAGGCGACGAGGGGAACCTATAGAAGACGTTGAAAACCTAAAACTCGCATACACTGGAATGCTACCCATACCTTTTCCTTTATATAGAGATTTAATAAGTCTGTGTGACTCGGGAGCCATACCAAACCATTACCAGTGTTTTACAGAAATCTAGTGCCATTAAATTCCACCTCAGTTACCAACGATAGTGACGAGGAGAATTAGTAACCACTTATTAGTTTTTTTCTGTTAGATTTTTCTTGTTTTTGTTTTAGTAATATATACTTGATAAGTACCTACTTCGTTCTAAATTGGATAAATAAATAGTAAATATTATTATTAACAATATTTTTTAATCAACCTTCAACAAAAAAATATTAGCTAATTTACATTATATACGATGCACTAATAAAGTCTTATTACATAAATAATGAGTCGATCTTGTTAACACAAATATACGGGCCTTTATCTTTACAAACATGTTAAAGCAACAAAATATACAAGAATAAGTGTGTAGATGACCAGAGCAAGGCTCAGGGAAAAAAAATATACGTCGAATAACCATGCAACATTTCACTACACTTGTTCAAGCTTCATTTATGACACGAATAAACGTGTAGTGATACAATAATGTTAACAAGTCACATATTATTTACTAGAATAATAATTTAATATGGTTTTCTTAAATAAACCGATAATATTTTATTTGTAATAAATATAATATGAGCTGAAAGATTTTTTTTACCTTTAATTTGATTACGCATTATATTTGTCTATTTATAATGTAATTAAAGTTATGTGATTCCAAACGTTTTTATATCTTCCTGAAAAGTTGTCGTTTTTCGATTGCACGTTTATTCGTTGGGGCCATCGATGTGCACTTGGAGGAACAAATTTTGCAACATTCTGAAGACACTTCAAGGACCAGCACGCAACGAGCGGGTGCCGTTTATATTGTCAATCACATGGTGATATGGCGTACACTGCGTGACGATGGGCAACATCCATTTTTGACCATAATTGGGTTACTTACCTACTTAAGTGTGTAACAGTGAGGACTACGTCTATGATACAACGTTTACGCGTACCGACTGTCACCGTCTGTGACATAATCGGGATAAGGACCTACCTACTTAAGTGTGTATGAGTGACGACATCAGCTGTAATATTTTACTACGTTTTGACTAATAAGTATACTATTATTTTAATTATTGCTATCGATAATTACCCACTTAAGTGTGTGAGAGTGATGACAACGTCTGTGATATTTTACTACGTTTCCGTTTACCGACTAATAAGTAAGTGAAATAATCGGGATAGTAACCTACTTATTTTGTGCGTGTGTAAGAGTGATGACGTCTGTATAATCGAACAATTCGAACTAGGATAATAGCGAGTCGATGGTTCGCAACTCGCAGGCAAGCGGCGGACGGCGCGGCGGCGGCGGGAGGCGCGCAGCTGATGTCCATGTCAATGTCCTAGCGCCAACACTGGTAAGACACTTGTTACTAGGGTTGCAAACATTTTTCATGATACGCTAATGAAATAAAAATGTATGGAAGTAATAAGTAACTCCTTCAGCGCTGCTACTTTCACAGTAAACTCTATATAAGGGACATAATAATATATTCACTTTTAAATATTACCACTCCTTTATTTTACACGTTGTATAATAATAGTGAGAACAACATAACATTATATATTTAATTTATATTATAAACTAGTTCATTGTTTTAAACACTTACGGATTGTGTCGCGGTGCACTTTTCTTTATCCCGACGTTTCGGCTACTTTCCAGCAGCCGTGGTCACGGGAGGACTGAGGTGTCAATTGCCCTATTTGTTGAAGTTATTCAAACTACCCGAAGATTCTTCAATTATTATTTGTGTTCCGATCCACGCAAAACATACTAACAGTATCTTGAAGCCGCGGTGATTTTAAATTACATTTTATTTTGTTAATTATTGGATCCCAACTAGATGGCCATTACATAAGATTTGATAAGCCACAAGTACTGGCAAAGGAACACCGTTATCGCCCAAGAATGATACGCGAGGCTATAGAAATTAAAAAGTACCCTAATTTTAACCGAGAAGATGGCTGGGTACTGCCATCTAGTTGGGATCCAATAATTAACAAAATAAAATGTAATTTAAAATCACCGCGGCTTCAAGATACTGTTAGTATGTTTTGCGTGGATCGGAACACAAATAATAATTGAAGAATCTTCGGGTAGTTTGAATAACTTCAACAAATAGGACAATTGACACCTCAGTCCTCCCGTGACCACGGCTGCTGGAAAGTAGCCGAAACGTCGGGATAAAGAAAAGTGCACCGCGACACAATCCGTAAGTGTTTAAAACAATGAACAATATTCGCGTAAACCTAAGAAATCAATATTATAAACTAGTTGTTGAACAATAGTTCCGCGCTAACTTACATAGGCTGCACTAAAAGTATCGGGAATGGAATATTTCCACTGTTCCTGTCATATTAAAACCTTTTTAATTTAAAACTCCTTGGTTTTAAAAATCGAATACCATTTATTTATTTAAAAAAAGATTCTCGGTCTTGTCACAAGGTCTTGTCAAACTTGTTTAGTCGTTAAGAAAATGGAATTGACTCGAGAAAAATCTAGATCTCGATGATTTATTATGACTTTCGAAGTGGTTTAACACAAAATCAGTGTGTTGACCGGATGATTTCTGCATTTGGTGATGAAACCCCATCTAAAACCACAATTTATCGCTGGTTTGCTGAATTTCAACGTGGACGTGTCAAGCTCAGTGATGATCCCCGTCAAGGTCGTCCGAAAACTGCAGTCACCCAAGAAAACGTTGATTCTGTGCGTAAGCTGATTGAGGAAGATCGACATGTGACATACCGCAAAATTCAGGCAACTTTAGACATTGGCATGAGTCAAATACAAATAATCTTGTATGAACAATTAGGTATAAAAAAGTTGTTTTCCCGATGGATACCGCATTTGCTCTGTGAAGAGCAAAAAGCGGCTCGCGTTACTTGGTGCATCAGAACTCTCGAAAGATTCCACGCAGGATCCTCAAATGCTGTATACAACATCGTAACAGGTGACGAATCCTGGATATATGCGTACGAACCCGAAACAAAAAACCAGTCACGAGTTTGGGTGTTCGAAAATGAGTTAAAGCCAACAAAAATTGTTCGTTCACGGAGTGTTGCAAAAAAAATGGTGGCCACGTTTGTCTCCAAAACCGGCCATGTTGCGACTATTCCTCTTGAGGGTCAAAGAACGGTTAATGCAGAATGGTATGCTTACATTTGTTTGCCGCAGGTCGTTTCTAAACTCCGTAAAGAGAACTGCAACCGCCGCATCATACTCCATCACGACAATGCGAGTTCTCACACCGCGCACAGAACAAAAGAGTTTTTAGAGCAAGAAATCATAGAATTATTAGATCATCCGCCGTACAGCCCCGACCTAAGCCCTAATGATTTCTATACTTTCCCTAAAATAAAGAATAAATTGCGTGGTCAGAGATTTTCATCACCTGAAGAAGATATGGACGCCTACAAAACGGCCATTTTGGAGACCCCAACTTCCGAATGGAATGGTTGCTTCGATGATTGGTTCCATCGTATGCAAAAATGTGTCAAATTTCGCGGAGAATACTTCGAAAAGCAATAAATACATTTTTTAAATAGTAATGTTGTGTCACTTCCTTGATTCCCGAAATTTTCAGTGCCGCCCTCGTACAACATTTCGGGCATCGTGTCGCGCGCCAAAGGTTGCCTAGTCACTGGTGGATACGAGATTTAATGCTTGACTTATTTAATGATTTAATTGACACTGTTAACATTTTAAAACTGTCATTTCCCAATTTAAGTGTCCACAATGTAATTACGCATTATCCACAAAATGTACGGTTCCTACAGGATAATCAGACTTTTTAAAGGGTTTAAGTTAACACTTAGTCGGAAATATAGATATGTAATATACGAGTTGTAACTTCTTTAATCAATGTCCCTAGTCCTAGCGTGCGGCACGATGCTGAAGGTCCACTCTAAGGGTCGATTCACACCGGAACGGCAAGATAACCAAACTTTTCAGTTCCTCAACAAGAACTCTTGTTTCGAGTGCACGCCCCAACAGTAAAACCGGAGTAGGAGTTTAAGCACAGATTGAAGAACACGCGTTATTTGCCTACCGCTCAGCGTCGATTGTCTCTTACGAGACAATTGACAAAGGGCCGCCGCATCCCGCACGCCCGCCAGAGCACTCGCACCGTACGTGCTTACGCGTCGAAATGCCATGTAATGATTGTGCAGTGGATGGCTGCAGAGTAGTAGTTTAACAACTACATTTAGTAGTTTTTGACCTCTTTAGTAGGCATTTAGTTCTCGGTAGTTTTTTTTTGTAGGAAACAGCCTCGAGCCAGAAAAAAATATTAATTGGGTGTTTCTCTGCTATTTGGAAACTCGCCCATACAAGACTGTCCTAAGCAAATTTTATTAAATGTTGAGAATGTTTGTTAATAAAATGAAGGACAATATTAAATTCAATGTATCACGTTAAAACGTCCACTGATTTTCGTCCTGGTTTTTGAGTTATAGAGGATTTTATCTTAAGGCGAGGTGAGTCGCCAACTATGAAGAATTCGAAGGGGTGAAGGAGATGAGTAGGGGACGTGCCGCCCCCGTAAATACGGGGTGCTTCGCGCGAATTGCGTCAATGTGATGTGTCTATAAATAGCGGTTTCTTGCCCACCAGGGGCAAAGCGTAGCGTCTAGGTTCAAATCTCATTACAAATTACTATATTTTTTATTTTACTTGTTTTTTTTTTATTTTACTTATGAAATTGCCGTTCTGCTGTACTGGCCATTTCAAATCAAAATAATTTTTGTTTAGCTAAGAATTCTAATTTCAAATTTATTTTGATTTTAAAAACATGGAATTCTTTTTCCAAAAGTAGTCATTTGTTTATTGATTCGTGTTACATTTTCATCGCATTTCAATCTTTTTCGTCATCATGGATACGTTAAAAATTCGAGTAATTATGGAATATGAGTACCGTCGTGGCAGCAACGCGGCACAAGCGGCACGCAACATCAACGACGTTTACGGAACTAACACTACAAACCAACGCACCACCTGTTATTGGTTTGCTCGCTTCCGTTCTCGAAATTTCGACCTGAAAAATGAACCTCGCGGTCATCCGAAGACTTTGGTCGACAATGACGAATTAAAGGCGATTGTGGAAGCTGCTGATACACAATCTACGGCTGAATTAGGAGCAGCTTTCGACGTTAGCGTCAAAACAATATTGGTCTATTTGCGTCAAATTGGCAAGGTAAAAAACCTTGACAAATGGGTGCCCCACGAACAATCATCGCCAGCGCGAAGTACGCGTCGAGATGTGCCTTGCACTGCTCAACAGACACACAAATGAAGGAATTTTGAACCGCATTGTTACCTGCGATGAAAAATGGATTCTGTTTGATAACCGCAAGCGCTCAGCAAGTTGGTTGGATCCTGGTTCAGCACCTAAACAATGCCCTAAACAAAAACATACCCCTAGAAAAGTGATAGTCACTGTTTGGCGGTCTAGCGCCGGTGTGATTCATCACATCTTCTTACCAAACGGAGTTAGCATTACTGCAGATGTGTACTGTGAAGAACTGAACACAATGATGGAGAAGATGTCATCAACTATTTTTTATTTACAGAAACGTTCCGTTTGTTTATGTTTATGTTTATTGCCAAAACTTTTTTACACATAATATACCGTTTCTATGTTACAATTTACTTAAGACTAGGATTTTATAAGAAAACAGTTTGCAGCGGCCTTTGCACTAAGCACAGCTTGTGTCGCAAAAACCAGATAATGAGATACCAATCAGCTTGCTCGGATACAATATTACTACCACTAAATCTAAGTTATTTTTATTCTCAAACTAATATGTATATAATAAGGTTTGTTAAAGTGCCTGTGTGTGAGTGTGTGCGGTGTATGTGTGTTGTTTATGTGTGTAAGTGTTATGTGTGTGTGTGTGTGTGTGTGTGTGAGTGTTGTGTGTAAGTGGTTCATGGCAATAAGAGTTCAGTTTCTATGTAGTCTATACCTAACAGCCAATTCTCCAAAATTTTCTTTGATTGCCTAACTGTAGACTTAATAAAGGCCGGAACTTTTTTACAGACTTCGTTATACAGGTAAGATAGTAGGAAGGGTGCGTGGCGTTGTGCAAATGTCGTACGTACTTGAGGAATTGGAATTTTGAAAATTCTGCGGTCAAGAAGGGAATTATACTGTGGGGAGTTTATAATAATTTTGTGCTGGAAGGTGGCAGCTCTTAAGATATAAATTTGTCTAACACGCAAGACTTTGCTTTCTTTATAGAGGTTTTATTTAGGTTGATTGAGTATCGAAAAGGCCTTTTCAACATAACTTTAAGGACAGACCTTTGTGCACGCTCGAGCTGTATTAGTTTTGATTTAGCTGCTCCGCCCCAGGCTTTTATTGCATAAATGAGTGTAGATTGACAGAGAGCTTTGTATACGGTCTTTAAAACTTCCTGATTTGCCGACTGTCTAAGGTTTTTCATTATGAAAGTCAACTTGCGTACGCGAGAAGCAGTTAAAGAGATATGCTGGCTGAATGAAAGGTTTTCGTCTATGTGTATGCCTAAATATTTAACGTTGTCCACGCGCTGCAAGGCAGGACAAGAACATGACAAATAATTAGATTTACAGGAGTGCATTTTTGGCGAGAGGGACAAAGGAGGTTTTGAAGAGGAAGTTATATGAAAGGCGACATATTTGGTTTTATGTACATTAAGCGTGAGTAGATTTGAGTTAAGCCACTTAGAAGCTGTACCGAGACCTTTTTCGGCATGGCCAAAGACTTCCTCCCAAGTGTTACCACGGAAAATTAATGCGGTATCATCTGCATAGCAGACAATGTCCGCTCCATGTAACTGCAGATCCAGAAGATCGTTCAAGTATAACAAGAACAGAGTAGGACCGAGAATACTACCTTGGGAAACTCCAAAATTTATTGGCAGAGAGTTGCTCACGGTACCGATAGACTTAATATATTGTAGCCGATCGGATAGATAGCTACGAAACCAAGATAAAGGTACACCTCTTACACCGAGGGATTCTAGTTTGCTAAGAAGGATTGGGATCGAAACCATGTCGAAAGCCTTGGCAAGATCTAAAAATACCCCAAGACAGTATTTCTTTTGATCTAAAGCAGATGATATTATATCACATAAAAGCATTGTCGCATCCTCGGTCGACTTATTACGCTGAAAGCCAAACTGTTTCTTAGAGATAACATTATGTGATTCTAAAAAACTAGTCAGACGTTTATTTATAATTTTCTCAAGTAGCTTGGAGAAAATACATAACAACAATATAGGCCGATAATTGTTAGGACTATCTTTGCAACCGTCCTTGTGCAAGAGAGTATTAGCCGCCGTTTTCCATTGAGAGGGAAAGACTCCTGTTGAAAGGCTCAAGTTATAAATATGCGTAAGGGGGGTGAGGATAGCAGTTCCAACATGTTTAATTAATCGGGGACATATTTGATCTGATCCAGGAGAACTATTTATGTTTAAATCCGATATCAAACTGTGAATTTCCTGTGGGTTTGTGGGGGTAAAAAATAATGAGTCAGAAATTGATCGCGTAGGTTTAAAATTTTTTGCTTAGTTCTTTTCAGTCATAGCAAGATTTTTGAGTATTGTATTAGCCAAATTTGAGCCAGCGTATGTAAAATATTCATTACATTTATTTAATGAGCTTACAGGGTCTGCCTCAATGAAATTTAAGGCATTTGCTTCACTTTTCTTGTCAGCTATGTGACATATTTTTTTAATGGAAGACCATAGTTTCTTGGGTTGATTACCCTTGTTGAGTTCAAGCATTTGTGATTCATAAGCAATTTTCAAATTTCGTTGGAGGTTAAAAAGAAAATTTCTGTACCTATTGTATGTGAGTTCTGCTATTTTATTATTGGGATCTTTTCTCCATTTAATGTGTAGCTTGTCGCAATTTCTTTGACACCTCATGAGTCCTGGGGTGATCCAGGGATGAATGTTAAACTTACTACGACTAATGCGGACTGATTTTGAATGTTTGTCAACAGATGTTCTTAATATATGATAAAAAAATTCAGTGGCCTGCTCAACATTACCATTAGTAATAACAGAGGTCCAGTCAGCGGAATTGAGATCCTCTAAGATCCCATCATAATTAATTTTAACTCGAGTTCTCTGCTGTGGTCTCTTGTTTATTTTGAGTGAAGTTGACAGTATACATAATTCATGATCTGTTGTATTTGAGTTTGCTACTATGCCTGTAGTGTGGGTAAGTAAGTTTGTGAACAGGTGGTCGAGACAGGATGAACCTCTTGTGGGGAGAGTAATAGCTGGCTGAAGCTTATGAGTAGAAAGCATACATAGGTATTCTGCGCAGCTGTCGTGTAATGGTATAGACAGAGTATTTATATTTATGTCCGCCCAGTATGAGAGTCTTTGTGCTGTTGATTTGCAGTAAGTTATCAAGTGATGTCAAAAACCGGTCAATGCATCTGAACGAGGGCGAACGATATATACCTAGAACGACTATTCTATCATCCAGAGTGACTTGTAAATCATCACAGTCTGGTTCACAAGATGAGACGTTCCATTTATCCGATACATAGATGACGACACCCCCGTTTTTATTAATAAATTTTGATGTTCTAAAAGACGCATATCCTGGGATCAGAGGAAAGATAGTATCTTCAGTAAGAAAACATTCAGTTAATATGATTACATCTAATTGAAAATTTAAACGTTTAAGAGTCACTAAAAAGGAGTCAAAGTTCTGGTTAATACTTCTAATATTAAGTGTCAGGCATAAGAAATCATGATATTTAGATAACAATCTATGCCCTTCTTCTATGTTCTCTAACCTTTCACATGTAATTGTTAACGATTGATCAATTTCATCCGATAGATCCATTACTGTAAATAATTTTTAAAATTATAATATCTACGACATATTGTTTGAGAACGAATGTGGCATAGAGATTTTTTAGAGGTTTGAGATTGGAAGCTGTAAATAGCATGAACATGTGATTTGAGGTGATCAGCTGAAAACATTAATAAAGGAAAAAGCCACAGTATGTGTTTTGAGCTTATATTACGGGGAGATAATATGATTATGAAGAGTAGATGAGTAGCTGGGATGTGTAGTGTGACTAATTGTGGTGTGTGAATCAGCGCAAATTGTGAGCAAATATGAAATACAAAAACAAAGTACAGAAAAGAAAGATTTAATCTACGAATCCCTTAGGTTTGCAGGAGTTCCAACTATACTGTCCAGGTCTGCCAAGGACATAATACGCTTAGCTTCTTTGCCATCAGATCTTCTAACAAAGATATTGCCATTGCGGGTCCAGCAGTATCGAAAGTTAAATTGCTTACATCATTCCCTGACCGCACGAAGAATATCTCTATTTGCTTTAGTTAATCTTTCGTTCCAATAAATTTTTGAAGAACTACCATCCGAAATGCCAGACGTAGTTACATTTTTACGAGATCTAGCAGCTTTGATGAGTTCATCTCGCTTGCAGCGGCGTAATAACCTAAGCACGATGATACCGGGGAGCCTAGATGGGGTGCTCTGTGATCCATCATTTTTTTCTTTGTTCCTAGGAGTAATGCGGTGTACCGAGTCTATGTCGCCTTTGGTTAGCTGGATGCCTATCTTATTTGCTGCGAGCCCCACAATGTGCTGGAGATTTTCATTTACTTGCTCTGAAATACCCGCGATTTCTAATTCATTCCTCAGGTAATATTGGTCTTGGGAGGCCTTGGAAGATTGAGATTGGAGGCTTGTTACCAATGATTTCAGGTCAGCAATTTCTTTCTCAGCAGTTTCCAGCCTTTCGGAGAACACCTGCACCTTATCGTTAATATTTTTAGAGATTAGTGAAATTTCCTCCTTTATTTCAAGGTTCTGCTTTTTTAGCTCTCCGACCTCGTCCCTTAGCAGGCGGAGTTCTGCCACTAGTTGCGTAATATCACTACAGTGTTGCGGAGTTGCAGTTTCAGCTGATGGCTTGCAACGGTGGCTACGTCGCGTCAAGGTTATGTTGGTAGCTCTAGCGCCTCCTGCTGATTGCGTCTCGTTCAGTGCTGAGCGCACCGGTGTACCAGAGTTGTCTCCCTTAGGACGAGAGCAGTTGCAGGTAGGGCAGGTCCAGTCTTTTTTGCGCGCGTCAGACATTTTATAAAAGCTACCCATCGCTAGACTTACGCATATTATATCGTAGACCTCCTTGCAAGCTGAGCACTTCATGTAATAAGGATCTTTGATGCATTTTCCACAAGCTGCACACGAGCTTGACATGTTTGTAGGTGGATATTAGGGTTTTAGGGTCTTCACAAAAACCAAAAACTGCTCGAGTTAAAGTAATTGTCGGATACCTTGTTTCATCGATCCAATAATAGATGGCGCTAGTTGGTGGTTTGGTGGTAAACTGTTACAGTTTTTGTGCACCAAATGAAGATGGCGCTGCTTGAAGTATTTCTTGAGTTTATTAGATCTTTGTTTTTCTCTTCTTAGTTCTTACCCTCAGTTTGCTTTGTTCGACTTATTATTATGGTGATAATCGGAGATGAAGATGATTATTACAGTGTTATTAGTGCCGATCGAAGCCAGTAATTATTCACAATACACACTTCACGGTCTTAGATATTACATAGACACAAAAGTTTGGAACTTCTACTAGGAGAAATCACTTTTTCATATTTTATTTACGGAGCTTAACTAAATACAACCGCACAAGTTAACCGAGCCTGAGAAAGTAAGAAGGAGAGAGAGAGAGAGAAGGAGAAGCTGGCACATCTCCAACCAGCATTGGTCAATCGCTCATCTCCGCTGCTCCTGCATGACAACGCGCGACCTCATACTACACAGAAGACGGTCTCCAAGTTGCAAGAACTGGGGTTGGAAGCTCTCCGTCATCCGCCCTACTTACCAGACCTTGCGCCTACAGACTACTACTTTTTCCAGAATTTGGATAACTTCTTGGAGGGAAAAAATTCAATACCCGAGAGGCAGTACAAAATGCCTTGAAGAATTTGTTGCCTCCCGTCCAGCTGATTTCTTTAAGAAGGGCATCAATAAACTGCCACTGCGTTGGCAAAGATGCATTGATTGCATGGGTGATTAATTCGATTAATACTAATAAAAAATACATGAAAAACATTCGTTTAAATTTTTTTTATAACAAACGGCAAAAATTGGAAATTCGGAATGTGGTGGGTTCAAATCCCGGCAAGATAAATATTTTTCTGATTCTTATTATTTCCTTTTCTTTTATATATACTTTTTTAATTATTTTATCGTTGTACTAAAACTCCGAGTGAAGCTCGGTCTCCCAGGTACTTATATTACAAAGAGGGTTTTTGTACTTTCCTCGAATACGATCAATTCATACTATTCCTTTACCTTTTTTATAATGTACATTAATATTTACAACAACTTAGAGAAACTAATAATAAAATAAATAATTAGGTATATCAGAGTACAGCGCTTCCAATAATATACTGTACTATACCTAAGAGAACAAGCATAGCTCGGAGTTAGTGCGAGAAATAAATTAAAATTGAAAAATAAAATACCAATGGCCTACGTAGTTCCACTATCGGGTATCTGACATAAGATGGCGAAATTACTCATATCTTATTAGTATTACACGACGAAAGAAAAAACATGACAAACTAAGATCCTTATGGCGTCGGCATAAAGGTCAAGTCCGAGGTAAAATAACTTTAAACGGACTTTCAACAATATATTTTTTTTATTATATATATGGCATCGGCTTATAACCATTTGCCAGTGTCAAGTTAAAATGGCGGGAAATAGAACTTTCGTTTCGATTTTCAATACCGTATTCCTATATCGTCAAGTCTAAAGTCGACTCAAAGTCCAAATAAATAGTCAGTACAATCCATGAGTCAAGTCAGTCGATTCAGTAAAGTGTTAGAAGCTTTACTGAAAGTTCCTAGGGAGTTTTGGTGGGAACACAAAATAGCACGTTTTTAGTAGTTGTACCACTTGCCCACACTTGTGCACGTTAACGAATATTTAATGGTTAATATTCAACCTATATTACACATTAAGAACCGAAATATCACAAATTTATGAAAGACATACAAAAACCACAACGTCACCCATTGAACTCCCCGGCAAAACTCCTTCTAATTATTTTTGAGAAGAAAAAGCGGAACAAAATGACATACGTCTCCATAACAAGAGGCATAATCCGGTACAGTCGGATTCCATAGATATGAAAGAGAAGGAATGACAGGTCGCCATTTCGCGATGTGTCATTCGACTCGTCCGAAATATTTATCATTGAAATAAATTAATCCTGACAAATATCTTATTCCAATCGAAAAATAAAAACGACAATTCCTTTCCTTTTATTGTGTATTACAAAACTGTAATTAATTTTCTCTTTTTTGATTACAAATAATACAGTTACAACTCCAAGAATATCTATTTTAATGGTTATATTATTATTTTTTTATCGAGAAAATTTACAGAAAACATGTTTTGTAAACCTTACAAATATGATCAAGCTTAACATACATTTTTTGCTGCACTAAAATGTATCCATTCGTCTCAAATTTTTTTTTTAAAAAAGCCTATTTTACGATGTAGAGCGCCTTAAATCTGTTGTAATCGCACAAGGGAATGCTTGTTGCAAATGTTTTTATGAACAAGATTTTAAGTATGAAAGTAATCAAATTTTATTTGTGATTCTTACATATTACTTATATAAATAATTATTCTTGAAATAAACCAAGTTAATATTTAGAATATTAATATTTAGAACCTCTGATAAATAATTATCATAATCAACATTCTAAGTAGGTAGTCAACAAATATTTTAAAACCTTTTGATTTTAAATTAATAAAAATTCATGTCACAATATCTTACAGAAAAATATTAAACATTGCAGTTTAGAAAAAAAAATCTTACTTTTAACTTATTTCTCAAAAATGGATATTTCAAAATAATTAAATACTTCCCCGTTCTAGAGTACTCTCTGATCTGACTGCGATAACTTCTCCAGTATTTAGACAAAACGGACATCAAAAATGTCATCATCATCCATGAAATGACCTGAGATTGTCGGCCAGGGGACTGTAATTTTTCCAAATAATTTTAATAAAACAAAATCATCTAATCTTATCACGTTAATGAAACAAATGTGGTTACATACTTAATAATCAATTATTTTAAACAAATATTTGTAATTAAAACTCTTAAAATGGTAAAAAGAATGGCTGGGGACTGTTTAGCATACAACCGAGACACGTGGCTCACTAGCAGACTAGGTAGTGGCACTAAAAAAAAATAAGACTGCCCGGATAACTTTGCACCCGAACGAACTTCACACCGATTACATTCCGTTTCATGATGTTAACGTTTCGTGCTAATAAAAAAATTACATAAGCGCGATTTTCAAATGTTATCAGGGGAGTGTTTAGAAAATTTAAGAGCAGCGTTCACATATAGATTTATTGATTAAATTTTTATATTAAATATATAATTGTGATTCATAAATATGCTTACTGTTTTTTTGAAGCGTTTTAATATTTTTAAATTTTTAGAAATGCCCAATTATTAATAATTAATTATTAAAAGCAGATATTATTATTAAGGTTTTGTAGGCAATTATAGCGTAGGTATTTTTGTTTTTGTATGGGAGTGATGCATATGTTACGTAGTAACTATTTAATACACTGTGCTTCAGCATCGTGCCGCACGCCAGGACTCTAGGTTCATTGATTCACTCAATTACATTGTAAATTACTTATCTATATTTAGACTTGACCTTCGTGATTCGGCTTGTAACCTCAGGTGGGGCGTGATTCGATAATATTAATGAATTGCCCGTTAAGTGTTGTTTACGGCGAAACGCTAACAGCTCTGAATGGTTTGCTTGATTGAATCGAATCCACCTTTATTTTTAGTTAGACACGAAACTAGCGAACGTGAAAAATAGCGCCCGCACACGCTAGGCAAGCCGGACTCGGGGGGAACCGGAGAATTTGTTTGCCAAGCTGCTTTTGCCCAGCGTGTAAATCGAGCACACGTTAAGGTGAAAAAAACCTATCCCTATATGGGAAATCGGCAAATATTATGAAATTCTACTTCGATTATAAATGTGAATGGATGAATGGATGGATGTACTCCTACTAGTAGACTCTGTATTAGCACATAGGCTACATTTTATCCCGAAAAAGTGTTCGGGATAAAATACAATCTTCCCGTGGGATACCGTATTTACGCGGGTGGAGCCGCGAGCAAATAATTATGGATAAAAAGTTGTCAGCGATATACGTGATACGTCGTATCCAGGATACAATATATAATATGCTTAGTTAGTGCTTGAAAGTATAAGTGTGTTTTCAACTATACAAAATGTTATAATTCGTTGATTGTTAGGAACATCCAATGTACATGATATTATTATACCTAAACTAGCATTAATTGCCCGCGGCTTCGCCCGCGTGAAATTAGCTTTTAAACTTTCATCCCCTATTTTACTCTCTTAGGGGTTGAATATTAGAAAACGCTGAAATACGTAACTCATTATTTTTTCCGTACTCAATTCATACGAATATTTCGTATGGATTGAGTACATTCAAATATGTCCAAGGTATAATAAGTTTCATACAAACTTTTACCCCATATTTTACCCCCTTAGGGGTTGAATTTTGAAAATCCTTCCTTAGTGGATGCCTAAATCACGTGAGAAATACGTGTGCAAAATTTTAAACTTCTAGCCTTAAAGGTTATTACATCAGTCAATCAGCTTTGCCTTTTATAAATATAGACAGATGAAGATAGAAAATCCGATCGTTTCCATTCATATTTCATACGTTTACATTAAAAAATAGTTTCGTGCGACATAATAGTTGTATGACTGAACAAAACTTAAAGTCACATACAACACGAATAGGTTAAAACTTACAATAAAACAGGCAGCACGTAACGTTGGGTCGGATCAGGGTGTCAATTGTCGACACATCAAGATGATGACTTTAAAAAACCGGCCAAGTGCGAGTGGGACTCGTGCACGTGGGGTTATACCAATATTTTACATGATTCCTTATTATTTCGTTACTTTTGTACGAAGTTTTCCAAGTAAGCGCATTTTACAAGTTAGACATCTATAACTCCTAAGCTAACAAAGTTAAATAAACCGTTATGGTTGACCTTTAAAGTTCATCACAATATGGAACGAACGAATGAAGGTTGATTCATGAATTTTTTCAGATTTTTCGAGCAAGCCGTTTTGCTTTAAGAAAAGGGGGACGCTCTTTTTTTAACCAAAAGATTCGCTTTAAAGTTAAATATCTCGCAAACAGATACCTAAATCAAAAAATTGTTTTTGTAACCTCTCAATGTTTTAAAAAGACCCATATAATGGATACCCCACACTATGGGGTAGATGCGAGGAAAAACAAAACACCCTCACTTTACATGTAGGGGAGGTACAGCAAAAAAAAAAATTTTTCGTTAAATATTTTAGCACTTTGTCGACGTAGTCGACGTCCATGCAAAGTTTCATATTTCTAGCTCTAACCGTTTGGACTGTAAGCCGAAGACGGACGGACGGACAGACGAACGGATGTACATGACGAAACCATAAGGGTTTCAAGACGTAAACTACGAAACCCTAAAAAATTTGGCGCGTTATGACTATACAAAAATTAAAGTCCCATAAATAACGAATTGGTTAAAAGTTAAAACATAACACGCTCCACGTAACGTCGGGTCGGGTGTTAACTGTCGGCACGTCAAGATCGTGACGCAGCGGAGGAAAGTTAGAATACGCCATTGCGAACATAATATATTTTTAGTTCAAATTTTCATCATACAAGAAAATAGTACTGCCATATTCTATTGAAAATCAATTGAGCTACGTATGTGGACGATCGCACTACGCGTTATAGCAGGCCTGTAAGGGCCTCTATTGTATGGTTAATTTTTAAATTATTTTGAAATACCTTATGTACTTTAATTACAACAATTATTATGCTCATTGAATAATATAATCCTATTACCTACAATAAATGATATTATATTTCGTCAATTTCTTTACTCGTTTATAGTAATACTAGCTGTTGCCCGCGGCTCCGCCCGCGTAAATACAGTATCCCTGGGGAACACTACTTTTTCGGGATAAAAAGTAGCCTATGTTTTAATTCAGAGTCTAAACTACTACCATACCGAATTTCATCGAAATCCGTTCAGTAGTTTTTGCGTGAAAGAGTACAAACATCCACGCTTTTACATTTATAATATTAGTAAGGAGCAGCCTAGTAAGCAGCCTACAGCGCAACACTGACCTCTGTATTGTCAAATGTAAAACTTAAGTGCAAAAACAAGTTAACAAAAAGTGGAGATGTTTTTAATCTCGATATGCCCCTTCGCTACGAATAAGTCTATCTATGTAGTGGAGGCTTAAATAACACCTCTTACAAGTCATGTTTTGTGAATAGTCATGGTAAGTTCTTGAGGTTTGTTAGTTGTATTGTATAATTTTTAGGGTTCCGTACCCAAAGGGTAAAAACGGGACCATATAACTAAGATTCCATTGTCAGCCCGTCTGTCTGTCTGTCACCAGGCTATATATATCATATGAACCGTGATAGCTAGACAGTTGAAATGTCCGCGGATTATGTATTTCTGTTGCCGCTATAACATTAAATACTAAGAACATATTTATGTGGGGCTCCCATACAGCAAGCGATTTTTTTGCCGCTTGGTACGGCACCCTTTGTGCGCTCACCTCACGTATTATATTATACGTAATTACATTTACGTAATTACAATTAAATAAATATACAAGTTAAGGCGCGTCTCCTGCGCGTGTTTTTTTCGAAACATTACACAAAACATCGAAACATTGGGGCGTGGCTATACACATTTGTGTAGGAATACACAATGTTTTTGTCTTCCGAGACGGACGGAAAACATTCCCCGCGCGAGTTGAGAGGGGAAGGAATGTTTCATTTCCTATTAACTGTAACACCACTTTCATGACCATTAAACATAGAAATACGGAAAAAAAAATATTTATCAATCCCAAATCAGTTTCTATTCGTAACTCCTGATAAATACTAAAATGTCAGTAAATATGGCCTAACTCGAAATCTGGGGGTCTAAAAAGGCCACTTTAGATGTTTCATATATTTTTTTACATACAAATATCGTGAAATGGTAAAATGGCTACATGATTCATCTGGTTTCATCATATTAGAAAACATCAATTTTGACAGTTTTCAATAGAAATGCGTAAAATGGCGCACATAATATGAGTTGAAAAAAATATATGAAACACCTAAAGTGGCCTTTCTAGACCCCCAGATTGACTAAACACAGGGGGTGTTTGTCCTAGATTCTGCATCTGCAATCGCTAAAACTGCGAGTGCACGTCTTCCTCATTTATTCTTGTAATGTTTCGAAAAAACATGAGCAGGAGACGCGCCTTTACACTTACAAGCGCCTTTACACTTACAACCAAATGATTTCAAAACTAAGGACGGGCTATGACGTAAATTTGTCAGAAAAAATCTTCATACTAGAAAAAGTAACAGAGTTTAGAAGCAAATAGCCTCCTGCCTCGACGTGCCTCATTTATATAGGTTTATGTATACAACTTTATTTTATGAAAGTAATACCTAATTAACAATTATGTTTAAGTAAAAGTTCTGATAAATCTGTAACTTTGGAGCTTAGTTAATAAAGTTGGGAAAACTAATTAAAAACTTAGCGTCATAACTTCGGTACCTACTCAAGATAAGGTTAGTACACCTTTGCGCCAAAGTATTCAAATATTTTTACCCGACTGCCAAAGAAGGGAAGTTATTAACAGTTGATGGTTTAACACCACTTATAATAATATATTGTAATTCAAGCATTTACAAGATTTTAAAAAAGTCTTGTTAAGGAGAAAAGCTTAGAAGTTGCCCCGTCGACAGGTGAGAAAAGTTTTGCTTTATGAAATACTGGAATTGAGCAGACGGCCCCCGCAATACCAGAGTACATTGCAAGTGCGTTCCCACTTCCCAATCTTTATCCAGAACACCTCCTCGGGTCTCCTGAACCCTCACTCACAGTGATGTACAGTCAATTAGGTGTCCTCGCGTAACATTATTCACTAGCTGACCTGTAACACAACCTGCACCTGCACCTACATCTGCGCCTGCGCCTACACCTACAAGTCAATTTTATGTTAAAATTACGCGTAAATGCGTCACGTGTTCCGATTTCACTCCCCATACATTGTCATCCCCCGCGGGCTATATACGAAAATCGATTCTTAAGAAGTAAACTTCAAACATTTCTTTGAATCAGTAAATGTCTATACATAATATGAGACAAACAACTAATACGAGTATAACATACCTAAATATTTTAAAACGCTTGTTGTATAATATTTTTGGAAACACCAGAACTTCAGGTGGAATAAACCTACGCCGTCGCGTCGTTCAATTTGAAAATTATTTCTACCTATAGCTACGTCTACGTTTCCAAGAATTCCGGTCTAGGCAATATCGTAAGCTCCCTAAGAGATTTCGAGTACAATTATGGACTGAAAGCGTGCACCTTATTAAATACGATCCACTTTTCGTAATACCGTGTGCTAGAACCATACAGAACACGAGCGGTTTCAAATACACATAAAGTGCTCTCATATTAAATGCTATGGTATTTACTCTGGAAGACGCATGAGGAGATGAAAAATGGGAAATGAAAAACTTGAGCTTTTAGTCTTCAAATATCGTCTACTGCAGAAGCTGTTGTTTTTTTTTGCAAAATTATATATTCTGGTATATATTATATATTATTCCGGTATACAGGCAAAGATAGCGTAGTATTTGTCCACCAAGCCAACTGCAAAAATTCACCCCCGAAAAGTAATCACCGTAAATCACTTAGAGAAAATCTTATTGGTCACTAAAGTAACTATTGATATACTTTGTTCAGATCCAATGAGGGTTTTTAAATTCGTGACATCTGACTGCTTTTTGACACGACAAGGAACGTCACGTCGGGCTACCGAGCGCCGCCTGGTGACAGAAAAAGAATCGAATATTCTTATTGACCGTTTCTGATACCACTTACGCCACCAGAAGACGCTTTGTGTGAGTTGGATCTGCCCCAGAAAAAAAAATCAAAAACCCTCATTGTGAACAAAAACACACCATGAGGCTTAGCATGCGCACCCTAGAAACACCGAAGAATCGACAAAATGACAGATTGAAGAAACATTAATACCATTCGGAGCAAAATATGTCATAATGTAAGGCAGCAAGGTCGATGCATCGTCGTTATGAGAAACAACATTTCTTTCTTCTTCCCGAGCATGAGCTCACAAATTGGCCACTTGCTACATTACTGACAGCTAAAGTAGAAACGTTTTCTTAATTCAATATCAAATAGTCTTACAATATTGTCAACTACTCCACATCATGGCGGTCCAAGACGAATAGTTCCTTTACGTTCAGTCATTCATTTGAAAATTTGATCATTTTTGACAGAAGATTTTCCGGCAGCCATTTTAAAAATATGACTATTTAGAAATGTTGACTTCTATTGACGACCTTGTTACGATGGATTAAGAAATATTTTGCCACGAACTGTTTTGGATAGAATATTTCTTCTTTAAAATTATTTCTTCGGATGGCCATGCTAGGCCCGCAGTAAACTTGAATGCCACCAATTTAAATGTCACTTATTCGCCGAGAATGACACATTTTTTATTATTATTCTTTATTTAAAGGCTCTTCGTCATATGATTATGTCAGCCGATTAATGACATTCATTAAATAATGACACATTACTTTGATCGAATTTTCGAAAGATCAAATTGGATTCGGACAGAGAATACACAGATAATAATAAATCTTTGGACGCTTTGACACCACGTTAATCTGATCCAGTAGTAAGTTTTCGAAGAACTTGTGTTGTGGGTAGTGGGTACCAGACGACGGAGATATTATACTTAATAGTTTCCATACTATACATATTACATATTATATTTAAGATTTTTTACATAATACACATATTTAATTATCAATTTAATGACGACCTCCATGGCTCAGTGGTAAGCGCGTCGGCGCTTTAGCCGGATATCGCGGGTTCGAATCCCGTCGAAGGTACAAAAGTTTTTGACACACACATAAAAACTTGTATTAAATATTATATGTATATTGTATAGTATAAAAGTATGAAATATATTTCCATTGTCTGGTACTTGTGATACAAGTTTTCCGGATACTTAGTACAGGACCAGATTGACGTGGTGTAAAAGCGTCCATAGATATTATTATTCATTATCCACGAAAACAGAAAACTTGTTCCTTAGGGGTATTCGAACAGGCGACAGCTAGAGCGCCAATACGCTAACCACTGAGCTACAGAGGTACGCAATACGCAAATGTTAAACACAATATATCTTACAAATACTAAGTATGTAGCGTTAGGTTTGAACTTACTTGTCCTCATCATCCGGGGTAACACAGTCGCTAATATCTACACAACTGAACAACCAAAACGATTGTGTTTGTTTGATGTTAGATCTTATCTATGATCGGCGGAATTAGGTTTCGGGCAACTTTGACTATCAGCACTTAAAAAGTGTGTCACCTAAAGACGAATGATGAAATAAGCCTGGTGCAAAATACGATAAGCATTGAAACGAAGAGTTCATGTTGTCTATGCCGTACAGATACCCAAGACATGACCCAGGTCAAAGATACTTCGAATGAACTCAAGAAAGTAAACTTTATAATGTTATAGGTAACCAGCAAGTTGATAAACACCAAATAGGAATGAAGACATTTTTACCTAAAATGTTTTAATGATTATTTTGAAACAAAAAAATTATAAACCGAATTCCAAAGTTACTAAACACTACACAGTCTTATACTTTTCAGATAGACTAAAAAGTATAAAATAATTATCTAGAAATAGTTCTCCCTTTTTAATTTCAATCAACTTTGTATATTATATGTGGGGTATGTAAGTCATGCGAGACTTACACGGGCGAGCGGTGACTAAAGCCGCACGGCGAACTTCGACCCGAAATTATTGATTCGGCCGTCAGAATTGCCATTTATACAAAGATTTTAAAACTCACGTACATCTGACAGAACAAATCTTCATACAGGAAAAAGTTACGCCATCTTGATTTTCAACATGCTTCATTAGAAGCATGTGGAAAACCACGATGGCGGCTGACATTAGTCAGCCATCTTGTTTTCACCATACTTCAAATATCAAAACGGCTTCAAAAATCTCAAAAGTGGGGCCATTAAACTGAAGACACTTTTTGCCTCAACATGCCTCGTCTATAATATATGATTTAGACGCACTTGCGCAGGAAATAAGATATATTTTTATTTAAACTATTGTTTTTCATACACCATACAATACATAACCACTATTTTGTTTGATATTATTTGTATTTAATATTCTTATATTATAAAGTTTAAACATTCATTGGACACAAATATAATATTTTAAAAAATGTTATTTGTCGTCATGGCAACCAACAACACATCACAATTCTCAATCTCACATGACATAATAACTCGAACACGAAATTTGGAGTTTTGCCGGGTAATTCAATGGGTGACGTTGTGGTTTTTGTATTTCGTGCATAAATTTGTGTTACTTCGGTTCTTAATGTGTAATATGGTAGAATATTAACCATTAAATAATCGTTAACGTACACAAGTGTGGCCAAGTGGTGGTACAACTTCTAAAAACGTGCTATTTTGTGTTCCCTTCAAACCTCCCTAGGAACTTTCAGTAAAGCTTCTACGACTTCATTGAGTCGACTGACATGACTCATGGACTGCGCTGACTATTTATTTGGACTTTGACCAGACTTTAAGACTTGACTTGACTTTACGGTGTTGAAAATTGAAACGAAAATTCTATTTCCCGCCTTTTTACTTGACACTAGCATATGGTTATAAGCCGACGACATATATTTAAAAAACACGAAATTTGACAATTTAGACGTCCTTTCGACGGCACACAATCTTCACCTTTCCACTAAGTATTGCCGTGTACGCGATAGGAGAATTGTGGACACACCGTATGCTTGTAGTAGTGCAATGAAATCGAAAGTTTGCTATATAGCTGTTTATCTGGTTCTAGCTTATTTAATCTGTGGTGCGGGTTTAGTCACCCTTGTAAATCCCGCATTAAGATTTTGCACGTATCTAAGTTCTCGTAACTTAAATCCAAATACCGCGTAAGATATAAAACCGAACCTTCGGGAACCATTAATTACAGCTAGTTCGTAACAAGATTAATCTGTCATAGAACAATGTTCCCGGTCCCAGAGGAATTCCGACGGGAATGCGGTAACTAATTTAAAAGCTGTAAAGTCTGCGATTCTGTACTTTATTTGTTCGTTGCCGATACAAACATTATTGTTTTGTTTTGCTGAAGATAAGTGAGTTGTGCTTTGTTTTGTGTTACAGTATGAACTGCGGGGCCTAGTGGGTAGACCGTTTGATGAGCATTCGAGAGAGTGCAGGTTCGACTCTCAGGCTGTGGCGTGTACCAATGAGACTTTTTTAGATCTCAAGCATAATATAAGAACAATCTATCGGCGAAGGAACCCATCGTGAGGAAATCCGCACATGGCTGGCCCCAGACGTATTGACCAGTCATTCCGCGGGACTTGGCTGACTGTGTTGTGAGAATGCCGTGGGTGCTTGGGCAACCATACGACATTTAAAAACCAACTGTCCCAGGCACTTAGCTAACAACTGTAATAATTTAATAAAATAATTTAAAAAATAAAAAATCTAAAATGTTTTTTGAATGCGTAAAAACTGAAAAGATAAAAACAAGTAAGTACAGTAATCAACACAATGGTTCGCCCAGCACAATGGTTTGCAAACGCGGCCCTATGCGATGACTACTTTCCTATCCCTTCCTTAGCATAGATATAATATCGCACCGAAAATTGATGACAAATCAATTCACGCGAGATAGCTGTCGCGTCGCGCGGCTAGGTAGTTCTCAAATTGTCTGACTAGTGTAAAAATTGTACAAATCCTACGTAACAGACGCATTTATAACTCAAATAAAATAAAAGTTCATAAAATACGGTCCATAGAATATAATATAGCGACGCATTAAATACTTGTACCAGACTCCAGAGTAACTAACTGCCCGCCAGATGGTGAAATATTCTTTCGTAGCCCAAAGTTTCCCACTTAAAGGCTCGAAAGTGTCAAAAAATTACTATTTGTAACGATAAATTACTATTCGCAACGATAAATTTGATTTATTTTGCTGAAAGATTACCTTAAAGTGGACGGTTTAACTTAATTTTTAACCTCCGCCGCAAGAAGGCAAGGTGATATATTAAGTTATGCTAGGTACTAAACGAATAGACAAATGTGCTTTTATGGTTGAAGTAAGTATAAGATAATTTTTCCCTGAATTCCTATGACTCTTTCAACGTCTTGTTCTATACAAAAAAAAAATTAAAAGTATAGGTTTCTTAAAAAATCATTGCCGCGTTTACTCATAATTACTATAATACGGTTTACAATTACGATCCGGACTGTACCTTTGTTATAAATTCGTTGCCATACGATCTGTAGAGATGTCGCGGCCTACACGATTTAATTCAAATAATGGGCCGTTGAAGGGGACGTCTGGATCATTCTATGAAAGCTGTTTCTATGTACGTATTGTATATAATATATTTTGTACTCTGTGGTACTCTGAATACCAACCGACCGTACCAAAGCGTACCTACTCTACGATGAAAACCAATAGAGTGACGTATTCATACCGTACAGAGTGCTAAGTGTGAGTTCTTCTTTTCGCATTCGATCGTGAGCGCGTTTGGCGTATTTGTACAGCGCCAACTGGTAGTACTAGAGATTATAATATTTCAAATTGCATTTATTAGGTATGTTTCGCAACGTTAGTCACAAGGTTCAGCTGTGAGCCTACTAGCTTACCCAATATAGCTGAAAATAAGTTCTGAATAGGTACAAAAAAGTACCTAATTAGCTTTTTAACGTTCCATATTAGCAAAGGCGGCGCAAGGCGTGGGCAATGTGGGCAACCGCCTACGAGACACAGGCGAGAAAAATTTAATAAGTATGGAAAATCTAAAAGTACACGCCACAACATTTTTCTTGTAATGAAAACATAAGAATTAATTGTCAATAGATCGTGAACAATAAAACATTCAAACTTTTCATAATTCTATGTACAAATAAGGTTTAGTAAAATCAATTACGGATATTTTGGTCATAATAATATGATTTACTGGTTATGTAAAGACGTTTAGGCAGAAAAATAATTTAAAAATTTCGAAAAAAAATACTAAATATAATAGAATTACACATACCGGCATATTTAGCGGAACGTAAAATAAAGGTTTGATATCAGTATCATATAAGGTTGCTGGCTGGTTTATACGTCATTTAATTTAAAAAAAAATATTTTCAAATTAAGAAAACAACTGAACATCACATTTTATGCAATTTTTTTTTATTTTATTCAAATACACCTTATCTGGAGCGAACTTCGAGTATTTCTTATTTCTGAGATTGATTTAAAATTTCATTGAAATACTGTTTTTTGTTAGTTTTTTTTAATCGCGTAACTTTTTGGGGTTGAGGACTGAATTATGCCCGACTTAGCCCCAACGGAGATTGCCAGGGCACTCGAAATGCGAAGAAATGGTCAAACGTACAGAGTGATATCCAGAGATATTCGTCGACCAGTTTCAACGATCCATCGCAGTATCCAACGGTTCAGGGAGACCGGTACTTATGTGAGAAGAGCAGGACAAGGCAGAAAAAGACGCACTTCGAGTAGGGATGATCGTTTCATTCGGCTTCGTGTACGTAGGAACCCCCGTTTGACGGCCGTCCAAGCCCGACATGAGTTAGAAGCAGTGCGGGGTGTAACCGTAAGTGAGCGTACGGTACGAAGAAGGTTCGAAGAAGATGGTTTGGGTTCATTGGGCCCGCCAAGGCTCCAAGGCTCGAGGTAAATCATCGTAGAAACAGGTTAACTTTTGCTCAGGAACATCGACTATGGAAATCGGACCAATGGAGTAAGGTATTGTTTAGTGATGAGTGCAGTATTCTCTTAAATCAAATTGACGGCAGGCAAAGAATATACAGACGCAAAGGAGAACGATACATTCAGACAAATTTTGAAACTACAGTTGTGTACACATATGGTGGTGGATCAATAATGGTTTGGGCGGGAATTTGTTTGGGAGCTCGCACAGACTTGGTAGTGATTGACAGAGGGAGTCTGATTGCAGACCGCTATATCAGAGAAGTTTTAGAAGAAAATGTCGTACCGTTTGCCCCATATATCGGTGACGATTTTGTTTTTGTGCAGGGTAATGCTCGGCCGCATACCACTCGGGTAACTCAAGCTTATCTTAATGATGTGAATATCACTGTTATGGAGTGGCCGGCGAGATCACCGGATATGAACCCAATAGAGCACGTTTGGGACTTGCTGAAAAGAAAAGTTAAGTCCATAATTCCAGCTCCTGCCAACGTGGGTGAACTGCGAATCGCCGTAGTTAAGGAATGGCGGAGACTATCCCAGGAGACCATCGATAACATCATTCTCAGTATTCCTAGACGGGTAGAAACTTTAATAAGAGCACGTGGAAGAAATACGCGATATTAATCACCATTTTTCTAATTTAATTAATTGTTATTTTAATATTAATTTTCACTTTTCCCGGTTACATGAAAAGTTCAAAAATGTACCTTTTTTCACAAATAGCATTTACTCGCAAAATCTGTTCTTAATGTGATCTCGTTTTAAGTAAAACAAATGAAAATTTAAATAACAAAAGAAGTGTAGTACTTAAGTAGATTTTAAAATAAAACCATATTTTTTTAATTATGGACCTTTTTTTGTGTTCCGCTAAATATGCCGGTGTGTTTATATTACGTTCTTAACGGCGTTCTTTAAACCAGTAAAATAGGGAAAAAAATTCGCTCGCTCGCTCCACTTGCTCGTTTTTTACATAATCAACATATTATATTATTTTGTACTGACGTTCTGTTTAAGGGCTATTGGTTTAATTGTATTTTTCAGAAGTTTACAGTCTTTGGTTGAATTGGTTGAATTCGGTCAAGGTTGCAAATATTTTAATCTGGAAAAAAGAAAAAAATGTTTGGTCACTCGCTCGCGTTTCACATAAAGAACATAATATTATATTATTTTGTACCGACGCACTATGGAAAATGGTAGAACTAGAGCATATCATAAATGGTTTTTAAAAATATCACAATTTGAATGAAATATTTATTGCATTCGATACTCTAATAACCAAATAATCCTAAACAGACATTTTTTTGTACTAAAACTGCATAAATATATTTTTTTCATAGGTTGAAGTAAGTTGAAGTAGCGGATGGCTCATTCAAATGTTTGCATACACATAATTCAAATGAATATTGTGAAAAAAGTATTTAGCACATGCATGCGGTTTTATACATTTTTAAAAAGGATATTTTATGTTCTTAATAATGAGCTATTAAATTTTTTTTAATATGCTTTTTATTTTTGAGTAAGTACTTAAAAATTGACATACCCTATTTTTCACTATTTTTTTTTTCGTCGAAGGTTTTCACATTTACCCACGTCTCCCCACGCGCATCTTTATGTGTTATTTGATAGCCTAACTATTCATAAATGAAAAATTAAAAAAATCAGCTGCGGAAGTTTGCGGCCCTGGAAGTTATGGGAAAAAATGTGATAGAGGTCGGAGTAGATAATTCGGTATCTTTTGCGGTTACTGCTGACATAGTTTACAAAAACAATATTAACCACAATATTTTGATAGCAATAGCTTATCATCTATTTTGCACTCGTCCTGCGTGAGTAAATATGCATAACATTGATATTAGTACGTATTTCATATCTAAAAAACCAGTATATAAGGGGAAGCAAAAATCTTCAAATTGCACACTTCAGCGTGTATTTCATATTAAGTGACACTTATTTAAATTGGTTATTTCCATTAAAATGTCAACTTTCAACTGTAATAAGGGCGATTTCATCATTCCCTATATCGAGCGTGGCAGAACCTTGGAATCGTTGTCCATAGTTCTACAGCAAACATTAAATGTTTCTGAAAACAACTTGTGTTTTGTAATTGGTGATATTCAAAGACATATTCTGCCTTCTTTCAATAAGCGCTGGGCTCAAGCATCACGGAAAAAGGACAAATTTAATCGGAATAATACAAGCTGGCTGGAGTCAGGATATTCAGTACAGTTTCCGGAGTCTGAAGCACTGCCATCCATTTCACTGCCATCCATTTCACTGCCATCAACTTCTGGTGAACGAGGAAGACGGTGCATTGCTTATGGAGACTCCTCAGAATCAACAAAGAAAAGGAAAAACACTCTTTTACTAGAAGAATATGGGTTTGAGCACATTTGTAACGCATTTTTGCAAGGACTGCGGGCTTAGGTGAGTATGCAGAGGCTCATCTTGTTGAAGAGCTAAGAAACTCTGAGAGCGAAAAGAAAAAAGTTTTCTCGGCTATGTGGAAAGAGTCAAACCAAATGAAGATTTTATCTGATACAGAAGCATTGAGTGCTTTTATTGATTTGGATCTAACTAAAGCACAATATATGTACCTAAGAAATTTAACCAACGAAAGAAAGTGTACAATGTTTCCCCCATTACAAAATACAAGAAATAAAACAAACTTGCTATCCACCATCTTCTACAATCGAAATCACAAATACTTATGCTAAAGTGATTAATATACAAGACTTACTGGACCACACAGTTGCCAGAATTCTATATACTGAAAATTGATTCAGTTTTCCAAGAACTACACAGAAATTTAATCCTTTACTGTAAATGGGGATGTGATGGTTCATCTGGCCAAAGTCAATACAAGTAGAAACTGCCAGAAGAATCGGAAACTATTTCAGATGCCAATCTGTTCGTCACTTCATTAGTTCCCATTAGATTAATTGATGACCTCTCAAAGGCCATTATTTGGCAAAATCCAGTACCTTCATCTGTTCGTTATTGTAGACCCATTGCTATTGAATTTTGTAAAGAAACTCCTGAAAAAACTGGGCAGTTGTAGACGAAATTACCAGACAAATTGAATCTTTACGCCCGTCATTAATAAACAAAGATGGTGTTGCAGTAAATGTGAAGCACGAACTTTTTCTAACAATGATTGATGGTAAGGTGGCTCAGGTCCTAATAGAAACTCCATCGGGTTCTACGTGCACGATATGTGGGGATACTCCTCGACTTATGAATGACCTATTAAAAGTGACTACTAGACCTGAAAATGAAAGTGCTTACCAATATGGATTATCCACATTGCATGCCTGGATTCGCAGCATGGAAATGTCACACACATTTGCTACAATCTTGACTTTAAGACTTGGTCAGCTACAACAGAAGAAAAAAAGAAATTGAAGAAAGAAAAGAAGGAATTTGTTCAAAAACGTTTCAGGGAAGAGCTAGGATTAATTATCGACAAACCTCGTCAAGTAAGTGGAAACTCAAGTGATGCCAATTCAGCACGAAGGTTCTTTTACAATTACACTTGCTCGGCGAACATAACAGGTGTTGATGAAACATTGATTAAACGCTTGTATATTATTTTACAAGCTCTATCTTCTGGAATGATGATCGATCCCGAAAAATTTGGAGTTTATGCCTTAGAAACTGCGCGAATTTATGTTAGTAACTATGATTGGTACTACATGCCATCCTCCGTGCACAAATTACTTATACACGGAGAAAACGTGATCAAACATTTTTCTGTTCTTCCTATTGGGCAACTGTCGGAAGATGCACAAAAGTCGCGCAATAAAGACTACAGAAATGTGCGCCTGCACCATGCCAGAAAATGTTTCCGTATAGCTACAAATGAAGACGTATTTAAAACGCTTCTATATACTTCAGATCCATACATTTCAAGTTTAAGAAAACCTTATGTGAGAAATGTGAAGGATCTTGATGAAGAGGCACTAAGTCTTTTGAAGGTGGTACCTGAAGGTGATCCTACATTTACACCGGAATGGAAGTAATTTTGGTTAGGAGTAGCGAGGATAATAACAATTAGATATAACATTATAAGTAACTAAAACCTAGTTATATAAAACCAATAATATTATATAAGATTTGTCTAATCTGAGATCAATTAGTTTGGTGTGAGGTATAGATAGGTACTATACGATTTGAATAATATTTTATGTATTTTATTATGCTTGTGAAAACTAATTGTTTAATTTTTCTTAATTTTACTCATATTAGTACTTATTTATAAAAAATAAACATATAACTACTCGTATTACTTTTTTTCTCTTTTCTTTTTTTTTAACCTAAAATAAATATGTATACATTGAAAAAAAATACAAAAATTTATTATTTTTAAAATCTTTGTATATCACTGTATACATGTGCCAAATCTCAATACAATACGATGAAAAACCTTGAAGTTACAGATTTTTGATCCGATACGGACCCAAATTTTCCACTGTGCGACGGTCGGTTTTAGACTATTAATTTTATTGTATTTTCTAAAGTAAAGTCTTTTAGGGTGTAAAGTTTATTTCAGGTAGTAAAATGGAAAAAAAAATTTGCTCGCTCGCTCGCGTTTCATACAAAGAGCATAATATTATGCTCGCTCTCTCCGCTCGCTCGCTTTTCGCTCATCGTAGCAAATTCTGGGGTAGCGCGGGGCCCGTAGCAAAGAATTTGCTACGGACCCCGCGCTGGCTTAATCCGGCACAGTACAGAAATAGTTGGGTATAATTTATAAATAATTAAATCAATAATATGAACGTATTAAACGCGATAAAAAGTATCTCAAAACTACACAAACGTTACTACACGCCGGGTTTTTGTGAGGCCGTGTTACCACTCTGAAGATGTTTTAACGTGATAATAACCTTACCAAGAGCATGTCAGGACATGTCTAAGGAGGGTTCCGTAACTATAACCGCGTAAATTTTTTTTTGAAATTAATTCAAAAGTTACTGTCCGATTTCGTCCAAAATAATTTTCCTAAATTTTTTTAGCATGATCCATCAGCATGGAAAATTGCAAGTTTCGTAGTCTCAACTTATAAAGCACTTTGGAGGCCGATTACTCGTAAATGATTGTCTTTGAAAAAAAATCGTGTATCTATATACATTTATATAGATACATGATAAAATATAAAATTATTATTATTTTATGATGCTAAAACCGAGATCTATACACAATCTATAACTATAGGTACCAAATTTCATCAATTCATAATTACAGAAGCTAGAAGCGCGGAAAGACAGACAGACAGACAGACAGACAGACAGACGGACGGACAGAGCGAAACTATAAGGGTTCCTTATGTATTACGGAGCCCTAAAAAGTTCTAACCTAACCGAAAACTACACAATCGCTATTTCACGCCGGGTTTTTTTGAGGTTGACGTGTTTTCTACAGTTAATTTATTTTATATAGGAATTTACACATAAACGAAGTTTATAAATTTAAGAAACTAGCATTATTATACACATTTTAGTTATAAAAACAGATTTACGTAACTTTTGTGAAAAACATGTAAAAATATTTAGATTTTAATTCCAAAAATCGCTATAAAAAGTAAAATAATCATCCTAAAGTACCAAAATGATGGGGTAAGTACCCCCACAAAATCCAACCATCAAGATATATAACCATATCTACCCGCATTTTGGGTAGCTATGGGTGTTTACCGGGTACGTAAGGGTATTTACCCGGTAGGTGGGTAAATACCCGGGTACGAGCTCAGGCGGGGATGTAAATATAGTGTCGGGTATCCCACGGGAATACTGTACTTTTTCGGGTTAAAAAGTAGCCTATGTTCTAATCCTTAACTAATACCATACCAAATTTCATCGAAATCCATTCAGTAGTTTTTGCGTGAAAGAGTAACAAACATCGATCCGTCCATCCATCCTCACAAACTTTCATATATTTTATAATAGTAACAGTAGTATGTTCAGAGGGGTACGGGTTAGAGCACGCTACGGTATTATGTTCAGAGGGGTACGGGTTAGAGCACGCTACGGTATTATGTTCAGAGGGGTACGGGTTAGAGCACGCTACGGTATTATGTTTAGAGGGGTACGGGTTAGAGCACGCTATGGTATTATGTTCAGAGGGGTACGGGTTAGAGCACGCTACGGTATTATGTTCAGAGAGGTACGGGTTAGAGCACGCTACGGTATTATGTTCAGAGGGGTACGGGTTAGAGCACGCTACGGTATTATGTTCAGAGGGGTACGGGTTAGAGCACGCTATGGTATTATGTTCTGGGGTAACTCTACAAATAAAGACTCGGTATTTAAAGCTCAAAAAAAATGTGTGCGAGCAACGTGCAAAATAAAAAGAACTGACAGCTGTAAACCTTTTTAAAACCTTTATAAAACTAGAATTACTAACATTCCCCTGTTTGTATATCCTTGAAACAATAGTGTTTATAAAACGTAACTTAAAAGACTATGATAGATTTAAAAGTATCAGAAACAAACATCGAATCTGTTCTCCTCGGGCAAAAACAGCTTTGCTGAGTAAAAGCTATCTAGGAATATCAATACGATTGTATAATAAATTACCAAAGGACATATTAGAAATAGTGACTTTACAAATATTTAAAAAGAGGGTCAAAGCAATATTAATTAAAATAGCTCATTATAACATAAATGAATTTTTGGTCTGCGTTAGGTAATGTAATGGCCTGGGTTAGTTACAAAAAAAAATTGACACCTAATCATAATAATTTGCTTAAAACTACCCGTTTA
Source organism: Phengaris arion (assembly GCA_963565745.1). Lineage (NCBI taxonomy): Eukaryota > Metazoa > Arthropoda > Insecta > Lepidoptera > Lycaenidae > Phengaris > Phengaris arion. The sequence continues at coordinate 608,823 of OY751446.1, read as the reverse complement.
ATTACTATATACGTAATATTTTCCAATATATTTTAATTGAACGGTAAACTTTATAAGATAATTCAATAAATAATAAAATTTTAATATAACAAAACTTAAAATGCAGTGGTTTTTTTTATAGTCTTCAGTAGTTTCGCAAAAACAGAGTTGGCAACACTGGAACGAATCGCTTCAGTCCATCGGGCCGATGCTATCTCGAAATTGACAGACGCACACAGACGATACGATTTTGCATCCCGTTTCATCCGTTCAGGCCGAACTGAAGGAAAACCGGACCGTATATGGGACCCCTTAGATATAAAATACAACATGGAAGCAATTTTGATAATGTAAACAGCTGCGGCTCCTGATCGAGGGCCCGTAATGTATATACACAATGTAAATAGTCACACTTGACGGTACTACTTATTTGGAGTTACGGGTATGTATGGGATGACCCTTAGTCAGTTCACACCGCGACGATACGCGGCGCTTCATTATAAAAGCTATATTTTCAATTTCAATACGCAAACATAAGTAAGAGAGTCGAAATTATTGATATTTTGTTGCACGACGAAAGAACTGAAGGAGATCTTATAACAAGAAGAACAGCAGCAGTAAGTATTGAGAACATAATGATTAAAAAATATATATAAATATTAATTTGTTTGTTTGTAAAGTGTATTTAATTATATCAATTATTATAATCAATACTAATCCTAATAAATAAGTCCTTAACCACGAGTATTAGGAAGATGAATTCAGCAAACTACGTTTATAATTCACGCGTTGTATTGATATGATTTATTTTTTATTAAATAATACAATATTTACAATAAATATGATGTAGCCGAAGACACTATTCGGTTTAAACCACTAATGTTAGAAACTAAAACTAGGTATTTGAAATTATATTTTTTTGGTGTTAGATAACCGAAATTTCATGTGGAAGGCTATTGGATATCAAATTTTATTGTGTATTTATGAATTGTATAAAATCAGGCGACAAAATTTAGCTTTGTGCTACGCGAACAGAGTTGTGGGAAAAGGCAGGTTTAGGTTTTGTAACCGCTGAAAAATGCGAAATATAACATTTTGAAATTTCATCTTAGAATGATACGTCAATGTGTGTGTAATGTGTATTGTGTAATGTGTATGCTGTAGTGCGTATATTCCGCAGTACTTCGAGAGCAAATTATAATAAGTATCTAGGAGACCGGGCTTTGCTCGGTGATTTAGTCGAACGATAAAATAATAAAAAAAAAAAAAAAATTATAAAAAGAAATAATGAGAATCAAAAAACATTTATCTTACCGGGATTCGAACCCACGTCGAAGTCGAAACCCAAGTCGAAATTATTGATATATTGTTGCACGACAAAATAAAAAAAACATATATTGCTTAAAATGCGCCGTTTCTAAGGATAAGACCTAGCTAGATCGATTTTTCTCCTTCAAAACTCCCTGCATACTAAATTTAATGGAAATGGTTGTAGCCGTTGTCGAGATACAGATCATATATATTAGGTCATTACCTATGAAATTGCCGTTTTGTATGAAAAAATTTAATCGAATTTTTTTCATGAATTTTTATTTGTATTAATCGAAGTAATCACCCATGCAATCAATGCATCTTTGCCAACGCAGTGGCAGTTTATTGATGCCCTTCTTAAAGAAATCAGCTGGACGGGACGGGGGCAACAAATTCTTCAAAGGCATTTTGTACTGCCTCTCGGGTATTGAATTTTTTTCCCGCCATGAAGTTATCCAAATCCTGGAAAAAGTAGTAGTCTGTAGGCGCAAGGTCTGGTGAGTAGGGTGGATGACGGAGAGCTTCCACCCCCAGTTCTTGCAACTTGGAGACCGTCTACTGTGCAGTATGAGGTCGCGCGTTGTCGTGCAGGAGCAGCAGAGACGAGCGATTGACCAATTCTAGTTGGAGATGTGCCAGCTTCTCCATCATTGTGTTCAGTTCTTCACAGTACACATCTGCAGTAATGCTCACTCCGTTTGGTAAGAAGCTGTTATGAATCACACCGGCGCTAGACCACCAAACAGTGACCATCACTGTTCTAGGGGTAAGTTTTCGTTTAGGGCATTGTTTAGGTGCTGAAACAGGATCCAACCAACTTGCTGAGCGCTTGCGGTTATCAAACAGAATCCATTTTTCATCGCAGGTAACAATGCAGTTCAAAATTCCTTCATTTGTGTGTCTGTTGAGCAGTCCAAGGCACGTCTCGACGCGTACTTCGCGCTGGCGATCATTGAGTTCGTGGGGCACCCATTTGTCAAGCTTTTTACCTTGCCAATTTGACGCAAATGGACCAATATTGTTTTGACGCTAACGTCGAAAACTGCCGCTAATTCAGCCGTAGATTGTATATCAACACCTTCCACAATCGCCTTTAATTCGTCATTGTTGACAAAAGTCTTCGGACGACCGCGAGGCTCATTTTTCAGGTCGAAATTTCCAGAACGGAAGCGAGCAAACCAATAACAGGTGGTGCGTTGGTTTGTAGTGTTAGTTCCGTAAACGTCGTTGATGTTGCGTGCCGCTCGTGCCGCGTTGCCGCCACGACGGTACTCATATTCAAAAATTACTCGAATTTTTAACGTATCCATGATGACGAAAAATATTGAAATGCGATGAAAATGTAACACTAATCAATAAACAAATGACTACTTTTGGAAAAAGAATTCCATGTTTTTAAAATAAAAGAAACTTGAAATTAGAATTCTTAGCCAAACAAAAATTATTTTGATTTGAAATGGCCAGTACTGCAGAACGGCAATTTCATAGGTCATCGTCTCGTTTAAAGTATTAGATATTTTGCATTTTATTATTTAAACCATTCATGAAAAAGTCACAAATTTGGAATATAGATTCTTTATGACTTAACAATATTGAATAAGTGAACTTTATTTAACGATTATATTTTTTTGAGCGTTTTTAGCTTGGGGAAACTAAAAATCTTAGTTTCTAAATAGCAATGGCTAAATTTGGTACAATATAATGAGTTCCGTATTTCAGCGTTTTCTATAATTCAGCTCCTAGTTGGGTAAAATAGAATAGAATATGAAAGTTTAAAACCTAATTTCACCGCGGGCGAAGCCGCGGGCAATTTATGCTAGTGATACAATATAATGTTATAAATGCGAAAGTGTGTCCTGTCTCTTACCTCTTCATGCTTTAACCGCTGAACCGTTTCTGATTTAGATGATATTTGGTATGGAGATACTTTTGAGACCATGAATGGTTATAGGATAGCTTTCATAGCAGCAAAATGTATGCGCGATATTTCAAAAAAAAATCTCGTTAAGTATAAAGTCACATGCAAAAATATATCTTAAGCCAAACAAATTTCCAAGACATTTGCTGTAATATTAAGACGTTTGAGAACGTGCCAGCTGCCAACGCGCTGCTGCAGTGCTCAGTTATTCTGCCCCTGGGGCGTCGGGCGTGGGGCGTGGGCCCTGGACTGCAGTCGTCAAAGCCCAGAGACGCGTCGCGTACGAATTGGGAATTATTATTCCAAAAGTAAAGAAGCTAAGTCCAGAAAATTATTAATTAAGCGACTAAGTCTATTCTTAATAAGCTTTTCAAATGAAAACTTCCTTGGTTTCTCTTGGGCGGAGTGATTTGGATATTTTGGTGAAACGTGTCAGGTCAGTTCACACCGAAACGAGACGATACGCGACGCAGCGCTACATTTTATTAAGATGAAGCTATTCAAAATTGAACGTTATTCATTACACAAAAAGATACACGTTTTATATGACATCAGTCATACTTAACAGCGTTGTGGTTCAGCTACACCATAGACCATCGGGTCATGAACGCTCTGCGAATACTGCGAATATAATAATGCGTTCAGGGTGTTGGTGGGGCTTACTCGCTACTGTAGCGCGGCTGCGATATTTAAGTGTGTGCACACAGACGGTTTTCATACCGTGCTGCGGCGCCGCATCGCATCGCTAATGTTCCGCCGCGAGGGTGCCCCAACACCATCCTGAGCATGCTCAGCGCCAAGCTGGACAGCCCCCATCTGTGGCACTGGGTCCAAGCACACATGCATGTGCCCCGAGGCCCTGAGGGTGGCAAATACTTAAATTAAATATGTCAATCTCAAATTTTAAACATATATGTTTTTTAAGTCGTTTGTATGTATACTAATAATATTATGGGCTGCGCCTGAAATAATCATATTTTATTTTCTTTTTTTATTTTATTTAACACTGCACATGCAGGGTAACCTGACATTTGAATTTACAATTAAACATTCTCTCAATGCAGCGCTGCGTCACGCATCGTTTTGTTTCGATGAGAATTGACCCTTAGGAATAGTATTTACTTCAAGATTTGCAAAAGATTCACTAATATTTTTAGATTCAAATTTATGTAAATAATTAGCTAATAATAATTAATAGGAACGTTTACTAGAAACGTTTTACAAGAAAAACTCGATATTTGTATTTCAAGTGGATTGAAAACATAAATGTTACAGTCATTATATTATGGCGCTTAAATTAGAGTTAAATTGTAAATAGCATACAGAGTTATTCATAATCTAACCACAGAGTAAAAATATATACTTACGTACAGAGGAACACCTTTCATAGTACGATCGAAATTTTGTCAGGGTTGTCACAGAATATGGGTTAGATTAAACTAAGCCTAGCGTCAGTATACGGTTATTGAGAAAGTCTGATTGTACACACCACAACCCGGGATCGAACCTGCACGATCACGCGTGTGACTCAAGGGGTCTATTCACTAGGTCTTGGACGCTCTTATAATAAAGCAAGACATCTCCTAGAAAATGAAATATTAACTTACCTATTATTGTCCTTAGGATTGGTAAAATGAGATATATTTTTATTTATTCTAGTATTGTTCATGCACACAGTACAATACACTACATTTGTATTTAGAATTCTAATATTATATTGTAAAGTTTTAACATTCATTGGACAAAAATTCGAGGGGACACAATCTTGACGGATTTTTGACCCTATTGCCGTGTGCGCGATAGGAGAATTGTGCACACGTCGTATGCTTGTAGAAGTGCAATCTGATTGACAGTTCACTATGTAGCTGTTTATCTGGTCATATGTCTTTAATATGTGATCTTCATGAATGAAATTAATTTTCACACATTCATGATTCATGAATAAAATTCAATCTGTTTTAAATAAAATTAAAAATTTAATGTTTGTAATTTAAAATTTACAGCCTTTCATGTAATGCATTTAAAAGTATTTACGGTACTTATAATAATAAATCTATCTATAAATATATCAATAGTCTGCCTGTTTATTCCGGCTAATCTCTGAAACATCTGGACTGATTTCCACGGGACTTTCACTGGCAGACAGCTGATGTTATAAGGTCTACAGCATAGGCTACTTTATCTTAGGGTTCCATTTAAAATTTTTAAGAGTTTTGTTTCCGTTAGTTTCATCCAAATGAAGGTGCTAAATAGTCTCGACTAGCAGCTGGTACCCAGACTATTTAGCAACTCAGTATTTAAGTTACCACATACAAGTCAAGTGCTCGCTCCTTGCACTTCGACAAACAATCGCTTTGAGGTGCCCTAACTTACTCGTAGCTAAATTTAGCTCTGATGTCGTCCTCTTTAGTTACTAAGTTCCTTTACATGTTCTTAATAAAGCCGGATGTAATAAAAATTCAATGATGCTAGCGCCAGCTACTGTATCAATGTAAGTCCAACTTAGGGTCAGTTCACACCGCGACGATATGGATACGATACGCGGCGCTGCATTTTTATGATCGCCGCTGAAACTTGATTCACTACACAAGAAGATACACGTTTCATATGACATCATATGACATCATGTGTGAACTTAAACGCACACATTTCGGAGATAATATTAGTAATTATGTTCTTGCGGCCTTTTTTGTGAATATATTCTTATGTCAAATCACGAATGTACGTCGCAGCCCATTTCGTTTTGAAATCATTGTTTATTGGGCCTATTACTGCGTACTGGCAAAGAATATATAAATAAATAATCGTCATTCCACAGATTTACACGCATGACAGCTTGCGGCTGTGTGTGTGTGTGTGTGTGTGTGTGTGTGTCTGGGCGAATGCGGCTTTGTGTGTGTGGCTGGGCGAATGCAGTTGCGGGCGGAGAGGAACTTTTTCCCTGCCTGGACTATGGCACACGGGGCTAGCCGCTGGTCGTTCCGTGCTTTAACATAATAATTGACAATATAATTTTCATTTCTCATACTCGGAAAGTAGTGTTGTTTTGATCTGATTATTGGGTGGAAGATGCTGCTTTCCTTTCATAGGGAGGGAAAAACTCATACAAATTCATTCCGGCCCGAGGGCCGGAAAAACTTCAAAAATAGAACTGCTGTCACCTGTGAAGAGTTTTATGTAAAAAAAAACTATTAAAAAATGACATGACTTTCTAAACAGCCAGTGTGAATTTAGCGCAAACTTCTTTGAGCGGAATAAGCCGCGAGTGCCGCGACAATTACGCGGCGAGCGGCAAGTTCCATATTTAAGATTTAAAAAGTCAACACAAATTGGCGGGATACTAAAATCTGTTATATATGTATCTGTGACGGACTTTTGTGCTAAGATTTGAATTGAATATCAAAAATGAGTTCAAGCGAAATATTGAAACTATAAATATTCTATACTATAAATATTCCAAACAAAAATGTAACTTTTAATTTCACGAGTTGTCCTAATTTGACTATTCATTTTAAATAGGCACTACTAATATATTATTATCAATAAATAGTTTAGATAAACAACTAGTTTTATTTTCCTCATATTCTAAATGAAAAGCAGAGTGTTTGCCACGGGTAAAAGATTAAATTCCTACTCGGACTATAGCCGTCTAACTACCTCGGGAATTGATTCTTTTCTACCCTAGGCTAACAATCTACTATTCATTAATCAGATTTCTCTGACGCGACGTTTAAATATATTACTTAGGCTTACGCCAACATGGCTGTCATTTGCCGGTGCTCGAGCTGTCATTTGTAGAGTGTCACCCCTGTGGTACTGGTGAGTGTTTATGTATAAAACCGACCAAGTGCCAGTTAGACTCGCGGACGTGGGGTTCCGTACCATTATCTATAAAACCTGTATTTATAGATAATATTAAAGTATATAATTTTATTCTGTTTCTTAGTTTCTTTATTTGTTGTTATAGTGGCAAAAGAAATACATCATGTGCCTGCACGACAGAAAGTCCCGTTTTACCCATTGGGTTCGGAACCCTAAAAAGATGTAACTGGTGAACAGAGTTATCAGCCACTACAGTATAATCTCCAGATGAACTTCCCATGTACAGTAACTTCTGTGAAACTTCTCGACGTGAAAGCATCGTTAGTGCTCCGTCACACTTTGTGACTTTGAAACATGAAATGAGAAAGTTTATGAAAGTAGTTTAATCAATTTGTCCCTCGGTCGTAACTCATCAGCTGCGGTTTGTAAGTGTCTACGTAAAAATATAACTCTACTAGTGTTTTTAGGGTTCCGTAGTCCGTACCCAAAGGGTAACAACGGGACCCTATTACTAAGACTCCGCTGTCCGTCCGTCTGTCTGTCACCAGCCTGTATCTCATGAACTGTTATAGCTAGACAGTTGAAATTTTTACAGATGATGTAAGTATTTCTGTTAATACTAAAAACAGAATGCAGTAAATGTTTAAGTGGGGCTGCCATACAACTAACATGATTTTTTTGCCGTCTGGTACGGAACTGTCGTGCGTGAGCCCAGCTCGCACTTGGCAGACTTTCATAACAGTACCTTGTAAAGATGTTATGTTGGATATTGAGAATCGTGGTGAGGGTACGCACCGCGGTTACCTATTTTTTCGCATAAAATCATAATATGTCATATTTTAATTTGTCATAATACGAGGGCGGGTCAATAAGTCCGTGACTTTTGGAATAAAACACAGATTTTTTGATAAATAAATCATTTTATTTTTCAACGTAGTCCCCCTTGAGCTCTATACACTTTGTCCAACGCTTCTCCAATTTTTTTATCCCTTCCAAAAAATATGATTTGTCGAGGTCCTCAAAATAGGCCTTTGTTTGCGAGATGACTTCATCATTGGAGTCAAATCTTTTTCCACCGAGCCATTTTTTCAGGTTTGGGAACAAGAAATAGTCACTCGGAGCCAAATCTTGAGAATAGGGTGGATGTGGGAGCAATTCATAGCCCAATTCATGGATTTTTGCCATGGCAACTGCACATGTGTGCACCCTTGCATTGTCTTAGTGAAAAAGAACTTTTTTCTTGGCCAAATGAGGTCGGTTTTTTTTCAAATCCTCATTGAAGCGGTCCAATAAGTTGGCATAATATTCCCCATTAATTGTTCTTCCCTTTTGAAGATAGTCAATGTAGATTATCCCACGTGCATCCCAAAAAACAGTCGCCATAACTTTATTGTCTGACAAACCCACCTTGGCCTTCTTTGGCGCCGATTCACCCTTAGAAACACACTGTTTTGACTGTTGTTTGGTCTCTGGTGTATTGTGATGGATCCATGTTTCGTCCACGGTTAAAAAACTCCTCCATATTGTGATTAAACAACGCCAAACCTTCCTGTGAAGTTGTTACACGATTGCGTTTGTGGTCGACTGTGAGCAAACGCGGCACCCATCTTGCGGAAAGCTTTCTCATGCCCAAGTGATCATTCAAAATTGAAACCAATGAGCCATGCGAGATGCCTATGGCTTCCACAATCTCTTGCACTTTCAATCTTCGGTCGGCCAACACCATATCGTGAATTTTTTCGATTGTTTCGGGTGTAGAGACCTCAACTGGGCGTCCAGGACGTTCGGCATCTTCAGTGCTTGTAAGGCCACAACGAAATTCAGTAAACCACTTTTTTACCATTGAAATCGATGGTTCAGAGTCCCCATAGTATTTATCAAGCTTAGCCTTGGTCTCGGTAATGGTTTTTTTTCGCAAAAAATAATGCTTAATAAGCACACGAAATTCACTTTTTTCCATTGTTTCCTTAAGTTACTGGATAGTCTGATAAAGATAGCTGTAAAACACAAACTAACTGACGCAGCAAGTTCAAATTTTGAGAGGAGTCAACTGACAGATGCCTGTTGACAGGAGTAGTGTTGCTTTTTCAGTACGGAGGTTAGAAATTCAAGAAGTCACGGACTTATTGACCCGCCTTAGTACTTCCGCGTAATATTAATTCGGTGTTGGCGATGGAATTTTGATGAATAAATGAATGTATGACGTTCCTCTGATCTTTTTTTAATTTATTTAGGAACAAACATTTGTTTAATACTAAATATTTTTATAAAGTAATACATAATTATGAAACTTAAACCTAAAGTTCCTTAAAAAGAAGTACTTAATAAATGAAACTTAAAGCTACAACACATGCATTTGGATCAGCTTACAATAATGTTTTGTTTCATTTTACTTATGAAGCAATGAAACAGATCCAAATCATCTTTTAGTTTAATTTAATTTAAAAAAGTTATCGTGTATCTCTTAGAACGATAACTTACTATGTAGCATTAGGGCTCAACTGAACAAGACTTAAGTAGAATTTAATTATAAGATATCGCCCTAAACTAATTACGGGAAGATAGAATGATAAAATTAATTAACATTAGTGTTTTTTATAATCTTGGTGTAAAATTCTTGGTATATTCTGTGAAACCTAGTTTCAATACCAACGTAAACAAAGAGACAATGGAGCTCATAATACTATCAATTTAAATGGCACTTATTTACTGCGCAATAGAGAAATACAATAATACATTAATTTGGTCGAATGTAATACTTGTTACGGGTTCGAATCCTGCCGAAGGAACAAAAAGTTGTTCTTTCTGTCCTGGGTCATGGTTGTGTATTAAATATAATATGTATATTATAATAAAAGCCTTAAATATATGTATAATATATAAGAGTATTAAATATACTTCCCGTTGCCTGGTCCCCGTAACCTGTAACACAAGTTCTTCGAGTACTTAGCACGAGGCCAGATAGACGTGGTGTGAAGGGTCCATAGACATTATTAATATTATTTTGGTTCACGTTTAGATGAAATTGGATTTGAACAGAGTAAATCGGGGAAGAGGTCTCTAAAATCCAAATGAAAGAAATTGTATAATACACATTATACCTTTCCCCTTCGTCATACTACAGCGGGTTGATAGTGTTTTCAAGGAGATTTCATCGTATGTAGTTACCTGCTTGCAGAATTTAATTAAAATATCAACTATGTGTAAAAATGCAATATGGAAATTTTTTATCAAAAATATTTTGTGAACGCACAATACTTTATAGCGTATTTTAGAAGAGTTATGTGACAATGTTTTAATGAAATTCTAAACGGTATCTATTTAATATTAATCGAGGGTTTTCGGGTGTGCAGTACTCGAGGGACATTTGTAGTTTCGCTCCGTCTTCCAACTTCTGTAATTATGGATATAAAGGGAATAACATATGAAGTACGGATATTTTTTAATCTACTCCATCGTATCCTGTATGGTATCATAGAAAAGTTTTTTTTTTCAAATTTAAGAGCGAGGTTTGATACATGACTTTTTAATAAAGTGAACCATTTTCAAATGATTCAACTGGTTAGTATCCAGTCTTCACGCTGATAGGTCATGCAAAATACACATCTGCATTCTGCCATAGGAGCAGTCTCAACTAATACACATCTGCATTCTGCCATAGTCTAGACTAATACGGAGTCAAGATTAATATAGACTATTGTAAATAAAACGAGCGTGCCTTACAATAGTCGCATATGATGTATAACATTTTATTAATATATTTCAAAAAGCACAATGTATTTGTAGTAGTAGTTGTAATAAGTATGATTTTCTAACATGATAAAAAAATACGGAAACTTTTCCATTAAGCAGGGACAGAAATCGACCTGAAAATTTAAAAAGCTAAATACTGAAATATTTTATTCGAATCTGACGGCCAACTCTACCACCGCGCGCTCATTCGTCAATTCGAATAGCGCACGAAGAAAGCGAGAGGAAAGAGAACTAGTACTATTTAAGTTGGCCTGTTAATGCCCGCTACACACAATCACGTTTAATCGTAACGATTCAACGGTATAAGCCGAACTGTGCATATTCTTTTTATTTGCCATACGCACGATCGATAAAATTGCTTCCTTCGTATTACACCGTTAAATCGTTACAATAAAACGTTAGGTGTGTAGCTGGCTTAGCTGACATTTAACTACAGAGTGCAGTCAAAAGCACACAGTGAAACCAACGGTGAAAAGTATGTGAAAGGCGCTCGAGTTGCCTTTGACTAGTCGCACACTCACACAAACTTAGCTGTTGTAGTTACAGCAACAAGAACTACTTAAGTATGTTGAGTTACTCCAAACTCCCTACTCAGGTATACTTCAGTAGTAAATTGCTTGACGATCTGCTCTGCGGCTAGTTTAGGCTCTGTATTAGCACTCGGACTACTTTTGTCCCGAAATACCAGTGTTCCCGTGGGATAGGTACTGTATTTATGTGTGTACTAGTTTTTGCTCGCGACTCCGGCCGCGTGTACTTTTTCGGGATAATCAAGGAACCCTTATAGTTTCGCTCTGTCCGTCCCTCCGTCCGTCTGTCTGTCTGTCTGTCTGTCAGTCTGTCTGTATATCTGTCAGTCTGTCTGTCTGTCTGTCCTCGCTTCTAGCATCTGTAATTTTATATATAAATGGATGAAATTTGGTATAGTTATAGACTGTTTATAGATCTCGGTTTTACGGTGGCTCTCCATACATGTGAAGTGGGGATGAATTTTTTTTCCTTCTACACCATCGTGTAGGATATCGTTTAATTGGCCTCTTTAAATAAAGGCAAGGTTTCTTACATGACTTTTTAACATAGTCTACTATTTACGAGAAATCGGTTCTCCAAAGTGGTTTATAAGTTGCCACCCAATGGCATTTCTAAACTATGAGACTTAGAAATTTTCAATTTTCCATGCTATTATGCATGCAATAGATCATGCTATAAACTCTTTAGGAAAATTATTTTGAACGAAATCGGTCAGCAACTTTTGAAGTACTTTAAAAAAAAAATACGCGATTATAGTTACGGAACCCTACTTAGACATGTCCTGATATGCTCTTGGTTAGGTTATTTATGTAGCTTATTTTGTATAATTCAAAGTACCAAAATATAGCGAATATTTAAATTGTTTAAAAAACTATCCAACAATATTAAAAATTGATTTGGAAAAAGCATAAAAAGAGTCCATAAAATACATAACGACTAACTCGCGTTATGCCTAAATCAAATTGCGAAGTGAGAGTTGCCTAATTAACCATGCGGGCCATCCGCGAGATAGGGTGAGACATAGTACTGAGATTGAGTCTTATAGCTAGACTTTTCACAAACCTTCCTATTAGTTGAAACTCAGAATCTACCCTTTCAATAAGGTGGCACGGGCCGTTATTTAGTCTACCACTCGGATATAACGTAGGAGTTACTTGAAACTCCCTTAGTGAAACTCCCCACAACGCAAAATGGCTTACTTCAATTGGTGAATGCGACCACGGCTTAAGCGTCACTGGTCTATTTCGACATTTGCACACATTACTCACTACGTTCTCAACGCGAATATAGTATAGCACGACTGGGCTACGGATGCCCTGAGATGAATATTCTGCATTTATATAAATAATTTGCAGCGGCACTTCCTGCATTATACAGCACTTACACAACTTTAATGAACTTTTACCTTCGCCTTTGAACCAACATCACACAGATTCAGTCCAGCTTCCTGCGCGGCATCTCGCCGTAATTTTGTTATTCTGAAGTCATAATTAACTTACATTATACATAAGTAATTCTTGTAATAATTATTATAGTTTAATATAGAAAAGATTTTCTTTTAACGGCGCGCCGTAGTCCGGTGATAAGAAAATCTTTTTTATATTAAAGGAAGGGTAATGATTTTGGAAGTCTATGTATGTATGTTTGTTCCACAGTAGCGTCTAAACCAGGTACTGATCCCATTTTAATGAATGAGGTGTCAATAGATTCGTAATAATGGCAGGGGTCACATTATAGGTTATGTAATTTACGTAGTCAGGTTATATATATATTTAAATTTTCATTATTAATACGATAAGCCCACGTACACACTTTCTATTTAATTTATCTATTACATCGTGAATTGATAAAACCCCCATTAAAATCCATTATTTTTTAAAGTCCTACTAGCGCGCGCAAACGATAGACTACCAGGATCCAGAACCTCAACTCTCGTATTTAAAGTAGATTTTCATTATACTTTGATTGTATTGTAAGTGAAGCGACTTGTTATCATAAACTGATTTTGTGACGTTTTAGCGTGTCGGGACTTGATTGTAATTGTGTTATTGCTGGTTTTATTTAGCAGAATTGACCCTCAGGAGGGTCGAGGCAGGCTCGGCATGCACATTGCACATAGCATGATCAAGAATTTACTTGTTCGCCAAGCTGCTTAGCATCTATTTATCTAACTTAAGACTACATACATAGTCGAGCAATATAGAAATACGATGACTAATGAAGTCGTTTTGACTGTTGTCACGCCAGCCAGGTCCACAGTCAGGAGGGTGCGGGGCTTGCACCGGAATTTGATTGTTCGCCAAGCATAGCGTACTAAATTTTATAAAAATTATTGAAGCCGTTCCCGCGATTCAGATTATTATAAATAAATATAATCGAGAATTGCCCGTTTAAAGTATAACACACAATGGTACATTAATTTGGTAGAAATTTATCTTTTTGTACTTTGTTACGGGTAAGAGTAAATGAAACGAGGAATTACCAACGTGACAAATATATTAAAAAAGGGGACGTGGGCAGAAGGCCGAAAGATCTGGTTTGCCCTCTTGATGTCTGTGGGAATCGGAGGGGCTTTTACCACGTGAGCACTTAGCTGGGTCCAGGAGTGTAGTCAGCACGTGGCGCGAGGAGCCCAACTTTCGGTAGCGTCTCTGTCTCTCTGTCGTTCAGGCTGGTATATTCGCCGCGACGTAGATCGTCCAAGGGACGGTGCAGACTGGGTCCGAAGCCAGTCAGTTCAATCCGGAATACAAGTAGTGGCACTAAGAATCCGGATGTCTGGAACTAGTAATAAGTCCATGCGAAACAGTGCGTTGAACCCGGAGTATAGGTCTCTGTAAAATCCATACAAGTATGTGGAGTTGGAGTCCCACAGCCGCCATGAACCCCAAACAATCAAAATCACGGGCTGTGCGACCATCACAAAATAAAGGGTAAGCCAAATAAATGAGGATATAAAGAACAATGAAAGTATGTACAAACATTCTAAAATTATATCAATGCAAAAACGGAAAGATGAAATTATGAATGTGCACGTGGAACTAATTTTACCAGGTGATAATTTACATGAAAAAATAATGTGTTTTTAATACAAGCGTGATTTACCAAATAAACCTTCACAACACAGGTATAAAAAACTCACCGTTAAAACGGGATTAAGATATATGATACACTTGTATCCAGAAAAACTTGAATAAATTATCCACTAATATGGATTCAGCAAAAGAAAAGAACTGTCATCTCGCGACAGCCCTTACTTTCATTTTGTTTCTTTTTATTAGACAACTAGCGATAAGACATAATCCATATGCCACAATAAAGAAATATTGGAGAAGAAGCTGCAGTTAGAAACGTATGCCAATAGATGGCGTCGTCTAGTATAAATTAGCTATTATAATTAGTAGTAACAGCTAATAGATGACGCTAGGAGTGTCGTTATTAGCGATATTAACTACGTTAAAAATGTAGCTTTGCTACAATTTAATATATGTTTAAATCAAATTGTAAAATAGTAAACCTACAGCTGTTTTATAGTACGTAAAGGATTTCTAATGACAAGCAACAGTTTTCTTCATTGGACTCGTGACTTAGCTATCCGAGGAGTAGGTTGTGTTAAATCATTAATTATACAATCTAATTCAGAAGAAATATTAGATTGAATAAAATAATTGGCTTCGTCTGCGCCCCGCTGTTCGTTTATTACTGCGTAGGATTTGCTGGGATTAATGAACAACCCTTTGTGTATGTGTTGTTAGAGTGTTTTTTCTGTTTTTTAGGGTTCCGCAGTTTACGTCTCAGAACACTGGTTTCGTCATATCCGTACGTCCGTCTTCGGCTTGCCGTCCAAACGGTTAGTGCTAGAAAGATAAAACTTTGCATTGATAATATGTGTGTTTACCTTTAAGTTAATTTTTTGATAAAGAAAAAAAAAATTTTTTTTTGTTAAAATAGAGTGTCTCCCCCCTTCCTCCCTCTAAAAGCTAAAAAGCTGGCTCGAAAAATCTGAAAAAAATGATGATGGTAGTCCATGTGATGAACTTTGAAGGAAAACGAAAACTTGTACCTTAGGCCTACAATTTCTTTGACTATGGTGGGGTTAGGAGATTTTTCAAAAATCTGAACGCACTCGTAACTCCTCTGGTGTTTTAGATGTCTAAGTGTGTGTGATGTGTAAATTACGTAAGAAATTCCTACAACTTCATACCATCAGGCGATCCGTTTGCTCGTTTCCAGATCTATTCCATAATTATAGCGATTACGGCCCATCATAGACATCTGCAATACCAGAATAGTTACAAGTGCGTTTCCGATCTTTAAAACCAACCTCTGATGGTAAGAAATTATAACAATTCCAAACCACCAGGCGATCGGCTTGCTCGTTTTCAAATAATTAGTAAGAACTTATTACAATTTCATACTAACGGGCGATCCGATTGGTCGTGTCCATATCTATTCCATAATTAAAACGTTTACCGCCGCTCATAGACATCCGCAACACCAGAATAGTAGCAAGTACGTTTGCCAGCGTTTTATGAGGAAGATAAAGGTGACCCATTTTGGGACGCCGGTATCTTCCCCATGCAGTGAGACACAGCGCAAATGCTATTTCCCATCGGTTTTCTGTGAGGCCGTCTTATTTATCCGGCCGAGCGGGCCCATTCGTCCCGAAGCATCTACTGTAACCTAAAATAACCTCCCACTTCTCAATTTATGTGGATTGTTATATAAATAACGATTACAAAGTTATCAGTGAACTTGTATTCATACATTTTGTTCCTGTGAATTCGTAAAATTAAAAATTCTAAAATCATAATTTTTTTTCAGATCTTTTACTTTTTCTATATTTACCCTTTATATGTAGCTAATAACCTCGCATGACAGCAAATTTGAAATTTCTAAGTCTGCTAGAAGTATGCTTTGAATTATGCTTACTCTCCCTACCATCCATACATCCATCTCCATATCTTTCAAAATCGCGTTTTTTGCCGCTTAATATCTCCTAAAATATGCACTTGATCTTTATGAAATTTAAAACAAAAGCTTATGCCGCTAACGACTTCTCTGCGACAAAAGCTCCGACCGCTAGAATTGTTACAAACGAAAATATGGGGGCACGAAAAGCGAAAGGCTTCCAGAAAATATAGTTACGGCCGCTTTATACTTGGCGATAGCGCTGCAACGCTGCAGCGCTATCAGATAAGTAAACATGTAAAATATTGGTATAATGGTGCGGAGTGCGTGCGTGAGTCGGATATATTTACTCTGGTACTTGGCTGGTTTAAACATAATTTAATCCGCCCAGCCCCAACTGTACCGTATTCCCACACCACACCACACCTCCGCACTTTTTTTTTGGTCTCGCAGGGGAAAGGTCACTACGCCAAGAAAGATGTTGCGTCGGATGGGCATGTAGAAGTCGGTCCTGCACCTGATCTCTCGCTGGTTGTGTCGGTCATCCGTCCCTATTGGTTACTAGAATAAAGTAGAAAATAACTTCTGCGTATTTCCATGGTAATAGGTACGTATTGCGTAGTGTGTACGGACAAAGTCCTAAATAATATGCGACTATAAGCAGAAGCAGAAGTAAATCTTTGGAGATGTACAAAATTTGGGAGTTGCGTATAGGTGGGACGTGTGGATTTAGGCACCTTTGGTGAGTTTTGTTTCTCTTGTGCGGAGGTTCTCTCCTCAATACACTACACAGCAGTAGCGAGGAGTACATATAACCCGATTCGCGCCGGCTTCACGTTTGATTACGTTACAATAACTGTGACCGTACAGTGTGTAACTTCGTAACCCACAGGCCACAACATTGTCACATTGTCTTGTAGATAATGAATACCTGCTAGTAACTATTTAAGAACACGACAATATTGTTTATTTGTCCAAGGTAGTTACAAAACTCCCAAACATGGGTAAGTGTTAAAATAAGTTCTGCAACTGATCTTAAATCTACAGGCTAGGGCTTCCCTTTGATAGAGAATTCCCTTGTAAGGCCATTCCTGTGTGTCGCGGTTTTGGCGCGAACATAGTGTTGATGCTCAAAACCGTTGAAATGGCATCCACTCAGGTAGTGATCGCGAATTTACCATAGTCCACTTATTGTGATTGCCAGATTTGCCATCCACTATGGAAGCGAGTTTAAAGACTACAAAAATGTTCGGTTCCCTTCTTCCTACGACTTTTAAAATTTTACCGCCATTCAAAGCCCGAAGATGAAAAATCGCGATCCTATTAGTTATTACTAAAACTCCCCTGTCCCTCCGGCTGTTGGTCTGTCCGTCTATCACCAAGCTGTATATCATGAACCGTGATAGCTAGACAGTTGACATTTCCACACTTTATAATTACATTTATATACTTCCGCTATAATAACAATTAATACTAATAAAACTAATAAAACAAAATACAATAGATATTATTTAATTCCCATACAATAAACGTGTTTTTTTTTTGTACGTGGTCGTTTTGTACGGAACCCTATGTGCGGGGGAGTCCGACTCACGTGTGACCGGTTTTTTTTTCATTAAAATACCGACCCTAGTTATAATGTCGCATAAATCGGCCAATTTTTCATCATTTAACTCTCGCTTAAATTGCTCGCCGGATAAAACATGGTTACCTACCATCAGGTACTCTAGCTTACTGGCCTGTAACAATAGAAAAAAAAATACTTTTCATGTTCTTAACTCTTATAAAGAAGTTCGAAAAATAATTATCATTTCTGGTCATAGAAATAATAAAGTGCCTGTAGGCAGGTAGGTAAGAGCAAGTCACTATATTATTTTATTATCTCACTACATGTTGCCCGGGACTTCGCGTGTGCAAAAAGAAATATCGCGGAAACCGTACATTTTGCCACTATAAAAAGTAGCCCATGTTCTTCCCTGTGGTCTACTCTATATCTGTGTCAAATTTCATCATAATCGATCCAGTTCTTTTGGAGCCTATTCAATGCAAAGACACAAACATACAAACAAATTTTTCCTCTTTATAATATTACTATAGAAGTTAAGTTTTTAAATTATTCAAATGTTGTGTTACAATTAAAGTGCTAATACATGTAAACATGTGAACTTTATTCATTACAATTAAAGTGCTGACACATGTAAACATGTGAACTTTAGTTCATTACAATAAATTAAATTTTGTCTAGTATCGCAATTATTGAAAGTTATAACTTTGATTTCGAAGAAATCTTAGCAGACAAGTAGGAGGCGCGCGTGGGTACTTCATAACAACTCTTTAACTTTCAATATTATTTAGTTGTTTAGTCTGGAAAGTTTTTAAAGTGTGCCTTAGAATTATATGTTTTACATTAAACAAATAATAATAATTGTTTCATTAATCATAATGTAATTATGTAACCACATTAATGTTACAGGTCTACGATTAGTTTTTCTTCTGAATATGGATATGTTTCACAAACTACTCATCAACGATAGATAGCTTATTTTTATGTTTCGTCTCTGTCGCTCGATATGAAGTAAGCAGCGACAAAACTTCCGCATAAACTATTCGACACTTATCAGGCGATTGTGAAACTCGGCAAAAGACATACTGCATTATGTTCAGACTTCTGAAGACCAATTCTTTTAACTATTTTCGATATAATCCCGTTTCGGTCCATGCGCTGACTCATTCCCGTCTGCGTATTGAGGTGCGCGCGCGAGCGGGACAGCCTGAGAAACTAAACGGGATTTAACCGATAATATTTACTAGAATTGGTCCAAGATCATTTGAAATCAATCTTGAATTTTCAAATTGAAATTTTCAGACCAATTGGTTCATTTCCAATTTTATATTTTGATACGTGGGAGAGCCATACTTCGACACGAATGGGCCGCCTCGAGCGTGACCGCACTATCTCGGCGAAACTCTTGCGTTGTGTTTTGCCGAGTGAGTGAGGTTACCGGTGGCCCGGAGGGGCGCGGGAATTTTCATTCTACGATCAGGCACGACCTCGCACGACAGCTATTTATTGCCTACTTTTGACAGTTCCGAGTAGACGCGTTTCTTCTTAGAATTTTTTTTTTTTCGAATGGGTCTACGCTAATGACTTTTTAGCCGTCTTAGCTTAGTCGGTCTGGTGACTGCCATTTAGCAGTCGTTTTGGTGGGAAAACAAAGAGGGAGTTTGACCCCCTGTTACATCACCCCCCTGCGGGTGATGTACGTACTGGTTTTGGGGAATAACTTCGGATAAGCTATTTTTAGGACTGGAGAGACCGTAGTCCCTCCTGCTGAGGGGTCCGACCCCTTCCCCACTCTCTGTCGAGTGTGGTTGCTCGCGCGCGGTAGCACAAACTAACGGCGTACGAGTTTTTGTACTGATAGAGTAGCTCATTTTTATAGATCTGGGAGGGCCGTCGCTCCCCCCTTCCGCGTGCGGTCGGGCGGACTCGCGCACGAGTGTCCTGATATAGAATAATGCCGCAGTATTGATAGAGCTCTCTATAACAATATCGTGGTCGTGGTCTTGATTAGGTGTGGCTAAACTGGTAGGAGTCAAACTCGGACCCGGGTTCGAGTCCGGTGGTCCCGTGTTTGAGTCGGTCTGTATGTCAATACGTGTGTTCGTGTCTGGTGTAAGACTTCGGGGTAGGCGCCGGCGTCGACCCCGATACTTTACTATCCACGCTGGTGCATGTATTTTGTGTTTACGTAATTGTATTACGTATTTTGTGATGGAGTCTACTGGGTCGGTTAAGATGTGCTTAGGCCGCTTTTGAGGGTGTCTGAACGTCTGTGCGTCGTATTCGTAGTCCAAGGCTCTACGTATGAGGGTATTTTTATGTTTTTTGCCATAGTCAAAGAATCTCTCGGCGAGTGCTCTGATATATAATCTTTTATAGTGATTAGGTCGAAGTCTATAAGTATGCAAGTCGATGTTGCGTACGTAACGTGGCGCGCCTGTTGCTAAGCGCAAAAAGCGATTTTGAACCCTTTGTAGGCGTTCCATTTGATTATCACTTATGTGTGCGAAAGAGACACACGCATAAGTGAGTGTTGTTCTTATACAAGTTTTATATAAAGTGAGTTTATGTCTTAGGGACATTTTACTCCGCGCGTTTAACAACGGATATAATTTGAAAAGTACGAATTTAGCTTTTCTTATTGCTGAAGTTACGTGATTTGTAAACGTCATCGACTTGTTTAGTACTACGCCTAAATATTTTACTTTATTAACCTCCGGGATTCGGTTTCCGTGCAGGCTGATGGGACCAATTTTTTGATTCTTTTTATTACGATGGATTTTATTAAATTGGATTGTTTGGCTTTTAGTGGGATTTATTTCTATTCTCCATTTTGATAACTAGTCGCCGAGAGCGGTGACTGCATTCTGGAGATTATTAGGTATAATATCTATATTGCGATGAGCATAGTACAGGGCTGTGTCATCTGCGAATAATGCCAATTGCACTTTAGGGTGTTTGGGGATATCGCAAGTGTACAGGTTGTAGAGGGAGGGCGAGAGTACCGAGGGACCTTGAGGGACTCCGGCCTCAATACCTCTGAGGGAGGATAGTGCGCCTTCGACTCGGAAGCGAAATTTTCGGTCTTTGAGATAGTTACTGATTGTCAGAATTAGACAGTCCGGTACACCGAGCTGGTACAGTTTGTACAACAGACCTTGGTGCCAGATTTTATCGAATGCTTTTGCGATATCGAAGAAAACGGCGCCTGTCCTTTTCCTGTCGTTCTTGCTTTCAAGTATGTACTCCGTTATGCTGTGTACTTGAGCGGGGCAGCTGTGCTGTTCGCGGAAGGTAAACTGCTCGTCTGGTAGGAGCTTTTTCTCTGTTATAACGTCCTTTAGGCGCCTCAGTAGAATACGCTCGTATACCTTACCAAGGGAGCTAATGAGACTGATTGGTCGGTAGCTAGTAGGCTGCACCCGGGGTTTGCCCGGTTTGTGAATACCGATGATAATAGCTACTTTCCAAATGTCTGGGAATGAACATCCTACTAAGAGGGCGTTAAAGATGTTCACCAGAAGTTGAATTAATGCGGTCGGTAACATTTTAAGTGCTTTATTTGAAATACCATCTAGGCCAGGTGCCTTTTTGGCATTTAAATACTTTATGATATCTTTGACCTCCTCCGATTCCACCGGCCTCATGCTCTCTTCAGGTGGTCTCGAGAGTCGGCTTTCGACCTCGCTGTTTACTACCCTAAGGTGCAGGGGGTCTATCGGGAGGGAGCTCGGCCGACACTGTTGTTCGATTGTGTCGGCTAAACATTCGGCCTTGTCTCCATCCTCCAATGCAGGAGGGCGATTTGGTCTGACCAACGGAGGCATGTCGCTCTCCTTGTCTCTTTTGAGGGCTTTCGCGAGAGGCCAGTAGGCCGTGTGTAACGGTTCTAGCTCACTTAGAAATCGATCCCACTCTTCGGCTTTAAATTCTTTTATTTTGAACTTAACCTCTCTCTCGAGGTGACGGAGGGTCTTACGGCACTCTTCCAACGGGTAGCGATCATAGGTGCGTTTAGCCGCGTTTCGGAATCTGATGGACTCCTTTATGTCCTCCGGGAGGGGCCTGTGTCTCTCGTGAGCCACAGGCATCTCCCTGGATGACTTTTCTATGGTCGCTACCAGGTGGTCTGTTAGGTTGGAAGCAGCCTCTATTGCTACTTCCCTACTCACTATATTATCTGGAATTTTATCGAGATAACTTGATTGAAGATTTTGGATATTATCGGCCAACTGTTTGTAGTCGATAATCTTTTTCTTACTATAGTTAATTCGGTTAGAATTACCGAGAGTAATTTTAACCGGGCGGTGGTCTGAGTTATGCTCGTGAATAGTCTCGATAGAAAAATCGAGAGAAATATTTTTGACAAGCGCTATGTCTAAAACGCTGGGGTTTTTGATAAGGCCACTGCTACGTTCGCTGGTGTCGTAGCGAGTGGGGTCCAGTATGTGCAGTGGCCCCTCCATTATGCCAAAATTGAGAGTGTCGGAGAGTGAGTTTAAAATGATACCATTTGGATTATTTGAAATGTTACCCCAATCGGTGTGTTTACAGTTTAGGTTGCCAGCGATTACGACAGCGTTGCCTAAATTAATTAGCTTTTGTATGTCGCTAGAAATTAAAAGTTTGCTACCCGATTGGTAAGCGCTGATGATGATGATTGGCTCATGGCCTGTCATACTGACATGACAAATTGAATTTTCTAATGTTTCTAAGGGTGGTGGTTCTAGAGGGACGCAGTGGAGGCAATTCTTATAATATATAAGAGTGCCTCCTCAGCTGGATCGAGTTCTATCATTTCTAATTAATTTGTAGTTTGCTATTTTAGGGCTCCTCATGCTAGGTTTAAGGAACGTCTCCTGCACTAGTAGTATGTCTACGTTATGGCTCTTGACGAAATCACGGATTTCGTCAATGTTATTATATATGCCGTTCGTATTGAACGACACGACACAAATCGAGTGTCTTCTTAGAAATGTCAAATAGGTCAGCATGGCGGTCCAAGAAAACAGTTTCTATCCGTTCTGCGGGACTATTCACAAGGCCGGTTCAACACGGATTCGATAACTTTACCGCGCGGCGATTGGTCGCCTACGCTAAACGCTAGCGTTTATTGGTTGACGCGCGGTCATGTTATCGAATCGTGAATTGTGAATAGTCCTTCTGAAAACATTTATGTCAAAATTTAGACTAGAGTTTATGGCTGCCAAGAAATGTTTACTTTTCTTGACGAGCTTGCTACCTGTGATTAATAACTATTTTGCTACGAACTATATTTATATATGCTTCCCTAGAAATAAATCATTTCTACGCGGTGGTCATGCTAAGCCATAAAAGTTCCATATTGACATAAACAGTATGAACTATCATACTAATCTACGATCATACACTGTCCGTTGTAGCCTGTAGGTAACTTTATCCAATTGGTAGTGTCATGCCGATTGGACGATATGCAGTATAGTGTTGTAACGGGGGAATTAAAATAAAAAAAAAGATTCTCCGTGACAATATATATTAAACAAAAATAGGGGTCGTGGGCAGAAGGCCGTACGGTCTGGTCTAGCCTCTTGGTGTCTAAGGGTATCTAAGGGGGCTGTAAACCACGTGGGGACTTAGCTGTAGATTCCGGTCCTTAGTCCAGCACGTGGCGAGAGAGAGAGATGGGGCTCCAACTTCTGGTAGCTTCAATCGTCCAAAAAGTCCCAGTCCGATATCTACGAGTATAAGCACTCAGAACTCCAGCTAGGTATAAGTCCTTTTAATTGGTGCCTCGAATGCTGTAGTTGGCGGTGTTTGTGCCCGTAACCAAGTTCCGTGATACACGGGATTAAGAAATGTAAGATACTGGAAAAACTTCAACAATAAAAATTCTTCTTCTTCATCAGCAGGAGGAAAAAAAGCCCTGTTATCTCGCGACAGCCCTTATATACTCCTACTGACATAATGTTTTTTTTTTTAACTGACAACTAGCGGTAATGCATAATCCAACCGCCACAATAAAGGGATATTGGAGATGAAGCTCTAGTTACAAAACCTTTGCCAATAGATGGCGTCGTCTAACATAATTTAGTTATTAAAGTTAGCAATAACAGCCAATAGTTGACGCTAGGAGCGTCGTTATAAGTTATATTAATGCGTTGTTACCGAAGGATTTTGACTGATCACAGGAAAAATCCTGAAACAACTACAAAAGATGTTAACTTGTTAAAAAAAAAAAAAAAATTAAAACTACGACGATGGAGGTTAAATGCTAGTCTTGTGTCTAACGCGCAAACAACAAATAATATGATCCGAGACGCCCTAACATGCGAGTATTGTTTTCCATAAAGAGGAAAACAACACAAGTCGAAGATAATAATGTACACAGCTATAACGTTATACGACAAGATAACGAACAGCGTCTGAATAAAGCGCGAAACTACTAGCCTTCCTACAATAGTAAACCAACTATTTTGATAAAATTGGTAGCTTAAGGTCTTTCAAATGCCAGGCACCAAGATCTTTGCCTTGCATATCTTGCAGAACGTAAACTAACGGAGAACGTTTACCTACAATTTTACATTTTACAAATTTAGGAGCCAACTTTTTGCTAAAATGTTTCTCCTTGTCGCTGAGAAAATAAGTTCTCTTAAAAACGACATCACCAACGTTAAATTCAGCAGGCTTTCGCCTCAAATTATATTGAGCAGTGCTCTTAACATGAGCTTGCCAAAGACGCATCTGAACGCTGTCAAACAAAGATGACATACACCCCAAATTTTCGGCGTAGGCGTCACGAGGCGAAAACACGAGGTCTTTTATACTGTCGGTATCTAGGTAGTGAGTACCGCAAGACACTAGTTCCCTACCATAAACTAAGAAAGATGGTGTAAAACCGGTTGCCTCATTCACCGAGTTGTTGATGGCGAATTGTATTTCGGGTATATGTACATCCCATGACCTATGGTCCTCTTCCACGTAGGTCGAAATACAAGTGATAATAGTCCTATTGTAGCGTTCGACCGTATTTACCTGAGGGGTATAACGCGGTGTTAAGTAAACTTTAGGTATATTATATTTTTTTAAAAACCTATTAGTTTCGTTACTAACGAACTGAGGGCCATTATCCATTATAATAGTTTGTGGTACACCATGAACCAAGAAAACACTATCTTCTAAAATTTTAATTATAATATCGGATGTAGCACGTTTCATAGGAAAGATAAGGCAAAATTTTGAAAAGCAACAAGTTACAACTAAAATAAAATTATTACGTTTTCTAGTAGTAGGTAATGGTCCCATTATGCCAACAGAGATGACTTCAAATGGTCGTGAGCAGTCTTTAGGGCGACCCATTTCACCAAAAACTTTATGATTTTGAGACTTATACTGTAGACATTTAGAACACTTAGAGATGTAAGTGACGACATCGCGATACATATTAGGCCAAAAGTGGTTAAGTGCGAGCCGTCTATAAGTTTTAAAAATTCCCATGTGACCAGCAGTGGGCTCATCATGGTTAGCACGAATAATTTCATAGCGAAAATCTTTAGGAATTACCTCTTTCCAAGAAAATTCAGAAGTTAATTTATGTTTATTTTTAGAAAGCCTAACCAATCTATTATCTTTAATCGTAAAATTTGGAAAAGAAGATGGCGTGTTATTGCAACCGTTAAAAATATTAAGATACCAGGTATCAGCGTCGGTATAGTTTGTCCAAGTAGAAATTGCGTTGATGTTAACCGCTCGAGACAAAGCATCTGGTATAACGTTATCACAGCCTTTCCTATGTTTAATTTCAAAATTAAATTCGGAAAGTCTGACACACCAGCGAGCTAGCCTACCAGTGGGGTTGGACAAAGACAAGAACCATTTAAGAGCACTGTGATCAGTATAAACTGTAAACTTTTTACCGTTCTCTAAATAACAACGCCAGTGTTCTAAAGCTACTAAAACTGCTAACGTCTCACGCTCAGTAATCCCATAAACTTTCTCCTGTTTAGTTAAGGAGCGACTCATGTACGCGATAGGGTGTTCTTTACCTTCGAACTTCTGGGTGAGCATGGCCCCAATACCATAGCTACTGGCGTCCGTATGAACCTCAAAGGGTTCATTGTAATCGGGACAGCGCAGTACTGGCGCGGAGACCAAGCTCTCCTTAAGTTTATTGAACGCCAAGTTCGCCTCAGGAGTCCACTCGAAAGGAGGGACATTCTTACGTGTAGACGTTAGTTTATTTAAGGGCCCTGCCAGAGTACTAAAATTAGGCACAAACCTTCTGTACCAAGTGGCAGTACCAAGAAAACGTTTTACACTTTTCCTACAAGTATGTGTAGGAAAATTTATGATCGCGGCGACCTTATCAGGATCAGTACGAAGACTGTTGCCGTCGATTACATAACCTAAATATTTAAGTTGAGCCCGAAAAAATTTACACTTTTCAAATTTTACCGTAAAAATTAGCTTCCTTGAGGACTTGAAGAACCCTCAAAAGAGTAGCTACGTGTTCATTATAATTCTCGCTAATAATAACTATATCGTCTAAATAACAAAATGTTTTATGACCAAAGTTACCAAATAAGGCATCTACTAAACGCTGCTGCGTAGCAGGTGCATTCGTCAAACCAAAAGCCATGCGTTTAAAACGAAACATTCCACGAACCGGAACATAAAAAGCAGTCTTATCGCGATCAGACTCATTAATAGCAGTCTGCCAGAAGCTGTTAGAAAGGTCAATAGTACTTAGGTAACAAGCGTCGCGTAAGCTGTCTAAAATTTCCGAAATGTACGGTAAACTATAAGCGTCTTTTTTAGTGACAGAGTTTAACTTACGACTATCTAAACAAAATCTAAATTCGCCAGTATTTTTCTTAGGCACCACTAATACAGGAGAGCTCCAAGCAGATTGGCACGGCTCGATGACGTCCATAGCCAACATTTCGTCAACCTGTTCAACTAAAATACGTTGTTTTTCAGGCGACATCCTATAATAACGTTGACGGATAGGTAACGCATCGCCTGTATCAATTTTATGAGTGATAAGAGAAGTTAAACCTAAACCTTTCTCTTCAAATGAAATAGAACGAAATTGTTTTATTATGTCGTCGGCTACCGAGCGCTCAGACGAACTCAAATTTTCATAGCCGTTAATGGCCGGCTGGGTCACCTGATGAGAAGTGATTTGTTCGGTAGCCGTACTAGAATTAATAGAATTTAAATAATTATGACAAAGTTTAAAAATACGCCAGAAGTCAATACCTAAAATGAGGTTAGAAGTAACCTGAGGTACTACGTATAATTTTAAAATATGAAATTGATCTTCAAAACGAATAGGTAAATTTATATAACCTATAGACTTTAAGCATTGACCACCCGCGGCGAAAATTGAAATATTATTATCATCATTATTGATAGGATAGCCTAGCTCAATAATGTTTAAATGAGAATTATTACCTAACAAGGACATGCAAGAACCCGAGTCTAAAAGATCGCGCATGCTAAAAGCGTCTATGTGTATATTGACATAAGGTCGAGAATCTAAATTGTTGTTAATACATCGGACCGTATTAATGGTGTAATATTTAAAAAATGTGCCTCCAGTTTTAACCCATTGTTTCCGATCATCAAGGTCGGTATGGTTAGGTATAACACGATCCGATAAAACTAGTTTTTTTAACGATATTTACTAAGACAACGAGTACAATCGGGCCGGCGCACGCCAGGATTGCCACAGCCAAAACAAAAAATTTTCGACTTATCAGCTGTGCACTCATAATAGCTGTGCGAGTTAACCTTACAACGTAAACAAAATTTAGGGATATTCGAATGCAAACTATTAACATGATTATGTGAATGTTTAAAAGCAAAACTATTATTATTATTATTAGGTGGGTTATTAGAAAAATTATTATTCCGAAATGGTCTACTAAAAGTTTTATTAAAAGTTTGTTTGTTCTCAGTTTTATTACTATTACAAGTATAAGCTAGGTCCGGTGCTAAGGTATCCGACGTTATCCTAGGCGGTTCATGATATAAAGTTAGTCGAGATTGTACATCCTCATAGTTCTTACAAAGAGACTTTAGTTGTTCAATAGAGTTGACCGTAGGAGAGGAAGCCAAAATGTTTGCATAGCAAGGTTTAATGTTGTGTAATAAGATTTCTAACTTCTCACTCTCTGGGACAGGTTTAACGAGACGGTTGAACATTCCTTCTATTATAGCAATATAAATTGTAATGGTTTCTTTTTCGCCCTGAGTTCTACTACGGATTTCCGACATAAACCGATAATCAAAACTCGGTTTGTCAAAGTCACTATACAAAAGATTTAAAAGTTCTGACCAACTGTTAACATTTTGATAAACACTTCTATACCAATGTAAGGCATCACCAGTAAAAAGATCAAAAGCGTGAGAGAGAATCTTTGAATCGCTAACGTTATGCTGTGTACAGTACTCATTCACTCTAGAAATAAATGCGCCGACACAAGACTTGCCATCAAATTTAAATTTTTGTAAATCAGCTAGATTATTTTTTTTTACATTGAACTGTAATATTTAAAGGAGGCATAGGTGGTGTTACAGCAGGAGCTGGCATCACGGAACAACTACTAGACCCCTTTAATTGATGCAATAAACCCAAATAATTTTGAAATTTTTGTAAGCAACTATTATATTGTACGGCAAACGGTTCTATATTATTAGTAGAAATTCTATTAATCCTATACTCAATGTGGTTTAAATTATTCTCAGCTCTAAGCAATGAGTTACCATCGTAGTGAGAATCTAATTGTAATTTTATTTTTGTTAGGGTTTCCTCAATCCCCGACAAATCATCTTTTATAGAAAGACAAGAGTCTAAAATATCCTCAGACGGGTAAAGCTCAGCTAATTTAACTATTTGCTTTCTTAACTCCACAACGGTGGAAGCTGGTGTTTCATTTCTAACCAAAACTTCATACTCCATTTCCGATTTTTGAAGAGAAAAAAATTTAATTTTCTCCGGCATAATGAGAAGTTAAGTTAAGTTATCAGAAGTAAAATTTATTAAGAATTTAAGTAACTAAGTAAATTCAAAAGTTTAAAAAGAAATTAAGTTTTTCCAAAATAAATCAATTAATGAATTTATCAGAAGTTAAATTCAATTTTAAAAGTTAAATTACCAAGTAAATTCAAGAAAAATATTCACAAGCCTAACGGTGAGTATATCTGTGTTGAGAAAATACAAAAATAATCAGATGTATTCTCTAAAAAAAATACACAAAAGAAATATAATTTGTAATCAGTACTATATAACTAACTACAAAAACAACAACTTCTACAGACTATATGGTACAGACCATATACAATAAAATGAAAAAAACAAACAGTATAAAGTTTATTAACAATTTTAAACTTTACACAACAACAATAAGGTTACTAGTTACTACACTAAGTATAATACGGCACAAAACAAACACCAATACTGGACACACAGACCCAGGAAGAGACACCAGATGCCAGACCAGACAAAACCACGTTTGTGGGCGCCAATTGTTACGGGGGAATTAAAATAAAAAAAAATATTCTCCGTGACAATATATATTAAACAAAAATAGGGGTCGTGGGCAGAAGGCCCTACGGTCTGGTCTAGCCTCTTGGTGTCTAAGGGTATCTAAGGGGGCTGTAAACCACGTGGGGACTTAGCTGTAGATTCCGGTCCTTAGTCCAGCACGTGGCGAGAGAGAGAGATGGGCCTCCAACTTCTGGTAGCTTCAATCGTCCAAAAAGTCCTAGTCCGATATCTATAAGCACTCAGAACTCCAGCTAGGTATAAGTCCTTTTAATTGGTGCCTCGAATGCTGTAGTTGGCGGTGTTTGTGCCCGTAACCAAGTTCCGTGATTCACGGGATTAAGAAATATAAGATAATGGAAAAACTTCAACAATAAAAATTCTTCTTCTTCATCAGCAGGAGGAAAAAAAAGCCCTGTCATCTCGCGACAGCCCTTATATACTCCTACTGACATAATGTTTTTTTTTTAACTGACAACTAAATGCATAATCCAACCCCCACAATAAAGGGATATTGGAGATGAAGCTCTAGTTACAAAACCTTTGCCAATAGATGGCGTCGTCTAACATAATTTAGTTATTAAAGTTAGCAATAACAGCCAATAGATGACGCTAGGAGCGTCGTTATAAGTTATATTAATGCGTTAAAATGTAGCTATGCTACAGTGTATGGCTACGCTGACTCTGAGCACATACTTTTATAAACTTGTGTTGGCGGCTCCAAGACGTCTAGGTCCTTTAAGTTAAAATAAACACATAAAAATCATTAACATACTATTTCAAAGTAAATCGTCTTTTTAAGTACGATGTATGGATGGATGGATGTTTGTTACTTTTTCACGGAAACATTACTGAACTGAGTTTGATGAAATTTTGTATGGCAGTAGTTTAAAAGCTCTGGAAAAGGAGATGGATGGTTTTACTTCCATCGCGTGTGGAGCTCCTCATTTTTTTCACTATAAAATAAAAAATCATAATATTATATCTAATATAATATCAGTATAAAGTCGTTTCACTCCACTCCAATCTGGCCTCGTCGTTAATGTCCGAAGACCTAGTGTCACGGGGACCAGACAACGGGAAGTATATTTAATACTTTTATACTATACATTTCTTTTTAATATTATAAACATAATATTTAATACACATCCATGACCCAGGAACATTGAAAACTTTTTATTCCGTCGGCGGGATTCGACCCGTGACCTCCGACTTGAGCGCCGATGCGCTAACCACTGGGTCACACAAGCTGTCGGATGCATGAAATAAAAAAAGTGGTTATTATCTTTCAAAGTTTCGACTACTTTGCTGGTGACCATCCAAACTCGACGCACTTGCAAGCCACGTGTAGCAGATGGGTGCTTGCCATCAGGCGAGCTGGAAATACAAAATTAACGGTGCAGGCAGACATTTTCTAAACGACATTTTGTATTGAAAATTTCAAACTAATATATCGACAAAGTTACTGCACGACCAGGTTCTAAACATTTTCCTTTGCACTAGGACGCCTCAAAATATTTAAACACAAAGGAAGTGACCGCAACGACTGCAGACGTGGTACAACTAGGTGTTTACACGTGAGTATATGTTCGTGCGCATGATTCAACGGCGCTGATAAGCGATATTCATCTAATGTCTGGTCGAGCGGAAACTTTTTCGATAGTACCTTGTTACAAGTTTGCTTATTGAAATGATAATCTAGCTATAGGAGCATAGCTTGTAACCTGGGATTGGCAAGGTTGCTTTATCATTTACTTTGTTTGCTGGTCTTAGGCCCGTATTAATACAGCGTTCTTATCTCTAAGACAATTATCAAGAAAGTACTTATGATATTGTTTTAATTAATAGATCGTACTTAAGTACACCTGTAGTGTACGGCGTATCAAGTGAGTGCGAACGTATTATTATACAAGACTCGATACTCAAATACGCTGTCATTGCTGTCAAACTATTTTGTGAGTACAGTCAAACCTTGACTTGAGTACGGCTTGGGATACAGTACAATAATATTAGTTGTGTTTTTGGTTGTGTTACAATTATAAAATAAATATCTAAATACTTACCGATTAAACAAACTCAGAATTTTACACTTCATACTCAATACAAAATAAAGTTATAAAAAAGACGCTTGTTGATACTCATTCTTCTTCTTTTTGACAGTCGCGGTTGCAAAGGTTTTGCACCATTCTGCCAGTGTCGAGTATTTATAGTAATATTTTAGATTTATTTATTTATTTACATTAAACGAATTACCTATTTGATTTATCTCAATACCAAATTATATACTATTACACTCAATACCAAAGATAAAAGTCAAAACAAAAGTGACTTGATTTGACACTTGACAGCAGAACTCTTTGTAAATCAACAGACTTCATCCAGTACACCGTGCCCTTGTTTTTAATTTTATTCATAAAACCCACTCATAAGGCAGACTTTTCGTCAACACGTTGTTATAAAAATACGGATATTAATATGTTAGAGAATAATAAATAATAATTTCTACGTGAAAATGAATGAAAATCAAAAAATATAATAATTTAAATATAAAAAATACAGGTATTTGTACTGGTATTTATATTAGGTCGTTACATATGAAATTGGCGTTTATTCGTACTGGCCACTTTGATCACAAATATATCTTCTTTTGTTAGGAATTCCAATTTCAAATTTATTCCGCTATTTACTCACGCATTTGTGATTCAAAAACCGCAATTCATTTGTTTTTTCCTCTATTGGTTTTTTCTTTGCGTCACTCTGTTTACAAAATGGAAAACTTGAAATATCGTATTATTTTCGAGTACGAGTTCCACCGTGGCACCAGTGCTGCAGCAACGGCTCGAAGGATTAATGATGGCGGCGGTGTCGCAGAAGAAAACACAGAACGTTTTCTTTCTGGAAATTTCGACCTGACGAACAAGCCCCGTGGACGGCCGGAGACCAAAGTTGATAATGACGAAGTGAAGGCTATTGTGGAAGCGGATCCATCGCAAACCTCGTCCGAGTTAGCCACAGGCTGCGGTGTTAGTGATTAAACTGTTTTAATCCACTTGAAGCAAATTGGGAAGGGGAAAAAGCTTGAATGGTGGGTACCTTATAAATTGAGTGCAGCAAACCGACAAACGCGCGTCGACTGCTGCGTTAAGTTACTTAACCGGCACAATAATTAAGGGATTTTAAATCGAATCATTACCTGTGATGAAAAGTGGATCCTGTACGATAATCGAAAACGCTCATCGCAATGACTGAACCCTGGCGAACCAGCCAAAGCCAAGCGAAAATTGACTCAAAAAAAGTTACTTGTGAGCGTTTGATGGACTAATGCCGGTGTCGTTTACTACAGCTTTCCTTAATCTGGCCAGACGATTACGGCAGATGTATATTGCCAGCACCTGCAAATCATGACGGAAAAGCTAGATGCTAAACAACCGAGGTCGGTCATTCGCTCTAGGCCACTGCTGCTTCAGGACAACGCTAGACCACACACTGCACAACAGACGGCTACCAAATTAGATGAGCTTCAATTGGAATGTCTAAGACATCCACCGAACTCCTCGGACCTTGCTCCAACAGATTACCATTTTTTTCGAAATTAGGATAAACTCTTGCAAGGGAAAAAATTCAACTCCAACTTTGATACGGTATATATACTTTGATTAAATAAATATATTATGTTTTAAAAAAATCTACTTTATGTTCCTCCTTTACAAAACGCCAATTTCATATGTAATGACCTAATATTATTAAATATTACATTTTTAAAAAGAAATACTCAAGGAATGTATAATCAATGAATCCGTTCTTTGTAACGTTATTTCAGTCGTTCGTTCTTGTCGTGTATAAGACGCTTAAAATTTGAGTAAGTTATCTCAGCAACGTTATCAACTGATACGGTCTTGAAATCATATAGTGCAAGAAGTCCTGTGTGTTATTACTGTGAATATCAGCATCTTGAGAAGCTAATCGTTACTTGAGACCGTGTCAGTCAAGAAAGGTCTTGAGAACGTGTTTGAGACCGGTTTATTAATACGGGCCTTAATGCTGATTACTAAAACTTTACTCAAATATTAAATGGCTAACGTATGAGTTCTTAATATTTGAGTAACGTAAAAAGTATTTGTATCGTTGCGCCGATGACAGCGCAAATAAATCATGAGATTTTCATAAAATTTTCATTCGATGACGACACATTCGCAAATTGTTCGTGTTCAGTAGGGTTAGCAGCAATAATTGACGACTACGTATTCGTAACGTTATCGAAAGAGAATGAGGGTTTTTGATATTTTTTCTGCCGTTACACACAAAGCGTCATCCGGTGGCGTAAGTGGTATTAAAAAACGGTCAATATTTTTTTTTCTCTCATCAGGCGGCGCTTGGTGGCCCGATGGTCCTTGTCGTAGTAAAAGCTGTCAGATGTCACGAATTTAAAAACCCTCATTGTATGAAAATTATGACAGCGCTGACCGCCCATACAATTGACATTCGATAGCGTTACGAATACGTAGTTGTCAATTGTTACTGCTTGGGCTACGAGCTACAGACTCTGCCGATACTTCATGAAAATAAGTGTTTCACAATATACTGATATAATATGTCGGATACTGCTTACTTTATATCGGGCGACAGAGACAAAACATGCAAATCGTTATTAAACTATATATTATTTATACATATCGGTAGATTGTGAAACAGACCCTTAACATAATAATATTACAAGCAGCCGCATATTAATTGAGGTGTATAAAATTAGAAATTATTATTATTGCCCTTAAGTTATTAGGAATTCAAATGGAGATTTTCCCGCTCTCGGCGTAATGAAGCGCACATAACGCTAAACGCGATAATATGAGGCTGTAATTTGGTTGGAGGCTATAAGGGCCTTAATAATTAGCCGGCATTCTTTATGTCCTAAGGCTGGGACTATAATATGAACCGGAATCCGGCGGGCCGGGGAAAATTCAGACTACTGCAAATAGAACGACACTTGTGTGTTCGATTTCCAACTCTATTGTATTAGCGCAGCGTTCTATTTTCAATGCTCCGAATTATCCCCGGCCGTAAATTCCGGATCATATAATCCCAACTCCCAGCCTAAAGTTTCGAAAAATAGGGTAATATTGAAAGCTAAACCGAGGACGGACGGACGGACGGACGTGACGAAACTATAAGGGTCCCGAGACGCGAACTACAGAACCCTACAAATTGAGGTGGAATTGTAAACACTTCACATTACACAATCGCCGATTCGAGCTACTCTATTGCCTACCTACCTTATAAGTTTATATTAAATTGGATGTGAAAGCTTTCTCGTAATAGAAAAAACTGGATTCCCTAATAAATAATTACTTGTCTTTCAGCGCGTAACTACAAAAGAAGACGCCAGGCGACAGGCGGTTTAAGCAGGAGCAAGCGTATGGACTATGGAGGAGCAAGCCCGAACTCCGATCCGATTCGGATCATCCTAAGCCGCTTGGCTCAGTGTGTGTTGGTCTGCCGGGAGAGGTGCACGCGCCCGCACCCGCAACTTTACGCGACCGTGATTGTGTCTTTGTTTATTTCGGATTTGTTCCTGGCTTGCAAGTTGTAACCCAAGTAAGTGGAATGTTTATTTGTAAAATTAATTATTATAGATATACGCAATAAAACTTATGAGACTTGAGCTAGCAAATAAAACGAAAATGATAGCACCTAAAATTATAATTAACTGATTTTAACGTGGATTATTTTGTAAAGTAAAACACTAAACTTAGGACTAACTAAACTTAGGAAAACTAAGTATTAGTTTAAATTCTTTAATATCACTTCTAATGACATTAATTATTCTAATATACAAGGACCACAAGGCTCAATCGGTGGGAAAAAAGTAATGCGGTACAAAAGTGTTAGCAGGGGCACAAAAATTTGAAATACAAATTAATTTAAGATTTGACATATTTTGTTAGAAATTTTAAATAACATTTATTATTACAAGACTTGCAAGTTACAACTTAGAGCATTCTTACAAGTAAAACCAAATTACCTTAATTATATTACAGCAATCATAGAATATTTGCGAGGTTGCTAAGATTTTTTGATTTAAGTATGCGAGATATTCAACTTTATAGCGCATTTTTTATCCATGTGATGAACTTTGAAGGAAAACTATAACGGCTTATACATATATGTATAACTTTGTTAGTTTAGGAGTTATATAGATCTAACCTCTACTTAACTTATAAAATGAGCTTATTTTGGACACTTCGTACAAAATAACGAAATAAGAAGTACACTACATACTTGGTTGCTAATAAAGTCTTCGTTTGGATCTACTTAAACATGGTATTGATATTAGTATAATGGTACGGAACCCTTCGTGCGTCAGTCCGACTCGCACTTGGCAGGTTTTTTCTCCTTAGCCTTTGATACTTATTGCTTTGTTTGAATTACAAATTGAAAACATCAAAGGCTGCATTCCCAATGAAACCCATTACAATATTACTTTGAAATGAATGTTCTTTCAAAATAAACAGCTTCAAGCTTTAATTGTTTCACAGTAGGATATTAATTAATACTTCCGAGTACCTGGGCGGCCGAGCTTTGCTCGGAGGTCTTGCGCCTAGTACGGAAAAATTAACAGATCGCGATACGTATTAAAAAAAATAATCACAAAAATATTAGCCTCACCGGGACTCGAACCCGAGACACCAATTTGCCAACAACGCAAAAAGTCGTACCCATATCACAGACTACTAAATAGTTACTGCCCCACAGTGGCGTAGGCTGGTTCTCCTTAATGGGTAGGGACCCATTATACAGGCTAGGCCTTTTTAATTTGGATGAGGCAACTTCAAAGGGCAAGTGGTAAGGGAAGCCGATAGGAATAGAGTTGTGGGAACCCCACGCCACTGCTACCCCGTACGTAGCTGAGCAGTGAGCCACGCACTTTGACAATCAGAGCGATGTACTTAACTCATATCACTTGCTACAAGGATAGTACCAAGTTATTAGGCAACGACAGAAAACTAACCGTTTTTTTCTTTTCGCAATTGGTCAATATTAACACAAAATATAATGTATTATTGGTCTTTCTGTAAGAAAGTTGGTAGATAGTTTAGCGTGGCGTGTCGGGTCTTTAGAAAGACACATTTAAGGATACACGTTGTCGTTAGTTTATAACGTTTTAGCATTTTACTATGAAAAAGCGGTTCTGATTTATTAGCTTACCGTTTACACAAAAATTCTTTATATTATTATAATGTCGGTTTCTTTGCGGCATCTAGAGAAATTATTGCAGCGGAGTCCGTTGGACGGTCGCCAAAATCATTTGTGTAATATCGTCTCAGATTATTGACTATCAAAACCACATTAAGGGCTTGTTACTAATGATTTCAAAACTAAAGATAGGCTATGACGTACGTTTGACAGAACAAATCGTCATACAAGAAAAAGTTACGCCATCTCGGTTTTCACCATACCTCAAATGTCATTTATATCGATTTCACCATACTTCAAATGTCAAAATGGATCCAAAAACTCCAAAAGTGCGGCCATTTAAGTGGAGACAGTTTTTTCCTCAACATGCATCGTCTATAACCAATATGTACCTCTATGCCTGTTACACAATATTATTCTAATAAGTGTCGGGTAGCTTATTGGGAAGTTTTGTCGCTATTTAGTTTACATCGAACGACAGAGACAAAATATGCAAAATATATCAAAAAGATGGAAAATTGTTCTTTTAAAATATAAAAAAGGCATATACGAGTATAACAATGTTATGACTAACACTAACTAACACTACATCACAAGAGTACAATAGTATATGTCATGTAGAAGTAGCCGTGCAGGTCACTTCATTCCCATGGTGTGCTATAATCTATAATATATCATAAAATCATTAACTTTATAATAGGCTTTAGCACACAAACGTTCTTTAACTACTTTTTTAAATTTATTGATTGAAAAATTTTGAACGTTTATTGTATAGGCGTATACACTGGCCTTTAAACGAGTTCTTTACTTTACTAAGTCTTGTCACTGGTACATCAAGCTTATGCTTATTTCGGGTATTTCTATTGTGGTTGTCACTTTTCTTTTTGAATAGGTTTAAATTTTTTTTTTAAGCGATTATCGCCGCCCATGGACACTCGCAACACCAGAGGAGTTATACTTGTAAATTGTAATCCCCAAGGCGAAACAACGCAAGCGTAATTTCACGACTGTGGCTCTCCGACAGTTTAGTCCGACAGGCCTTTACTTAGTATAATATTATCATAGATACTATTTATAGACTTCGCCACTCGAATATCAGCAGCTGCTCAAATGTTTGAGTATCTCGTAAACACAATTCGTACCTATCTACAATCCACATTTTAATTAGATTAAAAGATAATTTATAAAATAAAACAAACGCTTCAATTTCTGAAAAAAATACCCCATTATTGCTCTCTTAAACCATTGTGCCACAAAAGATTCTAGTGATCCCACGGGAACCGCTTAATTTTACGATACAGAAGGTTTTCCTGGTATCTGGGAAGAGGGTATAACTCCCTTATTATATCATTACGTCGGGTCGATCTCCGCCATCGAATGTATCTTCCTTATGAAATAAGATGTAGCTTATGTCAAGTGTATTATATTATCTATCTACCTATCCATCTATATCTATAAATATTCTATTCTATACTATTTATGAGAGGAATAGTTTGTTTGTTTGCTTGCATTGAATAGGTTCCGAAACTACTAGACCGATTTTGATGAAATCTGGTAGAGATATAGAGTAGACCACTGGGAAGGATATGGGTTACTTTTTATCGCGGAAAAATGTACGGTTTCCGCAAGATTATTATACTCCGCTTGCGTATCAGTCAGTATCCCACGGGAACTGCAATTTTTGGAGATGTAAAGTTATACCGTGTAAGAGTCAAACAACCATCCATCCATCCTTACAAACTTTTACATTTATAATAGTAGTAGGACCAGCAAATTAGTACTCGTCATTATTATTCATACAATCCATACATTCTATACATACAAATAAGTAAAATAGAAGTGTCTGTTTGTAATTTTAAATAAATAGCTTTTCATTTAATGCATGTATTTATATGGAAGTATATTACGGTACTTACAAAATTAAAAAATCAAATCAATTCTACTAATAAAATAAATGTGAAAGTTTGTGAAGATGGATGGATGGATGGATGGATGGATGTTTGTTACTCTTTCACTCAAAAACTGCTGAACGGATTTCGCTGAAATATGGTAGCAGTTTAAGCTCTGGATTAAAACAGGATACTTTTTATAAATAAGTAGTAAGTAGTGATCCCGTGGGATACTGTATTGATGCGGGCGGAGCCGCGGGCAACAGCTAGTTTTAAAATATTTGTCTGTCCGTCTGTCTGTTTATGTCTGAAACGGCCGGACCGATTTTCATGGGAAAATCACTGTCTCATAGCTGATGTTATTTGGAGTAACATCCCTTGCTAATATCCCAATTCCCACTTCAACAAAAAATGACAAAAACTTCCATCTGCTCAGACCTCTTCAATCAGAGTTACTAAAGTAAGACATATAACAGTTTTATAAACCTTTACTGTCAGTATATTAATAAAGTTTCCGAGAGTCCAATATACTAAGGTATCGAGTGTCGGTCAGTATGACAATCACACAATATCAGGATAGTTCAGCTCGTTGGCATCGCTCCCAAGTATTTTGTTCGCGAGCCAAAAGGCTTCGAGATTGTACCGAGCTGCTCTCTATGTAAGTTACCATAAGTTATAAATTCTAATATTGGAGTAGATGGCTTAACAATAATGGAAGTTCGTTTTGTTTGTATACTGTCCGGAATCCATAAGGCCGGGGAAAATTCAGAGAATTGAAAAATTAACTCTGCGCTAATACAATAGAGCTGAAAATCGAACACAAAAGTGTCGAGTCAAATGTCAGTGTCATTTATGACAGCTCGACACTCGACTCTTCGATTTCCAACTCTATTGTATTAGCGCAGAGTTCTATTTTCAGTGCTTTGAATTTTTCCGGACCCGCCGGCTTCCGGAACATATTATAGTCCAGCCTTAATGTATAAGTGAATTATTAATACGAACGATTTTTTGTCAATACTTCTCAATTATTGAAGTAGCACTTTTTCACAGTTTTCAACTGCTCGTGGTCACTACTCACAAATGAGCAGAGATTAACTATTAGGGTCAATTCACAACAAAACGATACGAAAGATACACATTTCATTGGAAGAGTTCGAATGACAAGTTGCACCGCGCTGCACCGCGCTGCACCGCGCTGCACAGCGCTGCACAGCGCTGCACACCGCTGCACAGCGCATGTGCAGTGCATAAATGATTTTATATGAAACGTGTAGTTATTTGTGTATAAAGTTTAGTAGTGAATAAAGTTCAATTTTGAAAGCTATCTCAAAAATGCAGCGTGGCGTATCGTCGCTGTGTGAACTGTAACCCTTAAGGAACTTGAAGTACTTAATAGAGTAAAATTTTTTGCAGATTCATAATCTGTTACTGTTGAGGTACTTGCTTTATATGTCAATCGGTAAACGTTCAATTTCCTTGACTGCACGGTGTACAATATCGACAAAGTTCCTGCTCGATCAGTGTCACGGGACCCTTCAATATTTAAACAAGGACGAAACCGTAACGACTGCAGACGTAGTTGAAGTATTTACACATTCGTGCGCACATTCATTGGCGTTGTTAAGAGATTATCATCTTATGCGTAGTCGAGCGGCAACTTCTTTGATTGTACATATTACCTCGTTAGATAAAGTTCAACAATTTCCACTATTACACGATTAATGATGCGATGTTACTAGAATACACAATTAGCATTATACTCGCATGTAGGCACACTGTACATGCCCCTAATCTTCCAATTTCGGCAGATAAGGTTTGTAATTCAAAAACAAATTCATACAGATTACAATCTACGTCTGATCTAAATGGCAACACTCGCAGCCGTACGTCAGCGCTATCG
The DNA here is from genome assembly GCA_963565745.1 of Phengaris arion. Lineage (NCBI taxonomy): Eukaryota > Metazoa > Arthropoda > Insecta > Lepidoptera > Lycaenidae > Phengaris > Phengaris arion. The sequence goes on along the minus strand of OY751446.1, from coordinate 568,527 downwards.
GTGTTCAGATGTTCACATTGCCGAGTGCTGTAAATTGGTATAGTCCATATAACAGTATTAGCTTTTGCCTCCAGCTTCGCCTGCTCTTTGAGTCAAGTTTATGTACTGTATTATTTTACACATATAAGTCTAGGAATACATTCCTCGTGAATTAATATGTCAAGAACAATGAGAATAATTTTATTTCAAACTTCGAATCTGTAACAATAGGTACAATAATTTTTAAGACAATTTCATACGATTACAGTTAAAGTAACGTAATAAAACGTAACCCTTATAATTGTGTTACGTTGGTGCCCACAGTCAACACTACTTGGCCTGTCCCGCAGGTCACCAAGATCCAGTTTATTTTAAAGTAGAAATACCGCATTTTCATAGCACACATACCTAATATTAAATACAGAAAGCAAATAACATTTTTTTATGATATTATTTGAGAAATAAAATAACAATGTTATTATATTTAAACAGACAAATAGAAACTAGTGCGGGATCAAAATATACTATGACGTTATAATTTGCCTTATGTTCAAAAAATCTACCTACTATTTTATCCTATTTTAGACCTATTATTTTTAAACTAGGTATTCTGGTCGTAAGATGTCAAGGCCTCACAGAAAGTGAGCCTTGTCGATGAGGGTAGCCTAAATCTACCCTCACCCAAGGAAGTGATAGCCGGCAACGCAATAGTTTTCTGGTTTTCATGGGCGGTAATAGTTTATCGTCAAAACTTCTTCATTTTAGCTCGTATAAAAATACTAGCTTTTGCCCGCGTCTTCGCCCGCGTAAATACCGCGGAAAATTGTATTTTCGTGGGATAAAACGTAGCCTATGTTTTAATCCAGAGCCTAAAGTATAACCATACCAAATTTCATCGAAATCCGTTCTGTAGTTTTTGCGTGAAAGGGTAACAAACATACATCTATCCATCCATCCTCACAAACTATCACTTTCATAATATAAGCAGGATGTCATAATATGAAACGTGTATCTGTTTATGTAGTGTATAAAGTTTAATTGTACTTTTTAAGTGTAGCGCCGCGTGATTAAAATTACATGCTGTAAAGAGCCATATTGATCTATATTAAATGCATAATGTATTTAAGGTACATACTTAATTGGATAAGGGTTAATGTTTAAAATCGCTTCGTAAATAAGCCATTAGTTCTCGTAAAAAGTAAAGGAAAAAAAAATGGTTATTGTGGGTTATCCCTAAGAGATAGACATATGCCATCGCGGACTTTTCTGTAGACCTTTTTTAGGTGTACAATACTGTAGTACATTATTTTGACCTAGCTCGTAGGGTTCAGCCAGCGTTTGCAATGTAAGCGCAAAAAAATGTGTTTATTTACGACATGCGAAACCTCTAAATTTATAGGTGTTTTTCTACTATAATATGCATGTTATATACATTAAACCTTCCTCTTGAATCACTCTATCTCTAATCTAATAAAAAAAAATCCGCTTAAAAACCGTTGAGTAGTTTTATATATCTAAGCATACATAGGGACAGACGGAAAAAGCAACTTTGTTTTATACTATGTAGTGATCCTACTTTAAGCAAATTAGAACACTCAAATTGTCGTAGATCTATCGTGGACAGACCCCAATCTTTACCCGTCGTTATGTGAGAGTTCCTACAAATGGACCGGTCCAATTTATGCAACGTTTTTGTGACTTAGTTCTAATGTGTGCGAGCTATTATGTAACCCACATTAGGGACACTGCAAAAGGCTTATCCTGTAAGTTATATTTCTAAAACACCTATTAAATACTTTTAGATATTTTTCATTGTTATAATATTATTTTGAATCTGATCAACAATCTGACACAAGAACCAGCGGTTTTTACGCTACCAAAAGTACCTCGTACGCGTCATAAAAGTCGTTTTGACTTACTAGAATCCGAAAATAAAAAGAGCCTTAAATAGAATGAGATACAAAATTGAATATATTTTCAATTATAAAAACCCCACGTGTAAAATAAGGAACTCCTCCCAAGGTTTTCCGAATTTGTTTATCTCCGTCCGTAAAATTGTTTTCAATCTCATACATAGTTAATGTCGGCCCCATGTAAGAGCAGCCTGAATTAAAAATAACTGGCCAGTGCAGGAGCTTTTTAATGCCTTTACGAATCGACACGTGTAATGGGATTGTTTAAAGATTGTATTCTGTTTAAAAGTAAATTTTATGTATCAAGTATCATGTATACGTCAGTTCTTCGTGGTCCAGTGGTTTAGAGCTCGGCTCTCGACTCGGAGGTCGTGGGTTGTTTGAACTCGCGTTGGAACAACAAAAAATGTTGTTTCTAAGTTTGGTTAGGACAATGCAGGCTGATGACGTGATTGTCTGACAAGAGAGATGATCCATGCGTCGGATGGACATGTAAAGAGTCGGACCTGCATCTGATCTCTCGCCAGTCGTGTCGGTAAAGGAAGAGATTGCGCATACACTTGGCCACTATAAAATAACTCCTGCGTAGCTGGCCTGGTTTCAATGAAACCGACCACTGTCACCGAAATCGGTGTGGGGAGTTATTAATATATTATTATAAGTACGTCAGTCAAACACTTTAAGTTTAGATAAAATGTAACGAACTCTCTGGTTCATTGGTGAGCGCGTAACCCAGTGGTCGCGGGTTCAAGACCTTAGTACTTTTAACTTATCTGGTGTTGTGGGTGTGAATGGGCAGGGTTAATCACCGTTAGGCGATCTGTCAGATCGTTTGTGTCCTTCCAAGAAAAACATTGTTCAATAACAGATATTGTAAGCTATATAATATATTTCTTGCAAACGCTTAAAATGCTGTTAATAATCAACAGATAAGTGATAACCCATGCACATTTAATCATGATCAATCGTTCAAACCCTTAATACCTTCATAACAATTCCATTATTATCAATACCCAATACAGCCCAACTGCGACGCATCGGAATGGTCCATATTTAGGGATGATATCCTATATGAAGGGACATCGCATTGGAATAGTTTGGATGGTGAGACAACTATTTTTTACGTTCGTTTTTAAAGAAAAATTAAATATAATTATATATATTAAGTACTTATGTTGTACTTTGTACCTTCACAATTTTCTGTAGTAATAGTGCATCCACACCAGTGTAACTTTTAGGCCCAATTTTCGATATCTATACCACACACAATGTTTAAAAATGTCGCAATTTAGACCAACTTGAAATAGCAATAAATCTATTTTCCTTAGCTAGAGTCCTAAAACTTCTTAGCTTTAGTATCTCTGTTCAGATCCAGTTTAATCTAAACGTAAACAAAAATACAATAGTACTTACCTACATTATGAGGCTGTCAACTTAAATGTCATTTATTTACCACGCAATCAAGGAATATGTGATTTTGGTGCAATTTAATATTTTTTTAATGTTTAAATCTTTACATTTTAAAATATTTTATAGAATTGTCCTCAGTTTTTATTACCTAATAACACTATTGGGTTTGTTTGTGCGACGTTCCTAGATTGCACATCATTGGTGTATTATATAAGTCCCGACCACGTCCGCGACATCTATAACCATCCCGGGCAATTCCCAGCTAAATTGGGCCACGGGTGGCCCTCTGGAGGGTCACGCAATTTTCCTGCGAATTACACGCCAAGGCTTCGTCGTCTCTGGTCTCATCTGATTTACATTTTAAACTATTTTATTATTGCCCGCTGCGTAGAGCCCTAGGGGTTGAGGCTGTTTTAAATAACAATTTAAAGGTATCAATTCTATTACATTACCTAAAGCATTTTGACTTTATTATGGAACACTAGCAAGCGGGTCACGAAAAATAATATGTCAGGCCCACGAAAACCGTAATATATTTTACTTGGATAAAATGTGAAACGGCGAAATCTAAAAACCTCCTTTAGTTATAATATTTAGTGACGGTATTTTTTATTTTCTAATATTACAATATAAGAAACACACACACGCTCCAATACAAACGACATCGATGTAACGAAAGCCAGCGCTAATTATAATAATTCAGAATATTTTAATTCTTAATGAGACTTCATTGATACATGAGAAGTGGATTATATCTTAGATATTAACAATGCTAGCCTGGAGCGTTAGGTTTTGTAGTTATTGCTTATACAAAAATGATTTTACATATACTTAGGTACCTGCGATAAGTTCATCTGGAGGTATTTAATAAGAGTGATCACGCTGTGGTCGAAATTCACGAATACTTCGTATAATTTAATTAATTTAATATAATAATATAATTTAATTAAAAATCATCGCTAATAACGACGCTCTAGCGTCATCTATTAGCTCTTTTTGCTAATTATAATATCTAATTTATACTAGACGACGCCATCTATTGGCAAATGTTTCTGACCGGAGCTTCTTCTCCAATATTTCTTTATTGTGGCATATGGATTATGTATTACCGCTAGTTGCCAGCTACAAAAAACTAATTGAAAGTAAGGGTATTTAAGGGCTGTCACGAGATGACAGTTCTTTCTTTTGCTGAATCCATATTAGTGGATAATTTATTCAAGTTTTTCTGGATACAAGTGTATCATGTATCTTAATCCCGTTTTTACGGTGAGTTTTTTTATATCTGTGTTGTGAAGTTTTATTCGGTACATCTCGCTTGTGTTAAAACACATTATTTTTTCATGTAAATAATCACTTTGTAAAATTAGTTATACTCCGGGTTCAAGGCAACGTTTCGCATGGACTTATGGCTAGTTGCCACACATCCGGATTTCTGAGTGCCGCTAGTTATTCCGGACTGAACTGACTGGCTTTAGACCCAGTCTGCACCGCCCCTTGGACGATCTACGTCGCGGCGAACATACCGGCCTGAACAACAGAAACACGCTACCGGAAGTTGGGCTCCTCGCGCCACGTGCTGACTACACTCCTGGACCCAGCTAAGTGCCCGCGTGATTAAAGCCCCTCCGATCCCCACAGACACCAAGCGGTTAAACCAGATCTTTTGGCCTTCTGCCCACGTCCCCTTTTTTTGAATATATTTGTCACGTTGGTAATTCCTCGTTTCATTTATATTATCCGTAACAATATGTAATTTAACCGACTTTCCAAAAAAAGGAGGCGGTTTGGCTGTATGTATTTTTTTTGTATGTTCAACGATACTCGTAACTCCGCCGTCTGTAGACCGATTTTCAAAATTATTTTTTTGATGTAAATCTTTCTTTTTTTGTGTTTCACAAAAGTTGTAACCTGATTATGGGCTCCATGAGGAGTCGAGGGAACTCCTCAAAATTTATATGGACATATATAGTGATTTTGACTTTTTCTGAAGTAACCCGAGCATATGCCACCAAAAAGTAAGATTTTACACCAAGGTATAACCAGGATCCAAAATTACTGAATAGAACTCATGACTCCTTATAGATACATGTTTGGGGATTACGACGTTGCTTAAAGAACTGCAAGCATAAGCCACTATGTCAATTAAAGTAATCATCACCATCACCACACCATAAATCATGACACAATGATGATATAATAGGTACTTCTCATAATATTTTACACCGACAGGGATATCTTGAACATTACTGTGCCGTTTATGTACTGATTTTCAAAATTCTTTTTTGATGTATTGGGTATAATCCGAAATTGGTCTCGTTGTCACCAAAGCGGTGACCTGATGATGGCATCCATGAGTAATCGATGGAACTCCTAGAAATTTATATGGACATATGTAGTGATTTTGACTTTTTCAGAAGTAACCCAAGCATATGCTACCAAAAAGTAAGATTTTGCACCAATGTATACCCTGGTTCCAAATCCACTGGACAGAACTCAGATATGTTATTGATTGTGCTGGAGGTTCTTGGTGGAAATTCATGTTTCACAGTAATAACACACAGGACTTCTTGCACTATTTCCACTTTAATAAGTATTTTACATTAATTTTAATATATTACACGACCGGTTTCGACAAAGTCATCATCAGAACTCCGCAGTTTAAAGAACTGCAAGCAACCATTATGTAACTTACAGTACTCATCATCATTATCTTATATACAATACCTAATGGAAGCTTGGCGCGCATTCAATTATACATTCGATCGTTTATTTTAAAAGTTCTTAAAATGTGTTAGGTAATAATAATTTACCAAATAGTACTAAAAAGGGAAAAATATTATTGTTTTAAACAAAAAATTAAACCCAACTTCCAAATTAAAAATGCACAATAAATTATGAAATAAAACTTATTTTCTAAATAATTCCCCTTTTAAATTTGGGTGAAATTTTAACTATTTCTCTATTCAATCTTCAACATTTTTAGTCTGTACCAGCCAACTTGAACGTGTGTTCTATTTTAAATATTGTTTTATCAGCATCTTGTTCGGGAGGGTACCGACTTCAAAATTATGAAGATTTACTTCATACTTTTTTGTGCATTTTTACTTTGTAAGTCAGTTCAATTTTTACTAAACTTAAAGAAGAAATTCCAGCTAATATAAGGTGAACATTGAACAAGGATAAGAGCAAACCAAACATCTGTATTTAACCTAAAGAGAAACGTGCCTTTTAGTGATTGCCTCCGTTTTATAGCGAATGGTCCATTTTAAGTGTTAGTGGACTACAATATGGACTACTTTATTGATTTCTTCAATTCGCCTCACTAACCTCACTAACCTCACTAACCTCACTAACCTCACTAACCCCTTTGAGAGAACTAAAACATCTCGACAATCTACATAATAAAAACTCTATAGAAAACTATTTGTAATTTCTAATGCTTGGTCGAGTTTTTGAGGTAAGAATTCAAAATTCAAATAAGTTAAATAACGCATGTTACTCGGTTTGTAAAAGTGTAATTCACAATTTCAATGCCTATAGTTTCCTTATTTATTACTCATTACAATACATTTTTTTCTAGTAAGAGGTTAATTATCTATCAATTTATAATATTCACTAACGTGAGAGTAATTTAGCGTGGAAAATGGTGGCGAGGGCCGTTAGACGTGTCATAGTAATATACTCACAAGTATATACACACACCTACGCGGTACACGCATACATACACTGTAGAGCTCCGCAGCACAGATTAAAGACATATGACCAGATAAACAGCTACATAGTGAACTGTCGATTCGATTGCACTACTACAAGCATACGTCGTGTGCACAATTCTATCGCGTACACGTATTTTTGACCCTATTGCCGTGTGGCAATAGGGTCAAAAATGCGGTCAAATTGTGCGCCGCCAAAGAATTGTCTAAATTTTCAAATTTCGTGTTTGACTTTTTTTGTCATTGAAAATTGTGATATTATTATGCTGTCGATTGTCATGACGACAAATTACATTTTTTATATAGGTAAATTTGTGTCCAATGAATGTTAAAAGTTTATAATATTAGAATAATAAATACAAATAATATCAAACAAAAAAAGTGGTTATGTATGATGTACTGATTTAATAATATTAATATTATACTAGAATAAATAATAATATATCTTATTTTATCTTAGGATAATTATAAGTAAGTAAATATGTCATTTTCTAGAAGATGTCTTGCTTTATTATAAGAGCGTCCATGACCTATTGACTAGACCCCTTGAGTCGCACATGTGATCGTGCAGGCGCAAACCCGGGCTGTGGTGTGTACCAATCAGACTTTCTCAATAACAGTATACTGGCGATAGACGTTTTTTTTTAATTTACTCCCATCTTCTGTGACAACCCTGTCAAAATTTCGATCGTTCTGTGAAAGGTCTTCCTCTGTACGTAAGTATATATTTTCTACTCTGTGTCCGCGGTCCGTAGATGGACATCTAACAGCATCCATTTGTGTGTTATCACTTATCACTTGCGGAGGTTTATCACTTTATCCATTATTTGCTCATTCTTATCGCAGTGAGCTGTACGATGTGGTTTTTTAAATATAACGAATATAAATAAAGACAGTTGTGTACATGTAAAATATTAAGTTGAATTTATAGTAAAACACAGAAATATTCAGGTATTGTTAAATATTGAGGTGTACTTGATAAATGTAAAATAATATAAAATTTTATGTGTAGTTTTGTAATTAGGTGCATTTCAAAGCTACAAAAAAGTGAAAGTCATTTTGTGAATTGGGAATAAAATGTGTACCAGGAAATGTTGTAATTTTTTTACTATACATACTGAATGTGGTATATTAAAATGATACCTACATGAGGCGTGTAGAAATAAATATAATAATAGTAATAAATAAAAAGTACACGGTAACTTGTTTTGTAACAAATGTAAACAATCGGAAACATTTGGGAGTCGCAATTATTTTCATTATGAAAAGTGTTTCAGAGTGGAAAGGCTTTTAGGCTGTGGTTTGCGGCAGAAAGGCTATAAAGATGCTCGCCATCACTTTTAATAAATTATAGCAATAAATAGATAGTTTTATGGTTCGTTGGTGAGATGTCGTGGGGCTCAGTGGTTAGTGTGGTCCCATTTGCAATTTCGAGGTTCGTCCTTGTAACTAACGATGCCATGTTGGCTAGGGCTTGGGACTATGTTGATCGGAATCCGGTAGGCCGGAGAAAATTCAGGGCATTGCAAATAGAAATCCGCGCTAATATAATAGAGCTGACAATCGAACACATATGTTTCGAGTTAAATGTCAATGTCATATAATAGGTCTTGTATATATAACCTATGAAATTACCGTTCTGCAGTACTGGCCATTTCAAATCAAAATAATTTTTGTTTGGCTAAGAATTCTAATTTCAGAGTAATTTTATTTTAAAAACATGGAATCCTTTTTCTAAAAGTAGTCATTTGTTTATTGATTAGTGTTACATTTTCATCGCATTTCAATCTTTTTCGTCATCATGGATACGTTAAAAATTCGAGTTATTATGGAATATGAGAACCGTCGTGGCAGCAACGCGGCACAAGCGGCATGCAACATCAACGACGTTTACGGAGCTAACACTACAAACCAACGCACCACCAAGAGATGGTGCGTTGGGTGCACTTATTGGTTTGCTCGCTTCCGTTCGGGAAATTTCGACCTGAAAAATGAACCTCGCGGTCGTCCGAAGACTTTGGTAGACAATGACGAATTAAAGGCGATTGTGGAAGCTGATGATACACAATCTACGGCTCAATTAGCAGCAGCTTTCGACGTTAGTGTCAAAACAATATTAGTCCATTTGCGTCAAATTGGCAAGGTAAAAAAGCTTGACAAATGGGTGCCCCATGAACTCAATGATCGCCAGCGCGAAGTACGCGTCGAGACGTGCCTTGCACTGCTCAACAGACACACAAATGAAGGAATTTTGAACCGCATTGTTACCTGCGATGAAAAATTGATTCTGTATGATAACCGCAAGCGCTCAGCAAGTTGGTTGGATCCTGGTTCAGCACCTAAACAATGCCCTAAACGAAAACTTACCCCTAGAAAAGTGATGGTCACTGTTTGGTGGTCTAACGCCGGTGTGTTTCATCACAGCTTCTTACCAAACGGGGTGAGCATTACTGCAGATGTGTACTCTGAAGAACTGAACACAATGATGGAGAAGCTGGCACATCTCCAACCAGCATTGGTCAATCGCTCGTCTCCGCTGCTCCTGCACGACAACGCGCGACCTCATACTGCACAGCAGACGGTCTCCAAGTTGCAAGAACTGGGGTTGGAAGCTCTCCGTCATCCGCCCTACTCACCAGACCTTGCGCCTACAGACTACTATTTTTTCTAAAATTTGGATAACTTCTTGACGGGAAAAAAATTCAATACCTGAGAGGCAGTACAAAATGCCTTTGAAGAATTTGTTGCCTCCCGTCCAGCTGATTTCTTTAAGAGGGGCATCAATAAACTGCCACTGCGTTGGCAAAGATGCATTGATTGCATGGGTGATTACTTCAATTAATACAAATAAAAAAGTACATGAAAAAAAATCGTTTAAATGTTTTCATACAAAACGGGAATTTCATAGGTAAATACCTAATATTCAACTATATCGAATGAAATATGAATTGGCGCTGTCATGATTTTGACACATTATCATACGTTAATACACAGGTGTTTTTTCAGTCAGTGTCCAAACTTTCAGGTTTGTGTCGAACAAACTTTTAAACTTTCAGAATATAATCTTGAATATAAGGAACTTTTACTATGGGATCAACTTTCCTACTTAAAAAAAACCCAGCTGTTTCATACAAAAGGGCAATGTAGAAACAGCTGATTTTTTTTTCAAGTCTCCTGAAAGTTTGGTCCCTGTATATAACGTTATCGAATAAGAATAGTTTCGTATTCGAATAACGTTACGTTTACGCGCTGTTAAATGTTCGTGCTAGGCCCACAGGTTGTATAAGTTCTACCAGTGTTGATTTTTGATTCTAGCGTTGATGCAGATATGTTTATGACTTATTAATATTACCAGGTTCCATGCATTACGTAGTCACGACATATTACCGCCAACAAAGGTGAGTTAGTGGGTACAATCGAACAAGTTGCCGCTCGACCAGACGTAAGATGAAAATCGCTTGCGAAATAGTTTTAAGCTAGCATCTGTGTAATATTACCACAGTAGAAAATATAATATATATGTACAGAAAAACAAATTCATAGAAAATGTGGACAAATTTCAAATTTGAAAATGTGGACGTCCTCTTCAACGGCCCACAATTTTTCCACACAATCGTGGAAACAGAGTATGCTTGTAGTAATCAAATCGAAAGTTAACTATGTAGCTGTTTAACTGTTCTTCTTTAATCTGTGATGCCTGATGATACTTAGTTGTCCTGCCAATGTTTTTGATATTGTACCTTCTTAGTTAGGTACACTAATAAAGTTCTTGGAGTTTGAAGTCGGAAATTTAAATAGAACTCCCTCTTTTCTCCTCCACCATGACAACACAAACCTCGAATAAGACCAGTTATTATAATTAGTGATGCGACTCGAGCCCTGTTTTTACTCGAGTCATTCGAGTGAACTTGTCTAACTCGTATTCTTACTCGAGTTACCGAGTCAACTCGGCGCATCGAGTTGATTCTGTTGCCGCTGCCGTACTTCCAATTTTTTTAGCTTTTATTTGAATGTTCGATAAAGAAAAAAAACTACATGCAAACTGCAACTCGAGTGACACTCACTCGAGTGACTCGAAAACTCGAGTATGTCTCGAGTAAAATTGCTCGAGCGGCTCGAGTCACAAAATCCTATTCGAGTGGCATCACTTATTACAATCTTCTCATTACGGCAACTCGCGGCTTTTGTGAACGCTCGCACTACAATGTGCATATTGTTCAACCTTTCGTGTATTCAAATATATTTTTGGAACTTTTAATATTAAGTCCCGTGTCTAAGTAAGCATTATCCTACTAATATTATAAATATGAAACTTTGTGAGGATGGATGGATGGATGGATGGATGAATGGATGTATGGATGGATGTTTGTTACACTTTCACGCAAAAACTACTGAATGGATTTCGATGAAATTTGGCATGGTTAGTACCTTAGACTCTGGATTAAAACATAAGCTCCTTTTTATCCCGAAAAAGTACAGCGCTACTTTGGGATACTGTATTTATATCGGTGAAACTTCTTACGCTGGTTTTCTGCTATACTAGATCGGTGAAACTTCTTACGATGGTTTTCTGCTATACTAGATCGGTGAAACTTCTTACGCTGTTTTTCTGCTATACTAAAACGGTGAAACTTCTTACGCTGTTTTTCTGATATACTAAATCGGTGAAACTTCTTACGCTGTTTTTCTGCTATACTAGATCGGTGAAATTTCTTACGCTGTTTTTCTGCTATACTAGAACGGTGAAACTTCTTACGCTGGTTTTCTGCTATACTGGAACGGTGAAACTTCTTACGCTAGTTTTCTGCTATACTGGAACGGTGAAACTTCTTACGCTGGTTTTCTGCTATACTGGAACGGTGAAACTTCTTACGCTGGTTTTCTGCTATACTGGAACGGTGAAACTTCTTACGCTGGTTTTCTGCTATACTGGAACGGTGAAACTTCTTACGCTGGTTTTCTGCTATACTAGATCGGTGAAACTTATAACGATGGTTTTCTGCTATACTAGATCGGTGAAACTTCTTACGCTGTTTTTCTGCTATACTAGAACGCTGAAACTTCTTACGCTGTTTTTCTGCTATACTAAATCGGTGAAACTTCTTACGCTGTTTTTCTGCTATACTAGATCGGTGAAACTTCTTACGCTGTTTTTCTGATATACTAGAACGGTGAAACTTCTTACGCTGGTTTTCTGCTATACTGGAACGGTGAAACTTCTTACGCTGGTTTTTTGCTATACTGGAACGGTGAAACTTCTTACGCTGGTTTTCTGCTATACTAGATCGGTGAAACTTCTTACGATGGTTTTCTGCTATACTATATCGGTGAAACTTCTTACGCTGTTTTTCCGCTATACTAGAACGGTGAAACTTCTTACGCTAGTTTTCTGCTATACTGGAACGGTGAAACTTCTTACGCTGGTTTTCTGCTATACTAGATCGGTGAAACTTCTAACGATGGTTTTCTGCTATACTGGAACGGTGAAACTTCTTACGCTGTTTTTCTGCTATACTAGAACGGTGAAACTTCTTACGCTGGTTTTCTGCTATACTGGAACGGTGAAACTTCTTACGCTGGTTTTTTGCTATACTAGATCGATGAAACTTCTTACGATGGTTTTCTGCTATACTGGAACGGTGAAACTTCTTACGCTGTTTTTCTGCTATACTAGAACGGTGGAACTTCTTACGCTGGTTTTCTGCTATACTAGATCGGTGAATCTTAATACGCTGGTTTTCTGTAAAGTCGTATGTCTCGGGGTAGATGATTAAACTTTTTTATCTATATTATTATATATTATTAATATATATATATATATTATTATATATTATTATAGCTATTCTATCTGCCTGTTTGTGTGTCTTTCCGTGGTATCGTAGCTCCTAAACGAAAGGTTTGATTTATATACGGTTTTTTTCTTTGAATGCTGACGTGATCGAGTGTTCTGGGCTATAATTATTCGTCATCCTTTGATAAATTGGGGGGTTACTCAATTTTTATTAATATTGTTTATTACAAAGCCAATGACGCACGAAAGAAAGATTTGTACTTTTAGGCTGAAATCACACGAAATGGAAGCGGAGCGGCCAGCAGCATAACTGCCATATAATTTTAAACTTTATCTTCATTACTATAATACATATTATCGCTTTAGAAAATGGATACGTCCCGAGACCGTCGGCGGCCGCTAGCGGCGGCGGTTGTCTCAAGCGAAACTGTGTTTCATTGTTATAAAGATAAAGTTTAAAATTATATGACAATTATGCAGCTCGCCGCTCCGCTGCCATTTCGGTGTGATTTGAGCCTTATTCGTCTGTGATCGTAAAAAAAGTCAGTACGAAGTAAGGCAGTTTCTGATAAGCCTAGTCGTTTGTTGTTTTTTTTGCTTCTGGATATTTTAATGACGGCTGTAAAGCTCTAATGACAGAATCAAAGGAGTAATTTGCTGTGGAGGCCTCTCAATTCATAGTTGACATTTAACGATTTTGAAGACGTAGATTCTTAAATAGTCTGCCTTTTTATATAGTTATATTATTATTTATATGAAATAAAAAAAATGTTTCATAATGATTTAGTGCCTTTTCACATTTGGCGGTTGTCGAGTGGCCGGCGTGAGCAAACTAAGCCGGTACAAGTACGTGTGAAAGCTAACGAAGCGTTAGTGCCTTTTCTAATGCATGGTATCCGGTGCATGTGAAAAGGCACTTAAGCACATTAATTTCACTCTTCAAGTCGCATATGATTAGTTTTTCTCTGACTATGGGTCTGTTTCACAATCTACTGTTAAGCGTCAGATAGCTTATATGTTTTGTCTCTGTCGCTCGATATAAAGTAAGCAGCGACAAAAGTTCCAGATAAGCTACTCGACACTTACTAGGCGATTGTAAAAAAGGCCCTAACTCAAGGTATATACCTACTATTATATATATAGGTAACAGTAGTGTTATATATGTATAGGCAAAAGACATACATACTGCATTATTGCAAAAAGTGTCCACACTTAAACTTCCCCACTTTAGAGTTATTTGGGGCAGTTGAGGTTTTAAATTTGTCTTTTTAACATTTTGACATTTGCTTTCCGCATTTAGTTGACAAAATCTTCTGAAATTAAGATGGCGTAACTTTTTCTCGTATGAAGATTTATTCAGTCAAATGTACGTCATCGGCCATAGCCCATCCTAAGTTTTGAATAATTTGTCTTAGGTCCATAACGTAGGCAAGAAGCCACTTAGCAAGTTTTGTGGCTGTCTTTTTAGCAATGTCGCGTATGAAGCCGTTTATCACTAGATTGTATGTGCTTTATATACGAATAGCATAGCTTCGTAGTCCTTTAGCCTCAAAATAAGTAAGTAACCTTACAGTAGCGAGGTGTGTCTATAACTCGACATCATATCGGCTTCCCTTAAGAATATTACCTAACATAATTGTTAAAAATACAATACTAGAACAAAACGATAGTGTGCGCCCAAAACACCTGTTTTTGATCTATACCTACCACCCGATATATGGCGCTGACTGCAATAAAAATAATGTATCAGTGTTAATGGCTGTGTTTCAAGAAATATTCGCTCACGTAGCTTACCGTTTCAGTGGAAACCCCCTCAGCCCTCGAATCGCATAGCTCTGTGGCCCCGGAGAACATCTAGCCCCATAGTCACAAAACTCTGTAGCCGCGGAACTTTATACTACCTATCTATTCTATGTATAGTCAGCGTCATTAACAAAACAAGCAATTTACAACAGCTTTGTGTTCTGACATTCGTTTGACAATGGGTAGCCTTTGAAAAATAGAGCCATCTCATTCTAATTTCGAAACATGGAACGTTGTTAATATTAAAAGGAGGAACATAATTAAAAGCAGACATTGGCAGCGGAAATTACATTTTACAAGAATATTAATATTTTATGCAGTAGGTTTATGACATCGAATCACGGTAATAAGGTGTTGCCCGTGACTCCGTGCGCGCCAGAGGAAATCTCGCGGGAACTGTTCATTTTGCCGATAAAAGTATGTGGTTTCTTCCTTTCCACCTTCCCCGTGATTTACTCAACTACTGTCTTCGCCTCATCGAACTCCGTCGAGTAGTTTCGCAGCAAACAAAAAAACACATAAACAATCAAATTTATCCTCTTAATAATATAAATAGGTACCTAATAGATATCTAATGTATGCATACTAATATTATAAATTTATATTACAAAATTGTACCTATAAATAAGTTTTACATAGCGTACCGCGACCACGCGATAGTATTTGGTATGTTTGTTTAGTTGTTCACCTACTTATACTGCGTTCACCACCAGTTATATACAAACGTAAACAAAAGGAACAATAAAACCCATAATGCTACGTATGCAATTTAAACGTCCTTTATTTACTGTACAATAAAGAAATACAGTCTTTAATTTAGTCGCATTTAATCTTTTTGTTTAGATTAAAATGTATCTGATTAGAGTAGGTACCTACCTATAATACCAAATCAATTTCTCCTTTCCTTCAATCAATCGATCATTTATATGATATTATATTTTTAATTAAGTAGTATCTCATAATATTCATTCATTCACAATTTTGTTAGAATCTTTTCTTTATGACTAAGGGCCATCACAGACGGCGAAGATACTATAATATTTTATGTTAATAGAAAACATCGGTAGCTAATAGTGGCATGATTCCTATAACTCTATTCCTATCGGCTTCACTTACCACTCACCTTTTGATGACCCTCATCCAAATCCCTACCTATTATACAGGCTAGGGCTTCCCTATGAAGGAGAACCAGCCTTCGCACTGCTAGCTATACAGTTTGTATGAACTATCGCAGACGACTAAGATGCTGTATATTTTCATATTTCGTACTGTAGTATTAAATATAATATCCAATATCCAGGCTAAGATAAAATATTATAGTATCTTCGCTGTCTGTGACGGTCTTTATACCAATACGATCTATTACAATGAACGAAACAATCATTCTATAATAAAGTTGTTTATTACCCTTAAATTCTTACAAATTTTAAAAAATACACTGTAAAATTGTACACATTTAACAAATTTATTGCGCAGCCCCTACACTAAGAATCTCCGATATCTCTCTCTCTCTCTGATTCTATAATAAGCTCAGTTCGGACAGTTCAGACAGACAGAAATTATTTGTTGTAGTCGACTTCATCGTCTTGCTCCGAGCCGGTTTAGTGTCAGTCATATTTTAATGAAGGACATCGGATCGTCTTGTGTTTCACGGTAACTGCAGCTTCGTAACGGAACTAAACGTCGGAAAATGAGTTACGATTTCCTGTAATTCTACCACAAAGTAGAAAATATATATTGTACTTTTTGTACGTACAGAGAAACAGCTTTCGTAACGAGTTTCTTACGCCGGTCCTTCTCGCCGGGTTGGTTCCCGAACCGGCGGTAGGCATCACGTAGGGACAATTCCATAAGCGTTGCTTTGTAACATACATGGAAATAAAACTTGTTTGATTTTGATAGAACGATCCGAATCGACCCAATTTTGAAAATGTTTACGGTCGACGCGCGCGCATTGTCTGACGCGTCGGAATTATTTCGGTGTCAGCCTTATACTCATTAGTCTTACGTTAACATGACTGACATTCGCCGGTTGTCCCTTGAAGGGAGTGTCGCTCCCGTAGTTGTCCTGTACTTTATACATGTGATAAAACCTTCTTGTGTCTGCCACACAATATATTTAGTAACCTGTTATTGCTACACACTGATCCCTTGTAAGCCAATAATTGATGTCCGTCACATAGCTTGGCGGCGCGCCAGACACGGGCTGTGGGCAGCTATGGCCGGCACACGAGGTGAGCTTGTTGTCACACATTATCCACCTATTATCCTTTGCCTGATAATTTTATTTGTCAAGCTGGTAAACAACCGAGGTTGGTCATTCGCTCTAGGCCACTGCTGCTTCAGGACAACGCTAGGCCACACGCTGCACAACAGACGGCTACCACTACTACATTCACCTTACTCCCCGCACCTTGCTTCAACAGATTACCATTTTTTCGAAATTTGGATAACTTCTTGCAAGGAAAAAATTTAACTCCGATGGAGCAGTACAAAGCGCCTTCAAAGATTTTATTGATTCCTGTCCGAATGGTTTTTTTAGTAAAGGAATCAATGAACTACCTATGAGATGGCAAAAGTGCATAGATAGCATAGCAGGTATATACATTGATTAAATAAATATATTATGTTTAAAACAAATACGACTTTATGTTCCTCCTTTACAAAACGCCAATTTCCTTAGCTGGTTATGAGTCATTGATGTAATGATTAATGTTATTACAAAAGAATTGTGTAATTGTGAAGACGAAATGTATAAACATATTTGCCGTCAAAACCTATAATAATTATAGTCTATGCATAAACCATGGCAACCCCGAGACTGTAATGGTGGTAGTCTATAAAAGGACGACACACCCGGTAACCGGTTAGCTCTCCCCACACTAAAAAGCTGACATTGTCAGGTAACGCACTTGTTTTGTTATTTCTGTAATTTTAATTTGTTTAAATATTCCCTGATGATATTTTATGGCTATTACTTCTATTTTATAATTTAAAATAATTGAAAGAATAATAATTTAATCATAATTGGGAATAAATATGGGAAGTTATTATTGTACAAAGTATAATATCGTCTGGGTTTTATTTCTAGCTGTTATGCATATTGCTTTATGATTTGAATCGTTATAGGAGGGAATAAGTGTAAAAGTTACGATAAGTCACAAACGGTTTTAATGTTTAAAGTGTCTAAGGTATCTGTCATAGTGACAGATGACAGCTGTAACTTATGTAATATAATAATATCAAGAAATATAATGTCATTAGTAATTGTGTTGTTAGATTAATAGTGTTATGCAAATAGAAGGTGAGTCTTTTATTAAATCTCATAGCAACCCACATGTTATTTCCGAATTAATAAACAAATCAAATCAAATTGCATTGAGATTTTATTACATTTATATTTTTATTACAATTATTTATCTATTCTATTTGTTCTGGTACGTTATTCAACATTTTAGTCAATTAAAAATTCATTTATGTTATACTAAGGCGGGTCAATAAGTCCGTGACTTTTTGAATTTCTAACCTCCTTACTGAAAAAGCAACACTACTCCTGTCAACAGGCATCTGTCAGTTGACTCCAATCAAAATTTGAACTTGCTGCGTCAGTTAGTTTGTGTTTTACAGCTATCTTTATCAGACTATCCAGTAACTTAAGGAAACAATGAAATGAATTTCGTGTGCTTATTAAGCATTATTTTTTGCGAAAAAAAACCATTACCGAGACCAAGGCTAAGCTTGATAAATACTATGGGGACTCTGCACCATCGATTTCAATGTTAAAAAAGTGGTTTACTGAATTTCGTTGTGGCCGTACAAGCACTGAAGATGCCGAACGTCCTGGACGCCCAGTTGAGGTCTCTACACCCGAAACAATCGAAAAAATTCACGACATGGTGTTGGCCGACCGAAGATTGAAAGTGCAAGAGATTGTGGAAGCCATAGGCATCTCGCATGGCTCAGTGGTTTCAATTTTGAATGATCACTTGGGCATGAGAAAGCTTTCCGCAAGATGGGTGCCGCGTTTGCTCACAGTCGACCACAAACGCAATCGTGTAACAACTTCACAGGAAGGTTTGGCGTTGTTTAATCACAATATGGAGGCGTTTTTGCGCCGTTTTGTAACCGTGGACGAAACATAGATCCATCACAACACACCAGAGACCAAACAACAGTCAAAACAGTGGGTTTCTAAGGGTGAATCGGCGCCAAAGAAGGCCAAGGTGGGTTTGTCAGCCAATAAAGTTATGGCGACTGTTTTTTGGGATGCACGTGGGATAATCCATATTGACTATCTTCAAAAGGGAAGAACAATTTATGGGGAATATTATGCCAACTTATTGGACCGCTTCAATGAGGATTTGAAAAAAAACCGACCTCATTTGGCCAATAAAAAAGATCTTTTTCACCAAGACAATGCAAGGGTGCACACATGTGCAGTTGCCATGGCAAAAATCCATGAATTGGGCTATGAATTGCTCCCACATCCACCCTATTCTCCAGATTTGGCTCCGAGTGACTACTTCTTGTTCCCAAACCTGAAAAAATGGCTCGGTGGAAAAAGATTTGACTCCAATGATGAAGTCATCTCGCAAACAAAGGCCTATTTTGAGGACCTCGACAAATCATATTTTTTGGAAGGGATAAAAAAATTGGAGAAGCGTTGGACAAAGTGTATAGAGCTCAAGGGGGACTACGTTAAAAAATAAAATGATTTATTTATCAAAAAATCTGTGTTTTATTCCAAAAGTCACGGACTTATTGACCCGCCCTCGTAATAAGCTTTTCTAATTAATATTGCTTTGACCCTCTTTTTAAATATTTGTAAAGTCACTATTTCTAATATGTCCTTTGGTAATTTATTATACAATTACATTGATATTCCTAGATAACATTTTACTCAGCAAAGATGTTTTTGCCGGAGGATAACAGATTCGATGTTTGTTTCTGAAACTTTTTTTATCAACAATTTTTACTAATCTCTGTTTTATTTTTCAAACAGTGATAATGTTAAAGATATTTTTAGAAAAATATCTACCTACCATTAATTGCTTGGGTAGGTTGAGATAAATATATTTGCTATAACAATTACATGTTCGAATTGAAATATCAGTAAATAAATTCCTGGTAATAGATTAATATCAGTTGTTGACTAAATATTACTTAAAGTTAATAAAACGATGTCGGTATCCTGATTTGACAATATAGGTATTATTTATACACTGCTTTATAAGGTTGACGTTTAAAGAGTCGACCATTTGAGAATTAATCCTTAAACTCTATATTATACACTTTTTATTTTGATATACTATACCCTAATCCATCATGCTCAACCGCTGAGCCACGGAGGTCGCCCTAGGTCTAATGTGTCCCCTATTCCTCCTATACACAACACCGTTTGAATCCACAACATAATACGATCTACCACATCCTAATTTCTCTTTAATTATTCCCGGAGACCAAAAGGATTTAGGATTTTTTTGAAGTAAATGTCATCTCCCGGCTGAAACTCATAAGATGTATGCTTCGCATTCCTGTCAAAATAAAAAGACATCTTGTCTCTGCTATATCTATGACATCTTTCAAATGTCGAAAATTTTACAATTTTAGGTTTTAATTTTCTGCTAAGAATTGGTAAATTTACTCGCAAGTTTCTAGACATTAATAATGCGGCTGGACTGGGAAAATCTCCCTTCGATAGTGTAATAACGCCAAATGTATATCCGAGCCATCTTCCTTGCATTTTCTTAATATGTTTTTGACAATTTTAACCCACTTTCAGCCTGCCCATTAGACCTATACCAATACGGACTGGTGGTTATGTGTTCTACATCCCAATCAACAAGAAAAGACTTGAATTTGCAGGAGTTAAATGGTGGACCATTGTCAGACACTGCTTTGGTATCCCAATGCTTTTGGTATCCCATGTCGAGAAAAGAAGGATTTGAGATTTTTAACAACATTATCGACAGTGTAATTCTTATGCAAAGAAGCTATCTCTATGTACTTGGAATAATAATCCATGCAGACAAGGAAATTTTCTCCATCAAAATATAATAAATCTATACCTACCTTCTCCCATGGAAGATAAGATATCTCATGGCATTTCAACGATACACTGGGTGGATTTGATCTGTATTTGGCACAGACGGAACATGGATCAATTAAGTTCTTAATATCCGCGTTTATATTTGGCCAATAAACTGTTTCTCTAGCGATGTTTAGTGTCTTATTAATACCTAAATGACCACAGTGTATTTTATCTAAAATCTGTCTTTGCAAGGACTTTGGAACAATAAGCCTATTGCCTTTAAATATTAAGTCGTTCATTATATGTATTTCATTTTGATTGTTCCAATATGGTTTCACTAGACAGCTTACTTTGTCTTTGCTTCTTGGCCAACCATTCTGAATATAAGACTTGAGCAGATTTAAAGATTAATCATTTTTACTTTCTAATAATATAAATTTTAAATAAGGCTTAGTCACTAAGAGATTAGAAATTGCTCTTGCTCATACTGAGGTATATATGTATCACTAAGTGAGGCTCTTGACAAAGTATCTGCTATGTACATATATTTACCAGGTACATAAACTACTTCTAGGTCATAACCCTGCAACGATAACATCATTCTTTGTAGCCTAGCAGGTACTTCATGAAGAGGTTTTTTAAAAATGTAAATTAAAGATTTGTGATCAGTATGAACAACTGTTCATACTGATCACTGTTTTACTGCCATAAATATATTGGAGAAATTTATTACATTCAAACTGTATAGCAAACATTTCTTTTTAAATCTGAGATAGTTTTGTTGAGAGGAGGTAAGTGTTCTTGAACTATATGCAATGGGTCGTTTGTTTTGCATCAAGACCGCTCCCAGTGCATTATTTGATGAATCTACCGACAAAATCACAGGTAAGTTGCAATTATAATTAGTTAACACAGGTGCTTTAGATACGACTTCTTTTAACAAATCAAAGCACTTTTGACAATTTTCATCCCATAACCATAACATATCTTTTGTTAACAAATTTTTTAAGGTATTAGTTTTTTTCTGCTAGATTTTCTATAAACGGTGCTAAAAAATTAATCATGCCTAGAAACCTCTGCAAATCTTTAATATTTTTAGGTATGGGCATATCTTTTATGGCTTTAACTTACTCTGGATCAATTTTTACACCTTCTTTACTTAAAATATAGCCCAAAAATGCTATTTCTTCTAGAAGAAACTTGCACTTGGCTTTATTTAATTTTAAATTAACTTGCCTAGCCCTGTCAAAAAACATATCTAACCTTTTATTGTGTATTTCAATTGTTTCACCGTATATTAAAATGACATCACACCAAATTATTATACCTTCAATGTCTCCGAAAAGATCTATCATGGTTTTATAGAAAATTTCTGTAGCCGTGTTTATTCCAAAAGGTAATCCTAAAAATTTGTATCTGCCAAATGGAGTTTGAAATGTACATAAATCACTACTTTCTTTAGTTTATTTTATGTTATAAAACCCAGAAAACGCATCTAAATGTGAAAAATAAGAGGCTTTGGACAATTTAGACCTGACTTTATCTATATTTTTAATTGGATAATGACATCTCAATAAATTTTTATTTAAATTGCTAGGATCTAAGCAAATTCCTAATCCACCATTCTCTTTCATGGCTATAACTAAACTACTCACCCAGAGAGTAGGTTTGTTCACCTTCCGTATGACTCCCATGTTCTCCATGAGTTGAAGCTCTTTCCTTAACGGTTCAACCAACGCGAAGGGTACCTTTCTAGGGGGATCAACGCACGGAATAGCATCCTTCTTTAGCTGTGTTCGTATGGGAGGCAGCCTAGACCCTGAAACACATCATTATATCTGGTCACAATTTTGTCGCAAGTTTTTTGATACATATTATATACATTTTGCTCAACATTTTTTTTATTTTCCATTGTTACAGAAAAGTTTTTTGTTATTAAATTTAGATTTATACAAGTGGGTAAACCAATCACAGTTGGACAATTTAATTTTGTTACAACAAAAGTAATGTTTTCTGTTTTTTTTTTGTTTTCAACTAAACAACAAATGTTTGACAGTGAAATTATCGGAATTCTGTGCCTACTGTAGGCAAAGATATATTTTTTACACATTTCTTTACTCTGTCAAATATAAGATTCAATTCTTTGAATACTTGATAAGACATCACATTAATGTCTGCGCCAGTGTCAATTAGGCAATCTACATTTTTGTTGTTTATCTTAAGAGAATAATGCCAGGAATTGTCTGTGTTAATCAAATTTGTACTAGCATTTTGTGATTTTATGTTTTTAATGTTGAACAATGCCCCTATTGTAAATCTCTCAGCCTCAGCCTCAGCACTTTTGGGGCTTGATTCATCATCGAGATTTATGCTACCTACCCCAGTAACAACAGTCCTGACACTATTTTTCTTAAAACATAAATGAGTAAAATGTCCATATTTAAAACATGACCTGCATCTGTGTTTCCACGCTGGACAGTTGTGGCGACCATGCGATGTGTTGCACTTTACTGCAATATTCGCGTCCATACAGATATTTAATTAAAAACGAAAAATAATAATATTTAGAATACCTACAAACTTCTGAGTTGACTTTGGTTTAAAAGGCTTTATATTAATGTTTAAAGAGATCTCAAAGTCGTCGGCTACAGGGCTTCAGGACTCCGCGATAAAATTGTGAATTTTCAATTTAATAAATATTATATCTAGCAGTATCCCGCGAAAAAATATCCACAACCTGCAAGCAGATGTGTGAGTACACACATAAGCATGCGTAAAGCACCTTCTCCCATATCCGCTTATGCGTACACTCGGAAACAAGATCGCGCAAACACCACCACCACACAAGCAATAATGTCAGCAAGATCGTGCAAGGCCCCACACCACCGTGCAGGTTGCAAAACTCGACGCGCGTTTCGCCCCGAACCCGGAGCATCCTCAGGAGGTGGACCTGCGAACGAAGTTCGTTAAGTCGTCGTAAAATTGTGAATAACTCCGAGTACATACTATTTTATTTCCAGCTTTATTAGAAAGCTGAGAATGAATTGTTAATTGTGAATAATTAACCGTGTGTACCGAATTTTAACTCGCAACAGATCAAACACGCTATGTCTCAACGTGTGCCGTTGGTACTAACTTTCATTTGGCGGACCCAAATCAGAAGTTCGTATCTGCTAATTAAATCCTGCAATAATATATTTGCGATCCAGTCCCGATATGTTAAAACTGCAAAATGGTATTCTCAAACGTCAAACCCGTTTTGATTGGTCCAAACTCCAAAAATCAGTTTATTTATTTTATTTTATTTTAGTTTATGATATCATGACGGTTTCATTTTCATTTATGATTCAATAAGAGTAAAATGAATGTGTAAGTCAATAACGAAAATAGGAATGTTACCTAGAGTGGAATATCACATTTTTACAAATTAAATTTTAAAATTGTTGAAAAGCGATAGGTACATTAATCTATTAGAAATTGGTATTTAGGTTTGACGCGATTAAAAATTATAAACAAATAAAAAATATTGTCCATCTCTTTCTCGCAAAACGATTTGTTACGACACAAGCTGCTACCGCCATTCATTTTATAATGGCAAAATATATATTTTGCCATTATAAAATGAATGGAAAACGAGTTACTGCCGCCATATATATGGCGGCAGTAACTCGTGACGTCAAAGGC
The DNA here is from genome assembly GCA_963565745.1 of Phengaris arion. Lineage (NCBI taxonomy): Eukaryota > Metazoa > Arthropoda > Insecta > Lepidoptera > Lycaenidae > Phengaris > Phengaris arion. The sequence goes on along the minus strand of OY751446.1, from coordinate 544,203 downwards.
CGATGTATTGCTCTTTCTTATTGTAATTTGAAATTATTTCTATCTTCGTAATTTTTCAATATATACGAAAATGGGGGTTAAAACTAATAATGTTAATAAACAGTCTAAAGGCTCTGTATTAACATGTTGTCTAACATCGACGTAAAAATTTTTTTAAGCAACATGCCTGTTGGAGTATATTTTAGTATCAGCAGCTGTTTAAATCACATTGCCCAGAAATATTAACCTTTGTTTAGTTTATTAACAACTAGCTGTTCCGACACACGTTGTTTTGTCTTAAACATGAACTGGAATAAATAAATAGCTACACTTACGCATACACAACACATTTACACCTACTATAACGTTTTATACTAATAACTGTAATACATTAAGATGATCACTAAATATTGCTTGTCTGATATTCCCCAGGAGATAGTCCGAACTATAATATCGTTTATATAATAGCATTTTCACATCATCGCAGTATAAATGTATGACATAAATACACAAATCACAACAATGAAACGCAAGGTATTAATCATATAAACAACATTTAATCATATCGCATTGTGTGCAGTTCTCGGCCGATTGGTTCCGTAATTCGGTATCTCGCCTCGCTATTTGTTCAATACAAGCTCACAAACAACAAGCTCTAGCTAGTTCAATGAAATTAGTAAGTTAAGTAATAATGTAAGTAACGACAGTTATATCAAGTGACGCTCAAGTCACATGCCGTCCTTGTCATTTCGGCTGGCGGAGACAGCGGCAGCATGTGAATAGGAAGAGTCCTTATTTTGATTAGCGTTTCAGTATTCGGCCGTTAGGCTTCCATATTCGAGACGGGACATATCGAGTCTAAAATGTCCTTACTTTGAGTGTCCCATTGAGGCACTCGAGTTTTAACATATGACAATATAGATGTCAGTATGTCGCGGTAAACGGACCCAGAATGACACAAACAAGTAAAAAAAATTAGACGAGATATAATCACAAGTTTATTAAAGTTATCACATGTTAATGAAGCTACTAGAGTTACTTAGTTCGATCGCTTACATCGTAGTTCAATCGATCTTTAGCAGATGATGTAACTTCCATTCGCCTCTAACTGCTATTTATTCTATTCCATTGACTCAACCTTATTATTATTATTATTAAATCATGTTGATAGTTTCCTCAGTGCTCATTGATCCTTATAGCTTTTCTAATTGCTTCAATTGACTGAATTTAAGAATGACAAATTATGTATGATTTTTACATGATACACTGTTACTCAATTACAAAGTCTACCTATACTTTCTTTTTAATTCATCATCGCGATTATAAATGTATCTTATAGCTGTATTTGTGGAGGTTTAAGTAAACATTAGTGGGAATTTTTAAATATCTATTATATATGATTTGTACCTATGATTCAACAATAAATCTATGTAGATTTACTCACAAAACAAGTTTATCAGTAGCACTGTTTTAAGTTTCAACTCATGCCACAAAACTCAGCTCACAAACACCTCAAATTCGCCTCAAATCTAATAAGGAATCCAACCACAATCCAAATCACACGTAAAACCAGAAACGCTGAAGTTAAATAAGGTGAGGACTGAATGAAGTTTGCTCAAGATAAACATGAGATTGTCGCCGCTGCATTCACCTACAGAGCTACAGAGCTTGAATACATGGCTGCGGATCGGCGCGATGCGAAATCGCAACGCAGAAAACTGTGACGCGAGTTGCGTTTATATATATATATATATATATTTGAAATTGAAATTTATACACTACACAAAAAATACACTTCTCATATGACATCAGTCAAACCTGCAAATACACTATGCAGCGCGGCGCAACTTGATATTCGAACTCTTACAATGAAATATGTATCTTATTCTGTGAATAGCTATCTTAAAAATGCTGCGCCATGTCGTGAACCGTTTCGTTTCAGTGTGAATTGACCCAAAGGAAACAATATTAAGGTAGCAGGAGTTGTGTACTTGGGATATTAATAACAAAATATAGGATATCACAGAAGATTTTGAGATCGCAGCTATTCGCGTCACAGCTTTATTGCGTTCCGAATTTGCATCGCGTCGCATCGCGGTTTTGTGTACAAGCCTGTACATAGTATGCGTCGTCCCGGAGCCCGGTACTCACAGCTTGTAGAGCTAACATCTAGCTCAGTTATTTTCAATAGAACTCGCCTTTGTTTTTAATAAAGAACGACCTACTTCACAGCCCCTTACTGATATTGTAAAGTATTCGCTCTTTGTGGACTTACACGGCGTAAGACTGCCCAACCTCATTTTCTTGATAATTTGAATTTAAAATAATGAGAACGGTAGAACCGCGATAGGACGAAGTGAATATTAACTTTCTATTTATATATTACTAGCGACCAGCCCCAGCTTCGCACGGGTGCAATGTTTTATACATGTAAACCTTCCTCTTGAATTACTCTATCTTTTGCTTAAAACTGCATACAAAATCCATTGAGTAGTTTAAAAGATCTAAGTGAACAGGAAAGGAAGCGACTTCATTTATACTATGTAAAAATATTTCTTTTACGTAATTTAACTGTTAAATAAAAAATCCTCCATACAGTAAATAATAATTATGATTGTATTTATTGATAAATCTTGTTTTAATATCTACGGCGGGGCCACTCCCGCAGCCCCAGATACGTTACAACTATTTATTCACAAGATGTTACAGCAATTTTAAGTTTGAATTTTGCAGTAATTATGTTAAGAAATTATCTACTCGTTCAGTCACTCACCATCAGGTGATTTTTTTCCCGGTATTCTTTCATAAAATAAATGAACAAGCTACTCGCAGTTAGGAAAATCATATTTTTTCACGGCTGTACAAGGAAACTCGTAAATTGAAAATTGTACTCAACAGTACTTGGAAGTAATACCTTCTACCTTCTTCATTTTATGTTTGCGCTGAAGGAAACCTTTTTGCCCTTTTTAATAACGTTTTTCTTAAAACGTAAAACACAAAAAGAGCTACTAAGGACTTCTGTACACTAGTGATAAATATTAATCAGTTTCATAGAAAACGGGATAATTCTTTACTTTTTAAAATGATTTGCTTACTAACGGGATAATTCTTTACTTATTAAAATGATTTATTAACTAACCTAGCCTTTTTTTTTGACGGGGGGAAATAAATTACGTATCCCCCGCTGCTCCCTGAGGGCAGCAGGGGTATGACGGACTCTCCCTGCGCGAGATGGAGTGCACCGGGGTTTACCGTCTAAAACCTCCCGATGCCCATCTTCAGCGACTTTAACGGGGCCGTGGGAATTGCAAAAGCATTCTTCCACGACCCCGCAGCGCGTACCGCAACCGGCCCACTTCTATAGGCGCAACCGACTCCTTCTCCGCGGCGATCCCCCGATCATCGCCCACGGGCCTATGCTTCAACTTCCATTACAACGGGGACGGGTTGATCCGCCCTTGAGTCTTGGGCTTTTTGAGCCGGGCCCTGGAGAGCCTTTCGCTTCCTTTTCGCGCCCAGTGGGGGTCCTTTCCTCCCAGGTCCGTGGAAGAGCAGGGCTTCAGTCTTGTCTAGACGTACCCGAAGCCCCAATCGCTCTATGCGGCTGACGACATGGGCTGCCCCCTTGTCGTGATGAACGTGACGTAAGTGTCATTTTTTTTTTCGGGCAATTGGCCCACCACACTTACCCACCACTGCAACTCCTGTGTAGCCAGGATCGACAGTGGTAACCAACCGCAAAAACCCTTTGATATGATCTCAGGGGTGCCCGGGGGACATGCTAAATCTGTCTTGGAACCCGCAACGAAATTAATCAGAAGATTGTAGGAGGAGTAGGAAGTATTCCAGTTTCCCTCCCCAAGCAAAGCGGGAAACAGCAAAAATTGTGATGACAAAAAGTCAGAATTAAAGGGGAAGCACCACGGGAATAACATGTTTTTTTTATGACTACAAGACAGAATGTAATTAAATGTTTTAATTTATAATATGACAATTAATTACAATGCATTTATAATGACAAAAAAAGTGTTGCATTGTTTCCAATAGTACTTATGACAAAAACGTTTGAAAGCCCGGAAGTTATTCGAGCAGCCCACGAGATCTTCATTGTACACAACCCTAGAAACACAATGGACGCTGTTCAACATTTCGATTCTTTCGTCTTACCAGATATCACATTCCCAGAGTATGTGATGAGCAGTTTGTTCATAAGGGCTACCTTCGGTCGAACACTCGCATAGCGGAGACGAGACTAATGTAAATCCAAAAAGTTTCGCTTTAAAGTTTCCGTGACCTGTCAAAAATTGTGCGATGTAGTGATCTATTTCTATCCATTGCTTAGAGAGTCGATCGCGTACCGAAGGGAAGAAATTATATAGGTGACGCCCTTTGATAGTGTTATCCCACCGTTCCTGCCACTCAGAAATTAGGTTCTGTATAGAAATATCTAATGGCTCGAATAATCTAGTTATCTTATTATTCTCTTTCGCGCTTAAAAACTCAGGGTTAGTCTTTTTTTTATTTTTATAATATAGTGCTGCACGACGCTGTATCTCTAAATCTACTGGTAGGACTCCGGCTAAGACTGGAAGTGCTTCAGTACTTACGGTACGGTATGCCTTACATAAAAATATTAAGGCGAGACGTTGGCTTTGCAAAAGTTTACGACGGGCCGCTCCTATTGTAGCCCTATCTGCCCAAGCCAGTGCTTCATAGTATATGCTGCCGAGGTACGTCGCATTATAAATTATTTTTAATGTTTTAATTGAAAGGCCCCATGTCGACGTTGATATTTTTGTGAAACAATAGAAATTCCTTTTAGCTTTCTCACCGGTCTGTATTATATGTTCCAGGCCTCTGCATTAAGTTCCGGCAACCTCCCCGGAACAGATGTCATCAGAGGTTGCCGCTCCGCAGGACCCAGTCGTAGCCGACGTCCCAGAGGTTCGGACCCAGTACCGAACCTTGGGGAACGCCGCACTCGACCTACCGGCTCTAAGGACCCTGACCGATCCTTGAACACGACCTCCTATCGGAGAGATACGCGTCCAACAGCCTCCCGAGATACGGAGGCACTTCGAAATAGTTCAGTGCCTCGCGTATGACGCTGTAGAAAAGGCTGTTGAAGGCTTTGGACATCTCCAAGGACACCGCCACTACCACCTCCCTCTCGCGTTTCGCTTCATCCGTCACTGACTTCAGGCGCACCTGACTTTGTCTCAATTGCGACGAAGCCCACGTCGTCCCCAGCCAATGCGGCAGGAGAGGGACACATCCTATAATAGGGCTCCGCCACGACCGCCACATCCCAGTGGACGTGGGGAGAAAGGAAAACCTAACCTAATCAAAATAATATTTGCATTTCAATCTTCAAAGGTTAACTGCTAGAGCCCGTTCGCTAAAAAAGCCAACCGCTCCAATCCGTTCTACGATAGACCAATCGCCATAACCACCTTTTTCTCGAAGATAATGGAGGCATAGGCCTACTGGAGGACTTCTCCTTCGGTACTTAGAGGCTCAGCAGCTGCTAAGTGACAAAAGAGTTCCATAAGGGTCGCCTAGCTGGTGAGCTTTTGGCGTACCTGACTCACCGTTGGGGACAGGCGATCGAGACTAAGGTAAGCATTGACAGTAAGTTTGGACATAGCGAAGGGTGTGGTACAAAGCATTTCTTACGAAGCTTCCCTATGGGTTTCCCGATAAATTATGTGACTAGGTCACTAATTTCTTAGCACACAGGAGCATCGTGCCACACAAGGCTGTTTTATTGTCTACCCTGTTCATTCTGAATAATGATATGTTGCAAACTAAGGCATTCATTGAAATGTGGATGACAGCACAGGTGACGTCTTATATATTATACCGGCCATGCGAACATCTCTCGGAAAAACGTCATCCAGAGTCTAAAACTATGTGTGTAACTATCGCGCACAATAAAACTATGGAATGAACTGTCGCCAGCGGTATTTCCGACCACTGCGTCCTTCGAATTCCCCGGAAAAGAGCGTCAAGTTACTACTTTTTAAAAGGCCAGAAACTTGCGTTGTTTGCGCACATGGACGCATGAAACATCAGAGAGATGTTGCGGGTGTCCTCGGGCAACGGTAATCCTTGGATATGCGTCTGCTCGCTTACCCCTTTCATCATCATTCATCATTCATTCATCATTTCATCAAAAAGTCGACGTCCATATGCAGTCTTAAAATGTGATTCGACCTAATCCATCTAAATTATGGGCTTTGGCTGCACAATATGAAATTGTCCCCACAAATAATTACAAAGAAAATAGTTATAATGCTAGGCAATAGAAAATAATTGGAAAAGAAAGATGTCACAGTAAATGTCGACGCCTACGTAGCCGAAATCCACGTGAGTTATGTCGTCGGAATGCCCCACGTAGGGCCCGCATTGATTCCTGATATTATAACGTCATTAGTAGCGGGCATAAAGGCCCGATCAATCTACATTACTGTCCGGGCCATTCGATTCATTATCCTGACGGCTCAATACGGGATAATTTTCTTTGATAAATCATAATATCATTTCGTCTGCCGTTCGTATTGTTTTCTGTAATTGATTTCTCTGGGGAATAATTTAATGTTGAATTATATCCATAATAACAAATGTTAAAGTTGAATGTACTTACATAGCTACTGCGTAAACCATTGTATACTGAGCTAAGGAGTTCAACTTAACAACACCCAAAAAAGAAATAAAGACTTTTAATATTTGAAGAATTAAATTGTTGTCGCCGAATATGTTAATATTCGGTTGTGAACGGTCTGGAGTTTACTCGGTGAACATTCATTGTGCTGTGTGACATGTCTGTAAATCTCAGCTTCCCACGAGCAGCTGACAACTCAAACTGCTCCCTCAACTTCGCTCGCAGCAGCTTGTCTTCTCACTTATCCAATAACTTGCGGTACTCGAGTCTATACTAATGTGTTTACCGCCGTAAAACTAAACTAATTTCTCAAATCTAATTAAATCTAAATCTTCAGGACTTAATTTGGAACTTTCGCAATTTCCAACTTTAAAAGGTCGCAAATTTGATCAATGGCTGGCATTAACGGAATTATTTAGCTCCGAGTCTAAGTAACGTTACGTAAATAGTCGCGGTCGGTAATGGCACGACTATAGTTTCAGCACTCGGCTCCAAATTAGATTCTCTTAGCTTTTATCACAGCAACATCCGAATTGAAATGTTCCTAACTTCGTTTCGACTATCTCCTATTTCCCTTCATTATACATATAATATAATAACTATAGTATAACTGTCTACATTCTCATGTTAGTCAATTATTTTGTATCAACAAAGCTACTCCTTTTTACTAATAATATTTATTGATTATTTTGTTTCATTCCCGGTACAAGCTAATCTTATCTTGTATATTTATATATTTGCATGTGCCCAGAGCCCCACAGGGTGGTAAGTACTTAAATTAAATAAGTCGTTTGTATACTACCTATATTATGGGCTATGCCTGAAATAAACGTATTTTTTTTAAGTTTATTTTTTTATCTCGCTATGAGCTAAAGTACATTAATATATGTAACCATTTGGTATCCGGTATTACCAATTGAAATATAGTCCATCGCCGTCTTTGTACGAGTCCTTAGTTCCACCACACTAGAAAACAGTATTTTCGGTTTTAATGCAATTACGACGACGAACATTCCGATTTCAATTGATTCCGTCAGCTGGTAATTTACGATCTCTAAAACGTACTGACAATATCATACATGGCTTCTCATGTATGGTATGGGTACGCTTGTACGGTATGCCGATCGCATCAAGCCGAAATGATTACATATACAGTTCGGCCTGAGCAAATTCGTGCACATACACGGAAATATCTCTCCAGTTAGTTTTGGTTTGCTGCGAGATACGGTCGTGTTTATTGGTCCTAGTTTGCTGCAAGCTGCTAGTTGTAATGTCGCGGATTATAGACAAAAAAGTATTATTATGCTATGCTATATCTTAGTTCTAAAGTTACTTTTTTATTATAGATCGTGACAACCATTTCACTCAGTTATTTACCATTGTTTTCATTATTATAATCATTGGATTGTATTAGCCAATATGGCTACTAAAATCCAATGATTATACTCAACAAAAAAAAAACTCTTGTCATACACGGTACGTTCAGTCCAGCCTTTTAGGCCTATCTGAACGGATCGCTTCAGTCCATCCGACTGACTGATGCGATGTTGCCTCAAGGCCAAGTTACACACAGACGATACGATTTTGCAACCGTTCAGTTCGATATCTTTCAGTTCGACCTGAAGGAATTTGGAAGACCGGATCGTGTATGGCGGTCTTTATGCATTTGATAACCCAGAGCATGACTAGAAGTGAGGTAATTTTTGTTCACAAAACCGTGCCACGGTTTTGTGAACGTGAAAAACCACTTGTGTTTCATCGAGTTAGGACATTCAAAAGTCAAAATTGCTTTAAATGACCGGCAACGACCTATTACTAGATTGTTAACACATTCAGACAACACATATGCTCGGTTGGCGGTCTTTTATAAAAACCAGATTGGGTACAAAACGTTTGGTAATTAATAACCTAACTGACGTTGGAATTTAAAATTTCAGCTTGTGTATGAAAGGAAATGGTGAATATTTTCGTGTCTGTAGGTGTTATCGCAGGCAGTGGGAGACAGGAGCCGTGATAAATGGCGTCGTTTACAATTTGCGGGACAGGTGACGTCGCGGTTAGTAATGCCCTTCGCTGATAACATTTTAGATGATGTAAATAATAATTAGATATCTACAGAGTGTTTTTGATGTGAAATTACAATACATTTTTTTCTTGTGAAAAAAAAGCCTAAATATAAGCGGTTACTGCCACTTATGGACACTCGTAAAATTACAGCAATCATAAGTGCCATGCCGGTCTGTTGAAGTATCTCTTTGGGCCTCCTATATGATCCCCTCACTGAACCATACACCAAATACCGGTGATCAGATTTATCAAAATAAATAAATATTTTAAAGGTCAATGTATACGCCTTTACAATAGAATCCCAGAAAACGTTCAAAATCTTTCCATTAATAAATTTAAAAAAGTTGTTAAAGATCGTTTGTGTGCTAAAGCTAAATCATAAGGTCACTGATTTCATTAACGATTGCATACCTTAGGAATAAGATGGCCCCCAACAAGGCTGCTTATATGTACTTAAGTATGTTCTATGTACATATGACTACTGTTATATAGATTAAGTTGTAAAAATATTTTTTTGAAAAAAAAACAATTTTCCCATCTTTTTGCTAAAAGAAAGCAAAGTAGCCCCGTGCGAGTTTCTTACGCCGGTTCTTCTCGCCGGGCTAGTTTCCGAGCCGGTGGTAGGCATTATGTAAATCGACGTTCAGAAAGTGTATAAAAATACTAATTTTGAATAAAATTTTTTGACTTTGACTTACTGGACGAACCCCTAACTTGTTTAGGGCGGTTCTTATTACAGTGTCATTTTTCACGCAGGTAAATAACCTAATTTCAATAATTCCAACTTTATCGTCGAAATGAATGTCGTAGTTATCGTAACAAATGAACAAACAAAGTAACAGTGACGAAGTTGCGTGTCAGCAGTCGTTATTGGCGTGACGCTTCCTGTTAAAATACGCTGAAGCAGACCGCACCCTGGTCAGGGCTTGTAAATCTTAATAATTGAAGGATAAATTAATAGAATTAAATAATAGATCTAAGCTGTAACTTTCGCGACTAGACACGCTTTCTATCATCGTCGTGTGTAGCGCAGTTTCCTGGTATTTGGTTTAACTAAAAAAATAACGCGTATCTGTAGTTATTCAAGTTCCACATGTATTTAATCCAGAAAAAATGTCATATATTTTAGGATTATAGCATAACTGATATTATTTTTCACTTAAGCACTAATTTAAACAAACCATTTCGCAACACATACACATACACACATGCCCAGAATGTCATCGTCGTAACTCGTAAGAGTCGTAAGTCAGGACTCAGAAGGCCCACATGCCTGCATTAGCGAAATAAAATAATTACGCGGCCCGGCCACAGAGTAAATAATACATAAGTACAGAGAAATTGCTTTCATAGAATTTTCAATTTTTGTCAGGGTTGCAACAGAATATTTAGGTAAATTAAACGGTCTACTGCGAGTTGGCAGACTTTACGCGCTTTCAAAACACAATGTTTTAATGCGCGTGAAGTATTTTCAGTTTTCTCACAATGATTTCTTTTACCGTTCTAAGTTATACTGGCGGTATAAGGTTATTGAGAAAGTCTTATTGGTGCGACCCAGCGTCGAATCTACACCATCACGTGTGTGCCTTAAGAGGTCTATTCAAGGTCATGGACGCTCTTATAATAAAGCAAACACGTACTAGAAAATTAAATGTTTAATTACATATTGTTTGCTATCCTTGGGATAGGTAAAATAAAATATATTTTTGAATGATTTATTTAATTTAATATTATAACCTTTTAACATTCATTAGACAAATATATAATATCGACAAAATTTTGACATCGACACCAAATAGTAGCACACATTAAAATTAATCACAATATCAGATGAAATAAAATAAAATTAAAAACGAAATTCGAAAGTTTTGACGACCCATCGACGACCCATCGACGGTCCACTGGTTATTACCGGATTTTTCCACTCTTGCCGCGTACGCGATAGGACGCTAGTGGACATACATTCAACGTATGCTTGTAGTAGTGCAATCAAATCGCGAGTTTATCTGTTCCTCTTTAATCTGTGACCCGACCTCCGACCCTTGGCGGGTTTAGCGGTAATCCCGCAATTTGATGTTATTTATAATTCATAACTTTAAAAAGACCATAAAACCAATTTCATGAAGAGGATTTCATTGTTACGTTTCCGAGAACCTATTAGTTCGTTATTCCATCTTACATAAAGTACAAATTAGTTTTTAGTCTACCGGACTGATCTCTTTGATATTCTAGGTGGCTAGGTGCTAACAAATATTTCCATCATTTTGTTGTTCGCATTTTTTATGTATAACGTTTATGATTAATGTGCTTAAACATCGGCTTTGAATTTACTTTATCGAGCTTTACTTGAAGAATGTTTAGATTAATAATTATTATAAAAATAATTTATGTGACGGGAAAACTGCTAAATAACGTATCATACATTTTGAAATCAGCTGTATCAAGAGGTTCATCATTTTGAAATCAGCTTTATGTGAGTTTTTTAGTTGTTTTTTAGGTGAGGTCAAGACCTTCTCAACGCCATAGTCTCATCCATACTATTTTTTTTTTAAATTCCTGCCTTAACTTCTTTCTTTGCATAAACAGTAAATCATATAAAAGTATTCTGTAATTGAATTTGCAAAACGTTATATACATTTCTCCTGACCCCGGACTTCAATACACATATTCCTAAAGCAATGTAGTTACTTGTTTCCCCTGTACAAATCCTGTCTCTAAGCTAAATATGTCTGTGCACGCAGTGTATCATGTTATTCATTGCCAGCGTGATATCTGATATTTTTTTATTTTTTTTATTGATTCACTAAACGATATTACAAATAATTAGCTTATTTCTAAATACAAAGAAAATCTTAACGTAGTGTAAATCCTTCTGGAAGTGCAAATGCTATATGCATATATAATCAAATTTACAAATGATATTAGTGTGCACTGTGAAGTGGTATTATTGACATAATAATTTTTATATAACTTTTGTTTAAAGGACTGAACAGAATCACCAAAGATATCTAAATCATCACAGGTCTTATTGTATGAGGAACACATACGATATAACGGGGAGTTTTGTCCATAATTAGTTCGGTGTATTGGCTAGTCAAATGTTTTTCTGTTATGAATACGACTTCCCAATCGAGGAACTGATAAACTAATTTTATCTAGTAGTAAAAGGCTGTCTAAATTTCCGTTAATTAATTTATGTACATGCACAATATCAGAGACGCGACGCCTGTGTTGCAGAGAGACTAATTTGAAGTGCGCTAATTTAGATTCATAAGAAATCAAATTGTGACAAAGATTATGAGAGTAACATAAATGATGCAAGAAATATTTTTGGAGTCTTTCGAGTCTAGAGATATGAACATCATAAGATGGATTCCATATCTGGGAACAGTATTCGATAATAGATCGCACATAACAGTTGTAGAGTACAATAGATATCTCTGGAACTTTTAAAAAAATTGTTTGACGTATTACAAAGCCCGCCAATTTAGCACCTTTACTTGTTATAATATTTATATGTTCACGAAAATTCAATTTAGCATTAACCATAACACCCAGATCACGTATAGATGGAGACTTCCTTTATTGGATTGTTAGATATGTGGTATGTATGAAAAAATGGACTTCGCTTTCTTGTGAATTTTATATGGTAACATTTAACGACATTTAATTTCATTCCATCAGAAGAGCACCAACTACTTACCGCATCTTTGCAGTAAGTTTAAGGTTATATCATCAACGCTTCCTATAGATCGGTACAACTTAAGATCATCTGCAAACATTGATATTTGGATGTTATGGTCGAACACATATCATTGACGTACACTAAAAAGAACAGTGGTCCCAAATGTGAGCCCTGGGGAACACCAGATGCCATCTTTTGTATCAAAGTCAAAGTCAAATTTTTTATTCAAAATAGGTATTTTATACACTTTCTGAACGTCGGTGACTACATGATGCTTACCACCGGTTCGGGAACTAGCCCGGCGAGAAGAACCGGCGTAAGAAACTCGCGGGGGGCCATCTTTTATCAAAAAGATGGAAAATTGTTCTTTTAAAAATATAAAAAAGGCATATATAACAATGTTTTGACTAAAACTACATAACAAGAGTACAATAATATACGTAATTTAGAAGTAGCCTTGCAGAGGGTCACCTCATTCCCAAGATGTGCTATCATTCATAAAATCATTAACTTTATAATAGGCTTTAGCACACAAACGATCTTTAAATACTTTTTTTAATTTATCGATTGAAAAATTTTGAACGCTTTCTGGGATCTTATTGTATAGGCGTATACACTGGCCTTTAAACGAATTCTTTACTTTACTAAGTCTAGTCACTGGTACATCAAGCATATGATTATTTCGGGTATTTCTGTTGTCATTGTGGTTGTCACTTTTCTTTTTGAATAGGTTTAAATTTTTTTAACATATAATACATTTCATAGAACATACTGAGAAGATACAGTTAAGATTTCAGTTTCTTTAAACTTCTCTCTTAATGACGTGTTGGGGGCCAGCTTTTAGATTGGCCGAACAGCTCGCTTCTGCAGCACAAATATAATATTTATATCGGCAGCATTTCCCCACAGTAGAATGCCATAGGACATTATACTGTGGAAGTAACTAAAATATACAAGTCTTGCTGTGTTTTCGTCTGAAAATTGTCTTATCCTACTCACTGCAAATGTTGCTGAACTGAGTCTGTCGGCCAACCCAGCAATATGAGGGCCCCACTGTAGTTTTGCGTCTAAAGTTATACCTAAAAAGACAGCTGTATCTACTAGTTCCATACCTTTTCCATTCAATAGAACATTGGTTTTAGTTTGCCTTACATTTGGCAACGTAAACTTTATACATTTAGTCTTTTTGCTATTTAACAAAAGATTATTTACACTAAACCAGTGTACTATTTTTGAGAGAGCACTATTTACTTCGTCATAGCCTGAGTTTTGGCGATTAATATTAAAAGTAAGTGACGTGTCATCGGAAAATAAGACAATCCCGTTTTTTCCATTAATAAGGAATGGTAGATCATTTATATAGACCAGAAAAAGAAAGGGTCCTAAAATGGATCCTTGTGGGACCCCCATCTCAATTTTGGTACCTGTGGATCTTTTTCCATTTATCTCAACCCTCTGAGTCCTATTTAAAGAAGATTTTAAGAGGACGAGTGCTGGTCCCCTTACTCCATAGTGGCATAGTTTCCTGATCAACGTTGTGTGCTGCACGCAATCAAATGCCTTAGAGAGATCGCAAAAAACTCCTAGAGCATCCTGCGACCCCTCCCAAGCATCGAAAATATAACTAATCAGATCAACGCCAGCATCTGTTGTAGAGCGACCCTTCGTAAAACCGAATTGTTTATTATGTAAAATGTTATTTATATTAAAGTGTGCTAGTAACTGAGTAAGTATTATTTTTATAGATTATCATAGATTTAAAACCCGGTATTTATAGGGTGTTTGGTAGGGAGCTGTACATACGCCTAGGGTAGAAACTAGGGATGGTCTGCTACCCCCGCCCATTATATTGACCTTGACCGCCAGGTTTTATTTTAACGACTTTTTTTTTATTTTTACCAACAAGTACCAACCAGTAGTTGGAAGTAGGAACAACAGGAAGTACCAACAAGGGAGGTTTTGATAAGCAAGATACTTTCAATAAGATGCGTGAAGAACTGCTGCTTGGCACGGTGACCGTGGAGATGAGGAAGAGGTGCCGAGCATGTTTACAAGTTAATGGTCACCAATTTAAACAAATTTTGTAATAAAATTAGTCATTAAACAAATTTACTTTTCATGTGCTATCCTTTTACGGTTGGACATATTTAATTTTCATTAGTTGAAATTGTTGCTTAAAGTGCCTTAGTTGCGGAAAATAATTAATAACTTTGGAACTAAAAGTGATATTAACACTTTTAGCATATCATTAGAAAGGGTATGGACTGGGGATGTTTTGAAAAAATCAGAAGAACTCCAACCCTGTTAGATTTTTTTTAAACCCCATAGAAAGTGGCCATTAAAATTACTCTTTTTCCTTACTACGGTACTTCAGGTCCCATAACTTTTCTTCTCTACAATTTTCTGGTGTGAAATTAATTTTTACAGTACACTAAGACTCTAACGATTAAAACAAGATCATTAGCAGACCTGTCCTATGGATAGATTTTGAGCTACAGGTAGTTTAAGTCAAAAATATCGAGATTTCCTTAAAAATAAAAAAAAATCATTAAAAGAAAACCTGCGGTCAAGGTCAATATAATGGGCGAGGGTAGGTAGCAGACCATCCCTAGTTTCTACCCTAGGCGTATGTACAGCTCCCTACTAAACAACCTGTATATATATATGAAAGTTCAGGGATGGGAATATTCTTTGTCCCGAAGCCAGTTTTTTAAAGTTTTAGGATAGTTTAACATTTATGGATAGTTGTAAGGTAAAAATTAAGAATCTGTAAGAATAATAGTAAGAAATCTGTATATAAGGCATGAACATCTTTCTTACTTTCCAATTCGTCATAGATATCCCTAACATACTCTATAAGATTTCAGGTAGTCGGCTACCCGGAAGAAACCCGTGTTGATTCACATCAAAGATGCTCTTGAGGTGGAAATATAATTTGGTTTTAACTAACTTTTCAAGCAATTTCCCCATTATTGACAAAATTGAAATAGGTCTATAATTTGACACATTGCTTCGATCTCCATTTTTGTGTATCGGAGTAACGAATGCCATTTTTCACATTGAAGGGAATTTTCCGTCAGTTAGAGATTTATTATAAAGCCTTTAAAGGGGATAAGCAAGTTGTCCTGAACAATTGCAGAGAAATAATGGCGGAATACAATCTGGGCCTGGACCTTTATTGACATTAAGTTTTTGAAGAGAGCCTTTTATATCTTGTTAAGAGATATGAAAAGAACTAAGTGATTCAGAATAGTTAAAGGATTCTGTACAATGAGCTGAATAGTTCAGTAAATTCGAGTCACAATAAACAGAATGGAAGTATTCTCCAAAAACATGCTTATATTCTGTCCGCCCTCAACAGTCCCATCACCCAAGTACATTTTGCCAGGTATTACGCTGCTGTTACATTTAATAGATTTGGTGAAGGTCCAAAAATACTTAGGATTACTTTTTATTCGCAATTTGGATCCTGTTTTAAATTTGTTGGTACATTCTTTAATCATCATTTTGCATTGATTGCGCAATGTTTTATAAATTAGCAGGTCTCTAGGATTTGGAGTATTTTTTATTACTATGGATCTTGTTTTTTTTCTTTTAATAATTTAAGTAAAGGGCGATCAAACCAAAAGGGGTATTTACGATTGCCATTGTAGCATGTAGGGGTATATTTTGTAACTATCTCCATAAGTGTAGTGTAGAATGCTTCTACAGCGTCATCAATATTTTGATCAATTTTAAGCATTTATCCCAGTCGGTTTCTGATTAGTCCTCACATATTTTGCCATAGATTTATTAAAATTAAGTGATGCTGACCTATTAATTTTCGGAAGTTTTACGGACGGAAGTACAAAAGCAATGTGCAGTGCCGGATGATGTTCATCTTCATTAAGTAGAGGAAAATTATGTTTACACACATTAAATGCTTTGCTATCATTAGTAACAATCAGATCTAGAATGCGATCTTTCGCATTTTTAATGGAATTTATGTTGTAGATACCGTTAAGCAAGAGTGTATCCGTAAACAGGCTAGCCGAACCATTTGGGCAACAAGAAGGTATGAGAGAGTTTGTAACATTATCAGATATCCAAGATATGTTAGGCAAATTGAAATCACCTGTCAATAATAATATTTGATGTGAGTCGTGATTTTTTCGAGGCATGCATGTGAGACCGGTGGAGGTAGGTAAAGATTACCTATACGTAGAGAGATACTGGTATTTCCATGTTTAACTTTTATCACTATCCCAAGTATCTTCGTTTGACGATTCCCATTTAAGTTTTCTTAAATTATTTTTTTACGGCGATTAGAACACCACCACCCTCGGTCTTTAAAGAACAAGATGAATCACGATCTCTTCTGAATATTGTGTATATATTGTCTAGTAACTCGTGATCATAAACGGAATCGTTAAGCCAGGTCTCTGTTAGGAGAATTACGTCAGAATTTTGTGTAAGAGCGTTATGCCGTATGATATCTGTTTTTGTTCTGAAGCCCCTTACATTTTGATACAAAATATCTAAATTTAATTTGGTGCTTCTGTTACTATTAAAATAAATATTCATCAACTGTACTGCAATTAACAAGATCAAAAGGTAAAATACGAATAAAAATAGTACTGCTTATTCAGTGAATAAACTACTAAGGCGGGTCAATAAGTCCGTGACTTTTTGAATTTCTAACCTCCTTACTGAAAAAGCAACACTACTCCTGTCAACAGGCATCTGTCAGTTGACTCCTATCAAAATTTGAACTTGCTGCGTCAGTTAGTTTGTGTTTTACAGCTATCTTTATCAGACTATCCAGTAACTTAAGGAAACAATGGAAAAAAGTGAATTTCGTGTGCTTATTAAGCATTATTTTTTGCGAAAAAAAACCATTACCGAGACCAAAGCTAAGCTTGATAAATACTATGGGGACTCTGCACCATCGATTTCAATGGTAAAAAAGTGGTTTACTGAATTTCGTTGTGGCCGTACAAGCACTGAAGATGCCGAACGTCCTGGACGCCCAGTTGAGGTCTCTACACCCGAAACAATCGAAAAAATTCACGATATGGTGTTGGCCGACCGAAGATTGAAACTGCAAGAGATTGTGGAAGCCATAGGCATCTCGCATGGCTCAGTGGTTTCAATTTTGAATGATCACTTGGGCATGAGAAAGCTTTCCGCAAGATGGGTGCCGCGTTTGCTCACTGTCGACTACAAACGCAATCGTGTAACAACTTCACAGGAAGGTTTGGCGTTGTTTAATCACAATATGGAGGAGTTTTTGCGCCGTTTTGTAACCGTGGACGAAACATGGATCCATCACAACACACCAGAGACCAAACAACAGTCAAAACAGTGGGTTTCTAAGGGTGAATCGGCGCCAAAGAAGGCCAAGGTGGGTTTGTCAGCCAATAAAGTTATGGCGACTGTTTTTTGGGATGCACGTGGGATAATCCACATTGACTATCTTCAAAAGGGAAGAACAATTAATGGGGAATATTATGCCAACTTATTGGACCGCTTCAATGAGGATTTGACAAAAAACCGACCTCATTTGGCCAAGAAAAAAGTTCTTTTTCACCAAGACAATGCAAGGGTGCACATGTGCAGTTGCCATGGCAAGAATCCATGAATTGGGCTATGAATTGCTCCCACATCCACCCTATTCTCTAGATTTGGCTCCGAGTGACTACTTCTTGTTCCCAAACCTGAAAAAATGGCTCGGTGGAAAAAGATTTGACTCCAATGATGAAATCATCTCGCAAACAAAGGCCTATTTTGAGGACCTCGACAAATCATATTTTTTGGAAGGGATAAAAAAATTGGAGAAGCGTTGGACAAAGTGTATAGAGCTCAAGGGGGACTAC
Organism: Phengaris arion; assembly: GCA_963565745.1. Lineage (NCBI taxonomy): Eukaryota > Metazoa > Arthropoda > Insecta > Lepidoptera > Lycaenidae > Phengaris > Phengaris arion. The sequence goes on along the minus strand of OY751446.1, from coordinate 525,953 downwards.
GTTGAAAAATAAAATGATTTATTTATCAAAAAATCTGTGTTTTATTCCAAAAGTCACGGACTTATTGACCCGCCCTCGTATCATCTGGAAGTTATATTATATCGACGAAAGTAAGTCAAAATTTTTTACAAAATTGTTTTGTAAAAAATTGTTTTTAGCGCCAATGTATCTTCTTTATAAAAATTTTGCCGTTCATCACCCACACAAACTGGAAGCCTTTATCTTTAGCAAACTGGCGTACTTGTGCGTGCTGCTTATTAGATGGTGACAAGTGCTCACACACATAAATTGGCGCTGGCTATACCAAGATGAGAAGAGTTGAGTCTTTCCTTTGAGTTACTCTTATTAAATGTTCTCACTGCTGTTATGAAGTTATCTCTGACGAGAGGGCTGGATGCTTTAACCACTATAGACCGGGGTCGCTTTGTATCCTTGTTGACCTTTGCAACCCGATGACAGTTTATTAGCTGATGTTCGTGCAGAGTATATCCAACAAAATTGGCCAATGACGGTATTCAAGTTTTCAGATTTGTGCTCGGGGACATACTGTATTTCTATATTTCATTCTCGGTATACGGTCTTCGAACTGCCTTAATCGGGTATTTATATCCGTTATGCTAATTTTAAATAGTTGTTTTCAGAGATGAGATCTTAGATTTTTCTGTTTTTGGAATCGAGTTCCTTACTGAGCTGTTCGTACTTTGCGGACATAAAATTAAAACTTTCAGTTAACTCCTCAATTTTGGTAATAAAGTCCCTTCTAATATCACTAAGGAGTTTCGATAATGAGTCTTCGAGTTTTCTATTAGAATATTCTTTTAAATCTTGAATGCCAGACGACGACGACGGAGACTCAAGAAATGATCCTTTGGCGTTTGCGTCGGTGTAAGAAAAATATCCTTTTTATCAGAGTGTTTACACTGCTCGCACTTCCAAGAAGCTTTGTTGGTCTTAGATTCCTTAGCAAAATTTTCTAAGCTCACGCCTAAGCATTGGTAGTGATACGTAGCTTTACACTTGGAACAAGCTTTTAAATCGGAGGACTTTATCTGCTTAGAGCACTTACTACACGCAGACATAATCATTATCTCAGAAGTTGGGATTTTTTTTTAACCAGGCAACACTATTTAAGTGTCAGTGTCGTTTATTCGGATGTCACTCGATTCCGACAGCAAAAATAATGACAGTTGTGGGTAGTTTTTGACGTTTGTGTAAACAACAATAATTTATAAGTATTTTATGGGTAGAAAATTATCATTTAAATTATCAGTTTTCAGCTTTTATAGCCGGAGAAAGCAATGGAAAACAATATCACAAGCTCACGTCTCCTTATGCTTCACTTTGATGATACACAAAACCAACAATTTCACTATTTTTAACGAAAAATAATATATGGAGCGTAATGCTCACTTTATCGGTGTTGCCACCCATGATATTAGGTGTGTGTCAGCGCCCGGACAGTTTTTGTTTATTCTCATTGCACATACCAATACGTATAGTACATGTGAGTTTGTGAAGATGTGAATTATTGATTTAACAAAATTTTAATAAAAATAGACATACGCTGGATTACCTCAAATAACCTTTTTATCGCAAATTGTCAGGTTTCCGAGGGATAGGTACGTTGATTTTCTTTGTGCGTGGCGCAAGTCGCCGTAAATTTCCAGGTTTTTTTACGTTAACTATGTAAGAACTATTTTTATTTCACCAAATAGCAGGGCAGTCATTGTGTAGCTACACATCGCTCATGATGGTTTCTTCACCTTAAATACTAACAACACGAGCGCACGTCTTTTATTATATCATATTATGTTCTGCCATCTATCCTGGATTTATCTTAGCTCGGTTATTTTGTTAAAAAATACAGACTTTGCTCCTATACACATTTATAAACTTTTTGTATTAAAGCTTATTGTATTTGACTTTCAAAATCTTGGTAAATTAAACTACTTTTACCGATTTATCGGTCAGTCCTCCATGACTCAAGACCGCGGTCGCTGCTGAAAAATATACATAAATTTCCCTAAAGTAACTTTAAGATACACATTTATGCTGAAAAAATCTCAGGAAAGTTGAAAACTTCTGTTGCATGTAATTTATTCGCGGAGTGACGCTCGCGTGCTCACATCAGCATAAAACATAATGTAAACAGGAACGGCATAATGTGGCCCTTTTCTCTGTATTATTTTTATGAATTTATTACTCCCCTGAGAGGGCTTTTATAGTCCTTTTCATGTTCTAGTTAAAATAGACAAAGTAATAGCTGGGTCAGGACTCAGGGTTAACCCGATAGCAACTGCTTGTTAAATCTAGCTGGGTAATATTTTTGCATGTATAATTTAATGGAAACAATTTAGCTTAGGGCCTGTTTCATAATCTACTGAAAATCGTCGCATACGAGTAGCTTATCCAGAAGTTTTGTTGCTGCTTACTTTATATCGAGCGACAGAACAAAACATGCAGTTAGCCATCTGACACAAAGGCATTGAGGGCATAGAAGTATTTATAAACCGTTTAATATTGAGTGCCGCTAGTAAAAGCCGAAATGTAGTATGTACTATGTAGGTATTATTAAATATTCTTATATAAAAATGAATTGAAATTCCAATGTCTCGCTATTTAAACTCGAGAATGGCTGGACCGATTTGGCTAATTTTGGTCTTGAATTAATTGTGGAAGTTCAGGGAAGGTTTGAACGGTGTGAAATGTTGTAAAAGGTATTTTAAAGGTATAATAGGCGTAGGTTGTAGGTGTAGGTTTAAACAGAACAACTGTGTCGGGACAGCTATTCTTACAAATAATACAGTATCGATGCAGTCTGAATATTATGTTAAAACAGCAAAATGGTGTTATCATAAACGTCAAACCAACGTCAACGCGCTTTTTTTCAAAATCCATTTATAATTAATTGAAAGTCAAATGAAAGTCTTAGTTAAATACGAGAATTGGGGTTCTGATTGTTCGTAGTCTGCTTCTGGCACCGCCTTTAGCACCTCCGGTGATGCAGTCATCCATGGGTAGCTACTAGCTTACCAGAAGTTGTGCTTTGAATAACAATTTACCTTATAATATCGGCTCCGGCCCAAATCCATAAATGTGTCAGCACTATTACAAGACGATGAGCGGACAATCACCGCCACGGTGACACATGTCCCTCCCCCCCCCCTCCGCCCTCACACGTCGGAGGCTGAGGTTTGATTGATTAAAATCGACAGCAGCGATCCGACCCGAGCACAATTCATTCATGCCAACGACGAGCAGAATTTGAGAATTTCGATCTCTTTGGTCGCATTCGGGTTAATCACATGATATGAGTAATTTTATTTAAGAAATATACTATCGGGCTTTTTATTGATATCTTGGTTTAAAAATTTGTACCCGAGTAGCTGAGCTTTGCTCGGAGCTTTAGTAGATTTAAACAATAAAAAGAATCACAAAAATATCTCACCGGGGTTTGAACCGATCACATTCCGATTTTCCGAACGACGCAAAAATTACACATACGTATACCAAACTGCCGAATGTACCGACATAATATTAGAGTCGAAATTATATAACTCAATGATATACTGTTGCATGACGAAAGAAAAAACATTTATATAACTTAAAAATGCGCTGTTAAAAGTCCGTTGTCCCAGGGATAAGACCTAGCTAGATCGATCTTTTCTTCCCTAAAACTCCCTGCATACTAAATTTCATGAAAATGCTTGAAGCCGTTTTCGAGATTACGATTATGTATATACAAGATTTGCTCGTTTAAAATTTACAGGGAGCACAACAACGTTTTCCATGCGTCTGTCATTTCCATTAAAAAGGCTTCTAAGTAATTAAAAAATGTCGGTCAAGTCAACACGTTGTAATAAAACTGCGCGCCCCGGGGCCCGGGGCTCGGGGCCCGGTGCCCGGGGCCCGAGGGGCGCTGCGAGTTGCGACGGTAAACTCAACGAATATTAATTAACAGACGATATTTTTCATGAAAACAATGCAGGTAACTCGATCACCGCAATGTAAGCATAGCATCTTTTTTTATGAAATCAACCAGGAAACGAGCATGTCGACTGATGGTAAGTGATTACCACCGCCCATGGAACAAGAACACCACAGGAGTTCTTGTGTTCTTGGTACGCACTTGCGTTCCTGGTCCTTAAAATCTCCAACCACTCTTGACCGGTGACCTCACTCACTCGGTGAAACACAACGCAAGCGTTATTTAACGCTGGTTTTCTGTGTGTCCCACGTTTAAAAAAACTACCTAAAAAGAATTCCGTATTTGGCACGATTATAACAAAAATAATAAATCGTTTATTTTTAAGATATTTTAGAAAAATTAAGTATTTTTTCTGTCCCCCAAACTAGGCGCAACCTGTCGTATAGTGGAAGTTAGGGGATAAAAAGTATAACGACTTAAACAGTAGTTCTCATTACAATTAAATCTAACTAATAAAAAATAATTTACGCAATAATGTTTTAAAGTGGAGTCATTTTAATTGGTAACATTTGACAATTCATCAAAATTCAACAACGTAACCTTGTAACGGCGGGCATAAAGTAATATAGTTTTTCGTTTTGTTAGAACTGCACAATTGCTTAACTTTTTTCAATTACGATTACATATTTATTGTAATAATTATCGATACGAGTAATTTCACGATTTGCTTTCACTAATAAACCATTCTAAACATAATAAACAATTTCTGACCTAAAGAACTGAACGTCTTTACAATGTTGCGACAGTTAACCCTTTTTCTTTTTAAACACTAGGGATATTACTGTAAAAATCGAAAGCTGATGAGTAAAATCGGATATATATTAATATACTCGTATATACAATAAATATCACCATAAATTAATAACCACGTGATGTGATTATAATAAAACATAATTATATTTATTATTCTTTTAACTTACTATAAAAATACAAAAAGTAAAAATCTTAAATTATGTACTTGTCTTATTTTGTTCCTCAAAATTACGAAAAAAAAATGGGACAGGGTTTCGCCTGATGATTTTTAAATTTCACATATGTTTCAAGTCCGTATCGATTCATTCACTTTAATCGATGTTTTACAGGTTACCACCACAGGTACCTATTAAAATGACTCCACTGTAAGCTAAAGTATATATATATATATATATATATATATATATATATATATATATATATATATATATATATATATATATATATATATATATATATATATATATTTATACGAACAGATCTGTCACTCAATCGAAGCAAATATACAAAGAGATGACTTTTGCCTACTGATTCGGTACTTTCCTACTCCACTTTATATATATATATATATATATATATATATATATATATATATATATATATATTAATAACTAGTTATTAATTTATACAATTATATTATTATTACTAGCTTTGCTGCTGCATACTTCCTTAGATAACTACATACTTCTGTCAATAATAATCTTCTTCTTATATATAATTACCTAACCAAGAGCATGTCAGGTCCTGTCTAAGGAGGGTTCCGTAACTATAAACGCTTAATAGGTTTTTTCAAATTATTCCAAAAGTTACTGTCCGATTTCGTTAAAAATAATTTTCGTAAAGAGTATTTAGCATAATCTATCAGCAAAAAAAATTGCAATTTTCTAAGTCTCATAGTTTAGAAGTGCCAGGGTGCCAGAAGTGCCAGCAACTATGGAGGCCGATTAGGTACTCGAAAACGGTTGACTTTGTATAAGAGTCATGTATGAATCCTTGCCTTTATTTTAAAAGACCTATTCAACGATACTCCACACGATGGGGTAAAATAGAAAAATATTTTTCATCCCCAATTCACATGTATGGAGATCCCCCCCTAAAATGTAAAATTATTATTATTTTACGATGGCAAAACCGAGATCTATGCACAGTCTTTAACTATACCAAATTTCATCTATTTATATTCATAATTACAGACGCTAGAGGCGTGGACAGACAGACAGACGGACGGACAGAGCGAAACTATAGGGGTTCCTCGAGTATTACGGAACCCTAAAGATGGATTGCATTTCCAATGTCTCGCTAAAACTCGAGAACGGCTGGACCGATTTGGGTAATCAAAATTATCCCCGAATATATGAATCTGAATATAATACTGCCAAGTAAGTATTGAAATAATTGTGGACGTTCAGGGAAGGATTAAACGGAGAGAAATTTCAGATCATGGTTAAGGCTTAGTTAAATGAAATATGAGATTTTGTCGATACAATACAAGTTATTAAAATGCTTTCTTCTCAATTTAGATATATTAAAGTATGATTTACCAAAATTTTAAGGAAAGCATTTGGTTGTATTATTATGAAAATGCCTCAGTGACTGGGTGTAATGCTAGCTAAGATATCATCATCATCATCATAGTCTCCATCACGGACATGCTACCCACTACACGATCCAGGAGATGGTAGGATCATAGAATAAATAGACGGAAAGATAAGCTCTGTACATTCTGTTGTCAAACAACGCACAGTACCTGGGAGACCGAGATTTGCTCGTAGTTTTTGTAGAACGATAAAATATTTAAAAATAAATACAAAATTATAATTTAAACATAAATAAAAAGAATCACAATAATATCCGTCTGACCGGTGTTGGAATCCGAGACACAAATTTGCCAACAAACAAAAGAAATCCAATTCTAACCAAGACGCCATCTGGATAGAGAATACACACACAGATATATACATAGACCTATAACATAAGAAACAGTTGGTGCTTAGTATTTGGTAGATGCAATGAACGAGCTCTGTAACCGCCTGATTCTCCTCACGTACGAGAAAACATCATTGACATATACATTCGTGTGACGTGAAATTGAATATGATCGCAGGACGTGACTACATTCCTCTGTACTACAATTTCGGATTCCTAAAAAAACATTTATGATTTCTAGAATATAAACAAATTAACTTGTATAAAATACTATTATTTTAGGGCAATTATTATTTATTGTCACCTATTTACTAGTTTCACTAGTTTTCAACCCATAAATCTCGTAAAATATAAATTTCCAAAAAAGCGGCATTAATGGCATTTATTAAAAATAAAAAAGGGCATTAGTTATTTAAAAACTATACATAAAATTAAAAGCACAAATTTAGAGAAAAAGCAATAGAGAAGAGAGAAAAAAATTGACAAGGCTTTCCATAAAAGTCCAAAATCTCGTAAATTATTAATTTTGGAATATGGGTGTCATTGAATGATAGGAACTACAATACCATATATGATCAACTTCAGCTTACTCTGTATCTCGAATCGGATTCTCAAAAGCGGCTGAAAATATTTCCATGAGATTTAGCATACAGGAAGTTTGGAAGTAAGATAGTAAATATTGTATTAATGTTATTGATACTAGTAACAACTGATATTAGTTCTTAAAACTACTACAAGACACCCTTATGGTGTCGCTCTGTGTAATTAATATATTTTAAATGAATGGTTGTAGTTAAAGATAGCATATATATTTTACTTTTGGTATTAAATACAATACAATTGTCATGGGTTGGCTGCCCAATCCCCATATATATAATCCCCAATCCCCATACATACAATCACTAATCCCCATACATACAATCCCCTATCCCCATACATACAATCCCCTATCTCCATACATACAATCCCCAATCCCCATACATACAATCTCCAATCCCCATACATATAATCCCCAATCCCCATACATACAATCCCCTATCCCCATACATACAATTCCCAATCCCCATACATACAATCCCCAATCCCCATACATACAATCCCCAATCCCCATACATACAATCCCTAATTCCACATACATACAATCCCCAATCCCCATACATACAATCGGGGATGTACCCCATCATGCAGGATATTGTCGAATAGGTTTTTTAAAATAAAGACGAGGTTTCATAGATTATTTATAAAAAAAGTACTCATTTAACAGGAAACAACTTCCAAAGTGGTTATATATTTGCTCCCCCGCTTCCTCGCATTTCCAAACTATAAGAGGTTGGAGGTGTACCTCCTAGGCTTATGTTAAAAACACTTGCAGAAAATTATTTTCAGCGAAATTGAATAATACCTTTTAAGGAATTTTTAACCCTTCTATAACCTCTCAGTATTAACAACGATGAAATAACATTTAATTAAAGAAATCAACAAATATTGCCACCAGCTCCCTTGATATTACACATTTTTAATAACAAATATTTTAATGAGGATCAGTCACTTGTAGCAAATCTCAATTGTACGTAGTACATCGTGTATGTACATATACTAACTTACTGAGCATTTTAATGAGGATCAGTCACTTGTAGCAAATCTCAATTGTACGTAGTACATCGTGTATGTACATATATTAACTTACTGAGCATTTTAATGAGGATCAGTCACTTGTAGCAAATCTCAATTGTACGTAGTACATCGTGTATGTACATATATTAACTTACTGAGCATTTTAATGAGGATCAGTCACTTGTAGCAAATCTCAATTGTACGTAGTACATCGTGTATGTACTTATATTAACTTACTGAGCATTTTATTTTTTAGATTATTAAAATCCGCCAAGAAACGGTGGATTTATTAAAGTTTGTCTGAACGGCTAGTTTGAAACGCGCGCTTCCGCTGAATTGGTTACGATGACGTCATCTGTCGCGATCCGTGCGACAACGGCTTGATTGTACTCATATTTCATAGGTATTGCTATGAATACTTATTCATTCATTCAAGATTCGCTTGAGCCTCGCAGGCATTGTTTTTGTTTACGTTAATTAGTTAATTATTTGAGTTGTGTTTAGAGGGGAGGTCACAGCGACTCGCTTCATTCTCGGGCGCGTTTTTGGAACAAATGCCCTAAAATTACTGTATCTTCGTCATTTGTGGTCCGATTTAAATAATTTATTTATAGTATTTACTAGTTTTTTGTCACCATAAGTGTGCATACCTCGCAAAAAACATGACTAATCCTCGTTGAGAATATCTTTTCATCTCATTATTATATTATTGCGGTATTATTTAAATCCATGAACTTATTCGACATTCGGACACGGGGTATCGAATGATTTCCTGGGATAGACTGTTATAATGTAAATATGAATATAATAGGTGTTCCATTTTGTGACTTGTGAATGATGTTAAAATGGCAACTCGGTTTGCGGTGAAATTAGCGGTGAGATTATACTGTCACAATTTGTGACGATAGACGTGACCGGAGACTACATTGTAATATTACAAATGCGTCGTCAATAATTATTAACTAAATCAAATCACTAAACACCATTTTGTTGCTATTATAGCCTGGACAATTTCGACTAATACTTTCATGTTACTCACGTACTGAGATTTACCAACAGCAATAATTAGGTATTGTACACACATTGTTACATGTAGGCACATGTAAAAATACCCGATTTTTAAACATTCAGAAATAATTAGGTATTATAACTTTTTAAAAGTAAAAAGAATTAAGATTTTATTCGTAGTTTTGTAATAAGATGCATTTCAAAATTACTAAAAGTTAGTACCGTACATTACGAGTGGTGTTATGGCGATGAAATGAAACCTATTTGCTGTTAAAATCTCTTCGATGATGACAATACGACGCACACTAGAAACAGAGCCATCATTTGAACAAATTGTTGAAAAATGAAAAATGTGTCTATAACCAGCTCCCGATTTCATAGCAATAATTAACTAAATTTGATCTGAAATCTGTTGGAAACATTGACGAATATCCGCAATAGAGGCCAGCAGCGGGCTGTGTGGCTCGGTGCTGTGAAGCTATTAATCAAGGCCTATGAATATGGAACAATGTGGACTTCGGCGTCCGCCCTAATGAATCGGTCTGCCGATCTAACCCTGACTCATTCTACGTGCTATTTTTGACTATAAGTAATATGCTTTACTTCTAGGTAATCATTATTTTGTCAAAGGCTTATGTGTCATAGCTTTCGCTGTTCTTTTTTCGAAGCTTTTCGCGGCTTCGCATAGCCCTTCGACCACTCAATCTATCTACGGGCCTATCCCCAAGTCTATAAACTATCTCCCTGTAAACTTTTATTTCTCTCAGTCAAGCGGTTTTCAAGATTTCATGATAATCTTTCGCTTTAATGTATTAAGATTATGTTATATCTGAGATTGCCCGCGAACTTCGAATATTATAAGTCATCATAGACCGGTGAGTGTGTATGACCAGGAGTTTGAATGTAAACGGAACAAAAGAATTCTGTCAGGACCGCATCAAAAGAAAGTAAAGCCTCTGGGTTCGGCTCCGGGAAACCGGCTTGCGTATCATATTAAGTGTAGGTACGTTTGTACTATCTAGGTACATATATTATAAATTAATATTCTGCGATAAAATATCGTTGCAAAGTGGTTTGGTATTACGCAAATGTCGTGGGTAACGCAAATGAAAAAAATTGCCCGCCTGGCGCAAGCCTTTAATTTCGAACGTCCAATCGTAATGAAAACCAATCAGTGTAACACGACGGCAACCCTTCATTACTGAAAAAAAACAATTATAAACTAAATTGATTAAAATAACAATTTCAATTATAAAAATCAAACGCCGCCTGTAATCTGAATGTTGAAATAGGAGTTGGACACATTGGGTCTTTACACGCGCGTTTTGCTAATCCGTAAAGGAACAGTAAAAATTGTATTGAATTGTACAGGATTTACAATACACATTTTGCACTGTAAGGCCGGTGCCTCAAATTTTGCAGTGAGTGGCGCGGCGGCGGGCAGTTGCACGCGCAGGAGGGCGCCATAGTCACCGCATACTTGTCATAAATGCACTCCTGTAAAGCGGTGACTATGGCGTGTGTCTCGCTGCTGTCACTTATAACTTTTAATTTCGTGATATAAGTGATGTTATTTATGATAGATTTACACGCTATTTTGGAGTGCAAGTGAATCCTTTTGCTATCCGGTACCGCGGTGGTCCCCGAGCCTCTCGGGTCTTGGACCTCTGCTTGCAACAGCTTGCCTACCTCGTACACTGGGCGTCTTAAGAATTTATAAAATGACTAGTTGTTGCCCGCGACTTCGTAAGCGCGAAGGTTAATCATGCGGAAACCGTACATTTTTCCTTTCCCGTGGTCTACTCTGTCTCTGCCAAATTTCATCAAAATAGGTCCTGTAGTATCGGAGCCTATTCAATGCAAACAATCAAACATATAAACAAATTTTTCCTCTTTATAATATTAGTAACAGCTTCCGTGGTCTAGTAGTTAGAGCTTGGCTCTCGACTCGGAGGTCGATTCCCGCATTGGAACAACAAAAATGTTGGTTCCAAGTTTGGTTAGGACAATGCAGGCTTATCCAGGTGATTCTTGTCTGACAAGAAAGATTATGCGTCGGATGGGCATGTAAAAAGTCGGACCTGCGCCTGATCTCTCGCCAGTCGTGTCTGTTATCCGTCCCACTGAGTTATGGGTGTAAAGGAAGAGAGAGTGCTCTTGCGTACTGCGCACACACTTGGGCACTATAAAGTGACTCCTGCGCGAAACCGGACACCGTCACCGAAATCGGTGTGGAGGAGTTATTATTAGTGTAGATTAAGGACCCCAAGGACAACAAAGACGTTCCAATACAACTACGTATGAACCGTAAACATTATCTAAATGTCTCTGGTCGTTGTTCTCTGTACAGTGTACTCTGTACTGTGCGTTTAGAGTTATTTTACCTCTGATAGGACCTTTATGCCGACGGCATAAGAATCAATCTCATACAAAAATTAGAGGTAAAATAATTCTGAACGGACTCTAGTCGCCTGATTTAATTTTCCGCGTAATAAAACTCAATTTTAGATTAATTTATTTTATGAATCCTATTCTTTCGTTACCTTATTTGAATAATGGGCTTAGACCTTCGATATAGAAGAATTCACCTCGTGCTGTCGCAAAAATTCACTCTTTATGGATTAATTTTCTATCTTATAAAGTTGTTTCTCGTTACTCAATTTTTTTCTTATCTAAGCTATTTACTTTTATGTAAGTTATTTACTAAAATTCATTTTCTATAAAGATCAACATACACATTTCACATCCCTCTCTCACGAACTGACTATTCCAAAAATTCTTTTCTCCAACGTGCACTTCAACACACTCGACATGTTTTGTAATAGCCTACTCTCATATAAATGTAAAGTGCGCGATTTACTTTGTAAATGTTGAAATAATATTATGTCAGCGGTATTTTTTTTTTATATCGGGCAATTGGCCCACCACACTTACCCACCACTGCAACTCCTGTGTAGCCAGGATCGACAGTGGTAAACAACCGCAAAAACCCTTTGATATGATCTCAGGGGTGCCCGGGGGACATGCTAAATCTGTCTTGGAACCCGCAACGAAATTAATCAGAAGATTGTAGGAGGAGTAGGAAGTATTCCAGTTTCCCTCCCCAAGCAAAGCGGGAGACAGCAAAAATTGTGATGACAAAAAGTCAGAATTAAAGGGGAAGCACCACGGGAATAACATGTTTTTTTTTATGACTACAAGACAGAATGTAATTAAATGTTTTAATTTATAATATGACAATTGATTACAATGCATTTATAATGACAAAAAAGTGTTGCATTGTTTCCAATAGTACTTATGACAAAAACGTTTGAAAGCTCGGAAGTTCTTCGCGCAGCCCACGAGATCTTCATAGTACACAACCCAGAAACACAATGGACGCTGTTCAACATTTCGATTCTTTCGTCATACCAGAGATCACACTCCCAGAGTATGTGATGAGCAGTTTGTTCATAAGGGCAACCTTCGGTCGAACACTCGCATAGCGGAGACGAGACTAATGTAAATCCAAATAGTTTCGCTTTAAAGTTTCCGTGTCCTGTCAAAAATTGTGCGACGTAGTGGTCTATTTCTATCCATTGCTTCGAGAGTCGATCGCGTACCGAAGGGAAGAAATTATATAGGTGACGCCCTTTGATAGTGTTGTCCCACCGTTCCTGCCACTCAGAAATTAGGTTCTGTATAGAAATATCTAATGGCTCGAATAATCTAGTTATCTTATTACTCTCTTTCGCGCTTAAAAACTCAGGGTTAGTCATTTTTTTTATTTTTATAATATAGCGCTGCACGACGCTGTATCTCTAAATCTACTGGTAGGACTCCGGCTAAGACTGGGAGTGCTTCAGTACTTACGGTACGGTATGCCTTACATAAAAATATTAAGGCGAGACGTTGGCTTTGCAAAAGTTTACGACGGGCCGCTCCTATTGTAGCCCTATCTGCCCAAGCCGGTGCGCCAAAGCAAATGCTGCCGAGGTACGTCGCATTATAAATTATTTTTAATGTTTTAAATGAAAGGCCCCATATCGACGTTGATATTTTTGTGAAACAATAGAAATTCCTTTTAGCTTTCTCACCGGTCTGTATTATATGTTCCAGGAATGTAAATTTATTTTCCAAAATAAGTCCTAGGTAACAAAGTGACTGTTTACGTTTCACATTGATGTTGTTCAGTTTATGTCAGCGGTATTTTTATTTCTCTATTCTCTTTGTATCCTAATGGTATAGTGTGTAACAGTGACCTGTGTAACGCTAATCTCTATTGACTTAACGCTACGTATTCATCTTAATTTCATTTGCTTTGTATTTAGTCATGGTACTTTGGGCTTGATTGCTCTCTATCTAAACATATTCTATGTAATGGCTGTTTGTTATCTTAATAAAAAAATAAAAAAATATATCTACTATCATATTTGCTGCCAGGTCATAGTCTCGACAAGGGAGTTTAGTTTAATATCTCAAATCCTTATTTATGTAGTATTTTTTGTTGAAAAGTCAAACATGTTTAAATAAAATTCTGTTGTAACTTCTGTATGTGTCGGTCACGACCAGCAAAACGTACGTTCTAAGAATATAAACTTTTACATGAAGTGCGTGCTACAAAGTATCGGAGACTGAAGTTGGATGGAAGTCAAACAAGATGACGCGAACATAATGCTGTAACTTGTAGCTAACACTCGCCCGTCTCCGTGTTATGTTAGCTTCTAGCTTTTTTAGCTTCAATAAATTGGGTTTGCACGATATCTTTATAATTAGTAGCCCATGACAAACAAATAATATAACTTTCGATTGGTAAAAGAATTGTCAAACTCGACCTAGCACATTTTGTAAACTTTATTATTTATAATATCATTTTGCACCTATTAATATTAAGCTTACAGCTGTAAAATTGATTTAACTTTTAATTATTATTTTTTCAATAAACATATAACATAAAATTGAAAAGTAACCTCACGTACGTAATATACATGTACACTGAGAAAAGGTAAAATAATACAAAAAAACAATCCTCAGTAATTTAATTAAAGGGTTGTAGAAACTCAAGCTTTTGGAATAACTGATTAGGATTTTATTCAAATAGACAAAAAGGTTATTCAATTTCTTTGTTTCTTTCTTTCTTTCTTTCTTCTTTCTTTTGCTCGTATGCCCTCTTCTAATTTCAAACCATCGAACTAGGCTAACTTAGGCTATTTTTGTTTATGGTAAGTCGATTTGTCAAGTCAAGAGTCAATTGATTGAACGGATCTTTATTGTGTTGCTGTTTTCTGCGAGGCCGTGGTATCGTGTCGAGCAATTGTGCAGAAGCATAGCTCTGCCACGATAAAATAAATTAACGTATAGGCGTTAATTTATAAACAATATCTTAGCGCATTGTGTTTGCGTCGTAAAGCCCTTTACAAAACACAGTTTGTAAAAGATAAGGCAGTTACTGTGAGTTTCTCATTATCGGAGACCATAAACCGGGACTCCCGGATCCCCGAAGACCTCCTCCCCACTCCCCTCTCTTCGCTCCCCGCGCCTTATGGCACGTTCAAACTGCGACAGAACTTAGGAAAGAAATATCTGACATTTATTTAGTACTGTTTACAGTTGTATGATAACAGATAGAACACTCGTTATATTTATAACTAGATGACTCGTGTCCACTTCGTTGGGCGTTAAACATTTTTTGATGATGAGGATAAAAAGTCCTAAGTTACGCCTTCTAACATCAGCAGCTATCTGCCAGTGAAAGTCCCGTGCAAATCGATCCAGCCGTTCCAGAGATTAGCCGGAACAAGATGAGAAAAAATGGGTGGATTCTTGTTACTCTTTCACGCTAAAACAACTGAACGGATTTTGATGAAATGTGGTATTGTAGTAGTTTAGGCTCTGGATTAAAACATGGCTACATTATATTCCGAAAAAGTACAGTATTCCCGTTTGATACTGTATATACGAGGGCGGAACAGTGGGCAATAGCTAGTGGATGTGTATTGTACATACTAGGGACAGGGCATTGGGGCACTTGAGTTTTACATTTGACAATGAATTTTTGTCTAAAAGTTTTGTGTAAAAGTTTTGTGTAAAAGTTCGGAAAAATTACGACAAACGAGTAAAAAAGATGGACGAGATACTATAATATCAAAAATGATCACAGTATTAATTATTGTAATTAAACAACATTTATCTTGTAATCAAACACAATTCTTGAAGTCGCGGCGAATTCGCCCTCTCTGGTCGAGTTATACTACTAGTTTCGTCTCTACTCCTACTCCTCCCGCTCCTGCTATCCACTCCCAGGGGACTACTAATAAATTCGCCTCGATTATTAAACTTTTCTCAATCATCAAGTCGCCGACACCGGCATTTTTCTTGCAATTTTTTCTCTTAATTTCACTGATCTCTACGCCTCTACGGGGGAGGAGGGCGCTCCAAGCATTATGTAGAGTGTAAATTGATTTCGTCTTGAGTAATATTCTCTCATTTTTCTTTGATAAGATCTTGTGAAATAAGTGGGTATTTTTTGTATTCTGTCTGTACTTTGTTTTTACCCAGAATTATAGAAAGAAATATAAGGTAATAAATTATTTTTATTACGAATTACGAGAGGTGGGGTAAAATGAAAAAAAAAGGAGAACATAAAGTTTATTATTTAATTACAGATATCCCGCGCCTCTGTTACTGTATCTGTAAGATAATAATCTATCTACTTGTACCGTGTACCGAGGAACCGGGGTTTTTCTGGGGATTAAGATAGCCTATGTATTAATTCAGGCCACAAACTGTCGTATATGTATATGCCGTGTCAGTAAGATATATCAATGCGTCTATCAACGTCTGAACTTCATCATTCCGTATATCTCCGGAACTTTATAATTTCCTACTACTATTATAAATATGAAAGTTTATGAGGATGGAGGCATGGATGGACGTCTGTTTCTCTTTCACGCAAAAAACTACTGAACGGATGTTGATGAAATTTGGTATGGTAATAGTTTAAGCTTTGGGTTAGGTACATTTAGGGTAATTTTTATCCCGATACGTGGGACTCAAAACTCGTGGGACACCGTATTGACGCGGGTGGAGCCGCGGGCAAAAGCTAGTCCTGTATATACTGAACCAATATCACGAATACTAGACACGATAATGTTCATCACGCCCAGACGTGGGCGCGCACCGAATACAAACAGCCATCGTTCTGCCTAATCGCCGTTAGTAATGATATTATATTTCATACGAACCCAGTTATTGCCACCCGCGCCAGATCATTGGCATCGTGCCCGCTCCACACTTCCTCCGGGAATTGCGCGACGCAAGATCCGCGAAAATTAAGTGAAAAATTTCGCGAAAATTGTCCGAATGGCTCTATACTCCCTTAAGAGGGCGCACAACGCTAGAAAAATTTCTGATTTCACCCGCGCCCTTCACACCGCCCCGCACTCATTCTACGCATCGAAAACGTTTCCGCGGGCCGCCTCGTCGTGCTTTGTACGAACTACGAACATTGTATACGCAAAAGGTCAGATAAAACCTGACGTAAGTGCGAGTCGGATTATGCGTCTATACTTTTATTAGTGAAAAATAAAATGAACACTATAATAAATTAAGATATTATTAAACTGATAATTTTATTTTACGAGTAAAAAATTACTAACCTCAAATAATTAATTAAAACAGTACATACCGTTTGCTTATCTTATTTATATAGTAAAATTCTAGACTTATGACTATATATCTGTCTTATGTTTGTTTGCAATATACGAGGAAATTTCAAGATTTAGATAAAATTTGGGAAGGCAAATGTCAAAATGGCGAATATATTTTTGTGCAAAAAAATAATATAATGGGTATTATTTCCAAGGTTATGAGGCTAATTACGAACTTTTGAAAATCAAAGATTCTCAGATTTAATTCTCCGTATAAATTTTATTTATTTATATTTAGTACACAAGCAGGTTACAATCATTGCATGATAAGTTTAACTTAAGCTTAATGGCTAAACTAGACAGCAACCCAAAAAAGTATACCTAACTTAATTAGTTTTCAGTTGTTGATACAAATAAAAATAAAGTAATAAAAAGATACCTACTTACATTAATAGTAAAAGGGCAAGGGATAGTGGGCATCTAGTAAAAAAAGAGATGATATAATAAATAAAATAAAATTAACTTGTAATCTAAATCGGGAGACAAGTACCTAGATTTTTTAATTATCGAACACGGGAGGTGGTGAATACTTGGCTTTCATTATTTCCGTGATTGTTTTCTTGTACTTCCGAATTTGAAATTGCTAACTCGTTATAGGTACGACACATTCTCACCAATGGATTGTAATAGGACGTATTGTTTTTGAATACACTAATATAAAACATTTTTGGATTACGCGTTCTGTACAAAGTGTTCATTGATACTTGAGATAGAAGATTTGGAACATCAATAGAGGAGTGCAAAACTTTATGCAGGTAAAGCAGATCGTATCTCTCACGACGAGCACTTAATGATACCACACTAAATTTAGACAGTTGGGTGGCGTAGTCCTTTACCGTACGACCGAGATTATATTTTCGTGTGAGTTATCGCTAACACAGTTTTTGAAAATATTCAATATTATCGATATGAATATTGTAAAAAGGGGACCAAATGGGACAGCAATACTCCAGTACACTCCTAACTAAACTGAAAAATAATGCTAGTACACCATGAGGTTTCCTAAAGTCCTTTGTGGAACGTATGACAAAACCTAATCGTTTGTTACTTTTTTTTAGAATGTGCTCATACTCGTAGTGCGGACGATAAGATAGTTGTTCATGAAATATAACTCCGAGGTCTTTAACGATCTGCTTTCTAGACAGATGTTTTCCCTGCACATAATAAGAACTGCTGTGCATGTTCTTCTTTCGTGTGAAAGATATCACACAAGACTTGTCAACGTTGAGCCTCATGTTAGACGCGCACCAGTCCGAGATGACATTTAGATCATTTTGCAAGGCAGTGAACTGATTCTCATTAGCTACTCTCAGAAGATTTTTAGATCGTCGGCGTACAAAAGCGCGGGACAAGACAGACTATCAATTAAGTGATTGAAATTTTGCAGCCTTATAGCACCACCCTCTATTTAACTCTTTTTACGGACACTTTTTAACCGACTTCCAAAAAAGGAAGTGGTTATACTTACGGCTGTATATATATATATATATATTGTATGTTCAATCAAAAGGGTGATCTGATGATAGGATCCATGAGGAATGAGGGAACTCCTCAAAATTTATATGGACACATATGGTGATTTTGTCTTTTTCTGTTAGTTTCTGTAGTCTAAGCATATGCTACTAAAAAGTAAGATTTTGCACCAAGGTATACCCTGGATTCAAATGTACTGGACAGAACTGCCGACTCCTTATAGACTCATGTTTGGGAATTTCGGCGTTGTATAACGATCTGCAAGCATATGCCACTATGTTAATTACAGTAATCATCATCACATTATGATGATTTCTCATAGTATTTTACAACGACACGGATATCTTTGAACATTACTTTGCCGTTTGTGAACCTATTTGCTTAATTCTTTTGTTGTTGTAAAGCTTTGGTGACTAAGGGACAATTCAAAATTTGGGATCCATAATAAATCGAGGGAACTCTTCGAAATTTTGACATGTTTGGGGATTTTGGCCTTGTTTAAAGAACTGCAACCATATACCATCATACTACTTACATGTATAATAATGTTATATCTATATGTAAAAAAACAAACAATTTGTGGCTTAGTACCAGTGTAAAAATCAAATCTAAGGTCGACAATTTACCGTTAGACGCCCTCTTAACAGTCAGCTCACACTAAAACGCCTCGCGAAACGGCGTTGCATTTCAAAATAGCGATCCAAAATTGAACTTAACTCACTACACACGAAGGTACACGTTTTATTGCAAGAGCGGCGCCGCGCTACAAAGCCCAGTGCAGCTCAAAATTCAAACTCTTGCAATTAAATGTGCATCTTCTTGTGTACTGAATAGAGATCAATTTTGAATCGCTATCTTAAAAAGGCAGCACCGCGTCGCCTCGCATCGCATCTCGGTGTGAACTGACGCTTACGGTTTCTTTTTTGGCAATTACTCTCAGCTCTGTAACTTCATGTTTATTCGGATTTTTTTCAAACACTTTTATTGACATTTTTGTTCATAAATTGAACTTGCCGTAGCTATTGCTATTTAATTGCGACTATTTCGATGCAACATAATTCTACCCGTGGTAAATGACAAGACGTTGTTTAAATATTGTTTCAGCTGTATTCCTTCATCATAATCAGCCTATCGCCGTTCACTGCTGAACATTTTACAGTATATTATCCTACTAATATTATAAATGTGAAAGTTTGTGAGGATGGATCAAAGGATGTTTGTTACTCTTTCATTCCCGAGAGATCCTGTATTTACTAAATAAAAATACCTTAATCGACTCTATCATCAATCGCTCAGCTGTCTACACTTTACAGTAACAACCTCAAAGAAATGGTATCGAGAAAAGCACTTTATATAATACGATATTTAAATACTAACTCGATGTAAATCTGCCCATTTATATTTTAGCTGTAGGCAGTAGGTAGTATAATTTGCATATTTTGGGATTTCCATTTTTTTACATAACACGAATATTATATGTCCTTTAAATTCGTGTTTATACTTCCACCTCTTGGATTGTGGCATTTTCAGAAAAGGTTTATAGTTGTTCAAAATCAACTACGGAAATTTTGGGCATGTGATCTACTGCTTATGTAAAGACCATTAGGTACAAACCAATTAAAAATTTCGAAAAAAAAGTAAATAAAATTTCATTGCGCTTTCTAAGGCGCTGAGGTCATTTACCTCACAGAATCAGGAGATCTAAAGAAGAAGCAAATACTTCCTAAATAACATCAATACATACAGCTGTGTGAGGTCAATGCCCTTAACAGCGACTTAATTTTATTAAGTAAGTTTTTTTATTATTTTTTTCTACCTAAACGTCAGAAAAGTCAGTCTTGACATCAGCAGTAGATCGGATGCCCAAAACATCCGTAATTGATTTTAAACAACCATAAACTAAACAGAATTTCGTTCCAATAAAAAGTATCCAAAAGTCCAGACGACGTTTATCACGCAGCACTCCATATGATGAGTACGTAAGTGATGTGAGCGCTCCCCGGGGGCCAGTACTATGGATTATCCCCTTATCCCCCTGGAGACATACAATAAGGACTGTCGGTACGACAATACGTAAACAAAGAGAACAATAGAATACAATGCTCTCAAATGAAATGTTATTTCCCGTGTAATAATAAGACAAAAATTAATGAATTTTGTCGACTTGAATCTTTTTGTTTGCGTTTCGATTAACATGTATCTGAACGGAATAGATATACATGCGGTAGATATTCTACTATAGAGTCAAGACCAGACATGACCAACCCGTGGCCCGCGGCCCTTTGCCATCGCGCTCCCTGAGCTAATCTAAACCTCGAACCATCTAATCGGGATTGTTTACAAACACGATCTATCGAAAAATCCCGATACTCGTGGACAAGCGGTAACCGACCCTGTGTCTATAACGGTAGGCCCGATATTCGCCTAGCGGCCATGCGCTTATGATAATATTTGGTAATGTTTGAGAAACATTGATTGTTGGGGTTTTATGGACGAATTGTGGATTTTATAAATGTGTGGCCCTTTAAATAATGACACGCAATCTTGAAAAGGTTGGTCATGCCTGCCAGACTCTAGACCAGGAGTTTCCAATCAGTGGGGCGCAACATAGACATACGTATTTTTTTATCTCAAATATTAATCGACGCCTCGTCAGTCGCTATTATACCTACGAGTTTCGACAACTTCCGGTATTTATTTACTTCAATTGTCCTACGACCGTAAGATAATTGGAAAATTAGGATCTTTGCTACAATCCTAGGATTATTGAAAAGAGCCGGATTATTTGATTGTGAGATAAAATTTGCCATATTCCTAACAATGATCAGGATCTTCGCAAAACACCCAACTGTACTAGGAATATGAGTACTGAATACTGATTGGCTGTTGCAAAGAGTTCGTATGGAGCATCGTTATTCAGACTCAAAAATCAGCAAGGTATAGATAGTTCTATATAGACTTCAGATATACAGCCTATTAGCGCGCACGACATATACGCGATAGACATTTTACGCTATTATATCCTAGTACACTCGGATTTTTTGCGAATCAAATTATCCGGCTCTTTGCGATAATCCTAGGATTATTCCTAATTTTCTTACGACATAATATAGAAATAAATATTGATAGTAAAAAGTGCGTTCATTTGCAATAAAAATTTCACAGTGGGAGTATGAAAGTATAATTTAATATCGGAGGAAGAAGAACACAGTCCAGTAGCTACTGCTAATGGGCGCACTCGCTGTCCCTGCACGTTCAGACTAAAGCTCCAAGCTCTAACTCTTAAGTAATGTTGCGTGTAGTCTGGGACTTGACAAATGCTCTTACTCCTTCTTAGGGTCCCGTAGTAGCAGCTAGGAACCCGTATAGTTTCGCTTTGTCCGCCCGTCTGCCTGTCCGTCCGTCCTCCCTTGTTTAATTCGATAGTCTTGAATGTAAATTGATGAAATTATAATATATACTTATATATTATAAATATATTTCAACAATTATATAGTTATAATATATAATTGATGAAATATATTTATAAAAGACTTTGTTTCTGGCGTCATAAAATAATTATAATTTTCTTTTTTAGGGCTTAGGGTGCCACCATACATGTAAAGTGGGGATGATTTTTTTTATTCAATCCCATCGTGTGGGGTTTATGTGTGGGGCTATTTAAATAAAGGCGAGGTTTAGTATACATATTTTTACAGAGTGGTTTTAAAAAAGTAAAAGATCGACCTCCATAGTGGTTTACAAGTTGGTCTATCCCCTTGGTGTTTCTTAACTATAGGAGGTAGAAACTTGTTACTTTGCACGATGGTAATAAATACTCTTTAGGAAAATTATATTGAACGAAATAGGACAATTACTTTTTAAATCATTTGAATCCTTAGACGTGACATTGTCCTGACATGCTCTTGGTTAGGTTATTACATAATTCAGTAAAATATATTAAATAACTACATTATTTTATTATAATGCCTATGTTACCCGGGCTACTATTACGAATCTATTAACACCTCGTTTATTGGAAGGGGACCAGTAGTTTAGGCGCTACGATGTAACAAACATACATACATAGATTTCCAAAATCATTACCATTAAATCATAAATCATTACCATACAAAAGGGAAGTCGGGTAAAACTACTCCTTTTTGTCGCTGTAAATAGTGTAGGATGTAGTCTTCAAAGCATATTATTGTATAAGGCCACTTCTGTAATTTGTACATTTTGAGGGAGACCGGAAAACGCACGAGATTTTCTCCCCACCCAATTGTTCGGTATTTAAGTTGATGAAATTCCCCGCCCGCCCAAAGCTGATATACATTACCAACCGAATCTCATTTTAAAATACATTTGCGAGAATGTCAGCTTCTGATTTTAACTGAAGGTTTTGTGGATATCAGCTAAAATTGTAAGGAAATTTTAATACCTGTCGACATGTCTTGTCTCGGTGTCGCAAATATTCCTGTCTTTGATTTGCGAGAAATCTGCATTATTGATGCATATCATGTGCATCGTCACATCGTCACATCGTGCACAGACCTGTCCTTGAGAATTCAGAAGCCACAATCATTTTTATTCCAGTCCAGTAAGTAGTCTTGGCGTCTATTCAATGCAAACAAACAATCAAATCTTTCCTCTTTATAATATCTTATATAATATGGTGAAGATGAAATCAATAGCCTCGATCGTGCTTAAAGGTGAAAGGATTTCTATCATACCGGCTTTTTACTCGCAACTTTCAGTAGGAGATAAAAGAGATGGGAAACGCGACCATTGCCACAATACGTCCGGGACACCCGCGACCTTCGCGTCACCTCTAGGCAACTCGCGTGTACCGCCGCGTTTGTTCGACAGCGCGAGTAATGAGCACCCCCAAATAAATTTCATCACGGGATCTCGATTTACTTCACATTTCTATGTAAATTGGAGCTCCAGCCCGTATTGGAGTATTTCACCGGGACAATATCGCAGCGCCTCGCAGTGTAAACACCGGGATAAATTACTCAACATTAATGCAATATAATATAGTACAAATGAAAAATTTGTTTTCCAGTCCCTGAGTCTCATGTTTAATCAAATACAAAAATAAAAATATAAATTGATTATTTCGCCTACTTACACATCGTTCATTCCAACTTAAACATCGAAAATCAATACGTGAAGATTGTTTATTAAATTCTTCGTCTTGAGTTGCTTCTTATTAATATTTCAAGGCGCTGTAAGCGGAGAGTCACAAATTGATATCTGAACTGAAAAAAACAAAAACATATTTAATGTCAATCTAATTGCAATTTGCAGCTGTCTCGCATTTCATTTGCAGTCGGAAAACGGTATTTTGATAATATTACTTCCGATAAAAATTTTAAAATAAACAACAATGAATCTGTTTTTGTAAATTTCAGACGTACACAGCGGGAGTTTAGTAATCGCGCAGTCGTGGGATCGAATTCTGCTTAAGGAATATAACTTTCTCTGGAGTGTATGACGTACGATGTGGTCTGTGGACATCCACAGCCCAGGTGATATACGAGATCATGTCGATCATATTATTTAATACTCATATTTATACTCTCGTATAATTACCGACTTGTCGTTCACAAAATCGTTCGTAATCTTCAAGTAATTGAAACGGGACATCCCCTCGATCAGCTGCGCCCGACCTCAAGTTAATCTCATTATCCGTCTTCCCGGGATTCGCGGTATCCGGATACTTCGGATGTGTCATTAATTGCCCGGCACAGGGAAGATGGATGTCGGCCGGGAACCCGGGTCACTGGAGTTGTGTTATAAACTGATTTGTCAATTAATTTATCGGAAAATTAAAAAGCTTTTAAATTATCGGATAACATTTTAATTTTAATTAAGTGTCTTCTATCAAGTAAGTATATTATTTTTACAATAAGTGAATAATTTATTGTAATTGAGTAAAAAAATGATTTTCTACGAGACGTAATTTGTAATATTATAGTAACTTTGTATTTATCTCTTGTATTTATTGTTAGAGCCTTAATACATTCAATCCTTCAAAACGTCTAATATCCATCTGCAAAAATACACTCGAAGTTAATTCAGAAAGTTCTAGATCAAATATAACAGCTAGTTACTAGATTGAAGTAAATTAAGCTGTGAATATTCATGGAGCACAAGAAATGTGCATCATAATATTGGCGGTGTAATGGCATAATCTGATATTTGTCATAAGGCTTACATCAGAATGCGCGTGGGCGCGAATCCACATTCATGGGCGTGTGAGCGACATGAGAAGCGGCTCTTCTTGCGGCTCGCCGAACGCGACAACATAAAATACGCTACAATAAAAACTAGCTTTGCACGGGTGCAATGTTTTATACATATAAACCTCCCTCTTCAACTCTTCTGTCTATTGCTGAGAACTGCATGAAAATCCGTTGAGTGGTTTTAAAAATCTAAGCGAATAGGAACGAAAGCGACTTCATTTTATACTGTGTATAGAAATTTTATATAATCTTTCATTATACGATACGAATTTCTTTCCCGCTATTGTAAATTTATTGCGGTTTATTCCTGGAGGCATTAACGGTGGATGCGCCGTTTTCCCGAGAACCGCACATGCCCCATGTGAAGTCAGCCTAACGTGTTGTGCCGCCAACTCCAACAAGTTGAAAACTGTTCGTAGTTCGCGGATCACTTCGCCGTTTGTCTGTTGAATAAGCAATTGGGGGATGTGATTCCGTATAGACAACGATTAGTATTGATTTTCAAGCGAATACTCCTCATATTTTGCCATTGCATCAATATTATATAAGTATATTGAATATTATGAACTTAATTACTTTTTTTACAATACAGCGATACGATACAATACATATGATATATTAAAATAGTTATTTTTTAACTAAAGTATTTTCTTTTCAGGTGTAGCAGTGGTGTGTTGATGAGAGGTGGTGTGTTGGTGAGAGCGGCATACCAGTAAGTTATTGCAATTTTTAAGTAATTCTTTCAGTCCCAAATCTTGAAATGTTGTTGGAATATTCTGTACCTATCGTGGGTCTTGTAATTTCCGGCCAGTCTGCTGGATAAATTGTTAAATTATCTCGTCTGGTCTGTGTTTTAAAATCTTAGTGTAAAATATAGGTTTCAACAGCGAACGCGATCAACAATTGACAAGACTTGACTTGACTTGTCGAGCGTTTTGAGGTGCCGGTTGGCGGCGCGCGGCCGTCGAAGCGTGTGCGGCGACATTCTAAATGGAGGCAAAGCTTGTCAAATCGCGGTAGCTTGTCGCCATCTGCACCGAACCTTATACGCGGAGTGGACTATCGCAGGTCGAACTGTAAAAATGAATACTGTTTTGCATAAAATTACATATTTTATAGCGAAATGTGCAGCGAAATTAGCAATTATAATTAGTTTATGAAATTTATCGCCCAACCCGCCACCCGGGCGGCGGGCACACCGCTGTGTTATACATTTTGGAAACTTATTCCGTTAGTAGGTATTTTAATTAATATTTAATTTTAAATGTCACCGATAGATTAATTAAGTTTCCATACTGAAAAATTTAATATAACTAGATACAATTACGATCAATAATATCTGAGATCGTTGAAATACCTATCTACATGTAAAATATTTATCTAAGTGTGGAGCTACATTTGTTTCATTTACATTTTAACATAACATACATAATTAATATTGCATATAAACAACCATATATTTTATCTAATCCGCAAAACATACTATTTGCATACATTTATTACTTTGTGTTTTCCTCCTTGTATTTACCGAAAGCAGGAAAACATCGGATAAGCCACCAATCTCTGAACCAATCTCTTTGTGAATTGCGCACCTAAGCCTCTGTTCTGTACTTGTGTTGTGTATATTTCGTATACATACTCTATTCTGAAGGTAATTCTCGCAATTAAAAATGTTCAATTAGTCCGAGTGTTCCCGGTCCAGTCTCAGTAGATTTTGTCTCACTCGCACTCGCACGTTTTGCGAATGCGACCGCTTTACATAAGACTGAAGCCAGACTACGAATTGAACATTTATACAAACGAGAATTGGCCTCAGGTCTAATTCATTCTATACTTTAATTTTAGCCACATAAATTCCGTGCATTTCAGTGCCAAAATTTTTCAAATAGCACCTAAGGTTTAAAAAACAAAACGGGGGTTCAATTGTTGTTTGTGTCATTGTTTTTTCGTGTTGTTTCGTTTCCCCCGACATTTAAATTAGTAGCATTATAGGATGTTATTTTTAAATGTTTGCGTTAAGACTCAATTAGATCTGAACGGAACATACTGCACAATACCGAAGAATATATTATATAACTAACGTAAAGGAACGTCGTTCCACCGATTGACACGCATGACAGCTCGCTGCTGTGTGCGTGGCTCGCGGCTGTGTGCGGGGCTCGTGGCTGGGCGAATGCGGAGGCGGGCGGGGCGGCGGGGCGTGGGTTTTTTCCAGCCGGGACTTTCGTTCATGGGGCCGGCCGCTAATCGTTTTATGCTTTGACATAATAGACAATATAATTTCATCATATTTATGACAGATTTGTCTGACGCGACGTATAAAATGATTTCGGTGTCAACTGACATTCGTCGGTGCTCGAGCTGTCATTAGTAGAGTGTCGCCCCGGTGACAATATTGCTGTCTCTACTGGTCCTGTATTATTGTCCTAGATGTTGCCCGAATGCCCGCGAGATCTTAGCGGTTTCGTCGTGGAAGACAGTGCAATACACACGTTATAAATATATCCAGTACCTGGTTAACCGAGATTTGCACTAATATATTATATTAATTTTTTTTTAAAGAATCACCAAAATATTTTACCGGGGTTCGAACCCACAACATTCCGAATTTCCGAACAACGCAAAAATTACACATACGCATATCAAACTGCCAATCGGACTGACTTGGTATATTGGTGCACCACGAAAGAAAAAACATGTATAGCTTAAAAATGCGCATTTTCCCAGCCCTACAAGACCTTTATAGATTACGATTACATATATAATATACAAGATTGTCACGTTCAAAGTATAAGATTATTCATAGAAACCTTCGAATTTGTATCTATTAGTGTCATGTCTACGTCATAATAACCATCTGCGTGCCACAATTCAACGCAATTCGTATTTCACCAAACAAACTCGAGACATTGATCGCGACGTTAACGGCATTTTAGACACAATTTAAAGCGAAGCTAAGCTAAGTTCTAAACAAAGGCTGGTTGTCACATTAAGATTTACAGCTACAGGAAGCTGTCTAACCGCCCTAAGTGTTATTACATTATTCGATCGTAAGGGCGATTAGGGAGCAAGGCTTGCCGGGACCGTCCGGTCGCCCTAATTAGGGACCCCTACTCCAGGAATTCTATTACACTGCCCTAAATAAGGGAAAGGGTCCCTGAATACCGTGTAGTATAATAGACCTTTTATACAGCGCGATGGGCGCGTGACCTTCAAATCCGGCGCGTTGTACGGCAGTAGGTACTAGAGAGTCCACATGTAGTTAGAGTTGTCAGGAAATGTTAATACTATCATTAGTACCGTGTGATATTGTAGCCTATTGTTGATTAATTGTGATAAGACTAATGTTTAATATCATTTCAACCCTAAACTGCTATAGCTAAAAGTAATAAAACCTTTTTTTATTATTTCTTTTAATGTCTATTATTAACTCAATGCTTGTATATATAATATTTCATAAAAGACTGTATGTGTTTTGAATAAATAAATAAAATAAACTCAGATCCAAATCAATATAAACGTAAAGAACAGAGGGTCAGTTCTGCTAAATAAAACCTGCAATAATACAATTACAATCAAGTTCGATACGCTAAAACTGTCAAACCGGTATACTCGTAAACGTTAAAGCAGCGTCTAACGCCTCCTGATTGATCCAAACGACACAAAATCAGTTTACAATCAAAGTAATGTGAAAGTCTACTTTAAATACGAGAATTGAGGTTCAGAACACAGACTTACCAATTTAAATGTCGGTTATTTGCCGCACAGTAAAAAAATACAATCAATGTGGTCTAATTTACTATTACTGTTTCGTTTACGACCAATTATATCCGAACGGAGTTCAACGTCGGAACTATTTAAGAATGTTATCGTCGAAACTATCATCGCATTATTCGCTATTTATCGCCAGTTAACACCTCGCCTCGCGCGGCTGCACAGACCGATTAATTTGTTGCTGCGCTTCAATTGCGCTTGAACGGTACTAACGGCTATTTTAGTCGTCAATAACATATTTGTTTGAAAACGTCACGACACGCGTCACGGCACGATTTTGTATATAACGCCATTTAACGGAAGCTACTTATACTTCTTACATAATAAGTTAAATTTCTAAAGTACTACTTAATACACAGATGGCGCTAGGTGAACAAATTTTAATTTTTCTCTTCTTTTTGTTTAAAGTGCTTTAGGCACGATGAGTGTATTTTTTAATTTTAAATGATGAAGTTCCACTTCTGCCACGTGTAGTGCCAACTGTTAGACAGACTTTGATGCTTATTTTTAATTTGATAAAATTCTTCAAATAAATTCTCGCTTACTGCTTGAAAATACTAAATGATATTACCTACATAAATTTTTAATTTTGCTTTTTTATTATACCTATACCTGTATTATACCTACACAAGCAGCATTTTGTATGTCGATTGTCTTGACAAGACAAGGGTGAAGAGTGAGTGGGAAATCTTAATATAATATTATTTTACTAGTTTAAAAAAAAGCCAGCAATATAAATCCCAGAATATAAAGCAAACGGTATAAAAGGGATTTGTGTTTCGTCGAAACCATCTAGGTATGGTGCTCAATGCTCATACAACAAAAAGTCAATTTACAAAATGAATTATTTTGCGATGACAATACAATACCTCTGTTAATTTGTGGATCGCACAATAGCTGATCCATCAGCCATTGGCCACTCACTACAAAGCCGTGACGTCACGGGAGGGGAAACCCGCTGCGGGCGGCAGCTTCATATACCGGGATATTATAATATTGTAATATGTGAATTGTAGAGACTCATCAGGGCAATGTCATTGTATTTAGTGAACAATAAACTTTTGGAGAATGTTTTATGTTGGTCTTGCAATTTAACAGAAATTACCTAATAATTACTTAGGAAATTCTTAGTTTTCTTGCTAAATCGTTTGTTCTGTAGCCATTTTACACAATCGAACACACAGAGGAACCAAACCTCTCTTATTTGGAGAAGAAGATAATGTAAGAAACACGTTATTAACATAGTATCGTGTAAATATTGTCAGTTGTCACCAAAATGAGGGTATATTAGTAAACGGCCCAAGAGGGTTGCGTTTAACCCTTTTTCACACTCCTTACACCAACCTACTTAGTGATATTAGTACTGTAATAATCTTCAACCCTCAGTGGTCGATAACACTTCGCGCATCATCTGTAGGTTGTAGGTGTAGGTAGTATGTGTAGGTTGTACTACTACATCTAGGAAGTACTTAAGTGTATTGTGTAGAAACTGTAGATATATGTAAGTAGTTATTTGTTAATTCCAGTTCATAGTTAAAGCAGATCCACGTGTGTCGGGACAGCTGGTACGTGTCTAGTATAGATCAGCTAGTATACATTATATTGAAAGTAAAACCCAAATCAGAGTATTCAACACTTTAATGATAATTTATTAATAAGACTTGTCACTTCGATACTCGTGACAGTAATGAGCCCGCCATAAATAACAATAATATGGCCGACATGTAATTTTATATTACAGGAATAAAAGCTTAGTAACAAAAATCTCAATCAACCTATTTAAAATCTTATAATTCTTATAATAAATTTACAATAATTTTAAAATAAAGAATTGAATTTATAATAGATTTTTTAAAAAGACAATGGTATATCAAAATTATTAATAAAACTTGACATTTCATTTGACAGTTTGACAGATAAATATGACGTGATTATACTGATGATGAAGTGATGTAACTTAGAGCATTTGATAATATAACAAACTTAAAATAATAAACTGTATAAGATATATAAATAAACAATAATCATTTACAAATATCTAACAATATTAATAAGTATATTGTATAGATTGTAACATCATGTAGATTGTTTCATGCGAGTGGGTTCTGGTACCTCATAGACATAGATAAAAATAATAGTCTGAACAATTATTCTAATAGTTGAATTTCCTTTAGAAAGGAAGAAAACGATCTATCTTTTTCCTACATATCTATGTATTTGTCGGTTTGAAAAGGCCAAATTCTCTAACGCTCCTTACAGTTGAGAGGATTTCTCGAGCTGTCCTTGCCATTGTCAGTGACAGTGTTGATTTAAGGAGACAACATTAAGGCTGGGACTGTATTGTCAGGAATCGCGAAGGCCGGATAAAATTCAAAGCATTGAAAATAGAACTCTGGACTAAAACAATAGAGTTGAATATCTTATACATGCGTGTCGAGTCAGCTTCGACGTGACACTCGTGTGTTCGATTTTCAGCTATATAGTTCTAGCGCAGAGTTCTATTTTCAGTGCTTTGAATTTTCCTCGGCCTTACGGATTCCGGACAGTATAGTCCTAGGCTAAGAAGCGTTTAAAAATATGGCTCAAAAGAACACTCAGTTTGTATTCCATGTCTATTGTCCATATCGCTGGTCTTGTCCGACGCTCGCACATTTCCCGACCACGACTGCGTCCGGTATACTCTGTCCACAAACAGATTCGTCCGATTCATATACAGAATGTGCTACGAACTCGCTTCTAACCATGTTCATATTGTGGGTACTATTCGTGTATGTTTCAATTATTAAAAAACATTAAAGAAACATCAATATTTAGTGAAACATGAAATATATTAGTTATTGCACAGTTAGTTACTGTTAGCTTAAACACGCGATAATGCGTCCGAATAATGCCAGGGCTAAACAAATTTAATATATGTATTTTTTATTTATTTCCTTCTTTATTTGCAATATGTGTGTTATTAAAGAAATTAAAATAAATATTCTTTTCTATCTGGATTAAACCAATATTCTTTTATTTCTTGGTATGTAGCTATGTCGCTTATTCAAATAGATACCCTATATAATATAACATTGCTATTCTTATCGCCCTGTATAATCACAGACCGCACCTACTTCATGTGGCTAATTGACTATTGTTGATCTGTGGTTTACAGTCAAACCTTCATGTTTACTCACTTGCCTAATTGTCACACACAGCGCCACGAGAAGTGATGATTTTTGTAAACGAATAACTTCTGTCAAAACGAATAGCGCGAAAAACAATTCTAAACTTAATCAAATCATTTTGAATTTGCACAAAGCTTGGTTTAAAAGGAGTATTTTGTTAAAAATAATTTTCTTCACGTGTGCCGTCCTTTATTACTTTGCGGAATTTGTACCTCAACATCAATACTATCAATTCGCAATAATACAAATGTGTTTTTAAATACCAGGTTTCGATTCCTGTTTGGGTCATTAATTAAAAAAAACTAAATATGCGGTTTTATCTTAATAATAGTAGGCATTCACGCCATTAATATCTAGATAAATCGTACATAAAATGGTTTTCAAACTACCGATTACACAAAAAATAAAATTGTAAGCATGTCGTTAAAGGTAAATAACTATGAACGAATAGAATTTATATGTATTTTGTACCTTCTGTGTCGCCAAATGTTCTATGGCAGAGATTTCAAACTTGAATATACGCGTTAAAATACGCTTAATTGGTAGTGACAAACACTAGTCATCTTTTTTTGCTATTGAATTAAGCATGCCTTGCATGTCACGAATTTTTGGTGTGGGAGTGAAATGTAATGTGTCGCGGCACAAAAATTTTGACAGTTTTGTAGGAATATGACGTATCCATAGTAAGCAATGACTGTGTGTATGAAAAATAATAATATAAAATTCTCTAGGAGATGTCTTGCTTTATTATAAGAGCGTCCATTACCATAATATAATATGTTATAAACTTAGTTTCATTTACGCCCATCTTCTGTCATCATCACACCATGACAAAATTTGGCTTGTTTTATGAAAGGTGTTCCCTCTGTACGTGAGTATTTTTACACTGTGCTGCTATCTCAATAATATTTACATGTGTGCGTGCGAGAATTCATTTATGACCAATTCTGAGTACATTACACCTTGTACACATGCTGTAAGTTGCTTGTGTGCGTGCAAAGAAAACAATTTTTTTTCCGTTTTACGTGTCCATCCATGTGGGGTTTAGAGAGCAAATGGTTTAGGAAAATAGTCTTACTATACGCGAGAATTAAATACAATTTTTTTAAAAACTATAAATCGACAACGTAAATTATATAACCTATATTACCCGGTCTATTATTGCGAATGTATTGACTCCTCAATTATTAAAATCGGACTAGTAGTTACATACATACATACAGAGACTGCCAAAATCAATACCCTTCCTTTTGGCTTCACCGTAGTCGGGTAAAAAGGAAGTAAAAATATGTTAATTAAGGATAAAGATTTTAGTTAGAAGATAGACAGGTTCGCAAGATTTATTCTAGGAAAGATAACATTCGTTTATTTACTATTTTATTGCACGAATCTTATCACTAGCTTCCACGGCTTCGCTGCGGTTTAAATAATATTATTTTCATTGTGGATTTTGGATAAACAATTGTGCCTTGTTTGTTACTTTACTACCTGACAAATAAATTACGGTGCAGTCCTTTCAATGTTTGAAATATTTTATTTATTTACACACTGTTATTACAACAATACAACAGGTCAGTCCGGCAGCTTCGGACAGACGTATACAGATTACAGATAATGAATTTCAAAACATAAAAATGTTAGAACACCATTATCACTTCAGCATTTAAAAAAAAACTATAACCCGACTACGTAAATTAATAGCCAATTTTATATATAACTCGGACTATTATTAAAAAATCTCTTGACACAAT
Source organism: Phengaris arion (assembly GCA_963565745.1). Lineage (NCBI taxonomy): Eukaryota > Metazoa > Arthropoda > Insecta > Lepidoptera > Lycaenidae > Phengaris > Phengaris arion. The sequence goes on along the minus strand of OY751446.1, from coordinate 492,581 downwards.
CGTAATTTAAGCGCTACGGTGGAACAAACATACAAACATACATAGAGTGCCAAAATCATTGCTCTTCCTTTTGGCTTCGCCGTAGTCGGGTAAACAAGGATATATCGATAGTATAATTGCTACACTGTCGATCGCTGTAATATCACTTTAGATAATGAAAGCATCGTTCGCGATATCTCCCCTGCGACGAGCGACGCGTTCCCTCGACAATGTTTGGCTTCCATCGTCAGAATAACGTCGGAAGTTGTTTAAAAAATGTTTATTTTATCTAAATTCTAAACCATCGTGCTAGATCAAGCGTGATAAAATACAACGACTAAGCGTTAGGTCGGGACTATATGATTCGGAATATTAAGAGCAATGTAAATAAAACTCTGCGCTAATACAATTGAGCAGAAAATCGAACATTCAAGTCAATCGAGTCAAATTAATGTCAATGTCATATTATGTCACAGTTTGACACTCGACACTTCGATCTTCAACTCTATTGTGTCAAGTAACGAGCTGTCATTTGACTAGACACTTGTGTATTCGATTTTCAGCTCTATTGTTTCAGCGCAAAGTTCTATTTTCAATGCTCTTAGTTTTCTACGGTCTTCCAGATTCCGGATCATAATATAGCCAGCCAGTTCACAGCGTACGAATAAATTAGCATAATTGAATGGTCTTTTTTCCATTATTGTTTTCGTTTTCCCAAATGAGACAGAAAGTTGGTTTAATGCTCTAAGGATAAAACTACATACTAATTAATAATTTTTTTACACCACGGATAACAATCCATGTTGCTGTACTTGTCTGATGCGTTGAAAAAGCCACTTGATAGATAAAGACAGCAACATGGAGTTGCGAATCTGTGGTGTAAATATTTCTTTAATATCCCCCCGATAATCTAAAACATCATGAAATCTACAAAAACAAGATTACACGTAAGTATACAAATAAATATCCACACGTACAAATGTCTCTATTTTTAATGTTAAATTAATGCATATGAAAGTATAATAGTAAAGTATAATATAAGAAAATAATAAGATATTTACTTACAATAAAAAACATTTTTAAAATTTTTGTCTATCCGTCTGTCTGTTTGTACCGGCAAATCTCCGAAACGGCTGGACTGTTTTCACAAGACTTTCACTAGCAGATAGCTAATATTATAAGGAGTAACTTAGGCTACTTTATCATAGGGTTATATTGTCGCAAGCGACGTTAAAACCCTCGGCATTGGCAAGTCCTCCACCTGTTTTGACAATTTAGTTAATTTAAATGAACTGAACGCTCATTTCTGTGTTCCACCAATTATTGTTGACCAGGTTACAAAAGTTTATACGATCTCCCATCTTTGTTCTCTTCCTCTTCCCTCCTGTAGTCCGTTTCTGTTTAAGCCTATCACTGAGGAGGAAGTTAGGAAACATATCATGGCTATCACTTCTACTGCTGTGGGCCATGATAACCTGAGCCCCGCATGATATCGCTTACCCTTCCAGAACTCTTGCCAATTATCACTCACATTTTTAACTTTTCATTGACAATGAGTTCTTTCCCTTCGGCGTGGAAACGTGCCAATGTCATTCCACTTCCTAAAACCTCTAATCCCTCCGCATTATCACATTTTAGACCAATCTCCATATTACCCTACCTATCCAAAGTCCTTGAACACATTGTTCACAAACAGCTGTCCGAATTCCTATCCTCTAATAAATTACTTTCTCCCTTCCAATCCGGCTTTCGCACTGGTCACAGTACTGTTACAGCACTGCTTAAAGTCACTGACGATCTCCGTCTAGCAATGGAAAATAAATGTATATCTGTTCTAATGCTACTCGACTTTAGCAGTGCTTTTAATACTGTTGATTTTGACATATTCCTTTCCGTCCTTCGTTCTCTTAACATATCTTCCTCAGTGATAGACTGGTTCGATACTTATTTTCGGGGACGTTCGCAACGAGTCCGCTCTAACGAGGCTACCTCGGATTGGTGTGACATTGAAGCGGGTGTTCCCCAGGGTGGCGTTCTCTCTCCCCTCCTTTTTTCTATTTTTATTAACACTGTTTCCACATTAATCTTATCAAATTTCCATTTCTACGCAGACGTCCTACAACTCTATCGTCATTCACATATATATGAGATTAATTCCGCAGTAACAGATGTTAACTCTGATCTACAGCGCATAGCAGTCTGTGCTAAATCTTTTGGTCTGTTACTCAATCCGAGTAACAATCAACAAATCGAAGGCCATGATCATAGGCAGTAAATACATGACTCAACGTTTATGTAATGTACCTAGGGTCATGTATGATAGTAATGTCATTGAATACACAGACTCTGCCAAAAATCTAGGGTTGATTTTAGACAGTAATCTTTCCTGGAATCTTCAGGTTAGTGAAGTAAGCAGAAAGGTCTACTACTCGTTGCACATGTTAAAGAGCCTTCAAAACTTTTTTTCCGTGAACACCAAAATTTTCCTTGTCCACACACTCATTTTTCCTATCCTCGGCTACGCAGATTCCTGCTACTTGGACACCAACGAAGAGCCGTTAACAAAACTGGAACGTTTACAGAATCTCTGTATCTGTTTTGTGTTTGGACTGAGAAAATTTGATCACATATCAGCCTTTCGATTGAAGCTCAAGTGGCTCCCTATCCGACTTCGACGTAACTCCCACATCCTCTGTTTACTTTATAACATTTTGTATAATCCCCTCTCTCCTTCTTATCTTCTCGATCGATTTAACTTTTCTCGACCCATCGATATCCCTTGTAGAACTTAGAACAAATCTTTCCCTCCCATCCCATCGCTCTAACTTCTACTCCTTCACCGTTCATGCAGTCAGATTGTGGAACTCGCTTCCCCACACCGTTCGTGACAGTCCCAACATTATTGTATTTAAAAGACGTCTGAAAGAGCACTACCTAGGAATTCAAGTACCTTTGTGTCGTCTGTCTACTATTAAATTATATATATATATATATATATATATATATATATATATATATATATACCCAAAATCTATTATAAGTCAAATTATTCAATACCTGACAAACTTTTCATGTTAATTTTGTGCTGTTTGTAAACAGTAACTTGTTGTAAACAGTAACTTATTTTAAATATTAAGTTTAAGTTATTCTTGTGAATTGACTCCAGGCACAACAAAAGATGTCGCCGATATCCGATTCAATGAGAATGATGCAGCAAAGTGCCCGCGTCAGCGGATATCATTTTATGCCGGTTTCAAGTTCAGTTTCAAGCCGGGACCTGAGTGCTAGATGTGAGAGATTTTTCGTGTGAGAGAATTTGTATGTGATTTGTACAGCGCCACCTAGTTGTAAACGCGACAACGAGATCAAATCACATACAAACTCCTAGTAAACGCCAAACGCGCTCACGATCGAATGCGAGAAGAAAAACTCACACTTAGCACTCAGGTGTGTGTGTACCAAATACCAATGAGTTTTTTTTTTTAAGTGGGACCGCACTAGATGTGTCCCTGATAGTTATACCGCAATGGAGTGCCGCGTCGCGTAGTTCCGCTGCCGCGCAGTGCGTTATATCTCATACAACTTCATACAAAGAATATTTGGCCGTGTCGTGTCGCGTAGTTACGCCTGGTGCGGACCTTTAACTCTTAGTGGGGACATGTGTGAAGTGTACCAACCCGTATTAGACTAGCGGGGTCGAGAGTATCGGGCTACAGCACGGCTACAGCGTATTCCTCACATTGAGGATACGTAACTACCCACTTATTCTCTGTTCACATCCAATTTAATCTAAACGTAAACTTAAAATTTGACCAAATCAATGTATCATTGTATTTCTTTATTGCGCGGTAAATAAGTGACATTTGAATTGATAGCATTAGGTCCCAGTTAGATGAGGTGCGTGAAGGCAAAGCATCTATATTCATTCATAGGAAATTAAGCTTTATCGAGTAGGCGCAGCCTACAACCTATAATAGGCAATCTCCTAACCTCACTGGTAAGAATCTGTACGTTGCGTTCTAGTCTATAAAGCTCAATTTGCGGCAGCCGTGGAAACCGTACATTTTATCATCCCGCGGTAAAACGTAGCCCATATCCTTCCCCGTAGTCTACTCTATATCTGTGAGAAAATTTATTTCAATTGCCTATTCAATGCAAACAAACAAACTAACATCCTCTTTATAATATTAGTATAGACTACAGCCTTCGTAGTCCAGTGGTTTAGAGCTTGGCTCTCGATTCGGAGGTCTTGGGTTCGATTCCCATTTCCCGGGTTGGAACAACAAAAATGTTGTTTCCATGTTTAGTTAGGACAATGCAGGCTGATCACCTGATTGTCTGACAAGAGAGATGATCCATGCGTCGGATGGGCATGTAAAAAGTCGGACCTGCGCCTGACCTCTGAGTCGTGTCGGTTCCCCGTCCGACTCGGTTTCGAGAGTAAGGGAAGAGAGAGAGTGCTCGTGTGTACTGTACACACATTTGGACAGTATAAAATTACTCCTGCATAACTGGCCTGGTTTCAATGAGACCGGCCACCGTCACCGAAGTCGGTGTGGGGAGCTGTTAATATTATTATTAGTATAGACTATATAACTATAGTCTATAATAATAATAGCTATAGTCACTATAGTGATTAGCGTCCATGGTAACGTTTAGATAAAATGTAATAGAGTAGTGGTTGATGATGATAATGCGTCGTTAATGTTTTCAATTTTCAAACGGGAAAGCCAGGTGACATTTTAAGACCTTTCTAATCTTTGCTCCACATTCAACTAAAATTGCTGAACATTAGAGTCCAGCTATATATATTGTCTATTTACATAATTATGCAGTTACACTAAAGCGTTAATACCAGTAGCGCAGCTATAGGGCCGGGTCGGCTGACGGCTTGTACACAGTTAGGCTGGGACTACTCCGATATATGATCCGGAATCCGGCGGACCCGGGAAAATTCAGAGCACCGAAAATAGAACTCTGAGCTAATATAATAGAGTTGAAAATCGAAGTGTCAAGTGTCGAGCCTGTCATATAATATGACATTGACATTTGGCTCGACACTTGTGTGATCGATTTTCTGATCTATTATATTAGCGCAGAGTTCATTTAACTCAATGCTCTGAATTTTCGGCAGCCTTTCGGGTTGCAGACAATAATATAGTCCCAGCCTTAGAGGCTTTGGTCATAGTCCTTAGTTTCCGGCTTAGGGCGCGGTTCCGCGGCCGCCGCAAATTGAGCTTTATCGACTAGGCAACGTAATAAGTTCTTATTACATTATATATAAATTGGTAATTGTTAAGAATCTGTCTTAGCATCATCTAACCGCTGATGTGTGATTGTCATTAGGGTCAGCTCACACCGAAACTAGATTATACGGGACGCAGCGCTGCATTTTTAAAATAGTGATTCATAAAGTACACAAAAAGATACACGTTTCATTGCAAGCGCGGCACCGCGCTATGCAGAGAAGCTGCAGTTTGACATTTGATCTAGTGAATAAAGTTACATTTAGAAACGCTATCTTAAAAAAATGCAGCGCTGCGTCGCCTATCATTTCCTTTTGGTGTGAAATGACGCGTAGGTTGTACGTTGTTTTATTACCTTATCGATAAAGCTTAATTTGCTATCAATGAAAAAGATAATCGGTCTTCGCGCGCCTCGTCTAACTGGGCCTGTATGATGTTGAAGCTTCGTAGAAATTAAAATAAACCTTACGATAGTTATAGTTAGGATAGTTCATTTGCGTCCAGTGTTAAATATAAAAGAGAGCGATATATCGGCTTGTGATGTCATCAGTTACTCCTGCCATACATTTGTCATTACAAAATGTATGGCGGTAGCAACTTGTGACGTAACAAATCGTTTTGCGACAGTATTTTTTTATAAAAATGTAATATTCACATTTTTATAAATTAAATTTAATTGGTCAACAGGTGCCTTACTCCCGAAACTGATACGATTTCGATTTACGAGTCTGATCCGATGTCGATTTTGATTCAGTTTCGATCCTGATGCGTACTCCCGAACAAAATCGAATCGAAATCGAGATCGCGTTGAGTTCGTGTGTTATCAGCGTCGTTAGCTGTATCAGGTTGCTGACGTCACGTCCACAGTGTAAAAATCTTTGACATTCTGTCAAATATAAAAGTCATATTTTGATTTATTTTGTCGGCAAAACTCAAGTGTTGTGCACAAAACACATTCAATAACTGGCCATAAATAGGTATATGGTACTATTGTAAAAAGGTTATTTAAATTTAATTTAATTTAAAGGGTATTTATTCATTGTTAATTTTAGTGAAAATATAATTCAGTGGTATATTCAATGTAAATGAAACAATAACAAATTCGTGTTTAGTGTTTACATTTAGAAAACCCGAGCATAGTAACAACATCAATATACGACTTTTTAACTATTTATTGACTTTCTTTATTCAAAGACAGATTGAAACAAACGAAGTCTTCATATGATACGTTAATATAGATCACATTATGTATCTTAAATGAAAATATAATACATGAATAGGCGGCCAAATGTGTAAACAAATGCGTAAAGGTTTTAAATAACTTTACAAATAACGGTGATATAATTTCAGTCAGTCGGTTTCTTCATATAAGTAGTTAAATCTGCGACTCATACGTCAAATAAATCATTTTTAAGGCGATAATTGCAATTATCGAAATTCCTCACAATCTATGTCCATTGCCAATGTGTTGAAGTTGGCGAATACTAAATCTTCGTAAATTTTGCGTTTCCTGAACGCGTATTCTATTAGCTCCTTCAATAACATAAAATAATGCTGCAATACTACAATAAAAATCATGTAATTTAGTTCAAATACACTAAAACAAGCAAATTCGATACTGTAAATGAGACCTCTTTAGCTATCGTGTAATTTGACGTTTGTTTTCGATCCTGCCATTCGATTCTCAGTCGATTGATTTCATCTGGAGTACCAAAAGTTACGATCTAACGAACTTCTCGATCCAGGTTAGTTACAAATTGAGCCACCGCACGATAGTACGCTAGTGTCGGGAGTATCAAAAGCTATTGAGATCGAACTGATTCGATTCTCGATTGTGTCGGGAGTAAGGGGACAGATAATCTTCGAATGCAATCTCCGTCTCTTGAAGATTCGAACCTAGGACTAGCAGTGTTACGCGATATATTCTTCATGACGACTGAGTCACTGGGTTGTCATTTCCCAATCTCCCGGGGGCCGGGACCATCAGCAGTCGCTCCAGGGACAATCCCGGCGTATTGAGGGCCATAAAAACCATAAAACTCCACATCAGGTCGCGGGTCCCGGCGATTGCCAATAAAACTCCCGTTAAACTCCGATATACCCAACCGTATCTGATAGACGAAAAACTTTTGAACGGCCAAAGAATTGAGTTTTGTAATGTCGATCGTGATATACAGTTACTATGTACTATCTAGCAAAATGCCGCTAGACCAGACATAAAATCAATATCGCATAACAACGCCGATGAATCGTGCGCACGCACACATACTCGCTTGTAAATACGGACTTCAACTACGTCTGTAGTCTCAATTTTTTCATAATATGATTTTTCATAATATGATTTTTAAGTGTCTAGAATGGTTTATAGAGAAACACAATATCTTATCATCAGCTACAGTAGGGTTTAGGAAATCTCAATCGTGCATTGATAATCTAGTGCGTTTAGTTTCTTTTATTCAGATTGGAATGTCTGATAATCTTCCAACACTTGCGTGTTTTTTAGATATTGAGAATGCTTATAATAATGTATTAGTAGAAAGAGTGATTTTAAGTTCAGATGTAATTAATGTTGGGCAAAAAATTTGTAAATATCTATGGTCTTTTTTAAAAGAGAGACATTTAAAGGTTATGGAAGATGACGGAGTCCGATCATTTAGCCGATGGTCGTCTAGAGGCTTGGCACAAGGAGACCCGCTCTCCCCTATTCTGTTCCCTAAAGAGACGGAAGAAAGATGTTTTAAATATTTTAAAGGTTCTTGTGGGGCCTTCATGGGGTGTCCATCCTATAAATATGAGGCATTTATATATTTCGTTAATTAGATCTAGACTTGATTATGGCAGTATTTTATTTGATAGTTTCGCTAAAAGTAATGTCTCAAGATTGGATAAAGTCCAAAACCAGGTTTTAAGAATTATAGGTGGCTATATTAGAAGCTCACCAATTCATTGTATGGAAAGGGAGTTGAGCATTCCGCCACTATTAATAAGAAGACAATATTTAGCGTACAAATACATGTTGAAATCATATTCTAGGACAGATAATGTGACAGCAGTTTTATTAAATGAACTTAGTCAAAAATGTCAAGGTCGATATTGGTGTAAAAAAAACCACTTTTGGCTAAGACATATCGAGAAACAAACTGTCTAGAAATTCACTCGAGTCATTTCTTGGATCAATTTTGTTTGGATGTATGGTTATCTCAAATAGATATTAATAATTTTGTAGTTTCAAATTTAAGCAGTGTACAAAAATCTAAAGAGGACTACTTATGAGGTAAATAATTTAAAAATTGTAATTCAAGAAGAAATAGTAGACAAACATAGACTATGGCACAGAATATTCACGGATGGTTCTAAAATTGGTTCTGCGAGAGGAGTAAGGTTTTATGATCCAGCAAATGCTCAAGGTTTTATGTTTAAAGTTATAGGCGAGGTTTCAATTATGTCATTGGAACTACTTGGTATAAATGAGTCTCTTAAGTATGCTTTATTAAATATTAAAAAGGATTGTGTGGTTTTATGAAACCACGGTAAAAGTGAAACTTAATAACAAAATAGCGTGGAGCACTGGCACAAATAAGTACTAGTCTATACACTACACGGTCAGCTGATGCGAACTATAGGCGCCGCCATATTGGCCTCGGCTGCTCTGACGAGCGCCTTTCACTTTATCCCTACTCCGCGGCCGACCGTCACGCGACATGCAACACACAGACGAAAAAGTTTCACTTTAATATAAGAAAACTAGTTATTTTGTTATTTTGTCAGACAGTAAGAGTGCGTTACAACACATAGTCCGGTGTGCGACGGGAGTCCGAGGGGTGTCAGTTACCTATGACATTCTTAGGAATATTCAAGAGTGTGTCAATAGAGAAATAGAATTAAAACTACAATGGATCCCGTCTCACATTGGTGTGTCAGGTAATGAAGAGGCAGACAGATTGGCAAAACAGGCATGTTCAGCGGGTAGTGAAATTAAAATAAAACCTTTTTATTCGGAACTGTTACCAATATTTAAAAAAAAGAACATTAATTTGTTGGAAGGACTATTTTGATAAGAGATCTAAAACTAAAGGCATATGGTATAAAACTATTCAACACACTGAATCATCCACAAACCAAGGAATATGAAAAGGGTCACAACCCTTTTCATATTCCTTGGTTTGTGGATGGTCAAATAAATAGAAAAGTGTTAAAACTAGCATTAAGAATTCGTTCAGGCCACATTCTATCAAAAAAATTTGCATTTTTAATGAAAAAAGAAGATTCACCTAATTGCGAAATTCGTAATAAAATAGACGACGTTTGGCATGTTTTGATGGAATGTGTAAAGAATAGAAGGAAAAGAAACTCACTTATTGTCAAATTTAATATAAATACATTAGATGTTGGATGGATACAGAGCTGTTTGTGCAAACCTACATCAAGTGTAGCTTTGGCTGTGTACAAATTGGCGATTGAAGCTTATGAGTGAATTTCTTTACGGTGGATACGATGGGGTTGTCATGTCTTACAGACAAAAACCCTTATTAAATATTAGATAAAAAAAAACTACGTCTGTAGTCGATGCGGTCACTTCATTTGTGTTTGAATATTTTAAGACGTCCCAGTGAAAAGGAAAATATTTAGAAACTGGCCGAGCTAGAACAAAAAAGTTCTAGGTCGTCGTATCATCTAAAGCAAAAAAACAATATACTTTTATCCAGATTGAGAACCATTTTGGAAGTCGGTTAAAATACAGTATTAAACAGAATGTTAAACTTACACAGCCAGAAAAATTGAATGTTTAACAGTTAGGCCCGCCGTACGTCGTATTGTCGAGATTTAGAAACATCCAAATTCAGAAGTAGGTATGTTAACCTGCTAAGCATACAATTCCCTCGATCACACATTGAAAAATATAACAAAAATTAAACTAAAAGTGACCTATCACTTTTAGTGATACACACGGATTTGGCTGGGTTAATACCAAGTTTTGTACAGCTTCTAGCCATTTAACCACTCGCCTGTCACACTCGTTCATGCTTCGACAAACCGAAGCAGTTAATTTGATGGAATCACTTCAATGGGTTCGTAAACCTTGCTGATTATAATAGGCTACTTGACTCATATTTAATATCATACATTGATGGAGTATTTCCTTAATGAGGAGCGTCTGTTCAAAAGGAGCTATCTACGTATTGGATTGTTCATACGTTTTTATTATAAATTTCACTTGTTATCCAAGATCTTATTATGCACTGTGTTTATTTTTGGTCAATAGTGCCTATTTCCTCTTCTAACTTCTACCTTATTTTACGGTTCTGATCAAAAGGTGCTAATTGTAACAGGTTGTAACTGGTTGGTAAACACTAATCACTTCTTCATCACAAACACAATCAATTCATAGTAATTTCGCTAATTATTTAAGGTTTTGTTCAAAAAGAACTATTTACTTGCTACTAAACAAACGAAGTGCCAGTTCTTCTGTTCCGGACGCGAATCCAGGCCAGAAAAAAAAAGATATTTGAAGTTAGTTTCTAAACAAAAATCTTAATATTTTTCAACGAAAATGTCAGTGTCAAATTGACAATAATTTGACACTGATAAGTGACATTTAGAAGTTACATTTACGCGCCTCTCGCCTCATTGTGTATTTATGTGTGTCACTGATCCTGCCTTAATAATAATTATTGTATATTAAATGAAAATTCATGAAAAAATATTGAAATTGCTAATAACATATGGATGTGGAGGCGTTGAATAGTGGAATCAGAAAGAAAATTCGAAAAGATCGTTCAACTTATCGTAAAAAGTAAGTGTAAGAAGTAAAGTTATTGTTTTATAGCAATCCCAATTTTGTTTTAGGATCTATTTTTCTGTTATGTGCTGGTAACCTTATTTAATTTTATTTTTCTTTTTCAGGACATATACAGATAAAAATCCGTTGTGTGTGAATTTTCAACCTTCATGCCGCCATGGTAAAAACACCGTGTTGTTCGTTTTCAATGGATGATGTAATCAAGAACATGAAGCGTCTCTATGATAAAAAACTACGAAAGTCGACCAAGACATATTTTTAGTGAGACTTGGGACCCACGGAACCTAAAAGACGAGGAAATTCTGAGCCCAGGTCTACTACCAGGAACCGTACTAATAGTGGTACCTACTATGTTCTGAAATTCAAAGACAAGAAGATGCAAAGGGTTTGTAGGTCCTTTTTCATAAAAGTGTTCAGTGTTTCTAGAAAGAGACAACAAAATTTAAATAAGGTTTTGATGCAAGGTGAAATTCCTAAAGAAAAACGTGGTGGTGACAGGAAGTCAAAGAAAACAAAGGCCAGCCAGTGAAAGCCACTACAACCGCCATAAAAGCAAACGGATTTATTTGTTTTCAGAGTAGAATGCCATAAAACTAAGACAATATTATAATGATTCAGTCACATCTGGTCTCAGAGTTTCACGAACAATGTTTTATGAAATATTTCACAAAGAATTCAATATAAGTTTCAAAACTCCTGCATCTGATGTGTGTGGTACATGCATCCTCTGGAAAAATAAAATAAAAATTGAGAGGGATCCCCAAAAAAAACAACGATTAATGATGGAAAAAAGCATTCACACTTTAAGAGCAAATGCCTTTTATGCGTGAGGTGTGAGGTGATACGTGCCTGACAGCATAAGTTTGTGCTTTGACATGGAAAAAGTTCAACCGTTACCGAAAACCCCCATGCAAGATGCCTACTATTCGAGGCAGATTAGCTTATATAACTTATGTGTTGTGGCACTAGATTCAAAAAGTCCTACATTTTTTACACAGTTGGAAACACAATCCGGAAGAGGATCAGTCGAAGTAGGATCTGCATTATATACATACTTAAATGAGTTGGAGATTCCTGCAAATATAAAAACCCTACGTTTATTCTGCGATGGTTGTGGGGGTCAAAACAAAAATAGTCACATTGTTCATATGTTAATGCAGTGGCTCCTCAACAAATCACCCCCCAACTTGAAAGAAATAAGACTGACATTCACTGTTAGAGGCCACAGTTTTCTCCCAGCAGACCCAGATTGGAAAAGGATATAAAGCGAGCGACAGTAATGACACTTCCGGAGGCATATTATGAAATTTATAGAAAACGTGGGACATTGAAAGTGCTTGGAGAAGACTGGGTTCAAGATCACCAACATGATGAATCTTGTGACTGTTTAGAACATGACATTGGTCAAATTAGAATATAATATTTACTTTCTAATCTTTTTATCTTTCTTTCATTTTTTTGTACTATACCAAACTTGTACACTGATTAAAAAGTGCTATTTATTCTTGGTACAGATCAGAAGGTGCTATTTGTTATCATTTCAGAACAAAAGGTGCTGTTTTTAGAATAACTGATCAAAAGGTGTTATTTAAATTATTTATTAGTTAATATTGTGGTCTTTGTTAAGGATACAAAAAAAGTATTTTAGTCATAAAGTTAGTGGACTTCTCATGAATCACTCAATTAAAAAAAATACACTTGCCTCATACTAATTTCAGAAAAAAAAAAGTTTTTTTAAATTATTTAAAATGTGGTTAGCATGTAAATAGCCCTTTTTGAACAGAAGCTCCTCCTTTAGTACTTGGCTTAGGAAAACGTATTAACGATATCATAATTTAAAAGTTTAAAATTGATTAATAAAGTTTATTTAAAAATATGCATTTTTGTTTTTTAATTTCTACTCATGAAGTAACTTCCGGCAAGGATGTGACGTCACAAACACACTAAACACATACGTAGTAGTTAAACGGAACGTGTTTCTATAAAAATAAAGTTCATACCATCTTTTTAAAGTTATTTATGTCAAAACGTCAAACGGAACTTCACATCACCATTTTGTCTGAGCGGACTATAGCACAGATTACAAATAGTACTAGTATGACGTCACAGCACAGATAATCTATCAACCAACATGGCAAATAGTGTGTTTGGCGGTTTTTTAAAAGTGTATTTGTATAATATTAAATTTTCTTTTGTAGGTTTTTAGGTTTCAAAATAATATAACATTTTTTTGTTTAATGGAACAATTATGAAGCTTTTAGGGCATAAATAAAAACGGCATGTATTTAAACTTGCGACAAACAATCAAATTTTGGATGTGAAAAAACCGAATATTGAATACTAAATTACTAAGCTGGCGAATATAAGGAACAAAAAATTCAAATCTGGTGACTAATTAATACCAGTTTTTTTCATTGAATATTCCAAACTGGCAGACAGATATTATTTTAGCCAACAAATAACCATCTTCACGACAATTTGAGAGTACACATTTAAATTGAGAATAGGCACATATAATATTTATTCAATTATTATGTTTTATTCAAAAAACATAATAAGCAGCAAAACGAGCGCACATAAAAAAACGTTAAGGAGCGTACGAAATTCCTATTTTTAATTTTACCGTTTCGAGGGGTGTAGTATATTGTATAGTTTCATTTTTAAATTTAAAAAATGGCGGATTTTATTTTTCGTCGGAATGGACTTAAAATTCATATGGGGTGCTGGGTATGAAAATGATGAAAATGACATTCATTTTGAAATCCCAAGATGTCGGACATACTTCATTTTATAAAAATTAATATGGGTGTCCTTTTCTAGGTTTATGGGATGTTAATAAAAAAAAAACATAAATTTTGAAATTTCAAAATGGCGGATGTATTTTGATTTCTGTAAAATTATTCCATCTCAAAAATGGTGCGTCCTACTGAAAAAATAATGAAAATGAGTAACCCGAAACCACATATTTTCTTCACGATGGTAGTAAAAGAAATTTGAAAATCCTGAATGTTCCATCATTACTATAGCTTTATAATATATCGCTCGTATTTCAAAGTAGGCATTGCCATATACTTTTTATAATCGCTTCTATCTCGGAAACTGTGCATCCTACTTAAAAAATTTATGAACCAACCCCCCCCCCCCTAGTAACCCCGCAACCACATATTTTCTTCATGATGGGAGAAAAAGAAATTTGTAAATATTGAATTTTCTAACATTTCTATAGCTTTATACATCGTTCGTATCTCAAAGTGTAGAGAGCATTGTCATATTATTTTTTTTCTATAATCGCTTTTATCTCGAACAGGTAATCCTACTGAAAAACATACCGGTTGTCTGTAAAGTCGGTTTACTGACTATAGTTGAACGTGACAACGTCAACAACAACAACAACAACAACAATAATAATAATAATAATAATGAGGTAAAGGCAATGTGAGGTAACGCTGGTACTTGGTAACGATAACGGGTAACAGGTAACGCATGAGTCATGTTATTTCGTGCGTGTAGCCGGCTCCATCGATTTATAAGACGTTATCACGTCAAAAATTCTAATTTTCATAGAAAAGAGTATTTTCCACGTTCAACGTAACCTATTTTCTTAACGTAATTAACTTAACGTTTCGTAACGTATTTTCTTTATGATAAGTTTTTTTTTTTTAATCCTGAATTTCCAAATTTTCTATAGCTTACATAGATACTAAGTACCAACTTAGAACTACATATCATACTCAATATTCATCAATCCTAATCAGCATCTGCAACAACTTTTATTAGGTACTTATGTCATTTTTACGGAGAATGTAAATAATCTCTTTTTTAAAATTGAAATTGGATGACAATTTTATAATCAGCACCCCCAGAAACCTAAATTTTAATGAAAAAATGTACGCCATTTTGGATTTTCAAAATAGATTGTTTTCATATTATTCTGCACCCCCAAAAACCTTTAAAACGACACCCATACCAAAGGAAAACACTCCAACAGTATCCAAAAATGCGATTTTTCCGTTGCCTGCAAATTTCATTTTTAGCAGCCATTAATTTATCAACCCAATCTGGTTTTATAGCTGCTTACGGCGTATAATAGTCACCAACTCGGAAATTATGTCGTGAACTTCTAAATTTGGACTAAATTTCGTCGCTTTTTATCTGCCGAGTTTCGTATTTTTTGTCACCTGAGTGCTTTAGCCAGTTAAGTAATTTAGTCACCAACATTAATTCGTAATACACTATGCTCATGTACAGTCGCCAACTTATTTTTTGATCGCAAGATTAATTATATCCCAAAAAAAAAACAAGGGCAAGTAGCCTATTGTGTTAACTATTTGGTTGTTTTGTTTCGTTCGTGGGTTTCCTGAATATCGTATTCTTTTGATAAGCTTTTGTAATAAACAGGATAAAAATATTGATTTCTTATGTCCTCATAACGGTAAAATATCCAAAATGTAACGATAATATCACAAAGAAAAGGAACACTATAAAATTCGTAAATATATTTGGATTTGCAGACGAATGAACCGTCGCGACTTGCCTGGCAGATGTGCATAATGCTCATAGAGGAAGCATCGCGGTATGACACGTCAGTGGTTACGAAATTCGGGTCGGCACCTCGGCGAGATGTGTTACGTTAAAAAAATTACTGTATGTAAAGAAACCAATTTTCTTTGATCCCGTCGACAATGTCGAATAATTTCGTTGACGAACATCGACAAAGCGTGTTTGTCGAAAGTGTTCCCCACAGGTAGTGTTTGTGTTGCGAACTCTAATATATATTTAATTGAAGTTATTTTCTTAAGATCAACAGGTGGTGTATGTCACCACTTTCAATTAGCTTCCCCTCCGCTCGTTGTCTTGTGGATAACTCGGTGTTTACTCGAGACAATGCCTTTATTCTTATTTACTTTCCTTTTGTTTTCCTTTAATCTTTCCTAAATTATGTTTATCGACTTAATAATATTATGCTACTCATATGATAATAGTGAGTAATACTATATTTCCGGCGATTGGGACAGCAAATCAGCAAAACATTATTTTTGGTGTATGAGTTAAAAGGATGCAAATAAAATATCGGCCATGTGCGAGTCGGAGATGCGCACTAAGGATTGCGTATAAAACGGCAAAAAAACTTGGAAAGTCCACCGAAAAAAAATATCTTACTCTGTTTTATTATTTATTGTTCTAGCGGCAACAAAAATACATCATCTGTAAAAGGAGATCGGCAAGTCGCCATACATTTTCTGCCTGGTAATTTAAATACATGGCCACAAAAATTATTTATTGTAAGTTGTTCTTTAAGAACATATGAACAAAAAAAAACAATAATATTTTGCATCTTAGTCAGAGGATAAAAGATAATTGATTAAATATAACCTTTGTTCAATAAATTGCCCTAGTGGCGGTTTGTGGAAAAGCGACATCTATTAGTTGAGATGTCAATTACGCAATGAAATGTATAGCTTGTTTGTTTGGAAATGCAATAGTATGCTAACAGATAAATGATAGATGTCCCTTTCACGTTACGAAAACTAAAATCATAATAATTATTTTTCTTAATATAATAGAGGGATCTATTTCACACCCCAAGTAACATTTTGTTTTTTCATGAAATTAGTACTAAACTGTTGAACTAAAAAGAAAATAAATCAATACTCCAATAAAAAATAAATTTGTCTATTGTCACTATCTAGTGGCACACGTACGTATTTTACACATGACTTCTCTGATATTCGGAGATTAATAACTTTTTATTCCCAAGTCTTATAAATATATATCCTTTTCAACTGTCTAGCATGGTTCAGTAGATACAGCCTGGTGAGCGGTGACAGACAGACAGTGAAGTCTCAGTAATAGGTTATATGAGTCATAGGGTATAAGTATATTACTCCTATTACTGAGACTTTACTGGTTCGTACTGATTCGACTTCGTTCTTAGAAGTTTTATGCGTACTATGTACCAATCCAGACTCCAGAGGCTGTCATCTGCCATGTCGCGCTGTGACACGTTGACTGTCTCGAGCTAATAATGAAATATGAACTAACTTATAAGGTACTCAATTAGTGGCTAGCCAGTGGCCACTTAACCTATGCAGCATAATATTTACTCCAAAAAAATGTGAAAATGGCTTGAAAGTCAATTGTTCACAGTTCCATACACATAACATTTGGCAGACCAATTAGTTGGTATGCACTACGCACGTGCAGGTTTCCACTTTTTAGTAATTTCAAATATTTTGAACCAATACTGACCTTTATGAAAGGTGAACTATTTCACACAAAGAGCGCATATTTATATAGCTAGTTTGATTTTAAAGTGTTCCAGTTATTTTTAATTAAAATCCACCAGAATCGTAGCTATACTACGGTTCGCAGAAAAAAACCTACGATGTAAATAACATAAGTACATAGGCTGCACTAAAAGTATCGGGAATGGAATATTTCCACTGTTCCTGTCATATTAAAATCTTTTTAATTTAAAACTCCTTGGTTTTAAAAATCGAATACCGTTTATTTATTTAAAAAAAGATTCTCGGTGTTGTCACAAGGTCTTGTCAAACTTGTTTAGTCGTTGAGAAAATGGAATTGACTCGAGAAAATTCTAGAGCGATGATTTATTATGACTTTCGAAGTGGTTTAACACAAAAACAGTGTGTTGACCGGATGATTTCTGCATTTGGTGATGAAGCCCCATCCAAAACCACAATTTATCGCTGGTTTGCTGAATTTCAACGTGGACGTGTCAAGCTCAGTGATGATCCCCGTCAAGGTCGTCCAAAAACTGCAGTCACCCAAGAAAACGTTGATGCTGTGCGTAAGCTGATTGAGGAAAATCGACATGTGACATACCGCGAAATTCAGGCAACTTTAGACATTGGCATGAGTCAAATACAAATAATCTTGCATGAACAATTAGGTGTAAAAAAGTTGTTTTCCCGATGGATACCGCAATTGCTCTGTGAAGAGCAAAAAGCGGCTCGCGTTACTTGGTGCGTCAGAACTCTCGAAAGATTCCACGCAGGATCCTCAAATGCTCTATACAACATCGTATCAGGTGACGAATCCTGGATATACGCATACGAACCCGAAACAAAAAACCAGTCACGAGTTTGGGTGTTTGAAAATGAGTTAAAGCCAACAAAAATTGTTCGTTCACGGAGTGTTGCAAAAAAAATGGTGGCCACGTTTGTCTCCAAAACCGGCCATGTTGCGACTATTCCTCTTGAGGGACAAAGAACGGTTAATGCAGAATGGTATTCTAACATTTGTTTACCACAGGTCGTTTCTGAACTCCGTAAAGAGAACTGCAACCGCCGCATCATCCTCCATCACAACAATGCGAGTTCTCACACCGCGCACAGAAAAAAAGAGTTTTTAGAGCAAGAAATCATAGAATTATTAGACCATCCGCCGTACAGCCCCGACCTAAGCCCTAATGATTTCTATACTTTCCCTAAAATAAAGAATAAATTGCGTGGTCAGAGATTTTCATCACCTGAAGAAGCTGTGGACGCCTACAAAACGGCCATTTTGGAGACGCCAACTTCCGAATGGAATGGTTGCTTCAATGATTGGTTCCATCGTATGGAAAAATGTGTCAAATTTCGCGGAGAATACTTCGAAAAGCAATAAATACATTTTTAAATAGTAATGTTGTGTCACTTCCTTGATTCCCGAAATTTTCAGTGCCGCCCTCGTAAGTAGGTTAGGCTGAAGTAATTAAATAAAACCTACGGAACCCTCCTTGGACGTGTCTTAGGAGGGTTCCGTAGGTTTTCTTTAATTACTTCAAATTTTATTGTCCAGTTTCCCTCAAATTATAATTCGTCGTTGCATCCTCGAGACTTTATAATTAACATGGTAGTCCGCCCCTAGCTTCCGGCATCGAACACGTTTTAGAGTTTCCTGAAAAAATCAAATAGGTGGCGCGGCAATGGCGCGCGCGTAATATCTCGGTGGGAACAACTTACGTCACCCGCCACTCCCCACCAGCCTGCCTCAGAGGTTTTCTGGGGATCGATCTCATTCGATTCTAGTGTTCGGGCATCGAAACAACTCTGATACTCAATAGTGTATTTTTTTTTATTATTCGTAGAAATTAACCTGAAAAAGGTGTTTTGTGATTTCAAATCATGGGTAAGCAAAAACATCGTAAATCAGAAGAAGAAATACGAAGAAAAATTCGTCGCTTAGAACGCCGTTTAGAGAAGCGATTGGAGTCAGAAATTAGGGAGGAAGGTTAGTCAAGTGTTTTGTTTTCCCTCTTTGGCTAATTGTTTATATTTGTAGGTAATTTATCCTTATCATAATAACTATAACCAAAACATAATATTACATCATATGAAACATGTTTGAAGTATATGTAGGGAGTTATTTTTCGAAAATGACCGTATATACTATATTTAGGAGTATGTTTAGAGAGTCATAATGCGGTCTTGACCACACATACTTATTTCAAAGATATATTTAAAGAGTCTTGATGCGATCTTGACCATATATACCATAAATTCTTATCTTTTTACTGCCTGGTGGAAGCTTTATTATTTATGCTTCCAGACAGCGAATGCGAGTATTTAATTTCATCCGATCGGAGTGTTCAATCTATAGTGCGTGTACCATTAGAAACCAATAAATCCTGTAATTTTTTGTTTGACGTAAACGCTCCACCAGAGCAACCAAATGAAATTTCGTCTGCCTTGACCTCTCAAGGTGACGAGGACACGCCCAATGCGGTCGATTCCATCCCAACTTTACCAAATTATATTTTGGAGGCGTTAGGGACTTCGAAAAACAAAGCCGAGGTTTTTTGCGCCGAAAATTAGAGATGAGATCTCTGAACGTTGGGGCAAAATAATTGTAGACGGACTGAGTAAAGATTGTATGCAGAAGTTAATAGAAAATATCCAAATACCTGAGAATTTTAATTTACTTAAAGCTCCAGTTCTTAATCCGGAACTCGCGTCAGTTTTAACCGATACAGTAAAGAACAGGGATAAACGTTGCGGCAATTGCTAATCTTACGTCATCTCTAATTGACGGTAGCATAGAAAAAACTGATATCATCAAGAAAGTTTCTGAAATAGGCCAGTTGCTTCTAGATTTACAATGTCAAAATACTTATGCTAGGAGAAAACTTGTCTCTTACAGCCTAGACAAAAAGATTATTCCTATTATCCAATGATCTAAAAGGGATTCTTTTTTATTTGGTGAGAACTTGGGAGAAAAAATTAAGGCTAAAAAATTGGTTGAGCATTCTGGTATACAAATTAAGTATAAAAGGGCTTATGATCCACAACCTTCCACCTCCTCATATCAGCCCAACCAGCCTTTGCCACAACAGGTAAACTCCCGGGACCCACCCAAACCGCAGAGAGGCAGGAAGGGTGGGCCCAGGAATTTGGAACCAATTCAGACGAACAAACGCTCGCGCACCATAACGACGAACACCGATCGGAACAAGACGTTCAGACAGAACTACAGGATTTAGATAAGGTAATTAAGGTAAGCAGACTTAAACATTATTATAATAATTGGAAACTTATAACTAATGATCCAGTCATTCACGAATATATTACTGGATATAAAATTCCATTTTCTCATGACGTAACACAAGACCACGAGCCACATCAATATTTTTCAAGCACTGAAATATTTCACATAAACGTTGAAATCTTTAGACTATTAAAATTAAGCGCTATTGTGAAATGTCAAGATGTTGGACAATTTATTTCTAATATTTTTCTTATCCCTAAGAATGACGGAAGTCATAGGTTTATTCTTAATCTTAAAAAGCTAAATTTATTTGTTAAAACTAATCATTTTAAAATGGAAGATATAAGAACGGCTACAAAATTAGTATCCGAAAAAGACTATATGGCAAATATTGACTTAAAGGAAGCCTATTTCTGTATTCCCATACACGAAGCTAGTAGACGGTTTTTAAGGTTTAAATTTCAAAACTTAACTTATGAATTTCAATGCTTGCCCTTTGGTCTAAATTCTGCGCCGTTTGTTTTCACAAAAATTATGAAACCTGTTATAACATACTAAAGAAACCGAGGTCATCGTCTAGTATGCTATTTAGACGACATTTTATGTATAGAGTTCTTACGATACCTGTAGTGCAAAAACTAATGAATTACTAAAGTTACTGCAAAATTTAGGATTTATTATTTACGAACAAAAAAGTGACATATTCCCAAGTACAAGAAAGGGATTTCTGGGCTTTGAAATATACACTGCGAAGATGACTCTAGAATCTCTCTAAAGATAATAAGACACTAAAAATCCTTGAATTAGTTAAAAAGCTTTTCAGTAAAAATTAAATTTTTATTAGAAACTTTGCAAAATTTTTTGGTTTACTTACTTCAGTAAGCTGTAGATTATGGATGGTTATATACGAAGCAGTTTGAAAGAGAGAAGTTTTTGGCTCTCTGTTCATCAAATGATAATTATGATAGGTTAATGCCTTTAATACCGGCTTTAAAGTCCAATTTTTCATGGTGGCAAAACAATATAATGACTACTATCAAACCGCTTCGTTATGACCAATACCATCTGGAGATATTCTCGGATGCCTCCCTTACAGGATATGGGAATAGCTTGTGATGGGGAAACATCAAATGGATTTTGGGATTTTTAGCACTTTTTGGGCACATTACCGGCAGCGTTTATAAGACTAAAATGTTTTGCAAATTCTTTACATAATAAAGAAATTCTCTTGAGAATTGATAATACTACTGCAATCTCCTACATTAACAGAATGGGAGGAGTTCAATATGAACATCTTAATAATGAAGCTTAGCAAATTTGGAAGTGGTGTGAAAAACGCCACTTATTTATTTTTGCATCCTATATCAATTCTAAAGAGAATATAGATGCGGACATTGAATCACGATGCAGTAATATTGATACGGAATGGAGTTTATCTATTGAAGCATTTAACAAGATAACTTACAAATTTGGTTCCCCAGACATTGATTTATTTGCATCCCGTATAAACGCTGAATGTCCAAAATATGTTTCTTGGAAAAGAGATCCAAATGCATATTGATGTCTTAACTTAAATTGGAATAATTACTACTTTTACTGCTTTCCCCCATTTTCTCTAATACTAAAATGTTTACGGAAAATAATTAATGACCAGGCATCTGGCATTATTGTTTTTCTTTATTGGCCTAGTCAGGCATGATATCCGTTATTTTTAAAATTTATATCCTCGGATGTTACTTATTTTAGGCCGGATTATAGTCTTTTAAAATCGCCTTTCAGGACCGTGCACCCCTTATGGCGAAGCCTTACCCTGGTATCGTGCCGTTTATCAGGGAAGCATTCTCAAGACAGTCGCTGAATTTAGAGACAATTGACCTAATGATTTCCTCTTTATCTCGTATTACACGCTTAAACAATACGATACTGCATACAAAACATTTTGGAGATTTTGTACAGAGAATAATATTACTGATTGTTTAAATATTTCAAATCAAATAGCACTACAATTTATAACTGAACAATTTAGATTAGGCTCTAGTTATTCAAGTATTAATACTATCTGTTCAGCTCTTTCCCTCATTTTAGGTAAAAGGTTCAGCGCAGATAGTAATATCAGCAGATTACTCAAAGGTGTCTTTAAATCGCGACCATGTTTTCCTAAATATCAAAATACCTGGGACACTAATTTGGTTCTTGATTTTGTTAGTAATTGGTACCCAAATGAAAGTTTATCACTTTCGATTATAACTAAAAAATTAGAGGCACTTCTTGCTCTGGCAACTGCTCAGCGAGTACAGACTCTATCTCTCATTAAAGTTTCAAATATCAATAATTGTAACTCGACCATTCAAATATCCATTGACGAATTACTTAAAACATCTAGATAATCCTAATAAAACTCAACCACATTTAATCATTCCGTTTTATCATCATAAAAAAGAAAATACATTAGAAGTACTATATACAAAAAACTCAGTCATTCAGGAATAGAGAGAAAACTGATAGATTAATTTTAACAACGAAAAAGCCTCATCACAATGCAAGCGCATCAACGATAAGCCGCTGGATTAAACAAGTACTAGAAGAAAGTGGTATAGATACACGCCAGTTCTCGGCGCATAGCACTCGTCATGCATCTACTTCGGCGGCTTGTCGCGGCGGCGTTTCCATTGAGACTATAAATAAGGTCGCAGGTTGGTCAGTCAGGTCAGTCAGTTGGTCATAAATGTTAATACTACATTTGCAAATACGATCTTTGATCATGACCTGGTCACGTATGAAAACCGAGACCTATACAGTCTTTAACTATACAAAATTTCATCTATTTAAATTTTTAATTACAGAAGTTGAAAGGGCAAACAGTCAAACGGACGGACAGACAGACAGGGGGACGGACTGAACGAAAATATAAGGGTTCCTTGTAGTAACTACGGAGACCTAAAAACGACGTTCGGTTCAGTTGTTCTAGCTAGAACTGACGACAACTCAACACTCAAAATACACAAATGACCAAACGGCAGCGCCAATTGTGCAATCTAAATATGTAAATGTTGATGGCTATGTGAAAGACAGATTGACAATAGGGATGATGACTACATCTAAACTATTTAGTTTCATTAATATACTCCGATATATTGAGGCATTACTACTTGGTAAATGTAAAAAAAAATGTGTAGTTTAGTAATAAGATAGGTACATCTAAAAAGTACAAAAAAGTTTTTTTTTTTTTGCCAAATTAGTATACAAAACCCACATCATTAGTTTACTTACATCACATACAAAAACATTTATTATGTTAAGTATGAACTGAAACGCACAAATATCGGAGATATTTACAAATATGTTCCTGCGGCCTCATACTTCATGTCATACACTTTTACCTAGGCGTGACGTCACAGCTAGGTACGACTTATGTACTTACGTACGAGTATGGAGCGTTTTCGCGAGACTTGCCAAATTTTGTATACAAATCCCTGTATAACCTTTGAAAATATTGACTTTTTATATACTGTATCTTCTGAGAAGTTACTCGTATTTAAGAGTAGGTACTATTCATATATGCAATAAAAAAATAGTCATCTAGCCTATTGTGCCAAAAGTAGCCAAACCAACATTTAATGCAATCATACAAACGCATGGAAGTATGTGTTATTAATATCAGTATATTTAACATTATTTTAATAACTTTATGTATAATTAAAAAAATATTGGATTTCTCCACTTTCCTCCACATAGTAGGTACTTAACTTTAACTGTGTCAAATTTTGGTATTCCTTCGTTTGCATTATTTTCGTAAAAAGGGGTAAGAAGTTTTTGTCATGTAAACCTTGATCCTTTAAATCTCATTCTCAACGGGCCTAAAGAGTTTAAATGAAATTAATATTTATATACCTTACAGACTAACGTAGGTACATATAATAATTATTATATTATGCTTAAACTATACTTTACCACGTGGTGTCGGCGACGTGATGCGCGCGTCGTTCCGGGGTCTCCCCCGGAACCTCCGGTAGACCACACCCGTCGGCCCCAACTCTTCCACCTCGAAGGTCGACAAAAGATGTGTCGGCACTCTCACCACAAAGGAAATGAAGTTGACCTTGTGGTGAGACTCCAGACGCTCGACCCTCAAGGCGTTTAATTTTCAATATTGTTTTGACGCGGTACCAAAATACCTAGTGGATATATTACAATTAATTTAAATGTGAAATTGAAAATATGTCGTGGAATGTAACGCTCGCGCTGGTGAAGTTGGAACAAACACAAGAGCTTATTACATCAGGGCCTGCGATACGACGAACATAGTGCAGACTTACTCCCGACTTACATGGTTGTATTGAAGGCTTTTAAATTCGTTTACATACGTAAAGTGTGTTTTGCGTGTACTGAACAGTGAACGCGTTCAATTCCGTTGGTGAATATAACCCTAAAGGTTAAATTTGCAGGTTGTAATTGCAGCGGATGGATTTGGTTTACTTTGATTCACTTATATATATATATATATATATATATATATATATATATATATATATATATATATATATATATATATATATATATATATATATATATATATATATATATATATATATATATATATATATATTATCATTAGTAGATATTATGTACGTGGATAATAGAATCGTGCAGAGTTATCGTCACATAATTCGGGATAATATTAGTGTAGCGGCCGCGCGCCGGCAGTTGGATGCTAATGTTCATAGCTGATAGGTAGGTAACAGTTACCTAACCGTT
Source organism: Phengaris arion (assembly GCA_963565745.1). Lineage (NCBI taxonomy): Eukaryota > Metazoa > Arthropoda > Insecta > Lepidoptera > Lycaenidae > Phengaris > Phengaris arion. Next base: position 467,312 of record OY751446.1, on the reverse strand, counting down.
TATGTATTACCTATGTAGTTAAAATTTGATTTAAACGGCGCGCTTTCCTATAGGTATATATCAGTGGCGTAGGGTTCCTATAACTCCATTCCTATCGGCTTCACTTACCTTTTGAAGACCCTCCTCCAAATCCCTAACTATTATACAGGCTAGGGCTTCCCTATGAAGGAGAACCAGCCTTTGCCATGGAATATGGCATATATAATACGTAAAACTGCACCTTAGAACGCCATCTCTTATATAATTATATTGATTAGGGCTCTGTATAACGCCAGTGACCTTGAGCGACGCCGACAAGTGTCATACTAATTTTGTAGACGACAAGGGCGTATCGCGCCGACCGGAGTGTATTGAAATCTGATAAAATATCGCTATAAATATTTGAGACAAAATTTGAAAAAACTAAACCGACCTTCCCCTGAATCTTGTCTTAATTAAAAATGTCTAAAATAATTTGCACACTCGTGTGACTTACAGTAGAAGATAAAAAAGTTTTTAACTTAAAAAAAGTGTGGACTTATCTATCTTACGTATCTATTTAAATAAAAATGTCAATTTATAAAAAGACAGTCCTTGGCTAAATATAATGCAGATGGATTTTTTCTTTCGGATTTTTCAATATGACCGTGCCTGAGAAAAAATTTTTCAATGAACTCCAATTACCAGTTCTATCCAGCGCACAACCCCTTAAATAATAATAATAATATAATAATATCTATGAACGCTTCACACCACGTCAATCTGGCCCCGTGCTAAGTATCCGAAGAACTTGTGTTACAGCTACCAGAAAACGGGAAGTATATTTAATAATTTCATACTAAACATATATTTAAGATTTTTAGTATATTATACACATATTTAATACACATACATAATACACATACATGACCCAGGAACACAGAAAAACTTTTTGTTCTTTCGGCGGGATTTGAACCCGCGACCTCCGGGTTGAGCACCAAGCGCTGAACCACTGAGCCACAGAGGTCAACACAGTACGAGGCCGCGCGGTCAATACTCCCCTCCGTTTCCATACTGTTGATACAGTAAACGTGTTCCTGTGCGTTTAAACGTTTAAAATGTATTTTTTACCTAGCGGTAAAATAGAAGGTTATATTTTTTTCACTCAAAATACGCAACTGAACCACAATTCTCGTATTTAACTTAGACATTTTGTTAAAACATCAAAATACCATTTTGATGTTTTAACATATCGAGATTCGAGACGCATCGATATTATTGTATGATTTAATTAGCAGAATCGACATTACGACGACATTTTTAAATATTTCTATGTAAAATACTAGGCATCAGTGGCATGGGGTTCCTATAACTCCATTCCTGTCGGCTTCACTTTGCACTTACCTTTTGAAGATCCTCATACAAATCCCTACATATTATAATATAAGCTAGGGCTTACCTATGAAGGATAACCAGACTTCTGAAATCGATTAATCGATGAATAGATTCCTCGGATCGATATGTTGTACTGAATCGATTCAGTTAATCGATATTTCACCCCTGAAACCCACCTCCCTTTTCGAGTATGAAAGCAAACTAATAACATAAGTACATAACTAATAACAATACATTACTTATCTACTCAAATTTCTCATGCATATACAATTTAGGACGTTTTATATTTCTACCAGACCTGGTTACGTAACCGGTATTTTCTAGACTCTCCATAGGAACACAGCTATCATCGTTAATGCAATTTTGAACGGGACCGTTTCCGAGTTGTGCCGAACTCATGGGATCTACACTCTCCTGCATGGGAGGCATATTGGCAGTGCTGCCATCGCCATAAAAAGAAGGTGGAGGATTTATTTCTTTTAAATTCTTTTTTCTAAGTCTAATGTGTCCCCTATTCCTCCTATACACAACACCGTTTGGATCCGCAACATAATACGATCTACCACATCCTAATTTCTCTTTAATTATTCCCGGAGACCAGAATCAATTAGGAATAGGATTTTTTTTGAAGTAAATGTCATTCCCCGGCTGTAACTCATAAGATGTATGCTTCGCATTCCTGTCAAAATAAAAAGACATCTTGTCTCTGCTATATCTATGACATCTTTCAAATTCGAAAGTTTTACAATTTTAGGTTTTATTTTTCTGTTAAGAATTGGTAAATTTACTCGCAAGTTTCTAGACATTAATAATGCGGCCGGACTGGGAAAATCTCCCTTCGCAGCGTTGCGATAGTGTAATAACGCCAAATGTATATCCGAGCCATCTTCTTTGCATTTTCTTAATATGTTTTTGACAATTTTAACTCCTGTTTCAGCTTGACCATTAGACCTCGACTAGTACGGATTAGTGGTTATGTGTTCTACATCCCAATCAACAAGAAAAAACTTGAATTTGCAGGAGTTAAATGGTGGACCATTGTCAGACACCAATGCTTTTGGTATCCCATGTCGAGAAAAGAAGGATTTGAGATTTTTAACAACATTATCGACAGTTAGAAGCTAGCTCTATGTACTTGGAATAATAAGCCATGCAGACAAGGAAATTTTCTCCATCAAAATATAATAAATCTATACCTACCTTCTCCCATGGAAGATAAGATATCTCATGGCATTTCAACGGTTCAGGGGTGGATTTGATCTGTATTTAGCACAGACGGAACATTGATCAATTAAGTTCTTAATATCCGCGTTTATATTTGGCCAATAAACTGTTTCTCTAGCGATGTTTAGTGACTTATTAATACCTAAATGACCACAGTGTATTTTATCTAAAATCTGTCTTTGCAAGGACTTTGGAACGATAAGCCTATTGCCTTTAAATATTAAGTGAACGACTTAATGTATTTCATTTTTTGTTTTCTTATATGTATTTCATTTTGAATGTTCCAATATGGTTTCACAAGAGAGCTTACTTTGTCTTTGCTTCTTGGCCAACCATTCTGAATATAAGACTTGAGCAGATTTAAAGATTCATCATTTTTGCTTTCTAATAATATAAATTTTAAATAAGGCTTACTCACTGAGAGATTAGAAAATACTGAATTAACATGATACGATATATGATCATACGGAGGTATGTATGTATCACTAAGTGAGGCTCTTGACAAAGTATCTGCTATATACATATATTTAACAGGTACATAAACTACTTCTAGGTCATAACCCTGCAACGATAACATCATTCTTTGTAGCCTTTGTAGGTTTGTGATCAGTATGAATAGTTGTTTTACTGCCATAAATATATTGGTGAAATGTATTACATCCAAACTGTATGGCAAACAATTCTTTTTCAATCTGAGCGTAGTTTTGTTGAGAGGAGGTAAGTGTTCTTGAACTATATGCAATGGGTCGTTTGTCTTGCATCAAGACCCAGTGCATTCTTTGATGAATCTACCGACAAAATCACAGGTAAGTTGCAATTATAATAAGTTAACACAGGTACTTTAGATACGACTCCTTTTAACAAATCAAAGCACTTTTGACAATTTTCATCCCATAACCATAACATATCTTTTTTTAACAAATTTCTTAGGGTATTAGTTTTTTCTGCTAGATTTTCTATAAATGGTGCTAAAAAATTAATCATGCCTAGAAATCTCTGCAAATCTTTAATATTTTTAGGTATGGGCATATTTTTAATCGCTTCAACTTTCTCTGGATCAATTTTTACACCTTCTTTACTAAAAATATAGCCCAAATATGCTATTTCTTCTAGAAGAAACTTGCACTTGGCTTTATTTAATTTTAAATTAACTTGCCCAGCCCTGTCCAAAAATATTTCTAACCTTTTATTGTGTATTGCAATTATTTCACCGTATATTAAAATGTCATCACACCATATTATTATACCTTCTATGTCTCCGAAAAGATCTATCATGGTTTTGTAGAAAATTTCTGTAGCCGTGTTTATTCCAAAAGGTAATCTTAAAAATTTGTATCTGCCAAATGGAGTTTGAAATGTACATAGATCACTACTTTTTTTAGTTAATTTTATGTTATAGAACCCAGAAAACGCATCTTAATGTGAAAAATAAGAGGCTTTGGACAATTTAGACCTGACTTCATCTATATTTTTAATTGGATAATGACATCTCAATAAATTTTTATTTAAATTTCTAGGATCTAAGCAAATTCTCAATCCACCATTATTTTTCATGGCTATAACTAAACTACTCACCCAGAGAGTAGGTTTGTTCACCTTCCGTATGACTCCCATTTTCTCCATGAGTTGAAGCTCTTTCCTTAACGGTTCAACCAACGCGAAGGGTACCTTTTTAGGGGGATCAAGGCACGGAATAGCATCCTTTTTTAGCACGATGATGTGTTCGTATGGGAGGCAGCCTAGACCCTGAAACACATCATTATATCTGGTCACAATTTTGTCACAAGTTTTTTGATACATATTATATACATTTTGCTCAACATTTTTTTGTTTTCCATTGATAGAGAAAAGTTTTTGTTATTAAATTTAGCTTTATACAAGTGGGTAAACCAATCACAGTTGGACAATTTAATTTTGTTACAACAAAATAATGTTTTCTGGTTTTGTTTTTTTTTTTCAACTAAACAACAAATATTTGACACTGAAATTATCGGTATTCTGTGCCCACTGTAGGCAAATATATTATATTTTTTACACATTTCTTTACTCTGTTTGTCAAATATAAGATTCAATTATTTAAATACTTGATAAGACATCACATTTATGTCTGCGCCAGTGTCAATTAGGCAATCTACATTTTTGTTGTTTATCTTAAGAGAATAATGCTTGGAATAAGGACTTGTCTGTTGTGCTAATCAAATTTGTACTAGCATTTTGTGACTTTATGTTTTTAATGTTGAACAATGCCCCTATTGTAAATCTCTCAGCATCAGCACTTTTGGGGCTTGATTCATCATCGAGATTTATGATTTATGCTACCTACCCCAGTAACAACAGTCCTGACACTATTTTTCTTGAAACATTAATGAGTAAAATGTCCATATTTAAAACATGACCTGCATCTGTGTTTCCAAGCTGGACAGTTGCGGCGACCATTTGATGTGTTGCACTTTACACACGACGTTGTTCTTGATCCAGGTGTAGCTGACCTTGGGTGAACTTGGCATGATGGAGTTGCGTTTTTTCTTTTCTGGTATGAGGGGGAACTGGCCCGACGACTTTTGTGTAGCTCGTATATTGTGGCTTCTCTTCCATCTGCTGCATTGATTGATTCTTCACTTTTCTGCGCCATCGTCAGTGTTCTACAGAGGAGTTTGGCTCTTTCTAGGGATAGATCTTGCTCTTGTAGGAGCTTTTGACGAAATTGCGAGAAGTTTGTGGCCATATTAGCAATGAGAATATAATTTACAAGGGAATCGTGTAGCGAACCAGACTCACAGGCATGACTTGCGTTTTCTAATTCCATTAGAAAATTTTCCAAGGATTCGTTCACACGTTGTTTCAACGTAAAGAATTTGTGCCGCGCCACCGTCAAATTCTTTTTGGGTTCAAAATACTCGACGAATTTTGCCTTGACTTCTTGGAATGTAGCAGTGCTTAGGTCCAAATTGAAGGAATTGTATATGTTTAAACCCTTTTCTCCCATGGAATGCAGCATGACTGCAATTTTTCTTTTGTCTTCCGTTTTCTCCATGCCCGACGCCAGTAGAAATATGTCGAATGACTGCGTTCATCTTTTGAAATTTTCAGCATTATTGTTGATAATTTCTGTAGAGATCTCAAGCTTCTGTACTCCGTTGCCTGCCATTGTTAAGTTCCCACACTCAGATTGTCTCGAAGCTTCCGGAGTTTTCGATGTACCCTCTTTTGCGTTCATAATTTTCGTTTTCTTGATAATTTTTTCACACCTGACACCATGTAACGGACTGCGTTCTCTTGATATGCAAGTCCTTCTCACGCTTGAGTGGTGATGATAATAATACAGCAACAATTCTTATATTCTCCTTTATTGGTGCTTACCCAGATACGTATTACAAATGAGATATTATGTCTAACACAAATATACGCCTACACTATGTATAGCCCTTTGGCCAACTGAAATGAACTCGATAGGCTTTACTTCATGACATCTGTAAATATCAATAATGACATTGACAGTTACATCTTACTGTTGACATATGTAACTACTATGTGCTTTTAGTTGCTCTGTCTTACTAACGGTGTGTCAATACAAGTGAAAGAGACAGTTCATATCGGTGTTTAAATGCGTGTTTCGTTTTATGGTGTGACCGACTTACGGCCGTTTTCAATAACATATCTAATATTAAAGGAAGATAGCTATCCCCGTTAAACTGTACGCTGTTGTTTATCTTTGACTTGCGTTTCACAATCAAATCCTTCCCTCTCGCCTATACAAGCCTCTTGAAACGTTCCATTTGTTGCTAACTACATAGCAATTCGTGTTTTAAACAATTATATATTTATTTACAATTAATATATTTATTAGTTAAAAGCGTATATATTGTACGTAAATTTGAAAATCAAAACTCGGGATAAATTTTACTATAGTTATCGTGTTTTTTATCAAATTCAATAATGAAACATAACAGTTTGACGCTAGGAGTCGCGTGAAAGGGATTGTGAAATTTAAAATGAAATCAAATTTCTAAGCAAAGAGCTTTTTACGTATTATCGTCAAAACTGCAATAGATTCAAGCCTAAAATGAAAAAAAAACAAAAAACAAAAAAAAACTATACGTAGGTTATTATTATTGATTTTTTTTTATTTTAAGACCAATTATTGGGTTAAAAAGGTAAATAAAACAACAAAACAACTATAATTAAATCATTTTTATTGCATTAAAAAATAGTAAGGCAACGTTCCCACGAGCGTTTTTTGTGGTTGCGACAGAAAAAACTGCACTTTAAATAGTACTCTGCGTTAATACAATACAGCTGAAAATCGTGTACAGCTTAATCGGACATTTGCCACTTGACACTTGGATTTTCAGGTTTAATGTACTAACGCATTGTTCTATTTACAGTGCAGTTTTTTTCTGGCGTAATCACAAAAAACCACTCGTGGGAAAGTAGCCTTAGTGTCGGTTGTCAAATTGATAATATTACGATTAGTTCAAATTGATCAATACGACAGTGGTCAATACCTAGTAGAAGTCAATAATGTGTCCCGCGGCAATTAGTGGAACTACACTTGGTAAATTGTTATTTACAATGCCTGAGGTTGTAAAGAGATTAACTTGAGTATATACAGCTGAATCAAGGTATTCTAATACCCATAAAAAATGCAGGCAATATTTTGCCACGCGATCACAGCGCCGGGTCTAGGGAACTTCTTTCATGAAAAGGCTTTGTCCGTATAAGGTCCAAATAAAAATGGATGAGTCAAGTCAGTCGAATCAGTAAAGTGGTAGACGCTTTACTAAAACTTCCTCGGCAAAACGGCCGACATTGACAGATAAGCAAATGACGTTATTGCACTAAGCTCCGCCTATCGGAGAATAAGTTTTTTTTTTTTTTTAATCTTTATTTTATTTAAGAGGCTTTTGCCATACAAGGCATGCCAGCCCCATCATAACTTATACTAAATATATTTATAAAGAATTTTATACAAAAATTTTGCTGCTTCACTCGCAGGTAAAGAAAGAATGCTCATATATAAACCAAAATCACAAATAATATTAAACTTAAATTTCTCTAACAACTCCTTTCTTTCATCGGCACCTTTCACACACTCCATTATCAAGTGGTGAATATCCTCCACCACACCACACTCATTACAGTTAGGCGAATCAGATATTTTAATCATATAGCTATAGTAACTACAAGGGCAATGACCTGATCTTAAACGAAATGCTAAAACAGTATCCCTTCTTGACATATTGCATGTTAAAAACCAAGGTATCCGAGGAGGCTGACTCTGAATAACTTTGTACCAAATACCTTTCTCCTGTCTTCTTTTATCAAAATATTCATTAAACATATCACAGCATAGTCTCTTAATATTAGGTAGGTGTTCTGAAAAATATGGCTTAGTAATGTACGGAATTCCCTCTACACTTGCCAATTTGGCTAATCTGTCAGCCTCCTCGTTACCATGAATACCCACATGCGATGGAATCCATTGCAACTTCAGAATAATGCCCTTAGCTTTTAACGATTCTACATTGCGTATAATTTTGAAAGCTATCGAAACGCCTCTGTAACCAGAGGCGCATCGAGCTATATGTTGCAAAGCGCTTTTGCTATCACAAAAAATTACGATTCTAGATCTGTTTACATTACCAGCATACTTAATAGCTTCTGAAATTGCAATGAGCTCCAACGACATAATTGATACCATAGCTTGTGTTTTATACATTTTCGTATTACCTATCACTGCATCATATACGGCCATTCCTTTACCACTATTACTCATAGATCCATCCGTAAATATTTTGTGCCAATCATTATACTTAACATTAATTTCGTCAAAAATTTTAATTTTAAGACTATTATATTCAAGATCCTTTTTACGTTCTGTTACACACTTAAGATTAAAATTAATAAGGTAATTTTCATAATAATAAGATATACAATGATCCATTACAAACATATCTAGTGGGGCAGTAGTATGAATTTCCAAATGTTTGCATTGATTAAATGTATGTACAAGGAGAGGTCTACTTTTACGTTGCCAATAAGACTTAGTCATTAAAGAATTAAGTTTTTCGATCTTAAGTATTGTCTCATTGTCTGCTAACGAAAACAAACAAAATAAAATTTCAAACAAAATTTAAACGCCAAATATAACCTACGAATGTTTAACGACGGTATTCCTAGTTCACACTCCATAACGTGTATGGGAGTACTTTTTATAAAATGCCCGATAACCCTTAACGCCGTGTTTTGTAACCGATCGAGCTTACATAAATGAGTTTTTGCACAGTTCCCATACAGAAAACTTCCATAGTCAATTCTGCTCCGTATAATAGATAGATATAGCATCCGTAAGTGTTTTGGATGTACTCCCCATTGCGATCCTGTTAACACTTTTAGTACATTTAAAAATTTTGAGGTCCCTTCTATAATTTTACTAATATGTTCCTTCCATAACAAAGCGCGATCTAACCATAAACCTAAATACCTAATGTTTTCAACTGCTTTTACCTTTTATTATTAATACTTATGTTCAAAATATAATTTCTACGGCCCCAACTAAATAAAATTAATTTTGATTTATCAGAAGAAAGTTCAAGGCCTAAAAAATCCAAATATTCGACCATACTATTCAAAGATACCTGCATCTTCCTCTCACCTAGCCGCACATCGCTATCAGAAACATAAAAACGAAATCATCCGCGTACTGAACTACGCTTACATCTGATATTATTTCTTTACAAATTTTGTATGTAGTGATGTTCAACAACAAAGGTGAAATTGGGTCACCTTGAGCCAATCCCCTATGTGTCCATCTCGTAAGAATTTCACCGCTGTTGCTTTTAATCATCACACACCTATCTGTCAAAAACGACCAAATATAATTGCATAAGAAGTATCCGACTCCCAATGCGTCTAATATACGTACAACTTCATCGATAAGAACATTATTGTATGCGTTCTGAATGTCTAAAAAACAAGCCACAGTAGGCTTATTATTTGTTAAACTAATCTGCACGTCTGACACAAGTTGAGCTAAACAATTCAAACACGATTAACTTTTTCTAAAACCTGAGCTATAGGGGGATATGATCTTATTTTTTTCCACAAACCACTCCAGTCTTTTACCTATCATATTATGTAATATCTTACAAAGGCATGATATAAGAGGAATTGGCCTTATTTTCTGTTCGCAATTTAAATTATTAGATGTAAGTTTTGGTATAGGTATAACAAGAATTGAACGCCATTGTTTCGGAATATTACCACTCGAGTAAATACTATTATATAAACTGAGTAAGTATAGTCTGGCAATTTGTGGCAGAAAATAAATCGTAGAATAAGTAATAGAGTCTGATCCGGGGGATGTACCTTTTATTTTCATACAACTCATTAGTTCACTAAGAGTAAATGGTAGTTCTAATACATTATTACGTGACCTAATGCTCGGCATTTGATTTATGACACTATCAGGTGCCAAAGACCGTAACAATTCATTTAATTTATTATTTGAAACGTTAAAATATGAAGATTGTTTTCTACCTTTGTACCAACGCATTTTCTTCCACATCTCCATCACCGATGTGGCTTCGTTAATACTGCTGCAAAATTTCCTATAACTATCTATCTTTACTTTTTTTATAAACTTACTAGCTTCTGTAGTCTTATTTTCCAATTTAGACATGTTATTGGGAGCTGGATTCCTTCTAAAGTGTTTCAATGCTAGCCTTCGTTCTGCCACAGCTTTCGATAAATTTGAATTCCAATAATGTTTAGGTTTAAATTTTTTGTTTGGATCTAAATTAAATTTTATTAAGGGTACGTTATTACACACTGAAATATTAATTGCGTTTTCGAAACAATCATAATCATCTTGAACATTATTAGATAATTCATAGTTAGAAAAAAGATTAATTAAATCACTACTGTACTTATCCCAATTTGCCTTCTTAAAATTCCTTTTCTGAAATACATGAATTTCCTCTTGGTAACTATATCTGACCTTAATAATAAAATGATCACTCCCCAAATTCTCATTATACACATTCCATTTAAAATTCATTGCAATATCAGTACTTACGAATGTTATATCAGGCGAAGAATTTTGAACTGTTCCATCCACCAACTTAACTCTAGTGTGCGTCCCGTCATTTAAAGTAATAAAACCACCGTCTAAGGATGAATCCAATAGCTGATTTCCACGCTGGTCTATCTTGTATGACTAGTTTGTGTGATGGCTATTAAAGTCACCACCTATAAGTGTCTTTTGCGAGCATATGGAAAAAATGTTATCCCAATCAACAGAGCTAGTTCTTATAGATGAAGGGCAATATACAGCTATTATGTTATTCAATTGCTTACAATTAAGAATTTTTACATGTAATACTTCTATCCCTGAATTTCCTATATTAACTGGGCACATGTATGCACGTATTGATCTATGAGTAACAATGGCCACACCTCCATAACCATCATTTCTGTCTTTTCTGTAAATATTATAACCAGTAATTTTATAATTAAATTGTGAAGCAAACCAAGTTTCAGTTACTATAGCTATATGAAATTTTTCCTGTACTAATAAATTCTCAAAACTAATTAATTTTGGGTTTAAGCTTTGTGAATTCCATTGCAAAATATTTGTGTCAAAATTATTAATAGAATTACAACCCATCATAAACCTAAAATTTTTTTAAAAACATTTCCATTAATAAGCATGCTATAAACAAAATTCTTAATTTCACTTAAAATTACTTTCAATATTAGTATACATCTATCTTCTATTTCCATTTTTTTCTCTGAAAATACAATATCCTTGATTCTCTGAAATATTTTTCTCCATTCAAGCTTCTATTCTGCCTTCTTCTTTCCATCCGTTTCTTCAGTATCTACGTCTTTTGCCATTTCAATATCAACATCAAAGTCATTAATCCAATCGAAAACTTGTCTTTGATTCTTGTTTATTCTTTCAGGTCTTATCTTTTTTTTCGCAAAGCCGCATTTAAATAATATGGACTAGATATAGAAGTATTTAAATCCGGGGGGTCACTACACTGAGGTTCCTCATTTACTGTAGATATTATAGATTCGTGAATTCTTGTTGGTAATGGTGGAAAATCTGTAATATTGGAATTATTGTGTGTATCAAATACGCCATGCTTTTGCTTTTTATTTGCATAATAACTTTCAAGCGCTTTTTTATAAGTAACACTATTCTCACTCATGATCTTCCGGATAACTTGTTCCTTTTTAAAAAATGGACAGCATTTATCTAATGACTTGTGCGCACCTTTACAGTTTATACATTTAAATTCCTTTATTTCACAATTTCCATGTCCCAAACCGCATTTGGGACAAATAATTTTACTAACGAACAAAATTTTCTTATGTGACCGAATCTCCAGCAAGCTGAACATTGAGTAACAGGAAAATAGTATGTTTCAACCTGAAATCGGCAGCCATAAGCCGTAATAAACTCTGGATGTTTATCATTTTTAAAACATAATCTTATAGACTCGCTGTCAACCCATTTACCATGCTCATCCATACATTTCAATCTTTTTAAAGACACAATTTCTTCAGCACTCGAGCCCTCAAGGGATTCGAGCATTTCTTTTTCAGACATCTCAATATCGATCCCCTTAACAACTCCATAACATAAATTCAATTGATCAGTAAACTGGCATCTTATATTCATCCTTTATTTTTGAACATTTCATAAGATTTCCCGCCTGCTCTAAATTATCAAAGTGGATAAATACTTTATAAGCACTTTTGTACCTAATCCGAATAATATTTTTGATGTTTTGTATATATGTGTGTGTGTGTGGTATGTCAGAGAATGTACTTAATAAATCCGGATAGTGCGCAGGAATGCTTTGATTTTTTTTTGTATTTATTTATATTGATTAATGTTACAATCAACTAATGATGATAGTTTCCCGTCTAATAATAGCTCTGAATACGAGTCGTTGTCGTCAGATGGTAGTTTCCAGAGTTTGCCCCTATACTTAGACTCACAGCAGAACTCCACCTTTTATATGTTCTCCAAAAACTTCAATGTAGTGCATATAAATGCGCAAAGCATTCCTGCGCACTATCCGGATTTATTAAGTACATTCTCTGACATACCACATCTACATGCTATTCTTGTGTCTGAATCCTTTTTGAAACCTTGCCTTTCTTCTTATTCCTACTCCCTACCTGGATTTCGTATAATACGTAATGACAGAACGGGAAAGGGTGGAGGTGGAGTAGCTATATACCTTAAAAGCCATATCCCCTACAGTGTCGTCAATGGCTCTCCATCTCAATACTCCGAATCATCTGAATATTTATTTCTGGAGGTACTCCTAGGTCACACAAAGGTTCTGTTGGGAGTATACTACAGCCCTAACCTACATATGGACTACTTCAGTTCTTTTGAAACGATGCTCGAATCACTGGTTCCGGTATTTGATCACACTTTAATTTTGGGTGACTTTAATACCTGTCTCCTTAAAGCGGATTCTCGTTCTAAAAGATTGCTTGCTATCGTTGAGCTGCAACTCACCATGCACCTCACTGTCTACCGTCACTCTTGGATCTTGGTATGGTATCTTCTCTTGATCATGTCGCCACCCACGGTCAGTTTTCTGCTGAAGCCTTCTCTTATCACGACCTTGTCTTCCTGTCCTATAAGATCAGATGTCCTAAGCCTAACCCCCAAACAATCTGAAGACGTAGCTTAGACTGTATAGATAGACAAAAGTTTGTGAATGACCTCATCAGTTCTAACTGGGACACGGTGCTTAATGCTACTACAATAGACACGAAGCTGGAGAACTTCAATATTTTTTTATTTTTTTTTGCGGGTAGGCGTAGCAACCACATCTAATTTAAACTTGGGATCATAGAATTGAAAATAAAAATACCTACAGTTACCAAAACAATCTATGTACTGGACTAAATTATAGCTAAAGCCTCTCTTTTCTCGCCACAATATAAAGTTTCCATCACTTCAGCACTTTCATCACTTTTAACATACTCATCACTGTGACTTCATAAGAACAATGGATATGTCTTCTACAACTTGCTGCCAACATGGAAGATCTTGCTAGACTCTTCCAGTCACGAATGGAATCCTACGAGCAGCGCCTCCAAAATGCTGCATCAGCTGGTGCTGATGGTGGTCTCGTTGTGATGGTTCACAACGAGACCTCTCCAGCTTAAGCAGTGAGTTCCTTGATTTCAAAACCTTTGTTTGGCAAACACTGTCAAAATTAAAAATCCAGATAGATCTCCTAACTTTAGGACTGGATAGGCACGAGACATTCCTTCGCAAGAAAATACTTCTGTTCCATGGCATAACTGAAACAAAAAATGAAAATTTATTTAATGTCATTCTGAATACTATCTCAGACAAAATGCAAATTGAGTGTACCGGTAGTGATATTCAGTCCTGTCATCGTCTTGGGTCCTCCAATACAAAAGCCCGTGCAGTCCCCGTTAGATTCCGAGATTATGAGCAGCGGCGTATGGTTTGGGATGCTAAGACTACACTTAAAGGTACAGGCATTGTCATTTCGGAGTTCCTCACTAAGTCTAGGCACCAATTGTTTGTGACTGCACGCCAGCACTTTGGAATACGAAGCTGTTGGTCCACCGAGGGAAAGATTGCGATCATATTGCCTGACAAATCGCGGCGAAAGATTGAATCGATGCAGGAGCTTAAATCGCTAATGGCTTCGTTCCCTGCTGTTAAGGACTCCAAGGCAGCCCCTCCTCCGTTGGATAAGAGTGCCCACGGAGTGGTGGCAAAGCCTAGTATCACAGAAAATAAGCCCAGCAGAGCTGCATCCTCATCTCGTCGTGCTAAAAGAACTTAGTTCGAAGCGCTTTGAAATTTAAAACTTGTCTCGTCTTGTCATGTCTCATATTATTGTTTTGATTATTATTTATTTTTGTCTCTGTTGTTAATTAAGGTAGTATAGTTATTTTTCTCGGTTGACTCCCTAAAATAAAGTAAAACTTTGTAAATTACCTACTTTGAACTATCTTTCTGTAAAAATATATTGACACTAGTGTCAATGTCAACTATCAATGTCACAATATGATATATATTTTTTTATTAATAATTGTAGTCTTTGGTTTACTTAATCAATTTGTATAGTTGCCATGACAAAATACTTTGTTTTATAATAATATTATAGCGTAATGTATATTGCGCTACTAGACTTCTACGTTTTTTGTTTTGGTGAATTTATGTTAAATTTTATATTATGTTATTATAAGTGTGTCACTTTCTTTTGTTTACACTATGGCGAGTTAAGATGGGTTGTATACATAACTTGCATTAATAATATTATTGATTATAATTTTTATTATTATTATTATTTATTAGTATATTTATATAATATTTTAATATATTTAATAATAGTAATATGGATTTAATTT
Organism: Phengaris arion; assembly: GCA_963565745.1. Lineage (NCBI taxonomy): Eukaryota > Metazoa > Arthropoda > Insecta > Lepidoptera > Lycaenidae > Phengaris > Phengaris arion. Next base: position 452,306 of record OY751446.1, on the reverse strand, counting down.
ATGAAGATACTGTTAATTATGACTTTTTCTCATGCTCTTCCTCGTCTGAGAGTTTTTTCAGTATGGACAGTGGTGACGTCAGTTCGGCTTCCCTTTCTACTCATGAACAGCTAAATAGCGCCTTTTCCTCTTTTCCAAACAACTTCAATATCGTCCATATCAATGCTCAGAGCATACCGCGCCATCATCCAGATCTCCTCGACATGTTTAGCCATTCCCCTGTAGATGCCATTTTAATATCGGAATCCTGGTTTAAGCCCTCACTTTCATCTACCGCTTACGTTCTGCCGGGTTATAAGCTAATTCGTAATGATCGCGTCGGTAAAGGCGGCGGTGGAGTAGCTATTTAGCTGCGCGGTGACATAAAATGCAATTGTAGCAGCTTCACCAAACAACTACTCCGGCTCAGTTGAATACTTATGTGTTGAAGTCACCCTACATCACAAAAGAGTCCTGCTCTGTGTGGTCTATAGCCCATCTCTGCGTGTAGACTATTTTACCACTTTAGAAACTCTGCTAGACACACACTGCCCCAATTATGACTATACTTTACTCGCAGGTGATTTCAACACATGTCTCTTGAAATCTGACTCGCGTGCTTTTAAACTCCGTGCCTTACTCTCCTCCTTTAGCCTCCACATCCTCCCACTTTCAGCAACCCACCATGCTCCAAACTGTCCCCCTTCCCTTTTAGATATTCTCATTACCTCGTTACCTGAACTCATAGATTCTCATGGCCAATTTCCATCTAACCTTTCATATCACGAACTCCTTTTCCTATCATATAAAATCAGACCTCCCCGTCGAAAAGCCAAATTTGTTTTCCTTCGTAGTTTTAAGGCCATAGATTTGGATGCTCTCAAACGTGATATATCTGATGCTGACTGGTCTCTTGTTAACTCGGCCGCTAATATTGACCAAAAGGTAGCCCTTTTAACCGATGCAATAACCCAAATATTTGATAAACATGCCCCTGTCAAAAGAATTAAAATCAAGCATGTACCGGCACCTTGGCTCTCGCAAGACATAATCACTATGATGACTAAACGCAATCGTGCAATATGTCGATACAAGAAACGACCAACAGACGAAAATTTGGCAAAGTATAAGTTTCTGCGGAATCGTTGTAGTCGTTTGTGTAGGGATGCTATACATTCTTCAATCGATCAAAGTAACCCCTTGCAACTATGGAAATTCTTTTCAACCCTCGGCATTGGCAAGTCCTCCACCTGTTTTGACAATTTAGTTAATTTAAATGAACTGAACGCTCATTTCTGTGTTCCACTAATTATTGTTGACCAGGTTACAAAAGTTCATACGATCTCCCATATTTGTTCTCTTCCTCTCCCCTCCTGTAGTCCGTTTCTGTTTAAGCCTATCACTGAGGAGGAAGTTAGGAAACATATCATGGCTATCACTTCTACTGCTGTGGGCCATGATAACCTGAGCCCCCGCATGATATCGCTTACCCTTCCAGAACTCTTGTCAATTATCACTCACATTTTTAACTTTTCATTGACAATGAGTTCTTTCCCTTCGGTGTGGAAACGTGCCAATGTCATTCCACTTCCTAAAACCTCTAATCCCTCCTCATTATCACATTTTAGACCAATCTCCATATCACCCTACCTATCCAAAGTCCTTGAACACATTGTTCACAAATAGCTGTCCGAATTCCTATCCTCTAATAAATTGCTTGCTTCCTTCCAATCCGGCTTTCGTACTGGTCACAGTACTGTTACAGCACTGCTTAAAGTCACTGACGATCTCCGTCTAGCAATGGAAAATAAATGTATCTCCGTTCTAGTGCTACTCGACTTTAGCAGTGCTTTTAATACTGTTGATTTTGGCATATTCCTTTCCGTCCTTCGTTCTCTTAACATATCTTCCTCAGTGATAGACTTGTTCGATACTTATTTTCGGGGACGTTCGCAACGAGTCCACTCTAACGAGGCTACCTCGGATTGGTGTGACATTGAAGCGGGTGTTCCCCAGGGTGGCGTTCTCTCTCCCCTCCTTTTTTCTATTTTTATTAACACTGTTTCCACATTAATTTTATCAAATTTCCATTTCTACGCAGACGACCTACAACTCTATTGTCATTCACATATATATGAGATTGATTCCGCAGTAACAGATGTTAACGCTGATCTACAGCGCATAGCAGTCTGGGCTAAATCTTTTGGTCTGTTTGTCAATCCGAGTAAATCGAAGGCCATGATCATAGGCAGTAAATACATGACTCAACGTTTATATAATGTACCTAGGGTCATGTATGATGGTACTGTCATTGAATACACAGACTCTGCCAAAAATCTAGGGTTGATTTTAGACAGCAATCTTTACTGGAATCTTCAGGTTAGTAAAGTAAGCAGAAAGGTCTACTACTCGTTGCACATGTTAAAGAGCCTTCAAAACTTTTTGCCCGTGAACACAAAAATTTTCCTTGTCCAGACACTCATTTTTCCTATCCTCGGCTGCGCTGATTCCTGCTACTTGGACATCAACGAAGAGCTGTTAACAAAACTGGAACGTTTACAGAATCTCTGTATCTGTTTTGTGTTTGGACTGAGAAAATTTGATCACATATCAGCCTTTCGATTGAAGCTCAAGTGGCTCCTTATCCGACTTCGACGTAACTCCCACATCCTCTGTTTACTTTATAACATTTTGTATAATCCCCTCTCTCCTTCCTATCTTCTCGATCGATTTAACTTTTCTCGATATCCCTTGTAGGTCTAAACTTAGAACAAATCTTTCCCTCCCATCCCATCGCTCCAACTTCTACTCCTACTCCTTCACCGTTCATGCAGTCAGATTGTGGAACTCGCTTCCCCACACCGTTCGTGACAGTCCCAACATTATTGTATTTAAAAGACGTCTGAAAGAGCACTACCTCGGAATTCAATCCATATAAATCCCGTTATTATATATACATATAGTATTTATCTATTATAGATATAATATAATATTATTTCATCGTATCAACTATGTGTTTTATATTTGTTAAGTTTGTATATAATATGTAAGTATGTATGTAATTTAATTTTAGTAAGGATATAATAATATGTAAGTAGTGTATTTGTAATTGTGCACGTCCTATCTGCTGTCTTTTATCCCATCTCTCTCCGTAGGGCTGCTGTAAGAAATTTCTTTTTAGAAATAAGCAGTACCTTTGTGTCGTCTTTCTTGTTAAATTTTAATTTTATACGTTTTTCTTGTGTGCAATAAATTATTAAATAAAAAAATAATAATATTATAATCCACCTGTTTGACATGCATGCTCCGCTTCGACCTGTTCGCCTTAAACACCTCCCCGCTCCATGGCTTACGAGTGACATTAAAGTCATGATGACCAAGCGAAATGCTGCGAAGGTTAAATATAAACACAATCTCTCGGAAGAAAATTGTCATCGGTATAAGGAATTGCGTAATCGCTGTAGTAGGATGTGCCGAGACGTACAACGCCTCCATATACATCGATCAGTTACAAGTGGTGATCCTGGCAAGGTTTGGTCATTTTTGAAAACACTAGGAATCGATAAATCTGATCTTGACTCACTTAACCATCACTTCACTACCATTCCCCCTATCGCCAGTAACCAAAAACAGGCTACACTGCACGCTTTAAGTACCAACAAAAATTCTGGGCAATCTATTTTCTCTTTTAGGTCTTTAACTGAGCGAGAAGTTCAAACAAGCATGAACGCTATTAAATCCAATGCAAGGGTGTCGATGGCATAAGCCGTAGAATGATTGAAATTGGTTCAGAAATCCTCATTCCAATACTCTGCCACATTTTCAACTTTTCGCTCAGTACTGGTTCCTTTCCGAGTTGTTGGCGTACTGCAGTGGTTGTCCCTATTCCAAAAACTAATGATCCTTCACTACCCTCCCATTTTAGACCCATATCCATTCTCCCTTACCTATCCAAAGTTCTCGAACGACTTGATTCAAACCAGCTCAATTCATTTATTAATTCTATTAATTTCTTAAATATATATCAGTCTGGGTTCTGTCCAGGACATAGTACCACTACTGCTCTAGTCAATGTTTCAGATAACATTCGTCTGGGGATGTCCAACCGACTTGTGACTGCGATGTTTCTCCTGGACTTTAGCAACGCTTTTTGTACGGTTGACAGCGATATTTTATTGGCTATGCTTCGAAATGTGCTCGGCTCTGACAAAGTGATCACGTGGTTTAGCAGTTATCTCGTCGGTCGATAGCAATGCATCCGCGTAGATGGTAGGTCCTCTAGGTTATTTGATATGGTTGCCGGATTGCCACAAGGCGGTGTACTTTCTCCTCTCCTCTTTACAATATTTATTAACTTTATAACTCCCTTGCTTACGTGTCATTACCATTTATACGCGGATGACCTCCAAATCTACTCTCAAGCCGATATTAAAGAAATAGATGCACTAATCTGCAAAATAAATCATAACCTCTCTAAAATTTACAATTGGAGTTTATCTTATTGGCTGACAATTAATCCGAACAAATCTCAGGCAATTATCATTGGTGGCGTTAAGCAGATGGATAAGCTCAAACAACTTAAAGTTCCTCAATTTTTTTTAAATAATGTACCCTAAAAATTTAACTAGTGTCGTTAAAAATCTAGGTGTCTGCTTTGATTCTTCCTTGTCTTGGGCAACTCACATATCTGAGATTAGTCGAAAGGTTTACGCAGTATCTGGGTCACTCAGAAGACTAAAAAATTTGCTACCTAAAGAAACAAAGACTGAAATTGCGCAGTCGCTACTCTTGCCGATCATCGACTACGCGGACGTCTGCCTTATAGATCTCAATGATGAATTGATCAATAAACTCCAACGTATCCAAAACCTCTGCGTAAGATTCATTTTCGGTTTGCGCAAGTTTGATCATGTAACCGAGTTCAGACGTCAACTTAAGTGGCTGCCCATCAGACTGCGTCACGAGGAGCATATTTTGACTCTCTTATACAAAACTCTGTATGATCCTCGTGCACCGATATATCTCAAGGAACGCTTTAAATTCCTTGGTGCTAGTCACAGCCTTTCTCTTCGCTCTGATATGGACAATACTTTAGAGATACCTCTTGCTCGATCTGGGTACTACTATAACTCCTTTACCGTAAAGTCCTCAATCCTTTGGAACTCACTGCCACCTGACATACGACACTCCAATTCAATTGCAATTTTTAAATCTAAATTGCACAAACATCTTCTACAAAACGACTAGATTGTAACTATATTTTTGTATTCTATAAATTAATATTTATTAATTTATTATACACATAAATACTATGTATGTATCTATGTATATTATAGCATCATGGCTTAGTATCTATTATGTCTATGTACAGTATGTAGATGTATGTTTTTGTAATTAATTTCTTATATATTATGTTTAGTTATATTAATTATACCACTTACATTTAAGATTTCCTTTGACACTAAGGTTGTCTGGAAGAGATCGCTTTAAGCGATAATACCGCCTTTGCCCACGCTGTCTAACCGTTTTTATGGCTAAGTCTATTATTTTGTAATTTGTGAGCAATAAAGTGTTTTATTATTATTATTACATTTAGAAAATAAATGTCTTCTTTTATACCTGATCTGATACTTTGATATAGTAATAAAAATAATTGTTATTATCGAATTCCCTGAACTAAAAATCCCTGATTTGACTGATAAGAGATACCAGAGATTGTTTATTATGCTATCTTTCTTGTTTTTTATAAAATGGATTTACATTACATTGTAAATACAAACTAGTTTTTTTTTATAAATCTATCTTATACTCTTCGATTTTTTATAAATCAATTCATCAGGTTACGGTTCGAATCCATTTAAAAATCGATATTTTTCGGAAAGAATCACCATCCCTATAAAATACGACTAAGCGTCATCTCACATTGAAACGAGACGATAAGCGACGCGGCGACTATTTTTCAAATCGTAGCTAATTAAAAATTGAACTTTTTTCGTACCCAAGAAGATTCGTTGCAATGAATGCAAGAGCTGCGCTGCATTATGAGCGGTGCAGTTTGATATTCGAACTTTGAGTTGATAACTTAAAACGTAGTACTGTATAATGATACTTAAACGTATCGTCTCGTTTCGGTGTGAACTGATGCTAACGGAAAATAAGCTTTCAGAATTTTAAATCTAATTTCATAACGATTTACAGACGTAAATCGTCCTACACCTACCGATCTCATACACTATGTTACCCAATTTGCGACTAAATTTGAGTAAACTTAAAAATGTAAGTAACCTCCGCCATTGTCTAGTAGAAAGCGAGCTGATGATGGTGATTCATAGCTTGTAATACTCTTGATCACGTCGGCTTTCACACAAAAAAAAAACTTGATCAAAATCATCCATTTGGCAGCTACAAATCATCCATATGCCACGGACAGACACAAACACACACGCACAGACAGACAGACAGTCCCGTCAAACTTACAACACGCATCTGTTTGCGTCGGGAGTTAAAAAGTCAAATGATTCACGATGATAAAATATTGCGGGTGCTGTAAACTGTGACCTAAGCCAAGGTCTTGGATATTATGTAAGAGCTTTTCCAAACACCACACGTCGGCTAATTTCACAAAAATATGTCTGATAACGTCTGTCAGTCTGTCCGAATTCTTATCGCTGAATTTATCCAAAATGCTTTATATATAGCTATCAATGCTTTTCTAAGCTTAGTATTACGGCCTTCATATTTATTTTGGTTCAGTTCATATAGCAGTTTGATATATTATTATTTTATAAGTTGCTATTCTCTAAGGGCTCGCTTCACAATCTACTGATAATTAGTGTCAGATAGCTTATTTGCATGTTTGGTCTCTGTCGCTCTACTTATATAAAAGTGAGCAGCGACAAAACTTCCGAATAACTACTCGACACTTATGAGGCAATTGTGATCCAGGCCCTTAGCCATTATCCTACTACTATTATAAACTAGCTTTTGCCCGCGGCTCTGCTCGCGTAAATAAAGTATCCCACGGGAACACTGTACTTTTTCGGGATAAATAGTAGCCTATGTTTTAATCCAGTAAGAGTAACAAACATCCATCCATCCTCTCAAACTATCACATCCTACTAATATTATAAATGTGAAATTTATGCGGAAGGATGGATGTATGGATGGATGTTTGTTACTCTTTTACGCGAAAGCGACTGAACGGATTTCAATTAAATTTGGTATGGTAGTAGTTTAGGCTCTGTCTTAAAACATGGGCTACTTTTTATCCCAAAAAAGTACAGTGTTACCGTGGGATACTTAGTCAAAAGCTTGTCTTAAATAAGGCCAACCTTCTGAAAATTTGGATGAAATCTTACGTACAAAGCAGTTCATAGTTTATAGCGCAGTTTCCTTTTTCCCTCGAATTTACGTACGAATTACACGTAAACGTAGGAAATACTAAGAAACATAATATATTGTATAATACGACAATAACTCATATCAGCGGCGCACAGGAGCCCATTACAGTATAAATAATTAAACATCGGTTATAACGAATTACACGTTTCACTAAATTGTGCCGTCGCGTCGGGACTCTGGAGCCAAATATAACAATTCTCAGCAAATTTATTCAATTGTAGGTAAACAATTATGTTCTTTGGGTTTGTTTTTTTTTGTTATATTATTGATTGACATACCTATAGTATAATTAGGACGTAAAAGGCATTACTTGCGAGTCGGGAAGTGGGCATTTACCTAGAGATAGTAAGCAGAACAAGCCGGTTTCCGAATAGGCTACAGTACCATAGACCACATCCTCACACTCCGCCAGATTATAGAGAAATCGGAGGAATATAATCGTCCGCTCTGTCTGGCGTATGTGAACTATGAGAAAGCCTTCGATTCGATCGAAACCTGGGCGGTGCTTCAGTCTCTTCAGCGGTGCCACATTAACTATCGCTATATAGAAGTGTTGAAGTGTGTGTATAACAATGTCGCCATGTCTGTCCGAGTACAGAATGGAAGTACGAAACCTATCCAATTGCAGAGAGGTGTAAGGCAGGGAGATGTCATCTCTCCTAAACTCTTCACCACAGCATTGGAAGATGTTTTTAAACTCTTAGACTGGGAAGGATACGGCATCAACATAAATTGCGAATACATCACTCACCTTCGGTTTGCTGACGATAAAGTCATAATGGCAGAATCGCTGAAAGACCTTAGCGCCATGCTCGGTGACCTCGATAGATCTTCCCAACGAGTGGGTCTAAAAATGAACATGGACAAGACGAAAATTATGTCTAATGCCCATGTTGTACCCGCTCCAGTATTTGTTAGGAACTCTAAAATCGAAGTTGTTGACGAATACGTCTACCTGGGACAGACATTCCGATTAGGCAAGTCCAACTTCGATAGTGAGGTCCAACGACGAATCCAACTCGGATGGGCAGCGTTCGAGAAACTACGCAGCGCCTTCGAGTCCGAAATACCTCAGTGCCTAAAGACAAAGGTCTTTGAAAAGTGCGTGCTGCCAGTGATGTCTTATGGATGTGAAACGTGGTCCCTCACTGTTGGCCTCTTAAATAAGCTCAAATTTACTCAAAGAGCGATGGAGAGAGCTATGCTCGGGGTTTCTCTGCGTGACAGAATCCGCAATGAGGAGATTCGCAGGCGAACTGGAGTAACCGACATAGCTCGCAGAATCAGCAAGTTGAAGTGGCAATGGGCAGGCCAAAAAAAAAAAAAAAAGTAAGTATAGTGATGCCTGAGTGAACAGGAGTCGAGTGCGCCTACTGTTGGCTGGTGTCGCCATCGATTTAACACAAGTATACAAACAGTCTTTGATGTTGCTGTGCAGAGCTTAGTCTCCTCGGGAGCCCTTCTAGATAGAAAGTAGAAGTAAGCGTCAATTCATACATAGCGTAGAGTACACTTCCTACATGATGCCTCCCACCGGTTCGGGAACGCCCGGCGAGAAGAACCGGCGTAGGGAACTCGTGCGGGACCATCTATTATCGAAAAGATAGAAAATTGTTCTTTAAAATAAAATGATATTAATATAACAATGTTATGGCTAAAACTATATAACGAGAGTTCAATAGTATATAGAAGTTATAGAAGTAGGGGGCCACCTAATTCACAAGGTTTGCTATCATTCATGACATCATTAACTATAGTCGATCATTAGCGCCAAGTCGTGGGGTCTGAAACATATCTAGCTGTTCATAATTTTCAAAACAAATATTCCGCTTAAATTGTAGTAACCCCTGTATTGTCAAGCAGTGAGCTGATGATGATGGCTTATACCTAAGAATACTCTCGCCCACGTCAGCTTTAAAAAAATTTAACCTTACATTGAGAGCATGAGCCCAACCCAAGAGCATGCTACGACACGTCTTAGGAGGGTTCCGTAACTATCGAGGCGTAATAGGTTTTCTTTGAATTACTTCAAGTTATGGTTCGATTTCGCTCAAAATAATTTTCGTAAAGAGTTTTTAGCATGATCTATCAGTATGGAAACTTACAAGTTTCTATCTCCTATGGGGGGGGGGGGGGACTTATAAGTCACTTTGGAGGCAAATTACTTGAATTCATGTATGAAACCTTGCCTTTATTTTAAAAGACCTATTCAAAGATACTCCACACGATGGGGTAGAATGAATAATTTTTGTCATCCCTATTTACTAAAACACAAATACAAAATAATTATTATTTTATGATGTCAAAACCGAGATTTATAAACAATCTATAAATATATCTTTCATCTATTTATATTCATAATTACAGAAGCCAGAAGCGCGGACAGACAGACTGAGGGACGGACGAATAGACAGAGCGAAACTATAAGGGTTCCTTGAGTATTACCTATGGAACCCTAAAAACCGCATCTAAATCGGACCTTTCGTTTAGGAGCTACGATGGCACAGACACAGATAGACAGACACATCAAGCTTATAACACGCTTTTTGCGTCGGGGATTAAAAAATCAAGGATGTGTGTTGAACCTAATTAAGCGAAAGAAAACAGTTTTCCTGTAATATCACTTCGCTTCGCTTTTATTCGGTTTGGGTAGCGATGTGATACCAGTGGGCCTAGCAGGAACATTTGACAGCGGCGGTAACGTAACGTTATCGAACACTGCTCGTGTGGCCCTCAGTGCGGTGCGGTGCGGCGCGACGCGCATCGTGTGGCTCGGCCCTCAGACAGGTCCGCTCAGCCGGACACGATGTTCCATATTCACTGAACAATAAACCAAAACACATTTATTGATTAAATTTACATAATATTATTGTCTTTATGCCGAAACCAAACATAATCGCTTTCAAAACAGATACATAAATATAAAGTTGAACTGCAATACTGAATAACAGTTCCATTAAGTAAATAGTACATTCATAAACTAAACGTATATACTAATAGTAGATACGTTATAAACTTAAATGCTTTTGAAAAGACAAACATCTAATGGCTTCACTTAAGGAAATAAAGATTTCTAACTTGAACAAAATATATTGTCAGCAATAACGAGTTCAATATATTTTATAAACTTCCTCCAAAGTTATGGTCAACGGCCAGCTCATACGAGCTTAACAATATAAATCACGACAAATACAGAAATGTACACTTGGACAGCTATAGTTTATGGATATTGTGAACAGAAAACTTGGAATAAGCTGCTTGTGATTCAATATTATTGATATATTATTGAATCAGCGTGTTGACCGAACCGAGATTGTATCGATAATAGTTAAGAGAGTCGGGCTGCTGGTAAAATCCAAACCCAAGTTGTGAGGATTAAAAAAAAACTATAACCCGACTACGTAAAAAAGTGTTTTAACGCTGGGACTATATGCTCCGGAATCTGGAACGCCGATGAAAATTCAGAGCATTGAAAATAGAACTCTACGCAAATACAATAGAGTTGAAAGTCGAATACATGAGTGTCGAGTCAAATGACAACGTCATCAATGTTATAATTATCATAAATGACAGCTCGACACTCGAAACTTCCCTTCTTCACCGGTGTTCCGGATTCCGGAGTATATAGTCCCAGCCTTAAAACCCTTTCTTACGTAGTCGGGTTATAGTTTTTTTTTAATCCTCACAACTTGAGTTTGGATTTTACCAGCAGCCCAACTCTCTTAACTATTATCGATCTTAACTATTACCAGCCTAAAAAGGACGAAATAAGAAAATAATTCTGATACAAATCCAAAAATGAATAGGTACAAAAATGGTAAAGTTAGAGCCGTCGTCGCACCCACTAATGGCATCTTAGCGTCAGTTCACACCGAGATGCGTCGCGTCTAGGTATGTACTGACCCTAAGGTCTAGAGAAGTTTCTAAGGTTTGGTATTTAAAGGAGTATGGCGTGTACCCGTACTATCCTTTAATGTACCCAAGTCGTTTCGTGTTGGGTATGGTCGGATACTGCAGATTATCTGTTCGGAGGGACGCGACCCTCGTCAAGTACGTGTGCCGCGTGTTGCGCGGAGAGCTGCATCACCCGGACGTTCTAAGCGTGCTGCCACTGCGCCTCCCCTACCCGGGCCTGCGGCGCCGGCAAGCGTTGCTCAGTGCTCCCGCATCCCGGACGAACCTGCTCAACGCATCTCCCGTGTCACGCGCCATTGGCTGAATAAATATGCTCACGGATAAAGATGTAGATGTTTTTTGTCATAACTTGCCGAAACTCATGAGATTAGCCCAGGTAGTTATTGAGATTAATGATAATAATTATTAAATAATGTGATACATAGTTTAATCTGTTTACCATTGCGATTTTTTTTTCTTTTTTCTTCTTATATAGCATCGTCTTGGATTTTATCTGTTATGGTGTTATGTATCTGTTGTCTAATAAATAAATTATACCACAAGTTAGATACAGACGAATGCGATTTGACATCGACAGTTCCGAACCTTATAAAATAGGTGCGACCACGGCTCCGCCTAGACCATTTTTTTACCTATGCAATTCTGGATTTCTATAATAATTATTTTCTTATTTCGGCCTTTTTAAAACTTTTTTTTACGTAGTCGGGTTATAGTTTTTTTAACTTATATTTTTTGTATTTCGTATTTTTTCGTTTCCCATTCCAACATATTTTTGGAATAAAGTTAATTGATTAGGCACTTATAATCAAAACATTTGAAATTAAAAATATCTTCTTCACGAGCGCGGAGCGAGTCAATTTTTTTTTTCTACATTTAAAGAACGATTATTATATTATGAACGAAATATTATGATAATCAAGAAACGCAATAGAGATCATTCAACAATTCACTTATTCACCGTTATCCTACACATCAAAACATAACGATACTGCGATTCAGAAATATGAAAGACCCGTAAGTGCTAATATTTATTTCATCTGCAATATCTACTGTATCATTAGAAACGGATGAACCGATTTTAATCTTGTTTTTTTTTTCAAAGCTAACGTGATCGACAGTGTTTTTAGCTATAAGTCATCATCATCAGCTCGTTTACTTTCTTATTTATTGACAAATCAGGGGTTATTTAAATAAATTTATTTATTTATAAAATGATAAATTATATTTATAATAAAAATATTTTTTATGAAGGTAAAATAATATATTAATTATTATATTTTATAGTCTTATATTACGTAATGTTCGAAAAATGGACAATGGGTTACTAGCCCCGCAAGTTGATATTGCGATTGGCGGTCATCTTGGTGACGTAGTCGACGTCGCACCGTCAGTACCGTTCGCAAGGTCAGCCCGCTCTTACGTGCTTACGCGCATCGAGTACTTGTTATAGCTTTTTGTTATTGTTAACCTGTTTTATTGTTGTTGTTGAGTTTTGTTGTTTAGTTTTGTTACCTGTTGACCGTTAAAATGAGTAAGAATTTAATTAACAGTCGTGCTCGTGAAACGATAATTAAAGTGGACAATTATTTTGTAAAAGAGAAAGAGGACTCTAAGTTAGTTATCCAAAATATAAACCGTGGCTTAAAAAGTGCTTCGGACACTACTGAGGATATTTTAATGTCGAAGCAACTAAATAGTAATAGACATTTTGAATATTTTGCAAAAGTAGACCTTAATTATACTGATAGTGAAACTACATTAAGAACAATAATTAAAAGTGATTTAGGTTACCAATTTAAACGATTGATTTCTTAGGTTTACGCGAATATAGTTCATTGTTTTAAACACTTACGGATTGTGTCGCGGTGCACTTTTCTTTTTCCCGACGTTTTGGCTACTTTCCATCAGCCGTGGTCACGGGAGGACTGACAGTCCTTTAAAAACAATTTGAACGATGTTACCAAAAAAGACTGGCTCTATTGAAAGACCCCAAATACAAGCGTGGAGGGCTAAATATTTACGCCGTATGAAACAAAATGACTCACTTGGTTCTAACAAAAAACCCGTTATTTATCTCGACGAAACGTGGATACACGCGCACTACACAGTAAAAAAATGTTGGCAAACAGCAACCGATATAGGAGTGAGACGGAACGACAGCCCCGGCCGCCGATGGATAGCACCTAGAACCAGGAGGAACTTCACGCGGGAAGCGAAACTGGCCTTGTTGACAATGCGCTTTTAATGTTTAAGGCCAAAACGGGGGATTATCACGACCGAATGAATGCGGAGAATTTTACAAAGTGGCTAACAGAAAAATTACTATTGTAGGGATGTTTGAAGTGAAACACCGTTAATTTGATACTGTCATAATATATTACACAACACTGCCCTAATTTCCTAACAGGCGTCGGAGTGGACTGCAGGGGCTATCGCACTCCTAGCCTATAAGGTAGCTAATTTCCTAGCTAGTAGAGAGGCGGACTGCAGGGGCTATCGCACCTCCTACTCACTTCGGCACGATACTACTACACTGCAGGTGGCTATCGCCCTAGCAGTCCTAGTCCTAGTCCTAGTCCTCCGGTTGCGCACTGGGACTTATATACGCTGCCGCCGTTGGAGCCGTGTGCAAAACATCGTAGTGGGGATGGTGGGGATGCTCGGCGAGATAGATAGTCGGTGTGCGAGCGGGAACGCACTAGGATCCGCGCGCTGCACTCTTATCATTAATTCATCGTGTTACAGTCTCCCCCTCTAGTACTCGTGGACGTCTCGTTAGAGTACCAGGACTCCATGGTAGGTTGCTTTCTTGGTCTACCTCTTCGTATAATAGGAATAACTGGGCTCGGTTTCTCATTATTTCGCTTCTCAAATTTAATGATTGCCGACGTGTGGTATTTTCCTATAGGTTTATCAGGCTCTTCAATACTAGCTACCTCGTATATAGAGTTTCCATGTTTTTGAGTTACAACATAAGGTCCGTCGCGTCTAGGTGCAAGCTTTGCCGAAAAGTTCTTGCTTTGGTTGCTTATTGGATGAGTTTCGACTAGTACTAGGTCTCCTACAACATATCCAGGATCAGGTCTGCGCTTTCGGTTAGCTCTTAATCTGTTACTGTCTTGCATGTCTTCGACGTTTATTTTAGCAAAATGTAAGTCTTTTGCTAACTTTTTCAAATGTGGTGTTATTTCGGGAATAAATTTTTCAGTTACTGTGTAGTTGCGTTCTGCCGATGTAAGGAGTCGGCTAGCATACTGTATCGGATGTTTTTGGATCCCTCCCCCTGTACCAAAGCTGCTCCAATAGCATAATTACTGGCGTCAGTTTTGATAATAAAGGATGCTTCGTAATCGGCTTGCTTTAATACTGGTGCTGTGGTTAATGCAGTTTGTAATTCCTCATATGCTTAATTTGTTTCTTGTAAATTGATATGGCATTTATAAATTCTTCCACTTTGCCGTGGTTTCGCTCGCCATTATAACGGTAACTACAACGAGTGAAGTTTTTGTTCGTTGTTGTAGATGACGGTATGCGGGACAGTAGCTTCGTGAATTGCGACTCCGTCAAAATTACCTGTGCTGAACCCATTGTTCCTTCAGCTTCTTCTTCCCCAGGTTTTATTTTAACTCCAACTTCCTGTGGCATCTTGTGGGAAAAATACGTTGGGCGCCACTTGTAGGGATGTTTTAATTTTAACTCCAACTTCCTGTGGCATCTTGTGGAAAAAATGCGTTGGGCGCCACTTGTAGGGATTTTTAATTTTAATTTTAACTCCAACTTCCTGTGGCATCTAGTGGGAAAAATACGTTGGGCGCCACTTGTAGGGATGTTTTAATTTTAACTCCAACTTCCTGTGGCATCTTGGGGGAAAAATACGTTGGGCGCCACTTGTAGGGATGTTTTAATTTTAACTCCAACTTCCTGTGGCATCTTGTGACAAAAATACGTTGGGTGCCACTTGCAGGGATGTTTGAAGTGAAACACCGGTAATTTGATACTGTCGTATATTACACAACACTGCCCTAATTTCCTAACAGGCGTCGGAGTGGACTGCAGGGGCTATCGCACTCCTGGCCTATAAGGTAGCTAATTTCCTAGCTAGTAGAGAGGCGGACTGTAGGGGCTATCGCACCTCCTACTCACTTCGGCACGATACTAGGGGACTGCAGGTGGCTATCGCCCTAGCACGGCCGCTAGCTGAATGTGTCCTCCGGTTGCGCACTGGGACTTATATACGCTGCCGCCGTTGGAGCCGTATGCAAAACATCGTAGTGGGGATGGTGGGGGTGCTCGGCGAGATAGATAGTCGGTGAAGAGAATAAGCACCAAACACGAATAATAGAAAACAAGTGATGGTTGAGTGGCTACAAGCTCACAACATCGAATTTCCCAGTAGAGTACAAAACCAGAACTATATCTATTAATTAAACAGCACAAACCGCCGAAAAATTATGCTGACACAGCTGACAATAGCCATGAGGTCGTTAGATTGACACCGTACAACTGGGATCTCAACCCTATTGAGTACATCTGGAACCTAGTCAAAATGAGGGTGTCAGAAAAGAATGTGGAGCAGTTAGAGAGTTGAATTGAATATCTGACGTTGGAGGCGTTGGCATCTCAACTAACTAATAACTCCAGATGACTGGCGAAAGGAAGTAAACCACGTTAAAAGGCTTGAAGAGGAATATTGGCACAAATATAGAATAACTGACGAGTTAGTTATCATAAATACGGCAGACGACAGTGAATCTGAAACATCTGAAAGTAGTTCTGATTCGGAAGACAATATTAGTGGGATTGAATAAATAGGCTAAGATTTTAAATAAACATAGATTTTTTTACATACCAACCTGGTTTTATTTATAATTTATAATTATTTACCACATAACCCAGACGTTAATTTAGAAATATTTTCATATTTACACATCCACAACGTAATTATTATGTTGTATTCATAAAATTATAAAATACAAATCAACCTGGACACGCGGGCCACCTTGGCCTGGCGATTAGCGAGTAATTTTTCTTCAATATTTTTGTTGACTGTATTTCATAAGGTGTCTGGCGTCGCCAGGTTAATATGCAGTAATAATTAGATTAAATGGGAAGGAATATCCCTAGCTTATTTACTTTTTATTACATTTTTTTGCTATCTGTACTTTTTTGCGACGGATGACGTCACGCTGTTATTGTGACAAGGTTCCATCGCAATATCAATTTGCGGGACTTATAGTACGAATTGTACGACCGCATTTTAAACGTGTATTTTGACATATTTGTGCGGACACACGACACGACAAATATGTAAAATGTATATATACATATTTGTGGTGCGCTCGCCACGGTTTATTGAATTATCTCGGTTTAATTTTTTTAGATGTTAGAATCTGAGGTTTAATTTTCAAAATACTTTTTTTTTAAATATTGTGTAGCCTATGTTACCAACGGCATCATTACGAATCTATTGACACCTCATTTATTATAATCGGTCTAGTAGTTTAGACGCTACGAGGAAACAAACATACATACATACATACATAGACTGCCAAAATCATTACCCTTCCTTCTGACTTCGCTGTAGTCGAGTAAAAAATAGACAAAGTGCTTCGAAAAAGGTAGTCTAGTAGTGCTCTTGCGCTTCGCTTGGCTCGTCTTGGCAGGCGGCACTACCGTGCTCCCATATTTTTAAAGCATTCCGAAGTAGATTCCAAAATTCTGGGGAGTAATTTGCGAAGAAATTATATCCTGAACCTATTGAGCTATGAATATTTATAAGGTGTGCGTCTCTCCGGGGTCGATAGGTAAGAGATGGTGACAAGTTATTTTGAGAGATAGTTGGCCCTCTGTCAGTCTGTCAGAGTTTTGCTGACATCCACAAGAATTGATATCGTAAAGATTGAAGTGTTTGTTGTAACTCGCAACTAATAGCAGCAGATACAATAATAGCAACGAGGACTAAATTATATACACAGAATAAGCTGATTCTTACTTCCTAGGTCAGCTATTTCCTGTAATCTATTGTTCGGTACCAAACCAGCGATTTGTCTCATAGATTACTTGAGTTTAAACGCCTTAGATCAGATGATAAATATTTCATCCCTGATTAAATTAATCACAAGTTGCTAACTTTCTCGCTTTAGTGATGTGATTGTATGCTGTTAAAATTGTTGATTTAGGTGGATATTTAAAACTAAGAATTGGTAAAATATACCATTATTTTGTGTTCAAGATTACGTTTATGAGTTTCGTTTATTTATTAAATTCCAGTAATAACTGCATTCATCGCATAGGGAATTTATTTAAAATTAGAAATTTAATAAATTTCTAAATAATATAACATGAAAAAGTGTCAGTAACAATTTATGTTACGTATTATAATCTTGAATGAAAAATACACGACAAATGCACGCGATACGACACGGGAACGGTTCGACGCGATATATCCCCATTCGATTTGTCGTTGCGACGCTCGAAAAGCACCAAAAGATAAATTTCATATATCCTACAAAATTAAACCAAATAAAAAAACTTTCCTGAAACAATTCTCGCCAGATTATGTCTCGTTCAATAAAGCTTATGCCAGTCACAACTCCGTATTGTATTTTTGCGTAAAATATGAAACGTTATACGTGAGAATAAAGAGGCAAGCAAAAACATTATTCCGTATATTTCTTGCGGAGCCCCGACGTACCATGTTCGGGATGTTGCACCCACTCAGAATGTAGCCACCATAGAGGTCCATTCAATGACTTGGGTGGGTAAACGAAGAAAAGCACTGTTCTCAAACGGCGACTCTTGTAACGACAGCGTCTACACCAAAGATTAAAGAAAGACGAACCGATAAATAGCTACATAGTTAGCTTACGATTTGACTGCACATACATCTACATATGGTGTATCCACGATTGTGTGGAAAATTTGTGGGCCGTTGAAGGGGACGTCAATATTTTCAAATTTGGTTCGCTCTATGTAAGCTGTTTCTCAGTACGTAAGTATATACATATATTTTTTTTCTTTTTTTCGACACAATAAGCTACGTACTAGGTGTAATTTAGCTGCGAGTTGCGACACTAAGAGCCTGTTTCACAATTTACTGTTAAGTGTCAGATAGCTTATTTACATTTTTTGTCTCTGTCGCTCGATATAAAACAAGCGGAGACAAAACTTCCCAATAAGATATCCGACACTTATTAGAAGATCGTGAAAAACCTAACCAAACCAAACCCACCCTGGCCGTAAGACATTTCCCCCACGGCCGTTCTGAACTTCTGACAGCCTCCGAACTGAAGCTCCTCGTACATATTTATGTCGTGCGCCATGCTCTTGACCGTTAATTTTGTATGTCTATATCTATACTAATATTACAAAGAGGAAAGATTTGTTTGTTTTGTTTGTTTTGTTTGTTTTGTTTGTTTTGTTTGTTTTGTTTGTTTTGTTTGTTTTGTTTGTTTTGTTTGTTTTGTTTGTTTTGTTTGTTTTGTTTGTTTTGTTTGTTTTGTTTGTTTTGTTTGTTTTGTTTGTTTTGTTTGTTTTGTTTGTTTTGTTTGTTTTGTTTGTTTTGTTTGTTTTGTTTGTTTTGTTTGTTTTGTTTGTTTATTTGCGTTGAATAGGCTCCGAAACTACTGGACCGATTTGGATGAAATTTGGCACAGATTTAGATTAGACCACAGGGGAAGACATAGGCAAATTTTTTTCGCCGCAAAATGTACGGTACCCGCTGGATTTATCGACGCACGAAATCGCGGGCAACATCTACTACTGTACTAGCTTTTGCCCACGGCTCCGCCCGCGAAAATACAATATCCCACGGAAACACTGTACTTTTTCGGAATAAAATCTGTAGGGATCTCCTACATCTTATTTTTACATTTTATATTTACATATCATTTTGTGGTTATCATTACTAACATTCTATTACACTCACCATCTACCAATTATATACACCATAAATCTTTTAATCCAGAGCCTAAACTACCACCATACCAAATTTCATCAAAATCCGTTCAGTAGTTTTTGCGTGAAAGAGTAACAAACATCCATCCATCCGTCCAGCCTCACAAACTTTCACATTTATAATAGTGAGTATGATAAAGCGCGAGGTTCTGCACATGGTATGTCGTCGTCCGGAGCTCGTAAACCAAACGTCACGCGCTTCAGGCGGTATATGAGCGTATATTTCAGGATTGTGCCTCGGGCTTATATCGTGCCGTGTGAGATACAGATGCTCCCGGGTACTGCCCGGGTACTGCCCGGGAACTGCCGGCGCGGCGTCGTATGTACACCAGATATGATATTGCCAAGTTTTACTCGCACGCACCGTTAAGATCAGAGTTCATTGAAAAAACTAACGGATTGTGACGCCGTGCACTTTTCTTTTTCCCGACGTTTCGACTCCTGTCCAGCAGCCGTGGTCACGGCACGGTCGGAAAAAGAAAAGTGCACCGCGACACAATTCGTAAGTGTTTAGAACAATGAACAATGTTCGCGTAAACATGAGAGATCAACAAGATCGGAGTTTATAAACGGATTCAAAGAAAACAATTGCGCTCATATTGCTGCCAATTTAAATATTACTTACAGCTCAATAAAGAAATTCACATTTTGTCTAATTTCATATTTTTCTTTACGCTTAGACTAAATTCGATCTTAACAAAGCGCACTTACATTTTATTTTGTTAATGTAGGTTTTCAATGATATGAATAATGCATGTAAACCTTTCTCTTGAATGTGTGTATTGATCAAGCCGAATTAAATCCTAACTTTATAATAATGGATTATGGAACCAACATACCCTTTCAATTTTCAAATGAAAGAATATTTTTTCAAATTGCTCCAGCCGTCTTTGAGTAATAAGAAGGTCGATTCTGCAAATTAAATCCAGCAATAATAGAGTCACAGTCCAGTGCCGAAATATTAAAAGTGCAAAATGGTATTCTCATAAACGTCAAACCCGTTTTGATTGGTCTCCAAACTTGGAACTCCAAAAATCAGATTATGATATCAAGACGATTTATTTATAAATTTATATTTCAATAAAAGCAAAATTAAAGTGTAAGTCAATTACGAAAATTGGGGTTAAGATAATGTACAAAAACAACATCCCTCCTTTTAAGGAATTTGTTTAAAAATTTTACTCGTAGCTCTGAATCCCAGAAACATTTTCCTTCCGAAGTTCAGTCACCTTTCACTTTCAGGCGACGCATCACGCAGCAGTTTGCCCCGACCGTTACTCGCACGTGAAACTCGCTCGACTCTCGTGAAATACGAGTGTACGTAACATCTGCTAGTGCCCTACAGTAGTTCTGCACCGGTTACTCGTGGTTTCGATAAAATTTTATAGTATAGTTTCTTTAAACGAAAAACGTTGATATTGAATCAATAACATCAGAGGTGCTTAAATACTTTTCAGATTAGTTTTCTGTTATATGATTTCTTGAGGCTTCGATTAGATATCGCATAGTTTTTTTTTCAAAACGAAAAACTAATTTGTCAGAAGCATATTATACTTTAGATATTACACTCTAATTTTCCGGCAATTCATAATGTTAAGTACTTACGCTTCATAATTAACTTCCTTAAGAGGACTAAAGTTATTTAAGTCTAAAAATAATTCTCCCCGTCTCTTTCGCTCTCCATAAAACAAGTGACAATCGCAATCCGCAGCGCAAATGTTTGTAAGTGTAATGAAAATTAAAACGGAAGAAGCAGCGCAAATACCGCGGACTTATCAAAGTACGGCGCGGGCGGTGTGGGCACGCGCGGGTCTTGCTGCTCAAATACGCTAATCACATATACTATCCCCTTCCCCGCTGAGTAATGGTCGCCATTATGTATATCTCAGGGCCTCCGTCATGCGATCCGAGACGGTCTGGTGCGAATCGGACCTTACTCCCGCTGTAATTATGTTTCCTCGTCAATTACTTTACGAAGCTCCCTCATTCCTCATGCAAGTAAGCGGAATCGTATTTGTGCGAGTATGGCTTGTAATTAAAGCGATTGTATAGAGCTTCTAATATTCGTGAGAGTAATTCTGCAACGTTTGTTTCATCCGCTGCCCAATTTAATATTATATATTTAAGTTTTTATGAAATACGTTATGAATACTTTACTTTTAGATGATTTCCAACTTATATTATTGGGAATGCTAGAATTATTTATAACAAGATTATTTTGGTACCTAGTATAAAAATACGAAAAACACCAAATGAGGTAAGGTAGGTAAAGTCACACGAAACCTTTCTGAGATAGGTACCTAAGTTTCGTCCGAAAACAAGACTGACTTCTACAACTATGCGATTTGCACCTTTCGATTTCTGTATATCTAGTAGAGTACCTATATATAAATAAATAAATGACCACATCTTTGTAAGTAACAATAAAGTGTTTTGCTTTTAAAAGAGTAGCAACTGCCAACTTGTAATATGAAAGTCGTGCGTGGGCCGCGGGCGAGACCTCAGATTAGTAACTATCAATAGCATACCCGCCAATTCTAGGAGAAACAGAGATGTATCGTTCCTTATTCTCCTTACGACATACTAATGGCGAAGCAAGATGTCTAATAGTTAGTTACTATTATGTACGAGGGCGGGTAAATTGGTACGCGTCTAATCAAACAAGTGGTCAATTTCACACTGTCGTTTATTGCCTTAAAACAGACTGCATATCCGGGGTGCGCGGGCGCGGGGAAGCGGGCACGCTTCCCGCGAATATTACAAGTAAGTGCCGTAACGACACACAGCGCGCCAAATATGCATTTACATATTATTATTATTATGTACAATTAATATCTAACATATTTTCCCTTTAGTTAGTGAACATATACATTAGGAATGGCTTACCTCTTACTTAACGTTAACCTTACAATAAGTTACATTCATTACAATGCAGCAAAACAACCAGAAATGAATAAACAATCAACATTTAGTCTCACAACTTAACCTAAGATGGGGACCGTGACGGTGGCGTGGAGAATACTGGGCTTATTTCACGTCGCCTGGTGGGCATGTTGGCACCTCGTTGGCACTAGGGACACCTTCTAGCGACCCTGGGCTACTCGACTCCTGGGACGTGCGGTTCCGTCTCCTCTCCCCCTCCTACGTCAGAGGCCACAACCGAGTGCATGTCAGGTGCCACATCCGGTGTCTGATCAGGATCCCGTCGATCGCGATTACTATTGTCACACAACCGTCGCGGTCTGATATGATCAACGTGTCTAGTGACTTCTGCCTCCTAGCTCGGTACAAAAAT
This sequence comes from Phengaris arion, assembly GCA_963565745.1. Lineage (NCBI taxonomy): Eukaryota > Metazoa > Arthropoda > Insecta > Lepidoptera > Lycaenidae > Phengaris > Phengaris arion. The sequence goes on along the minus strand of OY751446.1, from coordinate 429,760 downwards.
TTTATAGACAACGTGACCTATTTTTTTAAAATAATTATTCCTTCAATCCAACATTTTTTTTTTACACTTGCGTTTTTGATTACCCACACTGGGTCATTGTCTTTAAAAACCGGTCGTTTTACACCTTTATAGTTTTTACACTGCAAGTACTGTTTGTGATCCACCGTTGTAGCGAGCACTGCGGACGACGGCGGCGGCGCGGTGTGACGGTGCGTAACAGGTCTAGCCGCGAGCGCAGTGCGCGCCCGTACACTAATTCCGCGGGCGATTTGTCAGTACTGTTTTTAGAGTTTCTATAGTCAAACAAAAATTTTGCCATTTTTTCTCGAATATTTTTTTTATTGCAACCCTCTAAACCTAACCCTTCGAGACCTTTTTTAACAATTTTAACAAAACTCCTCCTGACCTTTGCAAGCCGGGTGATAAACAGGGGAAAATATATGTTTTATGCCGTTAATGAAACGAAACTGGTTAAATTCTTTCGAATTAAATGATTTCCCATTGTCGATCACTAATATGCACGGAATCCCAAAACGCGACATAAAATCACATAAGCTCGTAATCACCGCTTTAGTTATATACGTTACCGACACATCATAACATGCAACCCATTTACTATAAGCATCTACAATAATCAAAAACATAATATTATTGTAGATGCTTATTATATATTAACGGGCCCTTGAAAGTCGAGATGTATTCTATACAAAGGTTGAGCGGCCAGGGCCGAAGCGGCGCGTGCGGCGGGGCGGGGCGTAGCTGCGCGCACACGCCGCACCGCGCTGCCAGCTGTTCCAACGCTGCGTCTAACCCCGGGAACCATAGCCGCTTGCGCGCTTCCGCTTTAATCTTAACGACTCCGAAATGTGAACTATGCATTTCGTTACATATAACGTCCCTTAATGACATCGGAATTACGACCTTATATTCGCGCATTAAAATTCCGTTTTCGAGGGAAAGTTGCGAACGGGAACAAAAATAAGGTTTTAAATTGACATCGTAAGTTTTCCTAGGCCACACGATTGATACATATTTTTTTACTATAGACAGGCATACGTCTTTAGAGGTTTCGCAGCGCACGTCATCCAGCGTGACCGGTAGACCGCCGTCAGTTACAAAGTTAACGTAGGCCGCGCGCTCCTCGCACTCCGATAACTCGTCTGTAGCCACGTCGGGTCGCGTCAGACCGACCGCGAGCGAGACTCCATCTACGAACGCCCTAGATAAATAATCTGCGCTATTCTGTTTACTTCCTATGTATATTCTATATATATATTGTATATTCTATAGTATAATTAGAAAGAAGGAAGGAACATTGCATACCGCTGCAGGCGGTTGGCTAATATTTCAGGAATGGCCTTATGAGGTCCAAAAATAGCTAGCAGAGGTTTATGATCTGTCCTTAGAACAAATGGCTGTGATCGACCGTAAAGGTACTGGTGAAATCGTTTTACACCAAAAATAATCGCGGCGGCTTCATTTTGAATTTTTGCATAGTTCTTTTCAGCAGGTGAAAGCGTTCTAGACGCGTAGATTCGGTGACGCACCTTCAGTTAAAATAATATTTGCGTTAGGATTAAAATGTGCCAACGTTTTGTCTGATGCTAATATATTTTTTATTTTAAAAAATGTGTCGCCATGTACTTTAGTCCGTTCCCACTTAAATTTTTTATGAAGTAAATTATACAACGGATCTAATAACGAAGACGCATCTGGTACAGAATTCCGATAGTAATTAGCTAATCCTAAACACGATTGTAGTTGCGTTACATTTTTTTACTTAGACGCCTGTAAAATAGCTTTCACTTTTTCAAGTGATTTTCTTATTCCGTTTTTGTCTATCGCGTGCCCCAGATACGTTTCATTTTTAAAAAACTCACACTTACTACGCTGTACTGTGAGTCCCGCATCATTTAATCGCTCTTATACTGTTATCAACCGTCTAATGTGTTGTTCAGTGTCCGCCGCTGTTACCAAAATATCATCTAACAGAAATATAATTCCGTCTATACCAGCGAGAAGACACTTCATGGCCTGAAGTATTGATGGCGCGCTAGCTAGACCAAATACCAGCCTGGTAAACTTAAAAAGCCCCCGATGCGTATTTATGCAAGTCAAATCCTGGGAACCGTTGTTAAGTTTGAATTGATTATACGCGCTTGATAAATCAATTTTACTAAATCTAATACCCCCATGTAATTTGGAAAACAACTCGTTCACCGTAGTTAAAGGGTATTATCAATTGTTTATTACTTGTTACTGAGTAGTCCGCGCACAATCGAATATTGCCGTCCCTTTTTAACACCTGCACTTTAGACGATGCATATTGCGAATAACCGACGGGTTTTATAATATCTAAATCGAATGATCGATCTACCTTCTTATCTAATTTGTCTTTTAGCGCGCATGCCACTACCTTTAAAAAAAATTACTTCGATCCGGGTTTCAAACGCAACTCAACCGTATATTTATTAAATAATCCAAATTTTTTAGAAAACACTTGTGGGATCTTTCTTATTATTTTATCTGCTATGTTGTTATATTCCTGAGATTGGGTAGAAATGGCTCGTCGTCAAAATCGCGAATAAAATTCCGCCGTAAAAGCGGAGGTCCGCCATTTTGTACGACATACGAAGCCAATTCCCGCGTCCGCTCTCTGTATGTTATTGGTACAAAAACAGTGCCTAAACATTTTATATGTTCCCCTGTGTAGCTAAATAATTTTTTGCTAGTTATCGTTAAAGGATATCTATTACAATTTTATTTATAATTTTTTTCAGATATTAAACTAACTGCCGAACCGCTATCTATTAGAAACTCTAAAAACACTGGACCAATTCTGACGGTTTCGGTCATGGGCCTGCCCTTTACACACTGTATATTATATTCCACCTTACCACTTACCATCATCTTCATCGTCCGAATTACTCTCCGCAAAGTTCATCTTTGTTGCACTTCCCGAACACATTTTACGTAAATGGTCTTTAACACCACACTTTTTGCACTTGTAGTTTTTATACCGACACTGATTAGACTTATGATTAGTGAAGCCACATACACTACACTTTTCCTTCTTGTCGATATGAAAAACCCCTTCTGCTCCTAGAACTATGCCGTTGCTCGCTCCCGGTGGAGCCACTGACGACGCCTGGTGTGCACACCGTACGCTTTCCGCCAAATCTATAGCCAGGGTTAACTCCTCTTGGTTCTGCGAGAACAACTTGTCCCTTTCGTGACCTGCAGCCATACCCATGATGAATCGGTCCAACAGCGCTTCCTCTAAATTCTTGAAAGCACAGTGCGCAGCTAGCCCACGGAGTCTGGCCGCCCATTGAGTGTGACTTTCACCTGGGTGCTTGCATTGCCGCGTAAAAGATCGACTTTTCAGCGAAACCGAACCTTTTCGGGGTAAATCAGTGATTGCCGAAAATTTTAGCTCCTCCACCGTGTTCGGTAGCGCCAGGTCTCTGACCAATATAAATGTTTGTTCACATAGTGCGCTCAAGAAAATTGCCCGCCGCCTAACCGCCATTTTATCAGTCCCATCGTCCAGATTATTTGCTATAAACCACTGATGAATGCGCGAATTGTAGCTGCTTCATTCCTGAGACCGATTATCGAACGTAGATAAAACGCGGAAAACTGTCGCCATTGTATAATATTAAAATAACTATGCACTCGCGGGGCGCCTCGTCGCCACGTATTATGTACGAGGGCGGGCAAATTGGTACGCGTCTAATCAACCAGTGGTCAATTTCACACTGTCGTTTATTGCCTTAAAACAGACTGCATATCCGGGGTGCGCGAGCGCGGGGAAGCGGGCATGCTTCCCGCGAATATTACAAGTAAGTGTCGTAACATCACACAGCGCGCCAAATATGCATTTACATATTATTATTAAGTACATCTTAATATCTAACAGTTACATATAATTTTTTTTTTTCTAGGTGTTCATATTTTTTACCCGACTACGGCAAAGCTAAAAGGGAGGGTAATGATTTTGGATGTCTATGTATGTCATAGACTGCCAAAATTATTACCGTTTTTTTAAGTATATAATAATATGTATGTTAGTCTGTAAGATATTTATAAAATGGGCCTATGCCGCCCGAAATAAACATTATTTATTTATTATGTATGTTTGTTCCACCGTAGCACCTAAACTACTGATCCAATTTTAATGAATGAGGTGTCAATAGATTCGTAAAAACAACCCGGGTAACATGGGCTATATAATTTACGTAGACGGTTATAGTTTATTGTTGATGCTTTCGGAATACAAATGACATGCTAATAATTTAAGATGTCAGTTATTTACATTACAATAATGTCGTAATTCGTACGACGTATTAATATTAGACCAAAGAGGAAACACATATTGAATTTTGACTGCTTTAGTGTTATTTTCCTTGGCTGTAGTGTATATTCCTCTTCCAAGGACGAGACCGACGCGCGGCTGCGCTCGCCACAGAAAGGAGCAGATTTATTTGCAGTGATGGAAATTTTATTTCGCCCACGTTCCGGGGAGGCTCGCTGCGGCTTCATATTCAATTTTATTTGAGCCGCCATCACAGCCAGTGCGCTACAATTACGTTTCAATGAGATGATTATCTCAGCCGTAAATAGCTAGCGGACAAAAATCTGTCCAGAATGATGTTATCCCACATGTTATAAGCCACAATGACTAGCATTATATCGAACAGCTAATCAAATTATGTGATTGATTCGCTAGCTAATTTGCAGAACTGGCTTGTTATAACCCGACAAAAGTACGGTAATCTATAGATTGTTTCCGAACGAGTGTAGGCTGGACTGTAGGCTATAGCATCCGGAATCCGGCGGGCCCGGGAAAATTCAGAGCAATAAAATTAGAACTCTGCGCTAATACAAAGGAGCTGAAAATCTAAAACACAAGTGTAAAGTCAAATGCCAATATACGTGTATCAGTCCAGAGTTCTATTTTCAGTGCTTTTGTTGTTTGTCTCAAAACTGATACGTGTATTTAAAACTGGATTTCTATCAGTTTGAGTGTTAATACTCGATCTCGCATCAATACATTCTGAGACAGATACATAGCCATGCAATGCATGCAAACGCGCTAATGCAACGCGATATGAACAATTATATCAGCCATCAGCTCACGACTTTTCTTTCTTTCAAATATAATGGACATGACTTGCTTAGCGCCATATGACTACCTACACAATTGACACAGTTGTATCTATTAACTTCACAGTTTTTGTATGCCCAAGCTTCCAGCACTTCCAGGAGCATTGTGTGACCGGGGAAATATAGGGCTCAACTCTAGATTACAGCTAATTATATGAGATGGAAGTTGTGAGTTGACAAATCCAATACGAGCAGACTCACTTGGTACCCAGTTACTTTCTTCATTTCGTCTCATTATACGCTTAAAGGATTTAATTTTAATATCATTGGGGCATGTGATTAGCTTAAGAGCTTCTTCATCTTCTAAGTCGATATTTCTTAAGATACCGTAGGTACATTTGTCACCGGCACGATACACCATCCAACCTTTAGTTTTTAATTCCTGGCAACTTAGAAGCTTTTCTGCTACATTGGCATGATTTATAATTTTGAAGTAAAGTGACAATATTGAGTTTCGATATACACATGACGGCCTTTTTCGAAAATTATATAAATATGAAATTATATACATACATACTGGACACTTTTATTTAATTATTTCAGAAAAAAAAAAGATTTAAGAACTAGGTATAATATCTAAATTATATATTATTTTGAGCGAAATCGGACTATAACTTTAGAAGTAATTCAAAGAAAACCTATTGCGCGTTGATACTCGTAGCTACGTACTCTCCTTAGACATGTCGTGACATGCTCTTGGTTAGGTTATTATATGTTTGTCTGTCAGTGAAAAACTATTATTGGCTTTCTGTAATTTTATACTGACTCTATTTTTATTATAAGGTGTTGGTTTTCTAAAATAAATAAATTAAAAAACTATTTAAGTCTATATGATACGGAATCCGGCGAAATCAACGCAAGATCGAGTATTAACACTCAAACTGACAGAAATCCAGTTTTAAACACACGTATCAGTTTTGATTACTTAGAATCAGACAACAAAGAGGGATTAGAACATGTTTACATACCAATACTAACCGATTTTCCACTATTACGTGCTAAAACAACGCATAAAAGATCCAGTTCACATTCATCCAATCCAGTTTTATGGAGAAAATTCGTAATTCTCTTAAGTCTTTGTTAGAATGGTTTTTGATAACAAAAGCGGAGTACCTATCTAAAATGCCAGTTTTACAATGTATTATTGAAGTTTTAAACTGAACTTTATTTAATAGGCATGTTGACTAAAATTATTTTTTTCGTTTATTCGATGTTACACAACATGTTAATAAACAATCTAGAACCCATTTTCGTATATCTTAAAAAATAACGAAGATACAAACAATTTACTGTACATAATTTACATAAATGAAATATATCAGTCTGTGACGTCACGAGTTGCACCCGCCATACATTTGTCATTACAAAATGTATGACGGTGGAATAGAATAGAATAGAATACGTTTATTTTTTCATCACACTACACACAGATGGAATACAGGGAATAAACTAACATTTCGCACATTACTAGCGGTAGCAACTTGTGACGTAACAAATCGTTTTGCGAAAAAGAGATGGGCAATATTTTTAATTTAATTATAATTTTTAATCGCGTCAATCTAAATACCTATTTTAGATTCATGTATCTTTAATCACCAATTTTAAAATTTAATAAATAAAAATGTGTTATTCCACACTAGGCAACAACCCAATGAATAAAGTTGTTAATATTAAGATACTGCAGTGGAATACACAGAGTTTAAGGAACAAAGTCACGGGCTTACAGAATATTTTATTACAAGAGAAAGTGCATATAGGTATATTATCAGAAACTTGGTTTAAGCCTAGTAGTCTACTGAAAATCGGGTCGTATAATATATGTATACAGTCAGGACAGGGACGATTCCTATGGTGGAATCGCAATATTAACACATAAGTCAATAAAATCTCAAATGTTTACTGTTTCATATCTAATCACAGAACTCAGCTATTAAGAGTAAAAAATAATAATTGTGGTTTTCTAAATAATATTATAGCAGTTTATTGTCCGCCTAACATAAGTACAAATACGGACGATTGGAAATGCTTTTTTCTAAGTGGTCTGATAGAACCATCATCGCTGGCGATTTTAACGGCCATCCTCCAAATTGGTCGTGTAAATTAAATAGTAGATGATCACAAATATTTAATGCTGTTAGTGATTTCAATTTCGTATCGCTAAATACTGGACAAAACACAAGAGTTAAAATGGTAAATAATAATGTTCAAAGTAATTCTGCTGATCCTTTGCTGCATTCGATATTGCCTTTTTAGATGGTCAGTTTCTACTGAGAGTCTGAACAGCCATCATCTTTTCGGTTGACGTACAATGTTTTAATAATTCTAAAAATAAAAAACGTAATTTTAAAAATGCTAATTGGTCTAAATATAAAGATTTCTAAAACAAACTTCTTTCAGTATAGATTCAAGAATACTATGATAAATTATTGAATATTATTAATAATGCAGCGGACATGGCCATTCCAAGGTTTGTAATTTACCAGCTTTTTTTGGTCTCCACTATTGACTGGTGTAGTAGCTGAGGGAAGGCGTGCCTTAGCAAATTTCAGAAGGAATCCGACCCCCCTAAATTTTACAATTTACAAAAAAAAAGTCGCTGATGCATAACGCATATAAGAAAAGCCCGAATAGATTCTTTCAAATTTTTCTGCAATAGTTTGGAAACAACCACTTCTAGCAGTGGCTTGTGGGCTAGAGGGCTAGGCTAGTCTGTGTCTCTCTTTAGCTATTATTCCGTATCAATGGACAGATGTACGAGTGATTCCTATTCAATATTTTTTTTTTCTCAAATTCATTAATTTTATTCAACATTACTACGCGTGAAATTTGTAAGAATATAAATAACGTTGTTTTTGTATTGTGCTTTATATAACGGAAATATATATGCGGTTCATGACTCTGGCTATTCAAAGTGCTTTAGATAAAATTTTTAAAATTGTAGAAGAAATTGGTTTAGATTTGTCTCCGTTAAAAAGTAAGGTATGTTTGTTTTCGAGGGGTAGACATAGGCAGACTGTCAATTTAGTAGTAAAAGAGGTCAATATAGAAAATGTTAATGTAATTTGATATTTAGCCTTATATTAAGATAAATTGGAAATTTTATGTGAAGCAGCTATAGGAAATATCGTTAAAGAAATTAAATGTTTTCAAAGTTCTAGCCGGTTCGTCGTTCGAGTACACCAATTACATTTAAGAAATTTATACGTCACATTCATTTGCAGTGGACTCGGTTATGATGATCATCAAATTAGATCGAATACAGAATTAGGCCATGAGACTGGTATAAGCATTTGTAAAAAGTTGTCCTATACATGTAATGGAGTCGGAACTGTGTCTTCCTCCATTGTTCTTGAGAAGAAGGTTTTTAGCGGGTAAATTTTCTTTTTAATCTAAATCTATTAAAGATGGTGAAACCGTCTCGGGTGTTTCTAATTTAGTAGCCCTTTGTTCTAATAGCTCATATTGGCGAAGTAAGTAAATCCCATTATTAGTTCAAATACATAGAGAATTTAGTAATATTAATATATATACTCTCTTTGAATCCCGAGATGTTTTCACTTTCGACATGGATGATAAATTCAATTCAATATTAAGTCATGTCTTTGTTTAGACAAAGAGAGAGTAGACAGACCTAAGCGCGCCCTCAACTGTTATATTTTAAACAATACTATAACTTATTTAAATAAAAATTATATTGACTACTATAAAATATACACTGATGGTTCTAAAAGTATCAACGGAGTAGGTTTCGCTTCGCTTTATGACCCACAGACTAAATTAAAGGCATATTTTATGTTGAACAGAAAATATTCAAATATGTCAGCTGAATTGCAAGCCATTTCCGAAAGTATTTCGTATATTAAAACTTGTAATTACAAAACATATGTGATACTTTGTGACTCTAAAAGTGCTTTGCAACATTTAGATCGGTGCTCCACGTCGTTACGAGGGCTCTCGATAGCCTATATTATAATAATTGACACACTTTTGGAGTTACAAAGTCTCGACGTAAATATTAAGTTTCAGTGGGTGCCATCTCGTATAGGCTTGACCGGGAACGATCAAGCAGATGTATTGGCACAGCTGGGGGCGCACTCAGCTATAGTTGTAGAACAACTACCTTTTACATGGATTTGTTGTCAGATATTAAAAAGAAATTGGAAAACTCACTTTGATTAGAGATCCGTGGAGAAATGCATTTGGTACAAAACTTTATGCAATGAATCACCTAATAATCCCGTGGTTCGTCTCAGTGAAAACAGACAGACACAGACTAGCGACGCTCATGAGACTTCGCTCCGGACACGTTCCACTAGATGTATTCGGTTACACGATGAAAGTGTCTGTTTACCCAGACTGTAGTTTGTGTCATAAGCGGGAAGACGTGTACCATGCTTTGGTGGAGTGTGGCCGGGTGGAGCTTGAGCGGCGCAGATTTGAGGCTGACGCCGGAGTGACACTCAGACAACTTGGTTGTTTGGGTGCCATTCTCGCCCACCCGCAAGAATCTGTTTGCTAGGGGCTGGTTAATTTGTATTTATCTCTAGAATTAATAATTAATTTGCATTTATTTAGATGTAGATCTGATTAGAATAATGTTGAAGTTTAAGTATTTAGATTAATTTGTCAGTGTTAAAAAGGGGTCCTTATGTATTACGGAACCCTAAAAATGAGCAAACTTAACTACTTACTCCTTTATCAGTTCATACATCAATAATATAATAAAGAGGAAAGGTTTGTTTGTTTTTTGCATCGAATAGGCTCCGAAATACTATCGAATAGGACCGATTTTGATGAAATTTGCCACAGATATAGAGTAGACCACGGGGAAGGACATAGGCTACTTTTTATTGCGGCAAAATGCATGGTTCCTGTGATATTTATTTTAACGCGCATGAAGTCGCGGGCCACATTTAGTAACATTATATATATTCTTAATCTAAACTCAATTTAATTATGCATTTTTTATATTACAAGGTGGTACTAATAAAAATGGAATTTTAAAATAATTTTGCCGATACATAATACATTGTTAGTGTAAGGATCTGAATTGAGTAGCAGAGAGTGTTTAAAGTTTAGTTAGTAGGTAGTTCATAAAGAGAGTGTAGTCACTGGCCGTAACGATAGTAATATCTTTTTTCATTTTTCCCTCCATGGTTCAGGTCCCAGGTGCGGCGGATGAATGAAAAATATTCGCTGACAATCCGTAATATCCCAACCTCGTAAAACTCCGAACCATACAACGTTCATACACGGTTCGCACAAACTTCATACATTGTATGGAAACTGCTACATCATTCGCGCTGATTGTATGGAATGTTTCAATCACGCCGCATAATGAATGTATGAGTGGTTGAAAAAGATTTTTACTTTTGTATATTATGAATGAGAATAAATACTGTAGTGGGCTTGTATAATATTGTATGACTATAATGATGGAAATAATGAAACGCAATGAAACACTGAAAACAAATAAATTATGTTGACATGCAAGTCTTTCAATAATGATTTCAATTCACCCGAACATTTTAAATGTTTAAGATTATGTTCGGTGAAAAATAATGAAGCAGATGATGAACAGCTCTCCACGGTTGTAGTAATGTATTATCTCCCTGTCGCCCTGTCGCCCTGTCGCCCTGGCACCCTGTACTGCTATATTATGCAGATTAGCATCTAACAAACAAAACACTTCATGTCCGAATGTCAATGATTCCAAAACTATGGATAGGCTATGACGTACATTTGACAGAAAAAATCTTCATTCATGAAAATTTACGCCATCTTGATTTCAGAAGATTTTGTCAGATAAAAGCGGAATTACTATTTATACTGCGAAAGACAGTTGACATGGCCAAAACAAGCCCAAAAGTGGGGCAGTTATAGTTTGGACACTTTTTGCTTCGTTACGCCTCGTTTATATTAAATATTATATAGGTGTACGCCCTATTGTCATTTTTCGAATCGCGCCGAGGGAAAAAAATATAATATTATTATTATTATCTAAGGTCCGCGAGACTCGTGAAATGGTGTGCACGACGACGACGACGACGACGACGAGACAAACTAATGTTACTTTATTTGTATGGAAAAAGCTTCATTGTACCAGATACGGGACCAGATTGACGTGGTATGAAAGCGATCCAACGATATTATTACTATTGTATGGAGGCCAACAAACAGACGGCTTGATAGAAAGCCAATGAAGTCATAACTATATAGTGAACAACATTCAATAGCAATTTCAGCTGCTAAGTACTCCGACCACGATACTGGTCGTGCGCCAATCTCTCCGTAGTACAAAGCGCTGGCACAGTTGCATTTGGATTTAAACACCTAATTCATTTGAGTAGGGCCAGGAGGGCTTAGGGGAGGGAGTAATGTTGGTGTGACGTCACAAAGAAAGTTCACAAGAACTTAAGGTATTGGCAAAGAATATTTATATTACGGACGTAAAGTATCGTCATTCGATAGACTTTTACGAATGACAGTTCGCAGCTATGTGTGCGTGGCTAGACGTGTGCGGAAGCCGCGCGCGGTGAGCGAGACGTGGATTTTTCAAGAAACAATTTTCGTTCACGGGGATGGCCGCTGGTAATGACCAGCGGCACGAAATGTCGTGCATGGACACAATTGACAATATAATTTCACAATATATTTTATGACAGATTTGTCTGACGCGTCGTATTTCGGTGTCAACCTTAGGCTTACGTCAACATGGCTGACATTCGCTGGTGCTCGAGCTGTCATTTGTAAAGAGTGTCGCCCCTGTGGTATTGGTTCATTTAGCAGTCATGGTGACTGATTTATATATAGAATATTTTTTATCTTCTTGTACCACATTCGTTAAGTGCTAATGAAATTCCTTATAAGATAGATTATTATTATTATTATCATCTATCTATTCTTGTTCACGGACGACGCAAGAGTTTCACTAATTTTCTAAATAAAAATCCTCTGTAGCAAACTAAAATAAAAAGGAAAACTGTCTGTAGAAGTGGACAACCACATACATATATTTATAGGATACTCGCTGGGCCAGCAAATATTGATCTGCCATATAAATTATCACTGGGAGATATAATAAATGTTCACAACCTGTTCTAAGACCTACCTACCTACACACTTTTTTTGTGTATGTGTGTATACCGAGTATACACACATACACAAAAAAATATAAAAATAGGTCAAGTGGTTTCGGAGGAGTTAAGTTACAAACACTGTGACACATGAATTTTTTATATTTATATAACGTGTTAGGTAATAAGTTAGATATAATATTTGAAAGTTTCAATTTTCTCGCGTGTGAAAAACTTTTTTGTTAGGTACATATTTTTAAAAAGGACTGGATCGCCGTGGCCAAAATCAATTTGAAAATAGATAAAACTGCGGTTACTCAGCTACTGCAGCTCGTGCGGAGGTAAACTTTCACAAATTACTATCTGATAACTAGGAACATGAATAATAAGACAAGTTTTCAAACTTTCATAACAAAATCTTCATAATATTTTACTTGGTAAAGTGTTTTCGATGAGCACGAAAATATAATGTTAGAGAACTGGGGACAAGACGTTGTTGCACATACAACACTGTTTATGGGGTGCACGACGGGGTCATCACCTGCATGGATTGTATGACAGATATAATACGAGTAATATCTAATATCTATGGACGCTACCCCATCACGTCAATTTGGTCCTGTACTAAGTATCCGAAGAACTTGTGTCACAGGTACCAGACAACGGAAATATATTTAATACTATTATACTATACATATATTTAATACACAACCAAGACCCAGGAACCTTGACGGAATACGAACCCGCGACCTCCGGCTAAGCGCCGACAACACAATATGATGATGATAATTGAAAAGAAAATCCAGCGGAAACCGTAATTTTAGCCGTTCTAAGAAGAAGCCTTTACTGGGTGATTTTTTAATTCCGTTTAGAGAGATTGAGCGTTAATAGTTACATGAAATAGAATACTAGGACATACTTTGTTTAGTTTATTTTCCATTTTACTAACTTGGTGAAATTATATGTCCTTTCTCGGGACCTAATCTACATATAATATATTTGTGCCTTTGTCATCAAAATCGGTTCGGTAGTTTCGGAGCCTATTCTTGCAAACATACAAACAAATCTTTTCTCTTTATGATATAGATAAGGAAGATAGATTAGTAAGTCAACTTACGGCCATTTTCAATAACATATCTAAGATTAAAGAAAGATAGCTATCCCCGTTAAACAGTAGGCTGTTGTTTATTTTTAACTTGCGTTTCACAGTCAAAGATAGGACCTATTTATTCTTGTCTAACGAAGGATAGCGTCCTTCTCTCTCGTCTATCCAAGCCTCTTGAAACGTTTCATTTGTTGCTAACTACATAAAAATCATGTTTGATTCAATTATAAATAATTTGTATTTGGATGATGGGACCCTTGGAAGCGATGCACCTACTGTACTATCCGACTTCCACACTCTGATCCGCGAGTTCCAAAAAATAGGTTTGCAGCTGAACCTAGGTAAGTGCGAGCTAAGTACATGGGGTCTGGGTGCGCACAAACTTTTCAGAGAAATCTCCAAAAAACTCATTGAGGCCACCCGAGACCCCAGAGCCGGCACCTACCTGGCCTAGAGAATAAGTATCGCAATCCAGCGAGGAAACTCTTTGAGCCTTCTAGGTACTCTGCCTGGTGGGGACGACCTGGGAGATTTCTTTGTTTTGTAGCATTTTAAGTTTTGGAGTAGTAATTTTTTTTTAGTACTTACCTACTTTTATTATATAATAACAAATTGAATGTGACATTAAAAATTGAAAAGCCATTATATATTAATTTACAAATAATGTATTCATTAGTTAAAATCGTAAATATTGTACTTGAAATTGAGAATCAAAACTTGGGATGATTTGTTACTATACTACGTATTAAGAGTATTACGTATTAAGAGGTGGCAAACCGAATAAAAAAAGTGTTCGAAATTCAAAATTATACTTTTTTACGTATTATTAATACAAAAACTTGACACTTGACACTTCGATTTTCAGCTTTAATGTCCTAACGCATAGTTCTATTTACAGTGCAGTTTTTCGGGGAGTAAGTTGAAACTTAAATTGAAATGCAGTTAGCTAAGATTTATATGATAGTATTAGGCTTACTTACTCTATTAGGCTATCGGTCTTCCCGCCGATAGATGAGCCGCTTCGGGAAATGCCATCTGTCAGTATGTTATTGAAACGCGAGTAAAGACAAAAGCAAAGTTTTGACTATCTTTAGTAGCAAGGATTACGGATAGATAGGTTATTGAGAACGGCCGTTACAGTCTAAAATAGATATTTCAGTGACAAATGACGTTTATAAAACAAAGAATTGATATATTTTATTACGACATTTATCTTCAAATTTCTATAATATTAAGAAGAAAATTGCGAAGTAAAGGCATTATATTCCCCGAGAAATTATTGGGGATATCGTGTAAACAAAGTCTTATTTTCCAAAAATCCAGGAAAAATCGAAGTTTATTAATTACTTTTACAAAATTATTTTTAGGGGAAAAAGGTAAGGCGTGTTTACATTCCGCTTCATCGAACTTGAACTAAGAACTTGTGCACATCTTAAATGGTTGAACAATTAAAAAAGAAATAAAGTTAAAAGTATTTCATGCATATAAATATGAAATGTTTTCCATATAATATTTTATTCAATATATTTCTGTGTATACTGTATTAGACGCTGCTCGCGACTTCGTAGGCGCAAAAGGAAATCTCGCGGGAACCGTAATTTTTCCCGCGATAAAAGTAGTCTGCTGTATGTGTCCTTCCTCGTCCTTCCTCGTCCTTCCTCGTCCTTCCTCGTCCTTCCTCGTCCTTCCTCGTCCTTCCTCGTCCTTGCTCGTGGTCTACTCTATTTGTGTGCCAAGTTTTATCAAAATTGGTCCAGTAGTTTCGGAGCCCAGTCAATGCTCACACTGGGCTGGGACTGGGCTCCGAAATGCTGCACAATTAGTGTACATATTTCTGTGGTAGGTACATGATACTGTTTACTATATTATTTATACTTTGTGCAAATGTATTTACAGTTTTGTATATTTCATTAAAATATGTCGTAAAACTTCTTCATTTACACATATTATAATGTAATTAAAAAGTTTTACATTTAAAACATGACATAACCAAAACAGATTGTGTACCTACACTTTCGCAGTCGAATTCTCAAACGCTTCTTCCAGCTAAGAGGCTCTCAAGTTACACCCTGCACTCCACATCTTATCTATCAGAGATGGTGACAAATGTGGATTGGGAGACTCTCAACTTTACGAAGCGTTAAACCAGCAGACGGATCGCCTGATGGTAAGCGATTGGCGCTACCTACGGATACTTGCAACACCAGAGGAGTTACACTTGTAACTCCTATGCCATTGCACACTTGCGTTCCCGGTCCTTAAAATGCCCAATGCACGACTCTCCCACGTCTCCCACGCGTTCGAAAGTTTGGCATCATTGTGACTTTCGTTTAAAGTGCTGAAAAGTTTAAAATACGTAACATTATATTAGCTGACCTGAAAATGAATAACAACTAATTCCGCTGGTATCGCTATCACTTTGGGCGAATAGGGCGAGCTAGTGGGTCAGCGATCGCGATAGGCCGAACGAGGCGGGGCCGTCATACTCGCCCCACGCCCGCGTCACACGTCACACTAATTGCCGCGTCAGCGTGTCACAAAAACTGACATTAACTGGCGGATGTAGAGCTAAGTGGTCACCAGAAATAACACGTTGGTCAAGTCTAGTTTGTTGATGACTTTTCCGATTGACTTTTCATTCTACAAAGTAACAATGTACCTAATTCAGAATATGTTAATGCCATTTTTACATGCTTAGCATGCAAAGTCTCAATTATTTTCCGGTGACCCGAGCCATCCCTCTCCCCTAAGTCCTTGCTTGCCAAGCTGTTTGTCTATCCTGCTCGGTCTCCATTGTCAGCTGCCAATTGTTTCAAAACAAGATGAAATAAACCCAATAATATTAATGTTAACTTCCGAATCGAAACGAAGACCTTCGTAAAATATAACTATATGCTTTATTCAAATAACTTGACTCGGTAAATCAATTCTGTTAAATTGAACCACTGCCCTGAGTATTGACACGACCTCTTCGATATTCCCGTGACGTCACGTGTAATGGCAGTTGGATGGCTCGGGGACTATTAATGGTTTAACGAGCGAAGTTCGCGATGCGCCTCGTGCCGTGAGTCCCAAACTTCCGAGGTCATGCTAAGTTATGTGGGTTATTTGTTTGTGTTGTCTAAAAGTATGTTTCAGTAGATTATAACGTATTGCCCTGAAAGGCGTAAAGATAATGGTCATTACCTATGCGTGTATTAATTACTCCATGTATGTGTTATATTATAAAATATAGCACAGTATAATAAAGTAAACCATCATCATATGATACTTTAAACCAGCTAATCTTTATATATAACTAGCTTTTTCCCGCGGCTTCGCCCGCGTGGAATAGTGTTCTTGGAGAAAAAACTCCTTCAGTAAATAACTCTACTCACTGCAATATACTTCTGTATACAATATTGAAATGTTTTCCCATTCGTACCGAATGGGTAAAAACGGGACCCTGTCACCTCGACGCGACGTGCGAGACCGCTTGATACTCGTATATATTTTTCGCGCTTGAATATAAATTTTACAATATTTTCTAAATATAAGATATATTGATTTAAACTATGTATAAAATGATTACAGTGAGTAACTTATTTAATTTGATAAGGATCGTACTGTGTACGTCTAAAGAGCTTCTGAAAATACCGTACATAATAATAAGTACATATATAATAATAACTGGGCACGGGCAGCTAGTTCTAATAAGTAAACCGCTATGTCCCTGCATTTTAAATCTGTAAAATCTTCGTAAATATTCATTAAATTACATGCTGTAAAGAGCCATATTGATCTACATTCTCCATTAAATGCACAAAGTATTTAAGGTACTTAATTGGATAAGGATTAATGCTGTATTGCCTAAAATCGCTTCGTAAATAAGCCATTATTTCTCGTAAAAAGTAAAGGATAAAAATGGTTATTGTGGGTTATCCCTAAGAGATAGACATGTACCGTCGCCGACATTTTTGTAGACCTTCTTAAGGTGTACAATACTGTTGTACATTATTTTGACCTATCTCGTAGGGTTCAGCCAGCGTTTGCAATTTAAGCGCAAAAAATGTGTTTATTTACGACATTAATAACGTTTAAAATTATCAGTGTTTCTCTACTATATTATGCATGTCATATACATGCATAACATATATCAAGAGGATGGTTTATATAAACCTTTCTTTTGAATCACTCTATGTATTAAAAAAAGCATCAAAATCCATTGCGTATTTTTAAAAATCTAAGCATACATAGGGACAGACAGATAAAGCGACTTTGTTTTATACTATGTAGTGATTATAATCTCGGAAACGGCTGCATTTCCAAGATTTTTACAATAGATAGATACAATAAGGTTATTTTTTTTTTATATCGTTCCACTAAAACTGCGAGTAAAGCTCGGTGTCCCAGGTACTTATTAACTATTGGCCGTTTCGTAGCAGACTTCCTACTGTAAGGACTTTGTATTTCATGGGCGACGAGCGTTTATACCAGGTAGGTGTAGTGTGTAGGTACTTACTAAAAGATTTTGTTTAGCGAAAAGGAGCTCGGGCTTCGCTGAAGTTTCTGCGCGTATAAGAAAACAGCTTTGAATTATTTGTGACTTGTAAACAAACTACAAAGTAATATATTTTCTAAAAAAACTGAGTAAAAAGCCTCCCGGAATCGCGGGCGATATGAGTGAAGTTGTAAGGCAATATCGGGCAACTTACGAGTTCGGAGGCTGCGAGCGGAATACGTTAACAAACTTATAAACTACTTCGTGCGGCACAAAATTCCGAATTTGTAGTTTTTTTTATGAGACGGGTAATCGAGCAGACTGATCGTCTAATGGTGAGCGATTACCGCTGAACGTGGGGCACACCAGAGTTGCAATTGCGTTCCCGATCTGTAATACCCTGAGCCGCTCAATGGAAACGAGCGTTACTTTACGCCGGTTTACTGTGAGACCGTGGTATTTCTCCGGTCCGGCCAACGCATTCCAAGCGTTCTTTCACGGTAAAAAATTTGGAGAATTTATCTAGCCACAAAAACACTCGCTCTAAAATGTTGAGTGGCTCTCTCGAGCGGCTTTGACGGTCGTCAAACTGTACAAGCTTCACTGTCATCCTGTTACGGTACGTTACGTTACGTCGGACAGGTAAAAATACTAGATAGGCATTGTGGTAAACTCGAGGTAATTTGTACTAGAATGTAAGATTGCTATTTACTGTATAAAGTTAATCTTTAAATACCGTTATGTAATTTATTTTTATAAACTTACAATTCGTGGTTGGTTTTCTTTAATATATATATGTCAGGAATGTTTAGTATATAAACACACCGGCATATTTAGCGGAACACAAAAAAAAGGTCCATATTTAAAAAATTATGGTTTTATTTTAAAATCTACTTACTATACTTCTTTTGTTATTTAAAGTTTCATTTGTTTTACTTAAAATGAGATCACATTAAGAACAGATTTTGCGAGTAAAGGCTATTTGTGAAAAATGGTACATTTTTGAACTTTTCATGTAACCGGGAAAAGTGAAAATAAATATTAAAATAACAATTAATTAAATTAGTAAAATGGTGATTAATATCGCGTATTTCCTCCACGAGCTCTTATTAAACCTTCTATTTCTATTTCTACCCGTCTAGGCATACTGAGAATGATGTTATCGATGGTCTCCTGGGATATTCTCCGCCATTCCTCAACTACGGCGATTCACAGTTCACCCACGTTGGCAGGAGCTGGAATTCTGGACTTAACTTTTCTTCTCAGCAAGTCCCAAACGTGCTCTATTGGGTTCATATCCGGTGATCTCGCCGGCCACTCCATAACAGTGATATTCATATCATTAAGATAAGCTTGAGTTACCCGAGCGGTATGCGGCCGAGCATTATCCTGCCTAAAAACAAAATCGTCACCGATATATGGGGCAAACGGTACGACATTTTCTTCTAAAACTTCTCTGATATAGCGGTCTGCAGTCAGACTCCCTCTGTCAATCACTACCAAGTCTGTGCGAGCTCCCAAACAAATGCCCGCCCAAACCATTATTGATCCACCACCGTATGCAACTGTAGTTTCAAAATTTGTCTGAATGTATCGTTCTCCTTTGCGTCTGTATATTATTTGCCTGCCGTCAATTTGATTTAAGAGAATTCTGCACTCAACACTAAACAATACCTTACTCCATTGGTCCGCGTTCCAAAGTCGATGTTCCTGAGCAAAAGTTAACCTGTTTCTACGATGATTTACCTCGAGCCTTGGAGCCTTGGCGGGCACAAATGAACCCAAACCAGCTTCTTCGAACCTTCTTCGTACCGTTCGCTCACTGTTACGGTCTGTACTTACTACTTGTTACTGTCACGGTTACACCCCGCACTGCTTCTAACTCATGTCGGGCTTGGACGGCCGCCAAACGGGGGTTCCTACGTACACGAAGCCGAATGAAACGATCATCCCTACTCGAAGTGCGTCTTTTTCTGCCTTGTCCTGCTCTTCTCACATAAGTACCGGTCTCCCTGAACCGTTGGATACTGCGATGGATCGTTGAAACTGGTCGACGAAGATCTCTGGATATCACTCTGTAGGTTTGACCATTTCTTCGCATTTCGAGTGCCCTGGCAATCTCCGTTGGGGCTAAGTCAGGCATAATTCAGTCCTCAACTCCAAAAAGATACGCGATTAAAAAAAACTAACAAAAAACAGTATTTCAATGAAATTTTAAATCAAACTCAGAAGGAAGAAATACTCGAAGTTCGCTCCAGATAAGGTGTATTTGAATAAAACAATTGCATAAAATGTGATGTTCAGTTGTTTTCTTAATTTGAAAATATTTCTTTTTGAATTAAATGACGTATAAACCAGCCAGCAACCTTATATGATACTGATATCAAATCTTTATTTTATGTTCCGCTAAATATGCCGGTGTGTGTAGTATATACTAAACATAGTAACGTAGTTCGCAGTTTCATACTTTTTTTCATCAAAAATTACTCTTACTTTGACCAAAATGTTTATATGTTTTGTATATATGTTTCTGAAGAAAAGCCGTAATATTTTCATGCTATAAATGTAATTTATCGCTGTGAGTAAAAATATATCTGCCTGGCCGCACCTCATAAGCGATTTATATTCATGGAAAAAGATGATTTAATCCTGAATCCTCTGCCTGCGACCCTCGGACCATCCATCACGTTACATTAGCCGTGGTGCAGACGGGCTACAAGCCACCGCGACTGGTCCCCCTTTGCTAAGCACACACTTGAGCAGCCATTGCCGGATACTCGAGTCTATGTTAATTAAACTTGTCATACAATAAGCTGATGATGATGAGTTATAGCTAAAAACCATATTCTCGATCGTCTTATTTCAAACATAAAATACGTCATTAAAATCGGACCTTTCGTTTAGGAGTTACTTTGCCACGGACTGACACACACACAAAGACACGTAAACTTATAACACCACTCTTTTTGCGACGGGGTTAGAAATACACAATTATTGAAAACAACGACGACGCGACAAGTGTTGCGTTGTGTCCCGTTTGCACCCGCCTTACATTTGGGTGTACAGCGACGTCTCTGTATCATGATGGGCTGTTTAAGTTGATTTGTTTTTCGCGGAATGACCCTTTGATAGCTTGATCTATGTCACGGGTGAATTTGTATGATGAATGATGACTGTAAATAAAAATAATATCTGCGATATTTTGCTAAAACACTTTTGAAAAATTTTAGCACAATAATTTCACTGATCAATTTCGGCAACGAAATTGCATACTAATCATTTCTAAAACTGCTTGTCCGATTTTTATGATATTTGGCACTCATGTTGAGTAGACTACGGGGTTATTTTGCCGAGATAAAAAGGGGGATTTCCTTTTGCGCACATAAAGTGCAAGTGAGGAATTAATCAGAGTATATATAATATATATACTCTGATTAATTCCTCAAAGTAAAATCTAATAAAATAGAAAATCTATGTTGAGCAAGAACTCTGAAAAATTGTCTCTGAGAAGAGCTCTGTGAGAGACTCAATAAAGTCCACCACCGACCACTTTACTGAGTCTCCCACACTGGTCGCTCAGTCCGTCTCGCGTCCGTGTGTAGTTCATTCAGTAAATGATGTAAATACTAAATGTGATTCTATCAAACAACAAGCTACACAAAGGACTACGTCCCTCAATCGATAATCAACATAATCACAACAGTGTAGAGCACAAAGTCTTGCGGCAAATCAACTGATTGAAATTGACTGATATTATTATGAAGTTGTCTAGACACTCGGGCAAATATCGCGATAAATAGCGAGCGTACTTGACTTGTATTCGTCGACTAACCGGTCGATTCCAACGCCATGTGCAACATTCAGTCTGTATGATCGAAATTATATTATAATGGTAAGACCTTGTCCAGAAAGGCGAATTACGCGGGTAAGCCTCCGTGCGTAGAGCTTCAAGACAAAATGTCTGGCGTCCTACAAGTGATGGACGATACGCGCGTTAGTAAAAAAATACGCGCGTAGCTTCTGGACGCAATGTATTGGGGCCTAGCACCTAGACACTACTAGGTGCTAGGCTTTTTGAATATGGACTAATAAAATTCATACTATATTTTTGTACCTCTTACTATTAGCGTCACTTTGAATTGGCATAATGAGACATAATATGTCTTCGGAGGTTTTAGTCTGTAGTTTATCTATTCAATAGCGCTTTTGATTGGTCAACGCGCTTGCGTTGATTTTGAAGTGACACAAGGTACTGATATTTTTTATATACTTAGGTTTTACGCCTTACTAACTAAAATATGATAAGATATTATAAGATTTCTTCTACTAATAAATATTTTGGTCAGAAAGCCTGTATAGTGTTGTATCAGTGGCCATAGTAATTTATACAGGCCAGCTGTACATTTACATCCCAGTTCACAAATGCCAGAAAGCGAGACGAAAGAAGTTGGACATTAAAAATCATTAAGAGGTATGTTTGCAGTGAGTCACCAGTGGAAATGTCAAAACAACTTTCTTCAGTTGAACTTGAACACGGCTTGAGCGTCATTGGTCAATGTTAAGCTGCCTGCCAAGCTCGGACCCTTACTTAGCGAGCCGATAGGAGAAATATGGCGGATTACAATAGATCAGCTTTTTCTGTTCTTTCGAATCTCGCTAGCGTTCTATTTTCCGAGTTATTTATAAGATGGGCTACATAAATTTGATTATCGGGCCAGGAAATTAATTGTGCGTCCAGAAAAATACAAATGTTTTAAAAATCGTGACGATCCATTATTGCTAAACGACAATGGGTATAGTAAGTAGTATTATAGTAAGTAGGAAAGGCAAAAATACTTGGAATTTTGAATTGTAATAAGTGATTCGTTTTCCATTTCCATTGTGTAGAAGGCCTCAAAATAAGACGAAAATCATCAGTGCACTTTTTGCATAGGACTCACCATTTTCCAGTAAAAGTCAAAAGGGTGTGCAACGCGAAAATATTTATAAAAATTTCGACGAACATTTTGAATTGTAATAAATGATAAATGTTTCATTTTTATCGTGCCATACAATATAATACTTACTATGACACACCTCTCCTACAGTATAATACTTAAAATGTGTAGGTACTTACGATATTTATTTTGTATTGAGATATAAAAAAATACTTATCTTGTAGTAGGTACAAGGGTTCATTGTATATAGTAGAACTACGGAACCCTAAAAATTATAAGATGAAATTCGATATTTTTAAGTTTGTCGTCAATACCATACAATTTTATTTTTTTATTGAAATCGAGCTCGTCCAACAATTGACTACCTTGTCCGTTGCAATGCACCACTAATATGCTTACTTACTTTTACTAAGCATAATAATACTTACCCAACCAATTATCACACAGCTGTAAGTGTGGAAATCCAAGATCTCGGGCTTATACCTTTCCGTAGATATGCAGGCGTCTACAAAAGGCGTTTACTCGCTATAATATTTTTATAAAATGCTGTTTATACACGACCGCAGCTATAACATACAATATGGCCGTATGTGAAGATCTTCATACATACATACATATAATCACGCCTCTTTCCCGTAGGGGTAGGCAGAGACCACTTCTTTCCACTTGCTACGATTCTTACATACTTGTTTCGCTTCGTCCACTTTCATTATTCCCTTCATACATGCTCTTCGGTTTAGGGTACTCTTGACCTGGCCTTTTTTCAAGACATCCCTGATTTGGTCCCGAAACGTCCGCCTTGGTCTACCCCTTCCAACACTTCCATTCACACTCGCCTTATACACTTTTTTCGTCAATCGTTCTTCATTCATTCTCTCGACATGGCCGAACCATCTCAGCATACCTTTCTCAATTTTTGTCACTACATCTTCTTTCAGACCACAAAGTTTCCTAATCTCACTATTGCTTATCCTGTCACTCAGTTTAACTCCTATCATACTTCTTAACGCTCTCATTTCAACTGCATTTATTCTGCTTTCATGTTTCTTCTGCCATACCCAACTTTCACTTCCAAACATGAGTGTCGGAACCAACACCCCCTCATGCACAGCCAAACGAGCCTTGTTAGACACCTTCCGACTGCTCATAAAGGAGTGCAAAGCTCCATTCACCCTGTTTCCTGCGTTCACTCTTCTTTCAATATCACTCTCACACTTTCCATCTCTTGTAAACTTTGATCCTAGATACACAAACTCAATCACCTGTTCAATTTGTTCATCTCCAATCACGATATTGCAGTCTGTCACTACCTCATCTCTTTCAAACACCATCACTTTCGTCTTCTTTACATTCATCTTCATTCCCTTTCTAACAAAAGCTCCACTCAAAGCAGTTACCATCTCCTGCAACTCCTCAGCCGAAGACGCAAGTAATACTTGGTCATCAGCATAGAGAAAACATTTGACGAGTAGCTCATTCATTCTCAACCCACTTTCACTCTCTTTTAAATCTGTCAAGCAATTGTCCATGAACAGACTGAACAGCCACGGTGACGCTACACATCCCTGTCTAACACCTTTTTCGATATTAAACCATTCAGTGTATGCCCCATTTATCCTTACACAAACCCTAGAATCCCTATAAAGAGATTGCAATGCTCGTATGAGGATACTGCTCACCCCGTTCACGGACAATGCTGACCACAATTCATTCCTCACGACTCTATCATAGGCCTTTTCAAGATCCACGAACGTGCAATAGACCTTCTTGTTTTTAGTCAAATACTTTTCGGCTATGCATCGCAATGAAAAGACCTGATCCGTACATCCCATTCCCTTTCTAAATCCCGCTTGTGCATCCCATACTTTTTCGTCTTTTTCATTCACAACCCTTTCAATCAATACTTTCGCATATAATTTCCCGACGACGCTGAGAAGACTTATACCGCGGTAATTTATGCAGTCCTGCCGTGACCCTTTTCCCTTAAATAATGGCACGATTACGGCTTTGCACCAGTCTCCCGGTACTTGCCCATTTCGCCAGCACAAATTGAAAAGGCGGTACAGCTGGCTAGCCACTATGCCCTGTCCAGCCCTCAGCATCTCGGCGGTAATTCTGTCATATCCTGCAGCCTTACCTAATCTCATACTTTTCAATGCTTTCACTATTTCACTATTTCATGCGATTAATATATTCCCTAAACACATACCTGATCATGAATGTTTTTCAATAATAATTCTTGGCAACATTTGGAATAGGTTAAAAATCAATGAAAGGCTATCAAGTGATAGATAAAAATAAATATTTTCTTAAACACATTTATTTTAATCTATCACGTCTTGTTGAATTAAAAATATAAGTAACCCCCGAATTTTAAGCAGTGAGCGAGCTGGTGATGATGATTTGAAGCTAAAAACACTCTTTATCATGTCAGCTTTCATACAAGAAAAACTAAATCCAAATCGGCTCATCCGTTTGGGAGCTACGATGCCACGGACCGACACCCCTCTAAGTTTGTGAAGACGTGTATACTAGTGATCTGTGCTTGTTAGTCTTTCCCATAAAAACTACGCTGGGAATTATTTACCGTACTGGTAGACCTGTCTTAGTGTAAACAAAATCGCGTGAAATCCCTAGTCGAGTCTACAAAAGCGTTGTAAATATAACTCGCCGCGTCATCCCAGCACTTAATCTGTTCTCGATATTAGATTTATTTGAAAGTTTCCTGAAATAACCGCCTAAGGGCGCCCTGCCCCGCCCCGCGCTCAACTCCATTAGGGCTAATTAATTTTAATTTGCCCACTTTACTGTTTATCTGTGGCCCGGTTGCCCCAGCGAAGCTCTCCGTCCTAATTTTAATTGAATTTTTATCGTAACAACTTTCTAACGATATCAAATTATATTTCAGCCGTCATCGTAATATAAGCACTTTTGAAATACCCAAAAAAATAATTTTCTAATTTTTATGGCGGATTCTTAATTAGAAAAGCTCGTTAATGAACCGGACAATTTGATAGATCCTTAAAATTACGGCAGAAATTATATCAGTTGAGCTCGTAACGCGTAAATTCCTTCTGAAGCGTAATAAGCGTATTTATTCTAAACGAAATAATTTTTCAGAGAATTTTGTAAGTTAACAGATGCTACGACCGTTATTTGTTTGTTGAGGCGCGTCTCCTGCTCATGTTATTGAGGCGCGTCTCCTGCTCATGTTGTTGAGGCGCGTCTCCTGCTCATGTTGTTGAGGCGCGTCTCCTGCTCATGTTGTTGAGGCGCGTCTCCTGCTCATGTTGTTTTCGAAACATTACACAGAAAACATGAAACAAAAACATTTGTTTTCATACACAAGCTGTCTCCAGCTATAGAACATGTTTGAAGACGTAAGCACTCGCAGTTTTAGCGATTGCAGATGCAGAATCTACGAGAGAACATTGGGGGTCTAAAAAGGCCCGTTTAGGTGTTTCATATATTTTTTGCAACTCACATGATGTGCGCCATTTTACGCATTTCAATTGAAAACTGTGAAAATTCTTGTTTTCTAATATGATGAAATCAGATGAATCATGTATCTATTTTACCATTTCACATTTGTCTGTAAATAAATATATGAAACACAATATTAAACATCTAAAATGGCCTTTTTAGACCCCCAGATTTCGAGTTAGGCCATATTTACTGACCCGTACCGAGACCCGAGACCGATTTGGGCTTGATAAATTATTTCTTGCGTAGTTCTATGTGTAATGGTCATGTGAGTGGCGTAACAGTTGTTAAGACATGAAACATTCCCCCCCCCCTCTCTCCTCGCGCGGGGAATGTTTTCCATCCGTCTTGGAAGATAAAACATTGTATATTCCTACACAAATAGCCACGCCCCATTGTTTCAATGTTTTGTGTAATGTTCCGAAAAAACACGCGCAGGAGACGCGCGTTAATCTAGATACTAGAGTCTAACTTTTAATATAATTTAACTACAACTACTTAACAATTAGCTCCAAATTTATTTACATCCTTAAAACATTTCCAAAATAGTTCACGTAAATACAGCTGGTATAATAGCAACTTCAATACCATCAAAGCTGAGGTGATGGAATGGATGATGATGTTGATAAGTCCCTCAAATTCCAAATGCAGCGTGCCTGTTGTCAAGATTATCAGCAATGCATACAGGTCGCGCGTGACCCGTGAGCGGGGCCCGCCGGCAGGGCACAGCGGGACCAGTGACAGGGGCACGGGTCGCGCTACGCCGCGACGCGTTGCGCACCGGTGTGAGCTGACCCTGATGAGTATATAAGATGAATATTTCGTTCTTCTGAAAATGTTGACTTCTATGTAACTACATACTGTATTAATTTATTTGGCTTCTGGAAGAAGCCAAATAAATTAAAAGCTTAAAACAATGTTATTTAATTTAAATGAATTTAAGTGTAACAATAATCAAAATATAATTTGTATCCACCGATAAATTCTACAATACAAATATTCTTAATAATGAACATTCGTTGTTTATGTTATACAAATATACGTAAATAACTTTCAATATGTTTTGATATTACATACATTTCTGAGAACTCAAAAATTAAATTGAAAGAAAAATATGAAAGTTGTATGAAGCCACAGTCGAGTGGGCGTCTCACAATATCCGCTTTATAAATAGTATACGTATTCCTTCTGAGATAAAAACTGTCTTCTGTGAACGACCAATGTTTTTTTATCTCGTTAGACTGTGCGCGAGTATGAATTGACCCTAAGGGGCCGTCCACATATTACGTCACACAAAATTTCTACTTTTTGATACCTTCCCCCTATGTCGCACTTTTTAGGATCCCTTTGACATTACTGTCACAGTCGGTATAACCCCCCCCCCCCCCCCTACTCTACTTTGCGCTGTAACGTATTGTACGTAATGTATGTGAATGACCACCTATATTGGTCGCAATAGAGCCCTCGTAGAGCGAGTGACAAGAAACAGCGTGTTGCAAACACTTTTCCTTTCCGGTCTTCTATTGCAGGATAACTAGTGATCTTCTTTACATAGTATCGAACGATATATAGTTATATATTATTTAATATACTAGCTTTTGCTCGCAGCTTCGCCCGCGTGGAATAGTGTTCTTGGAGAAAAAACTTCTTCAGCAAATAACTTGGGAGGCCGGTAGCGCCGCGCATTGTACTATGTCCCTGCATTTTAAATCTGTAATATATTCGACAATATTTATTTAAGTTACATGCTGTAAAGGGCCATATTGATCTATATTAAATGCACAATGTATTTAAGGTACTTAATTGGATAAGGATTAATGCTGTATTGCCTAAAATCGCTTCGTAAATAAGCCATTAGTTCTCGTAAAAAGTAAAGGATAAAAATGGTTATTGTGGGTTATCCCTAAGAGATAGACATATAACATCACGGACTGTTTTGTAGACCTTATTAAAGTATGCAATACTGTTGTACATTATTTTGACCTATCTCGTAGGGTTCAGCCAGCGTTTGCAATGTAAGCGCAAAAAAATGTGTTTATTTACGACATTAAAAACCTCTAAAATTGTGAGTGTTACTCTACTATATTATGCATGTTACATACATATAAACCTTCCTCTTGAATCAGTCTATCTATTAAAAAAAACTCGCATCAAAATCCGTTGCGTAGTTTCAAAGATCTAACTAAGCATATATGTATATTTGTACAGAAAAACTCGAACTCAGCCCACAGTACACAGTAACAATCAGTGTGCGGTTTTTATGAATAGAGTAATTCAAGAGGAAGGTTTATACTTATAGTAGTCATGCATTAAAATAGAGCGGAGTCACGGCAAAAACAGAAAATTCAATATTTAAGTTATATTTAAACTGTTCAAGTGTTGATTAATTATTTTTTTGTTATATATAAATTGATTTTAAATAAGCTCTTAGCTCATACAAAGATAAAAGAATTTATAACGATGTGTGATAAACAAAATTAAAAAGTTTAAGTGACCGCCGAAATCTAAAGCAGTGAGAGAGTTGATAATGATGAATTATAGCTAGGAACACTCTCGATCACGTCAGCTTTCAAATAAAAAAAACTAGATTTTCATTCATTCGTTTGGGAACTATGATGTCATGGACTGACACACAGACAGACAGCCAGACACGTCAAACTGTTATAAGGTTGTTGTAACCTGCCGGGGGTTAAAAATAGATTTCTATTTGTAACCCCCGGACATGGATAATAATAATAATGTTTTGAACCATTTGTTACATCACAGGGGAGGTACATTTTCTATATCTTTTCACCCTCCTGACTTCCTGCTTCCGCTACATCTGACCTGGTTCTGTCAAACTGACGTGTTATCACCTGATGTGCGACAGTGTTGAGAATGTATGTATGTGCCAGTGTGTACCGTGTATAACGTGTATGGCGTATTATAGTGCGATTGAACTGACAGCAGCCGCGACTGACTGTAATGATGGATTCGGCTTTCGCGTTTTTTCCAGTTGCTATTCACGACTATTCGGTGTAGCAAATATCCTAAAACACAAGAGTCCTGTGCGGAACCAGAGTTTGTCGAGTTTATACCAGTTAGAAAGTATTAAATATTTATTGTCTATAGGTATTTGTTTGTTAGGTTCCAGTTTTGCTCAGGTGCAAATTTTTATTAATATAAAACCTTCCTCTTGAATTACTCTGTCTATTGCTGAAAACTACATTAAAATCCGCTAAGGAGTTTAAAAGATATAAGCGAACAGGAAATAAAGCGAAATCATTTTTCACCCCCGCAAAAAGGTGTTATAAGTTTCATGAGTCTGTCTGTGTGTCTGTCCGTAGTTCCTAAACGAAAGGTCCGATTAAGATGCCGTTGTCAGAAAGCTGACATGGTCGAAGTCGAATGTTCGTACTTTATTCATCATAATCAGCTCGCTCAGTGCTTGACAATTCGACGGTTACTTAAAATGTTTACATTTATGTACCTACGGTACACTATGTAAATATTATTTTTATTTACGGTAGGAGTGCCGCGTGCTTCGCCATATTGAAATTTCCTATTGATCAAAGCGTTTAAGTTGGATTATATTTATATCTTGTCTGTCAATTCATTTTATAAAACAAAACATTTGAGATGTTGATAACATGTCTAGAAACCAATACTTCACAAATCCCCAGATATTACAAACTAAACCTAATCCAATTAAAAATCTAGCCGTGAATATTAAGTCGTGGGTTATCTCGCGAGTCGCGGCACGTACACGGCTGATCTGAATTTCGTGCTCGTAAAGGGCTGTAAAATGTAAATACGATAATAAGTCTAGATTTTAGTACTTAGTTTAAGTATTAATTTTTATAGTAATGTATGTGCCTATTTAATATACATTATATTGTTGTTATTTTCAAAGCTCTTAGGCTGGCTATATGATCCGGAATCCGGCGCGCATTGGAAAATTCAGAGCACTGAAAACATAACTCTGGACAAATACAATAGAGTCCAAAATAGAACACAGGAATATCGAGTTGTCATATTTGACATTGACTTGTGTGTTCGATTTTCAGCGCTATTGTATTAGCGCAGAGTTCTAATTTTACTGCTCAGAATTTTCCCGGGCCTGCTGGGTTCCGGATCATATAGTCCCAGCCATATAGGTGAAACAGATGTAAAAACACTCCTTCGCTTTGTTAATTTGTGCTGTTGTTTAGTTTACAGCAACCAGTCGTTAAATATTTGTGGTTTACTGTAATATTTGTATTTCCCACACTAGTATTTCAGAATAAATAAAAAATCCGGCGACAGACGATCAGGCATTTTCAGCTCACTCCTAATCAGTTAGTCGATGAGAAATATGAGAGGGCGAGGTAAAAAATGTCCGTCCATAACGTTAAGGAAATAAGTCGATAAAAATATCGAGCGAGAGAAGTAATACTTGAAGTTAAACGCTATATTACTGACCCTCCGACCCGAACTCCCGGCAGTAGGACCTAAAGTAATAGCAGTTTAGTGAGCGGACACTTTTCAACTGACGCTAGGCTTTTAAGGAATAAGACTGGCAAAAGAGCAGACTTCACAAGTAAATAAGGTAATAATAAATAGTCTAGTCAATAAAGTAGTTGTAGAGTGCGTGGGCGGGTTCTCCTCGCCTCTCCTCAAAACCTCCTCCCTCCGGCTCGCATCCTAGACGTCAGGACTTTTAGTATGTTTTCTCCCTAAGCACCCTGAATATGTTTCTGAAATCGCTTAGGTTCCCGCTCACGTACTCTACGCCCTCTTTTGAGTCATTGACTGGAGTATATAATGATTGTTCAATCTTTCTTCTGCTTTTTTTTCTTTCAATTTTTAATCTCAACGTAACAAAGAGATCGAAATGAATTTAAATGTCAGTTATGGTATATAATTAACCGGTAATGGTTAATTATTGGCGCAATAAAGAAATGAAACGACACATTGATTTGGTCGAGTTTAATCTTGTGAATAAATAAATTATTATTATTATTATTCATCTTTTTGTTTATATTAAATTGAATCTAAAGGGTATTTATAAAATATTCAAGCGGCCAACCGGATTTGACAATCAAAAGTCGATATCACTCATATCTTATTGCGCATCGAAAAAAAAACATATTATATAACTTAAAAATGCGCTTTTTCTCGGGGATAATAATAATACCTAGCTTATCCCCGATATTTTTCTTCCCCAAAACCTGAATACTAAATTTCATAGCATTACAATAAATTACATAAGCATTAGCCCAAAATATCCGTAATTGATTTAACCAAACCTTATATAATATACAAGTTTTGCTCGTTGAGGATTAATAGTAATGATAGAAAAACCGTCTGAGCAAACTAGAATTTCGGCAGAATATCAGTTGAAATTCATGCTCAAAACAGAGATTACTTCCCATATTCAGTTTCTCTAGTGTCGGATGTAAACGAATGTTGACATATTATGATATCCACCAGTCCACCACATACAGAGCGTGAGTTTCAGCAGAGCGGGCCGTTTTAATTCTGTTTCAGTCAGATTTAATGGACTAAACAGGGATACGTTCTGTTTTATCCACCAGTTATCATTTTTGTTTCATAAAATCTAGGGATTGAGGGAATTTTCTTTTTAAAGTAATAAGTTCATTACCATCGGTGTATCCTGAAATATTATGTAACAAAACGTGTGACAGTTCGAGACAAACACTTATAATTTTATCCCCTTACTAATAAATATATTTACGCAATGGTTAAGCTATACAATATTTAGTCCTTGTCTAATACGTTGGAAAAGTCGCTCGACACACAAGGACAAAACATTGTGTAAATATTATTATTAGTAAAGGGTTAAGAATATAACGTACAAGAGATTATGTAAGAGGTATCTAGGTATAGGTCAGACATATTGAGTAAGAAGTATCTAGGTACCAATACGACATAACGCGCGACTAAAATACCAATATAATGTAGATAACATATTTAGAGGTTTACTACCGCGTGTACACTGCACAGCAGATTATAATACTATATGTATGTTGCGCGACTTCTCGCGAATGGAAATCCCGCGGGAACCGAACATTTTGCCGCAATAAAAAGTAGCATACGTCCTTCCCCGATCCTACTCTATATTATATGTGCCAAACATCAAAATCGGTCCAGTAGCTTCGGAGCCTATACAATGCAAACAAACAAACAAATCTTTCCTCTTTCTAATATTAAGTATAGAAGTTTAGATTAATATCTTATAACAGAGCAATGACGTAACCGAACGGAAAAGCCTGGTTTTGTTGTATTTTTGCCCGTTCTTTGCTATTTTATTGCTGTCCATAAAAGAGTATAATGGCCGCTAACATCGGTTCTATCTATAACAGCTTTTAATTTATTGATATAGCTGTTGTTTTTGTCATATTCAATTGTGAAATATTTTATTTATTTTAAAATAAAAGTCGTATGAAATAAAGTAATCCCAACACAAACGTTATTCGACTCGTGATTTAGCATTTGTAAAACCGCACGGTTAAATATCAGTTAACTGATATGTACTTAAATAAAAATATAACTGACATGTGCGTATTCATATTTTATTATTTTTATATCTGACGCAAAAACAAAAAGAGTTTGTATGAATGAGATATTCTCAGTCTGTTTAATTACTCGTCTCCCAAACTGTAAACGCACATTGCCTAACAATATATATATAACCTAACCATGAGCATGTGAGGAGGTCAGGACTCAGGAGTCCGGCCATGTCTAATGAGGGTCTCATAACTGTCGACGCGCAATAGGTTTTCTTTGAATTACAAATACAATGCAATGCAATTATAAAAGTTATTATCCTATTTGGCTCGAAATAATTTTCCTAAAGAGTTTTTAGCCTTTCGCCATGGAAACTTACAAGTTCTATCTACTATAGTTTAAAAATGCCAGGGGGGATCAACTTATAAACTACTTCGGAGGCTTACTTGAAAATGATTGACTTTCTAAAAAAATCATGTATGAAACTTTGTCTTTTATATAAAAAGACCTATTTAAAGATAACCCCATATGATGGGGTAGAATGAAAAAATATATAATATTTCATCCCCTATTCACATGTATGGAGAGCTGACAAAAAAAAAACCCCACAAAAAAAAATTATGCCAAAACCGAAATCTATACACAATCTAATAATACTGAATTTAATTCTAAATGAATGAAATTCGGAATAATTACAGAAGCTAGAAGGGCAGACAGACAGACGGACGGACAGAGCGAAACTATAAGGGTTCCTTGAGTATTACGGAACTCTAAAAGGTTCATATAACTCCTAGTGTTAATGATCTCTAAGCCCTCGAAGGTCTCGCCCGGCCCCGCGGGATTGAGGGCGTAACTCGAGTTTCCTCACTTCAGCGCATGCTGCTGGTAATCTTATGTAAACCGTATCGGATGGATTTATTTTGGGGATAAAATAACAAGAGAGCGATAAGGACGTGGCGGATAAAATGTATATGTTAATTCGTTAAAACAACATCAGTCGGTAGCAGTAGCGACGTATGCATATGCGTGTGTGTACACTATACAGTACTAACCTAACCTAACAACATTGACTTATCATGAATATCTACTTGTACTCATTAACGGATACGACTATTTTTTTATCCGAGGTACTTTTTAATATAGGTATTAAAATAAGTTCTGCAACTGATCTGATCTTACACCTACGGGCTAGGGCTTCCCTTTGTTGAAGAACCGGCTTTTGCTACTCATTGGTAGCTATACGAATCTATAGTCCTTGCAAGACAGAAATCTAAGCCGACATCATCCACCGCCATCTTCTCTTGTCGGCTCTGCGGTAGTCTGTACCGGTCTCGCATCGGCTTGCTCAGCCACGAGAAAAGCTGTTTCATGGTCCATCATCAATTAAGACGCCGCTTATTGTCTACAACAGACGTTAAAGGTGGGACTATATTGTCCGGAATCCGTAACAAACAGAACTCTCCGCTAATAATTGTACAGCTGAATATCTAACACACAAGTGTAAGTCACTCATTTAATATACTATACTTATATATTATATATAACAATAAATACTACATCATTTTAAATACTTCCATTTTCAACTATATTCCGGAAAAAAACAGAACTGTCTGCTAATACAATAGAGCTGAAAATCGAACACACAAGTGTCGAGTCAAATGTCAATGTCATTTTAAATACTACATCATTTTAAATACACTCGACACTTCCATTTTCAACTATATTATATAAGTGCAGAGTTCTTTTTTATTATTTAACGCCGGATAAGGCCTATATTTTAAACAAATCTAAAAATTGTTTTAAATTATTCACAAAAAAAAATCTTAGATAGATTAATATCGAAAATTTAAAGTTAATATTGTTTTAGCTGATACTAGATGTTGCTCACGATGCGCAAAAGGAAACGCCGCGGGAGTCAACTTGTCGCGATAAAAGTTACAACTTACTTTTATCTCTTCCCCGTTGTCTACTCTATACCTGTACCGAATTTCATCGAAATCGGTTCAATATTATCGGAGCCTATTCATTGCATACAAACAAACAATCAAATCTTTATTATACTATTAGTGCAGACATGAGAGGTACCAACCGTAATCTTATGTGGGAATAGTGGAAAGCCCCAAAGGAGATCTGCGACCGAGCGAGGTGGTATGCCCAGGTCAGGCCGAAGCCCCACTCGTAACCATTTCAGATGTTGTATATATAGCGCCGGACTGTGAAAACTTCGATAGCGCGATTCAGGATGGTGGCGCTAATTGGTCCGGTAACATTTTTAAACATAGATAAGTTTACTGTGTGCAGAAATTACAACGAAACTTATTCTATTACGATAGTTTCACTCGGCTTAAATTACACTGGGCCTAATTTAAGCGGCAACCGATTTGGTGTATACGCCCAAAATTACCGACATTATAGGTTTCAGTGGCAGCTATGCAGTGAGTTATGCTGAGCATGCTAGGCCATAAATGATAATTAGCGGTTTGGTTGGCATATCTATGCATGGCATAATCTTTTGATAATATACCTACAGCACCAGTACATACAACACCAAAAGAGGGGTTTTATAAGTTCGACGTGTCTGTGGCGATGCCACAGCTTCGACGAATGGACTCCAGCTCTTAAACGAATGGACCCATTTTGATGCAGTTTTATTTGTTTGAAAGCTCATGTAAACGAAATGGTTCCTAGATATAGCTTATCGACAGCTCGTATACTGCTTGATACTAAGACTAATTAAAAATACATTAAATTCAAGGGTAGGTTACTTTAAAAAGTATATTATGTTTTTAATTACAAGCGACTTTAAAAATAATGAGCTTGTTGGTAATCACTATCCAGTAATTCAGTCTTATAATAACATGTTATTATAATAATTAATAGTAAGTGTTTATTTCAAGGTTGGAGACAAGTGAAATTGTAGTGACGTGCTTGGGAATTGGACCGTAATACGCCACTGAGGTTGGCTGGAGTCTCGAAGATGTTATTGAGACCCCTTCCTTTGTTTCCTTCTTTTGTTTACTCTGTGACAGTAAAATATACTTTACTTTGTAGAAATAGTAAAAATTATCTCTTTTCATAATTATACAAAAAAAACGTAATTAGGAACCATAGCAGTACTAGTAGAAACTAATTTTATAACATTTGATCGAATTGAAACGTAAATAGACTTACGAGTAAGTGTGTACATAATGTGTGTAAGTAGAGTACGAGTATATACGTGATGTATACGTGATGAACTAACACGAACACTATCGAACTGATGAGATGATAATGTTGTTTGAATATATATTCGGAGCTCGTCTCATTCTAATTAACAAACTACTCCATTATGTCTAAGTATGGAGCTTTGATCACGCAGAAATAATTATCATTATGAATGAAGTGTGAAAATTAAGTTTTGATAAGTAAGAATCTGTACAATCCTTCCTTTCAAAGGTCGTCTGTTGTCTGGAAGAAATTGCTGTTTAGTAATAAGACCGTCTTTGTTTACTTTCGTCTCGTTCTGTGTATAGTTAGTTTATATTGTGTATGTGTGTGTGTTAATTTTTCATTTTCATTGCATGAATACATACAACATACAACATGAGTTTTGTTTAACTGAATGTATTAATCCATAAACGCCTGGTTCTAAAAATAATTTGTGTGTGTTATTTTTTCATTTTCATTGCATGAATACATACAACATACAACATGAGTTTTGTTTAACTGAATGTATTAATCCATAAACGCCTGGTTCTAAAAATAATTTGGGTATTGATTAGGCCTTTTATTGGGGCATGTTTTGACATTAACAACAGCCTGCGAGCATTTTCGCTGTGTGCGAATGAAGCTTAGGGCTACAGGTAGTAAAAAATATTATGTAGGCATATTTTGCGGGCCACTGGTTTTTCACTGTAGCGAGTGTAAGAAGGCCGAAACAAGAATATAATTCAGATAGAAATCCAGAAATGCAAAGGTACAACAATGGCCGAGGTAGAGCCGTGGTCGCACCCACTAATGGTATCTAAGCGTCAGTTCACACCGAGACGCTAAGGCCTAGAGAAGTTTCTAGAATTATACCCCAAGGTAGATACAGACGGCTGCGATTTGACATCGACTGTGCCGAACCGTACAAAGTAGGTGCGACCACGGCTCTACCTAAAATTATATAGCCTATGTTACCCGCGGCATCATTACGAATCTATTAAAATCGGACCAGTAGTTTAGACGCTACGAGGGAACAAACATACATACATACAAATACTGCCAAAATCATTACCCTTCCTTTTGGCTTCGCCGTAGTCGGGTAAAAATACATTATTTACGCAATTTACGCAATAAAAAGTAGCCTAAGTCTTTCCCCGTGGTCTACTCTATATCTGTGCCAAATTTCATTAAAGTTTTGAAGTTGAAGAGGTTCAACGCAAACAAACAAACAAATATTTCCTCTTTATAATATTAGCATTAGATACATAGTAAAATACGCGTCGCGCTTACAAACAGACCGATGTAACGCGAGCAGGCGGAGGCTGCGAGCGCCGGAAGCGAATGTCTGTCAGTGAGTAGTAGAAACATGGCCGTTATTGCTTCTGTTACATTTACGTTACATCCATCTCCAGCGTAGCGTTTATGTCTACTGAGTACTGCTTATCAGAGGCTCGATTCTGCTAATTAAATCCGCAAATAATCCACTAGCCATGCAGTCTCGATATGTTAAAACTGCAAAATGGTATTCTCCTACACGTCCAACGCAGAAATCTACCGCGATGCGAACATCATAAGCTCGAAACTTAACTTAAACTTGAACCACTTATTCATACAAAATGGTATTCTGTTAATATTTATCTCTAAATCTCACTTTGTCACGTATAACTGATAGTCTTCTGCTTCGATAAGTTGAGGTTCACAAATGTCAGTTTTTGGGAATGCCATTCTCTAAGCACGAAATACACTAATTATTTCACATACCGAAATGAAATTACACAAACGTAAGATGTAATATTATTGTAACGAACTATACAGAAAAACAGCATACTTTTATCGCATTTTTTAATAAATTATAATATAATCATTAATCATAGTAAAATAGACTATGTTCCGTGTTATCATTAAACTCAGAATCACCAGTATTATAATCATACATTAGCAACATTATATATTACAATGTTATATGTCAGTTGACATACGATCCTTACTAATATTATAAATGTGAAAGCGTGGATGTTTGTTACTCTTTCACGCAAAAACTACTGAACGGATTTCGATGAAATTTGGTATGGTAGTAGTTTAGACTCTGGATTAAAACATAGGCTACTTTTTATCCCGAAAAAGTAGTGTTCCTGAGGGATACTATATTTACGCGGGCGGAGCCGCGGGAAACAGCTATACATTTATAATTATGAATTGACAGTCTTAGTTAAATACGAGAAGTGGGGTTCTGTTTTACATTTTGCTGGCTACAGAATTTGGATCCCGTTACATAAGCGACATTAAATAACTACTAAAGTAAGTTTAAAAAGCACTAGATTTTGCTCGCGGCTCCGTTCGCGTAAATAAAGTATCCCACAGGAACACTGTTCTTTTTTGGGATACAAATGGTAGGTAGCCTATGTTTTAATCCAGCGCCTAAACTATTACCATACCAAATTTCATAAAAATCTATTCAGTAGTTTATGCGTGAAAGTGTAACAAACATCCATCTAATCATGCATCTATCCTCACAAACTTTCATATTTATAATAGTACTAGCTGTTGCCTGCGGCTCCGCCCGCGTAAAAACAGTATCCTACGGTAACACTGTACTTTATTGGTATAAAAATTGTCTGAGTTAATCCAGAGCTTAGCCTCCTACCATACAAAATTTCATTCAAATCCGTTCAGTAGCGTGAAAGAGTAACTAAATTCCATCCATTCATACAACCAACCTCACAATCTTTCACATTTATATTTTTAGAATGATATACATTATTAACCCCCACATACTTGGTAACCATGAAGAAAAAGTCATGTAGGTGTCTCGCGCAAAGTCTGAGCGCGAACGAGATAGTAAACGCGTGACGAATATAGACAGCTACATCCGCGCTTCTCGGGGCTTTTCGTCGAGAGTCTGAATGAGCACAAAGATAGATTTCGAAATCCCTAAATGTAGTCAATCAATCATCAATATTTCTACATGACCAACGTGTTTCTCGCCTTCCCAACACCCATACGCTATCAATAAGTGACGTAACATCTGTCGACATGACGCGACGCGCTTAGTATTCGTCCTCACACGCCACGTCACACGCAAACGCACACTCTTTAATATCTACCGCGACGCAGAGGAATACCAAATATTCGCGACGAAACGGTACGCGCGTATCTAGTTACTACGCGCGATTATAGTACGCGCGTATTCGTCGCGAATTTGCCACGATTTTCTCGCATAATTCGCCCTTACTGGACAAAGTCTGACTCCCGAAATTAATAATCAATCTTCATCTCATTTCAGCTATCTGAGATCAAGATTTCAATGCATTTCAACGATCCTAGGATTGACTTCACGTCAATTTACGTAAATTTTTGTTTGAGAATTTGAGATTGAATTCAATCTAAGATTTTAGTTATTCTACATGCTTGTGTAAGAGTCGGACTCGCGTATGAAGAGTTCCTTGTACGGACGATGTTTTGTAACGGCAAAAAATCACGTTTCTTGTATAGAAGCCCCCTTAAGTATTTATTTTATTTTTAGTTATTGTTATTATAGCGGCAATAGAGATGTATCTGTGAAAATTTCAACTATCTACCTATCACGGTTCACGAGATGAAACCTGAACACAGAGGGACGGACAGTCACACAGCGAAGTCTCAATAATAGGGTCCTGTATTGTTATGTATTTTTACTCTGTAGATACGAAAATAGCGACATGTTTCTCGGCCCTTTGAGTCGAAGTAAAGAAAGTAATTGGTTGAAGGGTGGAAGCACATGCAGTGACTTTTCTAATATAAATGTGAAAGTTTTTGAAGATGGATGGATGTGTAAATGGATGTTTGTTACTCTTTCACGCAAAAACTACTGAACGGATTTTGAATAAATTTGGTATGGAAGTAGTTTAAGCTCTGGATCTGGATCTGCGTGACAAAATATTAAAAAGATAAAAATAAAAATAACAAAAATAAAATTACAAAACAGAATACACATAACCTAAAATCGAACTAACACTTCCAACTTCAAATATAAAAAATAAACAAATCAAGTTTCTTTTGGTTGCAGTATTGATGTTTTGAGCTTGCCTATAGCGTCAACATTGATATCAAAATTTTCTGTGTGCACAATTTGGTTGAAACTATTTTGCATTCTATTTAAAGCTGAAAATTTGCCTACATTTGTCCTTCTAAATTTTGTGTGAAAATATAGAGACCGTTTTGTTCTTATGTTTATTCTGGGTACATTGAAATTTAATTGCATCAATAACGATGAATGATGGTGCCATTGATAATTTGCTGCAAAAATTTTAGGTCTAAAAAAGTGCGCCTTTTCTGCAGGGTGTTCATTCTAAAATGTTTGAGCCTCGTGTTATATCCAGCTCTCCAGTTGATGCCTTCATTATTGCGTACACTAATTGCGACGGGACTCCGACTTGACTACAATATTCAAGACGACTAAGAACTAAGGAGTTATAAAGCGTAAGCATTGTTCTGACCTTCTTAAATCAATGCTTACAATGTATTAATTGAATGACTTTTCATATGAGACTGCTAAGTGGATAGTGAATTATGTTATCAGCAATGAATTTCAACATTTGATTTACCAAAATGAAGTTTGAACGAAATCCGTTTTACATAAGCATGTAAAATTATAAATAAGGTCCCCGAAATACTTTCGTGTTTTATTCAATTATAAACCGTTCATATCGCGCGCTGCGAATGCTTTAAATATATATAATAAATATTTAATATAATAAACGATCTAAAATCTCAGTATTTGTATTAGGTAAGAAGATACGAAATAGTCTCAGTATAATCTAGTTATAATATCTTAA
This sequence comes from Phengaris arion, assembly GCA_963565745.1. Classification (NCBI taxonomy): domain Eukaryota; kingdom Metazoa; phylum Arthropoda; class Insecta; order Lepidoptera; family Lycaenidae; genus Phengaris; species Phengaris arion. The sequence continues at coordinate 389,021 of OY751446.1, read as the reverse complement.
AGCCACGCAAACACGCTCTTAATATTATTGGAGTAATATACAGGAGTAACTTACATTAGGTACATAAATATTCTGTTCATACACTTAAATACAAATTTACTGAATTATGCTAATGTAAAAAGGTATGAGACCAATTTAAAGGTACCTACGTAAAGTTTTATTAAATTACAGAATCCTGAACGTGATCGGTAACCAAAAGAGGAATTAGGCCCTCACTCATCGTGGAAGTGTGGCGCTGATTGCACTCCTCTCAGGGACAATTGAGGCGTCCTTCTGGGCCCTGGAGTACTACAAGGAGGAGGGCCCGGTCACTCTGGAACTGTCGACGACACTCGAGCGCGTCTTTAATACTAAAAGCCGATAATTTGAACAAATTTGTCAACTTTACATTGGTTTGTTTCAAATTATATTAATCATGCATAAATAATTTCTGATATTGTGAGATGATAAAGGGACTATGACTTTAGTAAAATATGGTCCTCGTACCCCATCCGATCATAGCCGAATCTCTTGTGGCTACTAAATGTATTATTGTCATTAACACGTACCACTTATTAATAAAAATATTTACACCACAGATACGCTGTGTTTATCTGTTGAGTGGCTTTTCCATCATATCACACAAAGACAGCAACATGGATTGTTGTAAATATTTTAATTAGTATGGGTTTATTTAATATTACAAAAACTACACTTTTTATAAAAAGCTATAACCCGACTACGAAAATTATGCCTATGTTACCTGGGCTATTATTACTAATCTATTGACACCTCATCCAATATAAACGGATCAGTATTTTAGACGCAAAATAAATTGATTGCCAAAATCAATACCCATCCTTTTGGCTTCGCCGTATTCGGGTAAAAATGTTTCCCCATGTTTATATTTTATTGAGCTACGTGCTAGATGGCGTAGCTATGAATATCTGGGTTCTGTCTTGTAGTGTCTGTGTTATACAGTTCAGGGCTAAGTGGTGTGAAAAAAGACAACTCGACAATTTTTGTAATATTCCGAGAAACGGCGGAAAATTCTGTTCCTTGGACTACTGACGAGACGAAGAGCTCTTAATATAGTGCGGCCGGACACTGATGTTGGTATTGCCAGCACTCCAGTGCAATATCAATCATAATCTGAGATACACAAGTGGCGAGTTACATAATGATGCTATATTACCTATTGGCTATTGTAACAGAAATATACAATGCGACCAAATTAATGTGTCGTTGTATTTCCTTATTGCACGGTAAATAAGTTATATATTTGAGTTGGTATCATTATGTTTTCTATTGTTCTTTTGGTTTACGTTTAGGTTGGAATAACCATTTTGTTATTTGCAATCTTTTGATATTTTTTCTTAAATATAGTAATAATAATATAATTAGCATAAGAACATAATGAACCTACAATAGCGGCACCGAAACGTTCAGCCCAGATAAGGTATGAATAGGACCACCGAAGCGCGAGCCCGCATTTAAAGCCGGGGCTACATGCGGGGTGTACATGATGGGGTACACGGGGTCCACGCTGGGGGTACAGCAGTAACTCAAAGGGGACAAGTCACGTCGAATGCAATATTGAATGTGTAAACAAAATATAATTGTTGAGTCTTAGTTTTCAAGGAAAACGAACAGTTACTTCCGAAGAACTGAGCAAAACAAATGCCGCGAAAATAAGATTTGTCTATTGTCTATACCATTTATCCGACTACGGCGAAGCCAAAAGCAAGGTTAGTGATTTTGGCATTCTATGTATGTACTATGTATGTGTGATGTATTTGTGTATGTATGTGTTGCGGCTACTTGCCATGGGTATGCGCGGGGCCTTTTTTTTTTTGTCCTCGACTTTTATTACATGATCCACACAATTTCACCATTTATCAGCAGATACACGTTGGATCCCCTCTTGTAGCAGTTTTTTCACATCTTCAAATTTAAATGTAGTATTATTGCGAGCTACGTGTCCCTTTATGTCAGCCCATACGAGTTCAATGGGATTGAGCTCGCAATGATAAGGTGGCAGTCTTAGGACTTCCACCTTAAATTTTTTGACGAGCTCATCCACAGCGTATCTTTGGTAGTTCGCCTTTACGTCATCACTTTCTTTAAAAGTTCTGCCTTTACGTCTTTTTCATCATAACTTAGTTCTTTATTACGCAGCCATTATTGAATACTTGCTTTTCTCCATGCGTGATTTTGCGTGTTTTTTCTTGGCGTCTTGAGTGGTAAGGAGCATTGTCCAGTACCACTACAGCATTTTCACCAAGTTTTGGTAAAATATTCTCAAACCACTGCTCAAAGCGGTTCGCGTCCATTGACTCGTGGTAATCACCTGTGTTTTTTGACTCAAATACATCATCAGCCCCCTCTGTGAAACCATTTTCATTTCCCATATGCACCACAATCAGTCGTCTGCCCTTTGAAGTAGGGTTCTTTGCACCCGTACTCAGTCCCTCCATAAAAGCTTGCCGTTTTAAGTTATTGTAGTATCCACGTAAGTTTTTGAAACAGTGTGCCCTGAAAAGGAAATAAGTTTTACATTACCAGTGATATGCACTGCCGAAAATTCTAATTATTTTAGTAAGTCATCTTCTTATTTTGTGGACTGCAAGGCTTATCGGTCCCAGAAACCCAACGAGAGAACAACAAATAAAGTGACTTTTTAGTATGTGTGTCCCCTGCGGGAACCGAACCCGCGACCTCCAGATTAAGAGCCCACGCTCAGCCCACTCGGCAACGGAGGCAGTAAGTAAAGTAAGGGCAAAAGCTAGTATTTATTAACATAATAAAGGCACAATTATTTGACAAACCTGCATTCACCCATGTTTCATCCATATAGAATATAGAGCTATTCTCCGTTCGGTATTTTTTAATCTTTCTTAAGTAATTCATTCGCCATAGTATAATGTCGTCTCTGTCTATTAAAGCATTGTTTCTTTGTCGTTTTATATACTTAAATTTTAAATGTTTAAGTATTTTCTGAAATGTCGATCTCTTAAAGTTAGGTTAGGTAGACTTAAAGTCATCATCATTGACAGCTTGGGGTACTTTTTTTAATGTAGGTAATTCGCTTTTCAGATAAAAGCTATGAACTTTCTTTCGTATGGCCTGTTTATCAAACTCGTCCACTTTTTCCGAGAATGTGACCCTTTTTTTGGTTGTTGATACATTCCCAGTTGTTGCATATTCTTTTATAATTCTATATACGGAAGCGACACCGATGCCCAAAATGCTCGCTGTTTTCTCCATTATACTTGTTATGTGCGGATATTCATCAGTAGGCCAAGTTTGCTTCACGTATTTGTGCACATTAACGACCATTCCTTTTTCATTAGGTGTAAAATACGTCCGCTGTAAATAAAAAAAATGTGAGGAATGGTAAATTTTAGACTATGAATGAACTTGTTCACAATTGTTTGGCGGACCAAATGTTGACAACTGCGGCACTGGCCGCTTTCCTGTATCACGAAACACGCTACGATAGCTGTCGTCGACCAACTGACGTCATTATTGCATACGAGTGATAAGGACAGATATAATATTAACTCACTTTCATAATGCAACTCAGTAGCGGTCCGTTTATTTACGTTTTTTATCTCGTCTCGTTGGCCTTACTTTAAATTATATAATAATAAAATGAAACTAGATTATAATCGATATTTGATTTTGTCCCCTACATAAATAACAACAAACAACATATTATAATTGAATACTTAGTTTTTATTGCTAGTTAGTTTTATGTCAAATTGAGATAAAGATTTACGTAATAATCTGTTTTCACTCCCTATAAATTCTTATTAATAAAAATAATAATAAAATATTTTTATTGGCAAATAAACATACTTTTACTACTTATATTACGACTATAATATAACGATGACTTCTGTGGCTCAGTGGTTAGCGCGTTGGCGCTTAAACCGGAGGTCGCGGGTTCGAATCTCGCCGAAAGGACTATAAAGTTTTTCTGTGTTCCTGGGTCTTGGATGTGTATTAAATTCTTCGGATACTTAGTACAGGACCAGATTGACGTGGTGTGGAAACGTCCATAGATATAAAAAAAAAATTAAAATTGATTCTTAAAGTCCAAACTCTCAAAACCTAGATAAACACCAAGAAATCCCCCCTTCCCCTAGATAATCCCCTTTAGAATTTATTTACCTAATGTTAGGGTTAAAATCCCTAAGTTGGCAGCACTGAGCTCGTTTTCCAACCCGACAACTCTACACACGTTCGGCTTTGGTCTGGAACAAACCAAATCGGTGGTTCGCTCCGGACCGAATCTGTACGTGTGTTAGCACTTTTGTTCTCCAACGTACACTGCGCGGATAATTATTCTTTCGTCCTTATTCGCTCCTTTTCGTTTCTGAAACATTCTATATTCTTATGATATGATATTCTCAATTATCAAGGATATTACACAACTATACACGGACCTAACTACTAAATATTATATATTATTTTATGATTCACGTTTTACTTTTACGGAACTGTTACTTGCATTTTATGTACTTAAAATATAAATTGGATTCAGTCAGCCTAGAACTGCGCTCTTAAACCTATATGGTTTTTTTGTTACTGCATAATATTATAATATTGTACTGTTTTTTTTATATATAAAAAAATTGTCTTTTGTTTATTAAAGATAAAATTGCATCTTAATGGTGAATACCATACTGAATCTATATTGTTACATACAATTGTAACAATATTATACTGGTTTACCAGTTTGGCGAGAGAATCAGATGCGTTAGCGCAGAGTCTAGCCTGCCCACCCTAAGAATTGAGCCAATTACGGGAGAATTTTGTCGTGCGCTCGAGCGATAACAAACTATGTTTAGTTTAGTAGTAGTTAGTTGCAGTTTTCACCCCGCTGGTTGACAACGTCCGTGTTTTTGTAAGCGCGTGCTACGTGCTCTTGTAGCATTATCGTAGCCCAGACGTAGCTAGTGCTAGGCGCTGATGTAGCATATCGTAGCCCATACGTAGCTAGTGCTACGTGCTGTTGTACCGTATCGTAGCCCAGAAGAAGAGCGTTACGAGCAGTTGTAGCTTCGTCGCAGTATATCATAGCCCAAACGTAGTGCTACGTGCTGTTGTAGCGTATCGTAGCCCAGAAGAAGAGCGTTACGAGCAGTTGTAGCTTCGTCGCAGTATATCTGTGTTGGTCTATGACCTCTTGATTGTAAGTCCTTCGTGCGCTCGTGTGGTGACGATAATAATACAGCAGCAATTCTTATACTCTCCTTTATTGGTGCTTACCACAAATACGTATTACAATATGTAATGAGATATGCTTAGCACAATATATACGTCTACACTATGTATAGCCTTTTGGCCAACTAAAATAAACTAACTCAATAGGCTTTACTTATGACATCTGTCAATGTCAATAATAACATTGACAGTTACATCTTACTGTTGATATATGTAACACCTCCCTTTTCGAGTATAAAAGCAAACTAAAAACGGTCCCGTTCAAAATTGCATTAACGATGAGAACTGTGTTCCTATGGAGAGTCTAGAAAATACCGGTTACGTAACCAGGTCTGGTAGAAGTGTAAAGCGTCCTAAATTGTACATGCATGAGAAATTTGAGTAGATAAGTAATGTATTTGTTATTAGTTATGTACCTATAACATAACTAATAACAAATACATTACTTATCTACTCAAATTTCTCATGCATGTACAATTTAGGACGCTTTACACTTCTACCAGACCTGGTTACGTAACCGGTATTTTCTAGACTCTCCATAGGAACACAGTTCTCATCGTTAATGCAATTTTGAACGGGACCGTTTCCGCGTTGTGTTAAACTCATGGGATCTATACTCTCCTGCATGGGAGGCATATTGATTGTGCTGCCATCGCCATAAAAAGAAGTTGGAGGATTTATTTCTTTTAAATTCTTTTTTCTAGGTCTAATGTGTCCCCTATTCCTCCTATATACAACACCGTTTGGATCCGCAATATAATACGATCTACCACATCCTAATTTCTCTTTAATTATTCCCGGAGACCAGAACGATTTAGGATTTTTTTTGAAGTAAATGTCATTCCCCGGCTGAAAGTCATAAGGTGTATGCTTCGCATTCCTGTCAAAATAAAAAGACATCTTGTCTCTGCTATATCTATGACATCTTTCAAATGTCGAAAATTTTACAATTTTAGGTTTTAATTTTTTGTTAAGAATTGGTAAATTTACTCGCAAGTTTCTAGACATTAATAATGCGGCCGGACTGGGAAAATCTCCCTTCGCAGCGTTGCGATAGTGTAATAACGCCAAATGTATATCCGAGCCATCTTCTTTTCATTTTCTTAATATGTTCTTGACAATTTTAACCCCAGTTTCAGCTTGGCCATTAGACCTCGACCAGTACGGACTAGTGGTTATGTGTTCTACATCCCAATCAACAAGAAAAGACTTGAATTTGCAGGAGTTAAATGGTGGACCATTGTCAGACACCAATGCCTTGGGTATACCATGTCGACCGAAAAACGATTTTAGACTTTTAACAACATTATCGACAGTGTAATTCTTATGCAAAAAAGCTAACTCTATGTACTTGGAATAATAATCCATGCAGACAAGGAAATTTTCTCCATCAAAATATAATAAATCTATACCTACCTTCTCCCATGGAAGATAAGATATCTCATGGCATTTCAACGGTTCACGGGGTGGATTTGATCTGTATTTAGCACAGACGGAACATTGATCAATTAAGTTCTTAATATCCGCGTTTATATTTGGCCAATAAACTGTTTCTCTAGCGATGTTTAGTGTCTTATTAATACCTAAATGACCACAGTGTATTTTATCTAAAATCTGTCTTTGCAAGGACTTTGGAACAATAAGCCTATTGCCTTTAAATATTAAGTCGTTCATTATATGTACTTCATTTTGAATGTTCCAATATGGTTTCACAAGAGAGCTTACTTTATTTTTGCTTCTTGGCCAACCATTCTGAATATAAGACTTGAGCAGATTTAAAGATTCATCATTTTTGCTTTCTAATAATATAAATTTTAAATAAGGCTTACTTACTGAGAGATTAGAGAATACTGAATTAACGTGATACTGTAAGTCTTGCTCATACTGAGGTATGTATGTATCACTAAGTGAGGCTCTTGACAAAGTATCTGCTATATACATATATTTACCAGGTACATAAACTACTTCTAGGTCATAACCCTGCAACGATAACATCATTCTTTGTAGCCTAGCAGGTACTTCATGAAGAGGTTTTTTAAAAAGGTAAATTAAAGGTTTGTGATCAGTATGAACAGTTGTTTTACTGCCATAAATATATTGGTGAAATTTATTACATCCAAACTGTATGGCAAACAATTCTTTTTCAATCTGGGCGTAGTTTTGTTGAGAGGGGGTAAGTGTTCTTGAACTATATGCAATGGGTCGTTTGTCTTGCATCAAGACCGCTCCCAGTGCATTCTTTGATGAATCTACCGACAAAATCACAGGTAAGTTGCAATTATAATTAGTTAACACAGGTGCTTTAGATATGACTTCTTTTAATAAATCAAAGCACTTTTGACAATTTTCATCCCATAACCATAACATATCTTTTTTTAACAAATTTCTTAGGGTATTAGTTTTTTCTGCTAGATTTTCTATAAACGGTGCTAAAAAATTTATCATGCCTAAAAATCTCTGCAAATCCTTAATATTTTTAGGTATGGGCATGTTTTTTATCGCTTTAACTTTTTCTGGATCGATTTTTACACCTTCCTTACTGAAAATATAGCCCAAATATGCTATTTCTTCTAGAAGAAACTTGCACTTGGCTTTATTTAATTTTAAATTAACTTGCCTAGCCCTGTCCAAAAACATTTCTAACCTTTTATTGTGTATTTCAATTGTTTCACCGTATATTAAAATGTCATCACACCAAATTATTATACCTTCTATGTCTCCGAAAAGATCTATCATGGTTTTATAGAAAATTTCTGTAGCCGTGTTTATTCCAAAAGGTAATCTTAAAAATTTGTATCTGCCAAATGGAGTTTGAAATGTACATAGATCACTACTTTCTTTAGTTAATTTTATGTTATAGAATCCAGAAAACGCATCTAAATGTGAAAAATAAGAGGCTTTTGGACAATTTAGACCTGACTTCATCTATATTTTTAATTGGATAATGACATCTCAATAAATTTTTATTTAAATTTCTAGGATCTAAGCAAATTCTCAATCCACCATTCTCTCTCATGGCTATAACTAAACTACTCACCCAGAGAGTAGGTTTGTTCACCTTCCGTATGACTCCCATGTTCTCCATGAGTTGAAGCTCTTTCCTTAACGGTTCAACCAACGCGAAGGGTACCTTTCTAGGGGGATCAACGCACGGAATAGCATCCTTTTTTAGCACGATGCTGTGTTCGAATGGGAGGCAGCCTAGACCCTGAAACACATCATTATATCTGGTCACAATTTTGTCACAAGTTTTTTGATACATGTTATATACATTTTGCTCAACATTTTTTTCATTTTCCATTGATAGAGAAAAGTTTTTTGTTATTAAATTTAGCTTTATACAAGTGGGTAAACCAATCACAGTTGGACAATTTAAATTTGTTACAACAAAAGTAATGTTTTCTGGTTTTGTTTTGTTTTCAACTAAACAACAAATGTTTAACACTGAAATTATCGGTATTCTGTGCCCACTGTAGGCAAATATATTATATTTTTTACACATTTCTTTACTCTGCTTGTCAAATTTAAGATTCAATTCTTTAAATACTTGATAAGGCATCACATTTATGTCTGCGCCAGTGTCAATTAGGCAATCTACATTTTTGTTGTTTATATTAAGAGAACAGTACCAGGACTTGTCTGTTGTGCTTATCAAATTTGTACTAGCATTCTGTGATTTTATGTTTTTAATGTTGAACAACAACAATTTTAAACAAACAATTTTTTATTGTAAATCTCTCAGCCTCAGCCTCAGCACTTTTGGGGCTTGATTCATCATCGAGATTTATGCTACCTACCCCAGTAACAACAGTCCTGACACTGTTTTTCTTGAAACATAAATGAGTAAAACGTCCATATTTAAAACATGACCTGCATCTGTGTTTCCAAGCTGGACAGTTGCGGCGACCATGCGATGTGTTGCACTTTACACACGACGTTGTTCTTGATCCAGGCGTAGCTGACCTTGGGTGACCTTGGCATGATGGAGATCTTGCGTTTTTTCTTTTCTGGTATGAGGGGGAACTGGCCCGACGACTTTTGTGTAGCTTGTATATTGTGGCTTCTCTTCCATCTGCTGCATCGATTGATTCTTCACTTTTCTGCGCCATCGTCAGTGTTCTACAGAGGAGTTTGGCTCTTTCTAGGGATAGGTCCTGTTCTTGTAGTAGCTTTTGACGAAATTGCGAGAAGTTTGTGGCCATATTAGCAATGAGAATGTCCTTTACAAGGGACTCACGTAGCGAACCAAACTCACAGGCATGACTTGCGTTTTCTAATTCCATTAGAAAGTTTTCCAAGGATTCGTTCACACGCTGTATCAACGTAAAAAATTTGTGTCGTGCCACCGTCAAATTCTTTTTGGGTTCAAAATACTCGACGAATTTTGCCTTGACTTCTTGGAAAGTAGCAGTGCTTAGGTCCAAATTGAAGGAATTGTATATGTTTAAACCCTTTTCTCCCATGGAATGCAGCATGATTGCAATTTTTCTTTTGTCTTCCGTTTTCTCCATGCCCGACGCCAGTAGAAATATCTCGAATGACTGCGTCCATTTCTTGAAATTTTCATCATTATTGTTGATAATTTCTGTAGAGATCTCAAGCTTCTGTACTCCGTTGCCTGCCATTGTTAAGTTCCCACACTCAGATTGTCTCGAAGCTTCCGGAGTTTTCGACGTACCCTCTTTTTTGTTCATAATTTTCGTTTTCTTTTAAATTTTCACACCTGACACCATGTGTTGGTCTATGACCTCTTGATTGTAAGTCCTTCGTGCGCTCGTGTGGTGACGATAATAATACAGCAGCAATTCTTATACTCTCCTTTATTGGTGCTTACCACAAATACGTATTACAATATGTAATGAGATATGCTTAGCACAATATATACGTCTACACTATGTATAGCCTTTTGGCCAACTAAAATAACTCAATAGGCTTTACTTATGACATCTGTCAATGTCAATAATGACATTACATCTTACTGTTGATATATGTAACAATATCATAGCCCAAACGTAGTGCTACGCGCTGTTGTAGCAGATCGTAGCCCAGAAGAAGAGCGTTACGAGCAGTTGTAGCTACGTCGCAGTATATCAAAGCCCAAACGTAGTGCTACGCGCTGTTGTAGCATCATTGTAGCCCAGTCGTAGCGAGTTCTACGTGCGGTTGTGACACAGTCGTAGCATACCGTTGCCCAGACGTAGAGAGTGCTACGTGCGTTTGTAGCTTCGTTGCAGCATATCCTAGCCCAGACGTAGCTAGTGCTACGCGCTGTTGTAGCGTATCGTAGCCCAGAAGAAGAGCGTTACGAGCAGTTGTAGCTACGTCGCAGTATATCATAGCCCAAACGTAGTGCTACGCGCTGTTGTAGTGTATCGTAGCCCAGAAGAAGAGCGTTACGAGCAGTTGTAGCTACGTCGCAGTATATCATAGCCCAAACGTAGTGCTACGCGCTGTTGTAGCGTATCGTAGCCCAGAAGAAGAGCGTTACGAGCAGTTGTAGCTACGTCGCAGTATATCATAGCCCAAACGTAGTGCTACGCGCTGTTGTAGCGTATCGTAGCCCAGAAGAAGAGCGTTACGAGCAGATGTAGCTACGTCGCAGTATATCATAGCCCAAACGTAGTGCTACGCGCTGTTGTAGCATCTTCGTAGCCCAGTCGTAGAGACATCTACGTGCGGTTGTGGCACCGTCGTAGCATACCGTTGCCCAGACGTAGAGAGTGCTACGTGCGTTTGTAGCTCCGTTGCAGCATATCGTAGCCCAGACGTAGCTAGTGCTACGCGCTGTTGTAGCGTATCGTAGCCCAGAAGAAGAGCGTTACGAGCAGTTGTAGCTACGTCGCAGTACATCATAGCCCAAACGTAGTGGTACGCGCTGTTGTAGCATCGTCGTAGCCCAGTCGTAGCGAGATCTACGTGCGGTTGTGGTACCGTCGTAGCATATCGTTGCCCAGACGCAAAATAATATATAATATTTAGTAGTTAGGTCCGTGTATAGTCGTGTAAATATCCTTGATAATTGAGAATATCATATCATCAATATAATTTTGAAAAAGTGGGCTCATCATTTCTTTTTAATATTTGTTCGCGTTGTAGTTTAGTAATAATCGAGGTGTATATATATATATGGATATTTTTTAGAGGAAATAACTTCAAAAATTGAAAGAGCACCACAGCATATAGGCATTTCGGAAGAGTATTTGACAGAATTAATACATAAATGCATGGAATCAAATAAACCACAAATTTCGAGAAATATAGTAAACAAATTTATATTGGATTAGTTTAACAGGAGGTCATCTAATGCATCTTAATGGATGAATAGATTTGAAGAGGAATGTTCACGTTTATCAATTGTTGAAGATGCAAAGAAAATTGAGATTATAAGAGCATTTTTAGAGGACCTAGACTGGTATACCTCCATGATGATTAAATATACAATTAATTCGGAGTGTAAAACATGGAAGGAATGTTTCTGTGAAACTTATGCTGACAAAGGTTGGTCACCTGTCAAGAATGCAATTTTATTTCAATACAGACAAGGTTATTTATTAGACTATGCCTTAAAAAGGAGAGACTTTAATTGGAAGTGAACAAAAACATTGATATTTGTACATTGATTGATTTGATTGCAACGGGACTACCTACGTTTGTGATAAATAAAATCGACAGAAATATTTTAAGAACAACAGAAGATTTATTTAACCAAATAAGAGGTCTAGAATATTTAGTTACCAGAAAGAATTTTGAAAACAACTTTAGAAGGAATGCTGACAAATAATCAGAAAAACAAAATAAAAATACAAGAAACCCACGAGGAGTAGGAGAAAACAGATACCCTATAAGAAACGTTAACAATTCAGAGTTAGAAGTTGAATTAAATGAAATTGATCCAAAAAACGTGATATCCCGCCATTAATCAAAATTGAAGTTGAATTAAATGACTCCTTAAAAATAAAAGGAATCTATGATTCGGGCTCGAATGTATCCTTAGTAAATTCCAAAATTTTATCATTAAAAGGTAGTCAAAATAATAAGAACGGTATAAATGCGATTCACAAGACGATTAATGGCGTTAAAAAAGTGTTGGTATGATAACACTCAAAATAAGGATTTTCGATATAGAGAGAAATGTCAATGTATTTGTCGTAGACGAAGAAAACTTCGATTACGATTTTTTGATTGGATTAGACATAATAAAAAAATTTCATCTTGTTCAAGATGAACACTTAGACATAAAACAAAGTATTCCGTTTATGGAGAATAAGACATATTATAAAATAAAGACATTTTATAGAACAAAAAACTTTGACAAAGCAAACAAAGAATATGTAATTAATTTTAACGAACATCTAGAGGAAAAAGACTTTACTATTATGGTGAATCACCTTAATGTGTATCAACGGAATGAGATTGATAACCTTATATCAAAATATAAATCACTTTTCGCAACAGGCAAGTACGATGTTGGTAGAGTAAAAGATTACGATACCCATATTGATTTATTGGTCGATAAGTACTGTGCTAAAAGACCATATATATGTTGTATAGAAGATAAAAAAGAGATAGAAATGCAGGTGTCTGAATTATTGGACGAAATTTTTATTGAAGAATCGTATAGTCCTTTTGCAGCACCTGTTACTCTGGCATATAAAAAGAAGACGGACAGAAATCCAGATTATGCATTGATTTTCCGAGATTTATATAAAATTGTAATACCACAGTCACAACCGTTTCCCTTAATAGAAGACTTAGTGGTGAAAACTCGAAATTGTAAATACTTTACAACACTTGATGTTAATTCGGCATTTTGGTCAATCCCGCTCAAAATTGAAGACAGACATAAAACACCCTCTGTAACTCAAGACATTTTCAATGGACCTGCCTACCCTTTGGATTAAAAACTTCACCAGCAATTTTTCAAAGAGTATTAAGCAATATAATAAGGAAGCACAAACTATCGAACTTTACTGTAAATTATATTGATGACATTTTGATTTTTTCTAAGGCGTTTCAAGAACATATTACACATTTATCATTACTACTGGAAGCAATATCAAAAGAAGGATTCAGATTAAAATTTTCAAAATGTAACTTTGCACAAGATTTAGTAAAGTACCTTGGTCATATAATTAAGAACAACACGATTGCTCCTTTGAAAGACAATTTAATTGCAATTAAAGATTTTCCTGTACCAAAGACGCAAAAGAACGTACGTCAATTTTTAGGAAAAATCAATTTTTATGGTAAATACATACCAAATATATCAATTATTTTAGACCCTTTACATAATTTATTGAGAAAAGGGCAACAATTTGTTTGGTCAAAAAAGTGTGAAGAATCTTTTCAGTTGATTAGAAACTTAATGTGTCAGAAGCCTATATTAACCTTTTTTGATCCTGATTTACCAATACATATTTATACTGACGCCAGCATACTGGGTATTGGCGCTGTCATGAAACAGCCACAGCTTAATGGAGAGGAAGAGCCGTGTGCATATTTTTCAAGAAAACTGAATGATACTCAGAAAAAGAAAAAAGCTATTTACTTAGAATGTTTAGCTATAAAGGAGGCTGATAAGTATTGGCAACCTTGGTTATTAGGAAAAAAGTTTATAGTTTTTACAGATCTTAAGCCTTTAGAAAAAATGAATTTTAAATCTCGACCAGATGAAGAACTAGGAGATCTTACATATTATTTATCTCAATACAATTTTGAAGTTATTTATTCGCCGGGTAAATATAACTTGGAAGCTGATAGTCTTAGTAGAAATCCAGTATTGGAACCAGATTGTAATCATGATGATAATTCAAAAATTGTAAATTTTGTTAAAATAGAAGATATTCAATGTGATCAGCAAAGAAATGAATACATAAGACAAAATAAAAATAAATTAAAATTTGAAAATTTAATATACTATAAAAAGTCAAAAAGAAAAAATCATACCAACGGAAGAATTTAGTAAAAAGCTAATAAAAGATATTCATTACCTCTACTGTCACATAGGAGCAGAACAGATAAGGAATAAAATAAGCTCATTTTATACTGCAAATAACTTGATGAGAAATATAAAGAATGTGTGATACATGTGAAGTGTGCATAAGAAATAAGTCCAGAGGTAAATATAATTATGGGTTATTGTCTCAGTTGGGACCAGCTTCATGTCCTTATGAAATAATGTCAATAGACACTATTGGAGGATTTGGTGGATCTCGATCTATAAAAAAATATTTACACATTTTAGTGGATCACTTTACAAGATATGCTTACATTTTGACCTCGAAAACACAGAAGTCAAATGATTTTATAAAGTTATTGCAGAAAATGACACAGGAACATAAGATTGGCATTATTTTATCCGATCAATATCCAGGTATAAATTCAAAAGAATTTAAATCATTTTAAGATACAGAAAATATAACTATAGTTTTTACTGCCGTGAATGCGCCGTTTTCAAATGCCTTAAATGAGAGATTAAACCAAACTATTGTAAATAAAATAAGATGTAAGATAAATGAAAATAACAATAACTTGGCCTGGACAACTATTGCTCATGAATGTATCAAAAGATATAATGAGACAGAACATACTGTTACAAAGTTTATACCTCAATATCTTCTGGAAGGCAAAAATTACACCCTCCTACCAGCTGAATTAAAAGAAAATTCTACAGTTGAAAAAGTGTCCCTTTTTCAACTGGCAAAAATTGGCATTTGAAAATTCTATGAAGTCACATTTATACAATAAGCAAAAATTTGATAGAAAGAGGAGAGATCTAGATTTGAAAGTTAGTGATTTCGTATATATTGAAAATGGAAATAAACTTAATAGAAGAAAGTTAGATAAATTAAAGATTGGGCTTTTTGAGGTTTTGGAAAGATATCTGTCTCTATATACAGAGTAGACACTGGTGACAAGAAGTGTGAATCAAATTTCTATCACATTACGAAGATGGTTCCAGCTCCTACAGCTGCAGCGGTCGGAGTCTGATCTGGAGGGGGAGATATAACCTCATAGTTTTTTAGACTTCTCTTGTTGTCTATATATATATATATATATATATACATTAACAACATTTAATATTGTAAAATGCTAATATTTCACATTTTAAATAATATTTTATACAAATAATTCATAACAAATATATATATATATATATATATATATATATATATATATATATATATATATATATATATATATATATATATATATATATATATATATATATATATATATATATATATATATATATATATATATATATATATGTAATGTATAAGTATCGCGGCGTCCGCTCGCCGCACACATTACTCGCGCGCAGCGTACGGAACCGGCTCCGTGCTGCGGGCGCTGGCCCGCGTGTGTGTAGGGTGTCCGCGTGTTCAGCGTCCGCTCGCCGCACACATTGTTCGTGCGCAGCGTACGGAACCGGCTCCGTGCTGCGGGCGCTGGCCCGCGTGTGTGCAGGGCGGCCGCGTGTTCAACACCATGTTTAATGTCGTCATCGAAGAAGTATTCTTATAATAAGTTATACTTTAGCATATCGGTTCCTGGTAACACATTACACTGTTTAACTATTTCCACGCTTTGTTCATTTGATCTTAATTTTAGTGGTTAAATTTATTTTAGAATTTTGACTTGTGATTTATCAATTTGATGTATGTAAGTTGCGTTACGTAACGTATGTTTCAGCCAGGGAGTGGTATAGAACCAGTTGGGTTTTTAACGGAATACGGTTTTTAAAAATGGTGATGTTTGCCAAAAATGTTACTTTTATTGATTGCACTGCATATTCTTAGTGGAAAATCATGTAAGAAGTGTGGTAAATATTTTTATCAGAAGATTTTAGAACTATATAATTCACAATTAAACTAAAATTAATTTTCTAATGACTAATTTTAATGTCAAAATTGCGATTAAGCGATATCCCTCCAATATTAACCGCTGCTTAAATTTTGAGTACCTCTCAAACACAAAATGTATAATACAAGCTGCCGTTAAAATTTGAGTTTTCAATATTCGGTTGTATGTGTGTGTAGTATGGTAACAGTCTATTTCACAATCTTCTGGCAAGTGTCTTATGGCTTATGCACAAAATTTGTCTCTGTCTCTTGAGAAATCAAGTAAGCGACAAAACTTGTGAATAAGCTATTCGACACTGTGCGGCTCTGAGTGTGATCCTGAGACTCGCTTGTTATGTTATCATTTTATACTTTTTCGGATATAACATGTTTGTAAAGTAGTTGTTATATGAACAAATTATCTTCTGTCGGTGCGCGGTTTTCGTTAATAATTACTTGTAATAAACATTCGGTGAATGTACGCATGTGCACAAATCGCCGATTGCGTACGCGGAAAAACTGGAAAAATCCGGTAAAATTTGTTGGTTTTTGGTTGTCATGACGATAAATAACAATTTTTGAAATTATATTTGTGTCTAATGATTTTTTTAAAACTTTATATTATTATAATAATAAAAACAAATAATATTAATCAAAAGTGGTTAATATATTGTGTATTCTGTGTATGAAAAATAAAAGATTAAATAAAAATATTCCCTATTTTACCTATCCTAAGGATAATAATAATGATTATGTAAATATGTCATTTTCTAGAAGGTGTCTTGCTTTATTGTAAGAGGGTACATGACCTAGTGAATAGACCCATTGAGTCACACGCGTGATCGTGCAGGTTCGATGCCGTGCCGACTTTCTCAATAACCGTATACTAACGCTAAACTTAGTTTAATTTACCCCCATATTCTGTGAGAACCCTGACAAATTTTGGATTGTTCTATGACAGCTGTTCCGCTGTATATATTTTTACTCTGTGCTTGTACGCCGCTTGTGGCGTAAAATATTTGTGGCTGCGTAGCGAAAACGCTACGCAGCCACATATATTTTCCGAGTCATAGTTATTGTTTCTAATTTTATCAATATGATATTATATTTTATGTTTGTCGTGCATTTTTTAACATAAGCTGCTGTTTTCACGGATTTATCGAGGCATATTTTTGTTGTTGACCCGACATTTCAGTTACTTTTCCAGATCCATGGCTAAATGTGTTAAAGCTTTTTGTATAAAAATTAGTAATGGGATACTTTAGTTCATAATCATTACTAACTATTATCTACTATTATAATACTGAAGATAATTATTATGAATTAGTTGAGATCTGACGTAGTATGTAGTAATTAGATATTCATATTATTATGTAGTTAGTACACGTCGGCAGGCGGTAACTTACAAACTTCATGCCTCTATCCATCAATACTCGCACGTGCGTCACGTCACACCGTGGCCCGGGGACGCCCGGGGATGCCCGGGGATGCCCGGGACTCCCGGGGTGCGCTCATACAACACTTTGTGAAGATACATCGAACTTGACGATACGTTTCTTTGAAGTAAAAAAAAAGACGAGGAAATAGAGATTTGTGTAGTCGTTTTTTAATATGACATCAAAATATTCCGAACTATTCTTTTGACAAACTCCACAATCGATTCATCCATTCTCGTGTCCGGTATCACCGTTGACATATGCGACAATTTAAATACTTTAACCAACTACGAAAAGCAATAACAGCTCCCGACAGAGAGTGAAAACTGCGGTGCATCAAAAGGGACGGCCCGCTGTAACAGAGCGGAGTCTCAGTTTTGTAAACATAAATCGAGGAGATGGCCGCTCGCCAGATACCGGCCCCGCCGACCTCGTGTACATTGCGCCAGTGAATACCAATGTGTAATATATTGGACGATTTATAATGTGTCTCATGTTATCATAGTCGGAATTTGACTGATAAGCTTTGTGTTGTCCGTACTATATTTTAATGTAAATGGGCATGCATCATCGTTTTAACACTACCCTCGTTTGTATGTTAATTGCAAATGTGTACACAAACCATCACATTAAAACGAGTACTGGGATAAATAAGGGAAAATGCTCAAATGGAGAGTTAGGTTGCGATAACGTTTTAGCTAAAATAGCAACGGATGCTGAAAATATTAAGTGCGCGCGCTTAGCGGCAAGAGCGAATTCGTAATTTGAATATCAATGCGCGATGCGACGCGAAAATAACGTAACTATTGCCGTTTTATTCCCGAGAATTCCGGTTTCACTCGTTCACGTATTTTAGTCGTACACCACTGCACTACTAACATCTACACCCGCAAAACGCTATTGCAGTGAAATAAATTTAAATGTTTTTTATCTCACAAAATTGCAGAACACATTTTTAAAAGCAATTTGTAATTTACATAAACTTTCATTACCAGAGCAAGGAACTTTTTGGAACAAAACATTTGACATTACTTTTTATTCAGCAGCTTCTTACATAACACCTGCAATTATCATTGAAGCTGAATTTATTAAACTTGAATATATTTTGTGTATTGTTCTCTTTCAGAAACGGAAAATTTACTTCGAGAAATCTTATTAGATGTATATCTGTCACGAGTATTATAACTTTATCGTCTAAGTCGTTCCAACTCTCGACGCGTGCCGTTGTCGTTGTGTTTCAACTTACAAGTTTAATCCGGACATCACTGGACTTTTCTCTCCATTTATTGCCGGAGAGAGACATTTGATGCTCGCCGAGTGACTTACAATAGAAATAGATTGAATCGGCACCGGCGATATATTGTTTCCCGGGGCTCGACAAAAACCTTCGGGAACGGTATTGACTCGTAAAAAATATTGCCCTTCGATATAATAAGACATCAGGCGCCGCACCGTCTCCCGCTCATTTGCTAATGGGAGAGTATTGTAGCGGGTGTAGTTCGACTTCGATTCCATTAACGCGTCACAATACATTTTCTTTTAGGAATATGAGAAAGGCGCGTGAAAGATTTTGTTTAGTGTTGGTCAATATTTTCGTCAGTACATAATTTATTAGAAAGCACATTATTAATCAGGTTATAGACTGACTATAATAGTATTTACCTAACAAATTGGTTTTAGTAAGATCTCTTACTAATTTTGCATTTGGTCCTACTTAATTATTCTTACTTGATAAAGTGACCAAGCATTAATGTTATGTTTGCACCTCGACCCCTAACAACTGGTCTAACGTCACCCTCGAAAAGTTAATTAAGGTTCTCGCCCCCTGCCTCACGTATGTGAAAACAAACGGACCTCCAAACAGGCCGGCGGTAAATATCCATCGCCGATGATTTGCACTCGCCGTATTAAATCCCTACTTATTTATATTCCCATCGTAAAAGCCCGCCGACCGTACACTCTGTAACGGACGACTGGCGGAATGTATTTTTTATTTCCCTAGTTTCTAGATCGACGCAGCGTTTTTGTACGTCACTCGTCAATTTTATTTTTTGTACTATGGGTCAGTGAGCGTTAGATGCCATTCCCCGTAAGCCCACTATACAATAATTTTGTGAATTGCTGTAAAGCTTTACTATTGCATTTTTCCAGTTCTCAGATTATTTTTTAATTAACCTAACAGTTGTTTTATGAAAAGTGGATCCATAAAAGAAAATTTGTTGTTTCAGATGACATGAACATGTTCCCACTGGAAGTATGGCCGAAGCGTTTGCGGGTGCTGGCATGAGAGAGACGACACTATAATGCGTCCCGGCCACACTTGGTTGGCGACGACGACGCTGCTCCTCACGCTCACCAACACAGAAATGAGACACGGCCAGCAACACCAGCAACATACGCAACACGATCTGCCACACCCTGAGCAACACAACCATAAACACGCCAAAATCAAACACCTCCACAGGCACAGACATCGGCAGACAGAATCGCCGCTAGACTTCCACAAGACCTTCGAATCAATATTCGACCTTGCTAGCTACAAAGACAATATCTACCTGGACAGCGGCTACAACAGCTACGAGGTCGACAAAACCTGGCGCATGTCCAACGACCAGCAGAAGCATCCCCACTGGCCGATCAAGCGGGAGGCGGTGATCGAAGGCGATCTGGTGCTGGGCGGGCTGATGATGGTGCACGAGCGCTCAGAGGAACGCACCTGCGGGCCAGTGATGCCGCAGGGTGGCGTACAGGCGCTGGAGACCATGCTATTTACGCTGGACATCGTCAACCGACGCGGCCTTATTCCCGGCGTGAGGCTCGGCGCGCACGTGCTCGACGACTGCGACAGAGACACGTATGGGCTGGAGATGGCTGTCGATTTCATTAAAGGTAATTAAAAAAAACGGAAAATGCAACGCGCGCCAAAACCTATTTGATGTGGTACATAAGTTCTACACATGCAAACTTAATACGTGTAGAACTTGTGTAAGGTTTACTGAGGACTTATTACACCATGTATTTCACACACATCTCTGATTCGGAATATAATTAAAGGGGTTCCTTGGTGGGATTGGTTCCCTGACACGTTGACCATTGATCCAGAGCGGTGTTTCTGAGAATTTATTCCTCCCATTACTCCTGTAATCTAGACAGGTAAAGTGTTGCAAGTTATTTCACTGAATAAGATCACAATCGCTTAGCTTACTGAAACATTATCGCTTAGATGTTTCTCAGTAAACGTGTACAGAGAATTAAGAAAACTTTAGGATTTCGGGAATTAGGTATTGGAAAATGTACCTCTTTACATACAAATTCCTTTATTTTCTTTGTAACGATCTTCAAATATTTCAACTACACATACCAGTCAACAAGATGAAAGCTTTAAGTCGTCTTTAAATGATATAGGCAGATAAATAACTTACAGTCCACGCGCGAGCTCGGAGGAATCGATTTCCTCCCATTTCCTTAACCACTTTAGGTTAATGTTGAGACTTACACTCTGTGACTGATTTGTTTGACGCAGGGTCCATCAGCAACATCGACGACGCGGAGTACGCGTGCAACGCGACGGCCATGCGGAAGGTCATCTCGGGCGTGGTGGGCGCCGCCTCCAGCGTCACCTCCGTGCAGGTAGCCAACCTGCTGCGCCTGTTCAAGATACCGCAGGTCTGTTCCCTTACTTGTTTTGTCACGTAAATAGGACTCATAATTAACGTTAATACGAACGTTCAGATAAGATGTGGAATTACATTAGGAACAATAGCAGCACCCGCCGGCAACAATGTGCCCGGCGGTCTGTGAGCGCAGAGCGACGCGTTATCTCCAGCCCACATTTGACTAGCGCGTCTACTCCTAGATGAATAGGCCTCATTCTTATTGATATGGCGCCTATTGTTATACAGGTTATTTTTATATCTTTCTTTATATTTGGTTACCTAGACTGGATAATTTTTTATTCCGTTTAAGGAAACTTAGTGTAAACGCGGGCGACGGAGTGCCGCTCGCCGTTGACCGGTCGTTGCGTCAATGGGGTTTTGGGAATAAGTGGAAGCCCTAAAGGGATACCTCCGACCGAGTGAGGTGGTATGCTCGGTCAGGTCTGAGTATGTCAATGTACTTTGATGTGCTTATTATTACCTAAATTTCCTCAGGTTAATATAATAAAAATCACCCAGTATAGCTAAGTATATACTTACATATTTATATATTACTGTGTTTGTCGAAGCACAATTAAAAATATCAGCCCCTAGTGAAGAAAATTGATAGATACAGTCACGGAGCGGCGCGAACTATCAATAGATCGCGCGTGGGGCTCGTCACAGCTCCACTCTCGTCAATTCCGCGCGACCCGAGCTCCCATCTTGTTAGATTAATCTGTATTCTTAAAAAATTGTTTTGGACCCTCCAGTTGAGCAGAAAAGGATTTTCTCGGTAATTAATGATGAAGTTTGCGACTAAGTTTTGAGCGATTATAAAAGTTGCGGGCAGTAAAAATTTGCTCCGGGCCTAACGAGCCGAGCCCCGGTTCCACTCCATCACACAAATCACTAAATTTTGGAGATTAACGTCCATTTTTCGGTATTTTCTTATTTATGGTTGGCATAAATATCCCAAAGATTATAAAGCTAATGAATTATTCAACCAAATCTGATTTAGAAAATATCTGTCAATATAACAGTTTTCTATTTTTCGTGTGTTCGTTTCGTGTTCGCAGGTGTCGTTTTTCTCGACGTCGCCGGAGCTGTCGAACAAAGCACGGTTCGAGTACTTCACGCGGACCATTCCCTCCGACTTACATCAGGTAAACACTGACAAGCCAACACAGATCAATTTAAAGAGTCACATCATACCATCAGTGTTTAGACTCACTCATAAAAATCCATCAATACATACCATTCAGAGTTATTTTACCTCTGAAAGGACCTTCATATCGAACACTTACGGACAGTTATCCGTAAGTCATCGATATGAAGACTTACGGATAACTGTCATAGAAACTCCGAGGTGAAATAATTCTGAACGGACTGTAATAATATGGTAATTCAATCACCGTTTTATTGGGTACTATGTTCAATTTAAACATCCTCAACGAGTCACTGTTCGTTCGTATGCCAGGTGCGGGCGATGGTGGAGATCGTGAAGCAGTTCGGGTGGAGCTACGTGTCCATCATTTACGAGGAGTCCAGTTACGGCATCAAGGTCAGTGGGTACGCTGAGTCCTGGCACATTAGAAGCCATAAGCTAAGTAGTAGCTATGTTCCTAATAGGAGGTCTTATAATGGTCCAGCTTGTGTGAAACTGACTTTAAAATACTATATTTGAAAGGCATCAGATGGGCAAACGCAAAACCGCTAGACCGCGCTAATTTTGATCTAAAAATAATTGTGGAAGGTCAGGGAAGGTTTGAACGGTGAGCATTTATATGGTTAAGGCAGAACAACGTATGTCGGGACAGCTAGTCGTTTATAAAAGGCTGCCAGGGTAAGGGCTCTACCTCATGCGACTTAAAGGACGAATACCTATTAGTAGGAGTACCTACAGTTGTAGCGAAATGCTTTGCAGCTGATACAAGATTTCGACAGTGTTTAGTCCATAGGTTTTAGATACTATCTGTTGATCTAACCATATAGTTTGCCTGGCGAAGCAATACCACAATGCAGGGTCTGATCACGTCCCACGGCTATAACTAAAATCTTGATGACAACAAAACAGTCCCCGGTTTAGGAATAATCACGCTTACGAAGCGTGAATACGTTCATGAAATGTTTACGTAGAAAATGTGATCCGTTTTGCTACGTTACAATTATGATTTGTCTAGGATTTACATTTCGTCTGATAAACGAATCAATATAACTTCTTTTAAAGACATGATAATCTAAATTTTAAAAAATTATCTATAAAAATAAGATCACTCCCGATCATGTAACCTTTGAAACAAAAAAACTTGATTAAAACCGGTTTACCGTTTGGGAGCCATGACGCCACAGACAGACTCACCCTATGTTTTTATGTCAACTTCTATTTACTAATTTATATTGTTTTAAATTTTTATTTTATCACGTTACTTTTATTGGTTCAGTCTGAATAGCGATACGCCTCTTCTTCTTTGTATTCAAATTAGTATCGATTTTATCTCAGAATAAATACAATCTAATGGATTTACCGACAGATTGACCCACTTTAATATTTTTAAGCAAAATCCATGCAATAAGGAAGTTGACACTTCTTATTCTTTATTTTTTTACAGATTTTTTGATAAATAACGAAACAATAAACGGTTATTATTAACGGCCCGTTTCAATAACCTATCTACCAATAACTATTTGTTAGAAACGTCAAATTTGTATCGCAAAAAACCGGCAAATGATTGAATGACGACGTTTTTAACAAATAGTTATTGGTAGATAGGTCATTGAAACCGGCCATAAATCAATAGAGAACAACAGACAGACCTCATATTGCTACAAACGCTACATATATATACTCGTAGTGTGCAGTTGTCATGCGATTGGAATTAAACCTTTAATAATATTATTTACATCTCATTATTCCTATGTTGTTGTCTTTATACTTTGTACTTTTTTAGTTTTATCGAGTTTTAACCTACCATTAGTTAAATTAAGCTCCGTTTGTTTCTAATTCGATATCGAGCAGTTCTGCTCAATTAGTACGGCACAAACGGTACACAAAGTTCGTTCCAATTGTCAGATATAAAAACTGCTTTTCGGTAGTTTCATCGCCCGCAGTGTGTTGCTAATTAAATTCATTAGCCAAGTCTTAACTTATCGCTTTTTCTCGTTTCACTTGTTAATAAATTAGCCAATATTACTTAGTAGCAATTGTTCTAAATAGACCTCCAAGGAAGCATTTGGGTCGACCATCAGGCACGTGACGATCGCTGTCCGTGACCCGCCGCGACTTCACAGCGGTTACGAATGCATAGTATTTTCAACCCCCACCTCCCCCCTGCCTCAAGTACCTTCTCACTAAGCGAGTGCTTTTTCACGCTGGTTTTATGCGAGGCCGTGAATCTACCGGTTGACGGTAACGTGCGTTTTGTATAAAGGTACAGTCAAACAAGTAGCCGTTGGACCAGGCATTTGATCAAAATCGCTCAACAGCACCGATAAATATAGGTGTAAATGCGGACTTTAACCACGTATGCACTCTATGCGGTCACTTTCTTTGTATTTAAATATTTTGAGGAGTCCTAGGGCAAAAGGAAAATGTTTAGAAACTGGTCGAACAGGAGCTTCGTCGACATTGTACATGTACTGAGTTCACAGCACAACTGTGCTTCTGTCGGGACCGCTCGGTGTTGACACCACGGTCCACCCCCCAGCACCCCACGCGATTGTCTATTCTAATAACAGAACGTGTGTTACGACAAGCCCCGAAATAATTTAAGTCAATACTCAAGTGAAATAACAAAGTGAGGGTCTACCCTCACTTTGTTATTTTACTTCATTCATGGAAATGTTAATATAATATAATTCTGTACCTATACACAATTATATTATATTAACATTTCCATGAATTTCTTATTGCTGTCTCATGTGTACACTAAGTAATCTGTTTGTAGATTTTGATTGATTGGTATAAATATTAGAGAAAGAATGTTAGTCAACTAAATATAACTATTGTAAGATACCACATGGTTACTGAAACGTATTCGTAATTAATTCGGTTATGAAGTTATTGAATGTTAGATACATTTAAATAGTATTTTTTAATATTGCAGACTCTTTTCAGTTGTAAGATCATAGTTGGTTTTTCAATACGAAGACTGATTGTATTTTTTATTCCACTACTGTATGTACACAGACTGTGGTTCAATCAACCGTAGTATGTGCAAGACGAAGCTGTTACTCCTAAGACTACTTGGGCAGATCTGGGTTAAAGTTAACCCTCGGTTAAAATATCATGCCTTCTTTTTCAGAAATACGAAAAACGTGAGAGATAACATGATATTTAACTCAGGGTTAACTTTAACCCAGATCTGCGCAAGTAAACCCTGTAGTCCCATATAATTGTTGATAAAAAATCTCTATTCCTAGCCTTTTTCAACCCTTTACTGAAGTAGCTAATTCCACATTATCATAGAGATAACATCGGATAGCCAACGGTGTTAATAAACACGGAGTAAGCTCTGATTTACAAAGCATTCCGCACGGCTGGAGAAACGTCATCTTTCGTCCATTAGTACTTAACTACTGGAAAATATCATTTATATGTAATTAACTTTTTTCCTCAATTATACTTTTTATTTTATTTTCCTATCAATAACTGTTTTGTGACATAATATAATGTAGTTTTTTAATTAAACATACTATAATAATTTGGAAGACTAAATGTAAAAAAGCCTCATTTGTCTCTTCAATCGTCATTCATTATTATAAACTAAAAAGTTCCTAATGAAGAGATAGATTTTTTTTTAATTTAGATTAATTTAGATTGCGTTTTTTTTTTAAATTTTAAATCAATTAAAACCACAGAAAGACGTGTATACTACTGTATTGGCAAGACAATAATAATCACTGTCTAGTGTCGCCTCCCTAACTAACCTTACTCGCCAGTTATACCAACTTTTACACTTTGCATTACGTTACTCACTCCTTACACTCTGTTTATTAATAAGAGATCAAACGAACTTCTCAAGTGAAGTTATATGAATCGCTTCATTTGAAGATATAAACATTCACAACGTAGTCCCCTTAACCCACAGGTGACTTTATTCACGCTTTAAAAGACATTTTACCGACTAGTCTGACGAGAGCTAGCTATGATTCATGATTCGACTTACCCCTCCCACCACCCGAGTAGTGGATGGGGTAGATCTTGAGCTCATTCTTTTTAGAGTGAGAGGAAAAACCTTCCACATTAGGGTATCTGTGGAGGGACTAATTGTTTGTGAACTGGCTGGTTTGTGTGGTGATTTGTGAGTGAGAAACAATTTACTTCCATTTCCTGTTATCTTACTTTCAGTAACGGAAATGTAGTCTTTTAATACAGTAGCTGGACAAATATTCACATTATCTGTAAAAAATGGTATCAGCAGTAGAGGCTGCTGCCGGCCCGGAGCAGAGTTATTTATTATATGCGTAATTAAAATCTTTGCGTTATTATCATAAAACGATATATTCTCTAGGTTAATTAAAGATAGGGTTTGTACTCTGTGAGCTGTACAGAGGGCTAATAAATTTAATATTTTTTTGTAATTTTTTCCAAATTTAAAGTTGTGTTGGGATACCATTCTGCTACGTGATTTAAAATAATTGGAGGGTTCCAGGTCTGTGTATATTTGGACCCTTTTGGCCTTAATTTATAAGCTCCTTTAAGCAATGGAATTACGTTTTCTTCTGTACCAAAGTTGTTTACAAGAAGTAAAGATAGCGCCGATCTGTGAGTATCAAGACTTCCATACGAACAACCTTTATTAAACTGTATCACCAAAAAAGTTAACAAAGACGATACAGATGTTTGAACAGGGTACAGGTTATAAGGGTTTTTGTCTTCACAAAACTGCCACCATGCCTTGTAGGTAACATTATATTGTTTTACCGTGCTATCGGAGAGTGATGCCAGCAGGAGGTCGACGGCCTCTGTGGACATCTTCGGGAAAAAGCTTGCTGGAGAGTTTCGCGACACCCAAGGTAAGGCTCGCGAGTAGAGGGTGGTATTACCTGGAATGTGAGCGTAAAAGATTTTTATTAGGGTGCAAGAATAGAATGTCAGAATCTTGTAACCCTTGCAATAGGGGAAACCATAGCTGAGAAGACCAATAAGGGAACATAAGAATTCCGTGTGCATTATTGTCTATCATTTTCCTTAGACAGTTTAATGTCATAGAAAATGGGGAAATGAATAAAAATAACATTTACCCCAATGTATAGTAAAAGCATTTACAGCCATCGCTTCTTGAGCGGGTCTCCAGGAAACGTAGCTAATGTATTTGGCATTGGTGCGGGAAGCGAATAAGTCAGCGTCTGGCTGACCGAAATGTGGTACAATCTTTTGAAAGTCAATCATCGTCCCAAATCATCCCATTCTGTATCAGGATTTATAATCCTAGTTTCTACGTCAGCCCGATTTTCCTTGGTATTATAACACATGACGCATATATCAAAATATTACGCTTCTCACACCATAATATGTGATAATTATGTTCACTAGTTGACATGTTGACCAAACATGGGCGGGCTTGTTATTACCGACCGCGCCCCAGCCAGTTCGCGAAGCTTCTGTGTAAATTTCCATTTTATAACTAGCGTTCCGTATTGGATGAGATGCTGTTTTAATCTTACTCAGATCAAATTATTTATTCACTGAGTAAGGTCCTCGAAGATATTACTAGGTAAATTGATTTTACACTCATAATCTAGATTTCGTAATAACGCGAGATATTTTTGACATTTCAATAACTTAGTGTACAACCAACCGTATAGTACAGCCGGACACGCCGCAACTAGATTACCTATCAATTGAACAAACTCTCGAATTGCGCGATACTGTTACGTTTACAATCTGGAAGTAGGATTGTTAGATTCTTAGAGTCAAAGAGAAAACCTAAGAATTTACAAACATACTTGGGTTGCAGTGAACTTTTTTCAAAATTAATCAAAAAACCTAGGCAGCGTATAAATTTTAAAGTTTCTTTTACGTTAGATAAGCAATCATCATAATCGTTACTGATACAAAGAATATCATCTAAAAAAATGACAGAATTAAAACCTGCACTTCTCAAGTAAGTTATTACATCTTTCATAATTTTAGTAAACTCCCTAGGAGCAACGGATAATCCGTAAGACATTGACGTAAACTCAAACTCTCTCTCAAACTCAAAAGACTTGTGGTCAAAGTACTACATTTAAATTGAAATCTAAAATTTTTTCTGTGTTCAGTATGATTTGGAATTAGATATATAGGCTTCTTTCAGATCAATTATTGCTAAATACCGAATTTAAGGTATTAAATTGCTGTACGGTAATCTTCCATTTTAAAGTAAAACTGAAATAAATTTATTAAAAGATTTTAAGTTTAATATAAAACGCTTACCCCCGTTAGTCTTGGGAGCAAGAAATATTTCAGAAACGAACTGGTCTTTACTTGGTAAACATTTAGTTACGCCACCTAATTCAACTAGTTTCTGAATCGCAGTTAACATTACCTGGTGTTCTGATTTTGAAAAGGAATTACAAGTAACTTTAGTTTGACAAACCTGTTTGCAAAGCGGTATGTAAAGATCATTTTGTATCCAATCCAAAATAACGGAGTTGGACGAGATTTTCGTCCAACAATCATAAAAGTATTTAGTTCTGCCTGCATGTACCTGAGTCACTGCGGCGCCGGGGCAAGGGGCTTGTTCGCTGTCGCAGGTTTCGGCGCAGACTGGTGTTGCGTCGGGTTCGCGTACGGACGACGGCTCAGCATCGTTGTTCTCTTCCCACCGCGGCTGCCTCGATTCGATGCATACCGGGGTGGGCCCGACCAGTTTCCTGAATTATTATAAGATCGGTTATTACCTGCTTGAGAGCTGGAAGGTCTCGGGTTAGTCTTTTTAATTTGTTGGCCCTGTCGTTCAATTGCTTTTGCCGCTTTGATTTTTTCAGAAGTTTTTTTCCGAACAGTGTATCGTATATATTACAGAATCCTGCATGACATGAATAATTTTTTTTCTAGTTTCAAGTGTGATAATTTTAATACGGTTATTTGTATTTGTGGTGTGCAAATCTGAAAGTAAAAAACGGCAGGCATTGCTAAGATGGTGAATAACGCTCCTCTTATCGTCCCCACTTAAGAGAATATCCATAGCTCTGTTAATAGCTGTTATGCCCGACCAGAGTTGTTGTTGGTGCGCTATCAGTATCTTGTCTCTGTTCCTTGTAGAATCAGAGACGGCCGTTGATATTTCGGCGTTAAGTATAGCCGCTTGTAGCAGCCTACAGTTATCGGGAATTAGGCACTCCTTTAACATTTTTCTTTTTTCTCTTTTGGCAAGCCTTTGACCAGCAGAGGGAGCAACAATTTAGCTAAATTATCGTGAATTTTTAAGACAAATTCTGGAGTGTCGCTGGTGTACGCACCGAAAGCTTCTAATAGTTCAGGATCCAATCCCGGATCCGCTTACTCACCAGTTGATACTTGTTCAGTGGAAACCGTCTCTAGGGCCGGTTGTTCTAATGTTTTATCTAACCCGGCCTCTGGTAGCGGTCATGGAGCGGGACTCCATGGGTCTAACCCAGATATATTGGCATTATCAACGCCTAAAATAAAAAGTTTTAATTCAATTCAATTCATTTATTTCAGATTTTCATCCATAGTGTTAGTAACAATAGATCCTTATTCTAGTGTTAGTAAAAATATAAAATAAATTGGAGTTACATTATTAATTAATTTAATTATATATATGGGAACCGAGCTATCGGAGCATGGAGCTGCACCCAGTGCTTCAACAACATCGGATCCCACCTGATATCCAACACATTCAGGAGTCTGTTTGGACTGTTTTGCACACGCGACCAGAGCGAGGCACATCTCTTTCTAATAATTGTCTGAAAACAATCTGTATGTGCCTCAGCGAACATAGATGAGGCGCTACAGTAACGTGATGTACTGGACTCTGAGCGTGTTATATGCACGCTGCGTATATCTTACCCATAGGGTACACGTGTAGAATGACTGACAATATGCTTTAAAGAGCGTCATTTTGGCGTCCCTGCTACATCGTGCGAATACTAATTTGTTTTTAATTACAGTGCACTTAAAGTTGCACCAGAGCAATAAGTGATATTCGAATTATGGATTGTTATAATACGAACACAAAATAGATTTACCTTCAGTATCAGAAGAATCCGATGATATAATGCGTTTACGGCGATGGCGTTCCCGTAATTTTCTAATTTTACGTTCGTAACGATCGATTATTTCCTCTGCACTACGTGTTGGCATTTTAAATTATAAGAAAAAATAATTTTAAAACTTAAACTTTTTTAAAAGGCGCGTGCTGTCGTCACCGTGCATGAAAAGGGAAAGAGCTCACGAATGTGGTCTACCCCATCCACTACTCGGGTGGTGGCCTCCGACTACCCGAGTAGTGGATGGAGTGGTAAGTCGATACATGAATCAAAGCTAACTCTCGTCAGACTAGTCGGTAAAATGTATTTTAAAGCTTGCATAAAGTTTTGCGAATAAAGCGTTGTGAATATATATATCTGAAAAATGAAGCGATGAAATATAATAACAATATTTGCCACTCCTGCCTAAATACTCGGAACATAGTAAATATTGCCTTAGTTTTCGTTTACAAATAAGGCGGCTAATGATTATCACAGGCACCGCGACGCTCGCTCCTCCGAGTACACCGAGTAATTACAGTCGCGTTAGTTTGCATCAGCGCGCAGCGGTGAGACAGACTCTCAGCTAAGACCTATCTGTGGTTGAAGTCTCAAAACATGGGGATAAGCAGGAACTGCAGGAACTGCGCATGCGTTGCTGTATGCAACGCATGCGCAATGTTTTGTTTGTTTTGAATTGTATGTTATAATTGAAGAATTGTATGAAACTCATGACAGCGCCAATACAAATTTCATTCGGTAACGTTACGAATACGTTAATGTCAATTGTTCCTGCTGATCGTATCCGGGCTCCATAAGTCCATCAGAGTCTTCTAGCTTCCGACGTATGATCCAGAACATCGAGAACCTTAAGTCCCATGTCACAGTGAAATTGTTATCTCATTTCAGAAGGTAAACTTGCAAGTTTACCTACGCATGACGTCACCATTTACCTACTACTGCGTTGATATCTCCCTGGATTAGTAATGTCTTGTCGTTATCACAATGTAATCAGTAATTAATTATGAACAGGCCACGAGAGGACAATTAATATTAAACTAAACACTGAGTTTATCTCCAATCAGTTCTGACGAGATAGCTACTGAGTGGTGTGGTTATTGTGGTTACAATTATTATATTATTCAGGAGATAAACGCAAATTGATGAAGGTTTACTCAACTGCTCAAAGGCGAATAGCCTTAGAAATCAAGATGAGGTTTGGTTAATTTCCGAATATATTTGACAAAATCTTCTGAAATCAAAATGGGGTAACTTTTTTATGAAGTTTTCATTTTTTCTGTTAAATGTACGTCAAAGCCCATTAGTTTTGAAATCGTTGTAGAAACCTCTTTTAATTTATATTTTTTACTAAAATATTATTTAATACTTTTAATTACCCTAAAATTCAATAACGTAGTGTTTGTATTAATCTGAGGTAGTGTGTGTAAATAATCTGAGGTAGTGTGTGTTGTTGTTATTTTTATTTATTTTTGTATTTCTAAGCATTGTTTTAAAAAAATTAGCTTTATGCACACTTTTCTCGACTAAAACTTTAACTGCACCAAAAACCATACTCCACCATTCTTTGCTTTTTGCTTCTAGTATTAATATAATGGAATCTTCATTATATTATTATTACTTATTGAATTTAATATATTTCATCTACTTATCAACCGTTTTTACGCGCGTGTAAATGCGATACTCCGATTATATTTATCCATATACATATTGTCAATACGTTCATGTATCGAACCGATCACAAATATGTAATATTTGGTTCCAATAACGCCTGAGATAACTTGACATTCGTCTCGGCCTATACTGTAGGTATATACTATAGTATTCTACTACACAATACCTACGGAACGGGCTTATTACCGCCGCCCACACCGACATCAAAGCCGAACCGGCATTCAGACCCAAATGAATTCCTATAAGTATAACAATCGAATTATATCCCAACTTCTGAAGTTAAATGACTCGCCACCGAAGTCTTATAAGATTTTTCATGAGATCCTTCGTCAAATAAATTACCATTCCATCATCAACTACCGAGGAACTTCAATATAACTTTTCTAATTAGGGATCACTTTTGATCTAGCTTGAATTTTTTAGTGTCGACTGTTGGAAAACCTTTGAGAAAGTCAACTTCATTTGAGATAATGTCACCGGTGACAGACGAGTCGAGACGAATCAATTTTGAAGATTTATCTCGATTGAAATCAACATACAATCTTGAATCACATGGAGCGTGAAACAAGCGTCAAAGTGAATGTTTCCATTTAAATTAGTTTATTGTTGAGCTCTCAGCTCGCACAGAAACCAATCCGACCGAAAGCTTTTCTTCTCCATATTTCTTTAAAGAAAATGCACTCCACAGCTCTCTGAAGATTAAATTAAATCCTTTCAGACGCATAAAATAATTAAATATTTAAAACATTCCATATATTATTCGGTTTAATTAAATTTTTATTTCGTTGAATAAAATTTTTATTAGCAATGTTATTAGCTCTGATTTATTTAGAAATATATTTTAGTCTGCTTTCAATCCGGAGTCTAGATTTTGTGAACTTCAGTTTAAATTGAAATAACAAATCAAGCGATTATAGAAACTCTCCTTAATATAACTATTGCTCCACTCCATCGCCGGAGTGAAATAAACTTTTATATTACATTACTCCCGATTGCTTTATTAAGCACTTTAAGTACCCTCGAGTTACTCATCATCATGGCCCATCAACTCATACCTTCCTACAGTTTAGTTGTTGTGTGGGGGTATTGTCTGTCTTAGCAGTTAACCCAAATAACGACCGACGGGCCTGTGAAAGACATTTCATTGTTGGATGCTTATGCATATTTTATGTATTATATTGTTTTCCTGGTCTTCAAACATCGGAAGACAAGAATTTATTGTTGACTCTTACTTAAAATGTAGTTTGGTGTACTAATAATTATATTAATTATATTTTGCTTAGTATGTCTGCGTCTATCTGTCCAGGCGTTCGAGGAGCTGGAGGCACTGCTGGCGCGGTCGGGGATCTGCATCGCCGTAAAGGAGAAGCTCGTAAAGGACTCGGGCGTGGCCGACGAGCATGCGTACGACGACCTCGTCCATCGCCTTCTCACCAAGCCGCGCGCGCGGGGTGAGTACTGCAAGACCAGGTGTACGACGACCTCGTCTATCGCCTGCACAGCAAGCTGCGCGCCAGTGGTAAGTATGAGGGGGAGTATTGGGGGGCCAAACTGGGTCTACTCCGGATCATAATCTAACAGGAGCATCACACCTAGGAAAGCAAAGGACACTACTGACGATTCATACAAACAGCCGCTATTGACCTTAAATGTATTTAGCAGCAGTGCTAGCGATCAAATACGTATTAAATTACACATATTGCATGGTCTATTAGGTGATGGACTAGGATTTAAAAAATAAATTTAATAATTATAAGGAACCCTCTTCATTTTCAAGCAGCAAGCAAGCTTATGATGATGAATTATAGCTAAGAACATTCTAGTTCACATCAGCTTTCAAACAAAAAAAACTTGATCAAAATCGGTTCAGTTCGGACAGATGCCCTCTGCTTGCATCGGGGGTTAAAATTGTAGCAATTGTGAACTATTTGTATCCGATATCTGTGGGTTCCGTCTGTGCCTGAGTCCTGACCCGCGCCTGTAATCCCGCTGTGGTAATGTATGGCCGTCGCGCGCTCACACGTGAAATTAACTTTCCGCACACATTGCTCGCAGTCCGATAAGATCGCCCCTCAATACAACAAATATTCATCATTTTGTGCTGAAACCTTCTTTGGATAAAAAAAGGAACAGCGCATTGAAATAAACTAGCTACATTCAACCTTCAAAAAACTCATACATAATATATATATACCGGCATATTTAGCGGAACATAAAATAAAGGTTTGATATCAGTATCATATAAGGTTGCTGGCTGGTTTATACGTCATTTAATTTAAAAATAAATATTTTCAAATTAAGAAAACAACTGAACATCACATTTTATGCAATTGTTTTAATTTTATTCAAATACATCTTATCTGGAGCGAACTTCGAGTATTTCATCCTTCTGAGTTTGATTTAAAATTTCATTGAAATACTGTTTTTTGTTAGTTTTTTTTTAATCGCGTATCTTTTTGGAGTTGAGGACTGAATTTATTTATTTATTTATTTATACACTTTCTGCACAATGTACAATGGCGGACTTAATGCCATAGGGCATTTTCTACCAGTCAACCATAGGGTGGTGACAGAGTCAAAATACCAAGGTGCTTTCCATCTAGAAAAATACAAAAATTTAACTATACAAAAGGTCTTGTAAAACTTATGATTAAAATAGATACAATTATGCCTGACTTAGCCCCAACGGAAATTGCCAGGGCACTCGAAATGCAAAGAAATGGTAAACCTACAGAGTGAGTGACGATTTTGTTTTTATGCAGGATAATGCTCGGCCGCATACCGCTCGGGTAACTCAAGCTTATCTTAATGATATGAATATCACTGTTATGGAGTGGCCGGCGAGATCAACGGATATGAACCCAATAGAGTACGTTTGGGACTTGCTGAAAAGAAAAGTTAAGTCCAGAATTCAAGCTCCTGCCAACGTGGGTGAACTGCGAATCGCCGTAGTTGAGGAATGGCGGAGACTATCCCAGGAGACCATCGATAACATCATTCTCAGTATGCCTAGACGGGTAGAAATAGAAATAGAAGGTTTAATAAGAGCTCGTGGAGGAAATACGCGATATTAATCACCATTTTTCTAATTTAATTAATTGTTATTTTAATATTAATTTTCATCTTTCCCGGTTACATGAAAAGTTCAAAAATGTACCATTTTTCACAAATAGCCTTTACTCGCAAAATCTGTTCTTAATGTGATCTCAATTTAAGTAAAACAAATGAAACTTCAAATAACAAAAGAAGTGTAGTAAGTAGATTTGAAAATAAAACCATATTTTTTTAATTATGGACCTTTTTTTTGTGTTCCGCTAAATATGCCGGTGTGTTTATATGAGGAACATGACATAACATTTACACATATGTTGCCTAATGTGGGCTAGCGTAATGAACTAGGTTCCTACATCGTAATCTACCTCCGATACCTTCAGCCTACTAGAGCCACAGCAGTGGGCCTTAAACGGTCGCTGGTGACGATGATGGATCAGTTGTTGAACAGAAATGAAAGCCTTATCACAATATAACTTACAGTCCGGCAATGTTGGGCTGATCAGGTTTGCCGGGCGCGTGGAGTAAGAACGCGTGGAACCTTCGGGTAAAGCACCAGTCTCCCACAGACGCGCGCGCGCGAGGAACTCAACTAAACCTCACCGAATTTGCCTCGGCAACTCGGTAATTGGTATTATATAGGACAATAGAATATAGAAACAGAGTAATGTCACAGTAAGTGATAACAAAAACAATGCGCCGAAAGTTGATTTCAATTTCATGACCAAATTTTCACGACAAATTGGTTGCATGATGCATTAGTGACTAGATAATGATGCAGTCGATGAAAATAGAGGTTTGATTGTTGAATCTAAAAAATGCAGGCCGCTACATCATTATCAATACTAGCATTTTTTAGGATCTCGTGACTGAAGTCATTACAAATTCTTTTCAATTGTGTTTTTAAACTTGCATTTCGTAGAGACATTGAGAAATACTGTACTGATATTAACCTTATAATAAATCAGGTTATGCTACATAAAGTTAAACTTGCGTGAGTTGCGTGAAAGTGATTACTAATCCATTAGTAGATTTAAGCATATTGTAACAAATTTAGTAATCTGTGATATAATGATATAAGTAACACGAGCACGCCTTGTCCTTGTCTCGCTCCGTAATGATCGAGATATTAGGTATTTACCTATGAAATTGCCGTTTTGTATGAAAAAATTTAAACGAATTTTTTTCATGTATTTTTTATTTGTTTTAATCGAAGTAATCACCCATGCAATCAATGCATCTTTGCCAACGCAGTGGCAGTTTATTGATGCCCTTCTTAAATAAATCAGTTGGACGGGAGGCAACAAATTCTTCAAAGGCATTATGTACTGCTTCTCGGGTATTGAATTTTTTCCCGCCAAGAAGTTATCCAAATTCTGGAAAAAGTAGTAGTCTGTAGGCGCAAGGTCTGGTGGGTAGGGCGGATGACGGAGAGCTTCCAATCCCAGTTATTGCAACTTGGAGACGGTCCGCTGTGCAGTTCAGTGTGTGCAGAGTCCGCTGCTCCTGCACGACAACGCGCGATCTCATTCGCGCGATTGAACAATTCTGGTTGAAGATGTGCCAACTTCTCCATCATTGTGTTCAGTTCTTCACAGTATACATCTGCAGTAATGCTCACTCCGTTTGGTAAGAAGCTGTGATGAATCAAACCGGCGCTAGAACACCAAACAGTGACCATCACTTTTCTAGGGGTAAGTTTTAGATTAGGGCATTGTTTAGGTGCTGAACCAGGATCTAACCAACTTGCTGAGCGCTTGCGGTTATCAAACAGAATCCATTTTTCATCGCAGGTAACAATGCGGTTTAAATATTCCTTCATTTGTGTGTCTGTTGAGCAGTGCAAGGCACATCTCGACGCGTACTTCGCGCTGGCGATCATTGAGTTCGTGGGGCACCCATTTGTCAAGCTTTTTTACCGTGCCAATTTGACGCAAATGGACCAATATTGTTTTGACGCTAACGTCGAAAGCTGCTGCTAATTCAGCCGTAGATTGTGTATCATCAGCTTCCACAATCGTTCGTAAATTCGTCGT
The DNA here is from genome assembly GCA_963565745.1 of Phengaris arion. Classification (NCBI taxonomy): domain Eukaryota; kingdom Metazoa; phylum Arthropoda; class Insecta; order Lepidoptera; family Lycaenidae; genus Phengaris; species Phengaris arion. The sequence goes on along the minus strand of OY751446.1, from coordinate 351,918 downwards.
TCGTCAAATCGTAAATTTTTAACGTATCCATGATGACGAAAAAGATTGAAATGCGATGAAAATGTAATACTAATCAATAAACAAATGACTACTTTTGGAAAAAGAATTCCATGTTTTTAAAATAAAATTAATTTGAAATTAGAATTCTTAGCCAAACAAAAAATATTTTGATTTGAAATGGCCAGTACTGCAGAACGGCAATTTCATAGGTAAAGACCTATTATATGTGGAATATACACGGCGATATTACGCCGAACGAAAACACAAACTACAAACTAAGTAAGTCCATTAATTTGCCTCGAAATACAACTGTAATTCACAGATAAAACAGCGTTATATAACTTACATTATTTTTATTTATTTATTTATTAACCAAAAATAACAAAAACTAGTTTTTTGGTTTGTAGTCATCATCAGAAGCCCTAAAGGGGCTTATATTATGTTGATGACTATATTAGTATCGTGTATTACGACAGTACCTAATACCTATACTTCAGAAGTCGTGTGTGAGGCATATTAAAAGAATTAATTCTTTTCGGTGTTAAAACACATTTCACTGTGTAATTTCTTTATTGCAATAGAAGTACTTTTACAATAAAGAAATTACACTAAAAGAGACCAGACTCAGTAGAGCCTGGTCTCTTTTAGTGTCAATTTAGCGAGCTACAAAAATGTCGTTCCATTTTACGTTTGATCAGGAATTGTTCCTTGCATTATAATTCTCGGCAACACAAATGTGCGGGAATCGAAAAAATAAATTATGACCACAAAGCGAGTGAAAAGTGTCGGAGCGCGAATTCAGTGGCGACTGTGGGCTGTGTAGTGCAATCCCGGTCCGAGTGGTGTTAACTCGATTGCTTTCTCATCAGCACCGTCGGTCCGGACTCCGGTCTGAGGTCGAACGTTTAACAGCCATTGTATTCTGAGATCTCAATCAATGATTCTTTTGTTTCCTGCTACGATATCAGCGCTTGGAGCAAAATTTTTACAAATGCCATGATGTCGACTTTATGTATTTTACCGATACTTCCTTTCGTCAATTTGATAGTTATAGATGAAAATACGCGACACTTCGTCTTTAGATTTTCCTGCATGCATTTGAAACCTTTCTGGCGACTCGTATCTGTTTCGCATTTGTAGTGACTAACTTAGGGACAAATAAAAAACTACAGCCGGTGTGGTGTTTGGTAAATAAAGGCCGTATTGGTGCGGTGCGGGACATATTGTCGGCGTAAATCGTCTCGCATGACCGCTCCCCCCCTCACCCCGCGCGCGATAGCCAGCTGTGGCGCGAGACAATTTTTCGCTAAAGTGGTTATACAAATTGAATCTCGCTCAATAACCGATGATTGCCGCCTCTTATCGCCCTCCGCCCTGCGAGCTGCGAGCTGCGAGAGAACACGTCATCCGTTTTTATGTGATTTATTAACACTTGGAGGTCGCGTGATATTTTCAAGTTTTTAAGGTATTTTGCGAATGCCTGCCTTATTTATACGTTTTATAATTAGCCATCAAACTTTTGAATTTAGTCAGAAACATTAGGACCTTTACTTGCTTCATAAATAACCTTTTAATGTTGTTCGAAAAGCAAAACAATCTCGTCGTTAGGTGCTCGTACTCGTATTAGTAAATTGTTTCTAAAACTTTGGCAGTACTCGCTCGAATTGTTTTCGCGTCCATAAAATAATGTAAATGGTTCGGAGAATGGATGCGATGTCAAAGAGGAGAGGCTAAGAAAGTATTAGCGGAGAACATTAGCGGTAATTTGCCACTTGTTGAGTCACGTGCAGTTGGCGGCGAGCGCTGAGTCTGCACTCACGTTAGCGGCGTCTGCGGGCTGCGTCCATTACGGCACGCGCAATTGCTTCCTGTAGAATGTGTTCACACGAGCGCGACACAGTGCGCGTCGCGTCAGAATTACCCCTCTTTAGAAGCATTGGAATTAAAAAGATAAGCATTAGATTATCTTTTGTAATTTAAAGTTTAAAATACCGCTATAAAATACACGAGCACGCATCGTGATCGCACTGCGCCCGATCAGCGGCCGCTTCGCCTCCACACCCCTCCTCTCCGCGACAAAGACTCATATTTAATGATACACTATGGTCATTATTGGGCAGTCAGTGGTCACCCTTTCAACTTTAATTACATATAATTGCTCCATACGCAGGGCCACTCGCCCGTTGTTTCACAGCCGGACATTTGGTCCGCTACGTAACATCACTCCCCTTGTTCACTTTATCGAATCATATTTACTTTTCGATTGAAACAAATTGCCGAGTATCGCGTGACGTGCCTCCGTCACTTTACCCGTGTTATATTTCCGGACCAATTCTTAAAAAGTACGAGGAAAATACGTAGATACTGTTCTTAAATATTTATTGATTACGGATTTTATCTACGGCACTTGAGTGAAAAATCGTTTAAGCTAAATTAATGGTCAAAGTTCAAATATTAACAGAAACATTGAATATTTTACTCTGTTGATGAAAGAATAACAGCAGAGAACTGCCGTGCGTCGGCAATTATCTTGTTAGTTGTTTATGTTGTGTTAATTGAAAGAAATGTCGGGGCTAATTCGGAACGCGACGAGGAACGTATCATGTTTAATATTGTTCACGTCGACCCGGCGAGCTGCAGTATTGCGTCGGGGCGGAAACATATTACAGAAATGCACAAAAACATCTCTTATTATACACGAATTATTTACTCTCAGAAATAGGTACCAAATACTTCCAGAAAACATTTGCTTTAGGGATTGTATAATTAACGTTTTGGTTGCTTTACCGCTTTACGACGGATTTCACTATTTACTTGGCAAATAGTCACGGCGAACCGGACATTTTCAAATAAAAGAATTGGTCCGAAGCATTTTCGTGTGAAATGAGCTGAGATATTGAGTATTCAGAACAAATGGGTTTTCGAGGGCCTCTGCTGTGGCTGTGTGCGTCCTCCAGGCGAACAAAGGCTAGAGGGCTATTACAGCTGTGAATGGGTCTTTGATGTCGTTGATAATTCACGGGCAATATAATTTTGAGAAATAAATGGTAAGTAACTTTCTTAAACAAAATTGCCAGCTACAAAATGTAGGCACCTATTATTAATTGTGTTGTTTGCAAATTATAATATAAAATTATCTCGACATCAGCATCATATGAATAATATGTAGTAACGTGTATTGTTAGTTAGTTTATCTGCAATGTGCAGGCTTGGGAAGTCCAATGATAGATGTTGTGCTCGCGAATAACGCTTACTAACTCACTATTTAATACACTTACATTACAATATATAGGGAGGTGATACAATACACTACATATCACGTAGCATACATCTGCCTGACTTATTGCCCGTGGAATACCCGGAACGTCTTCAAATGATAACAGTTCCGCGACTTGAGTGTTTCATTAGCTTTATTGTAAGGTTATTGTTGTAAGCCTTAAGTCTATGTCCTTCTTTAGCGTCGAAGCATCTGGTTTTAAAACCGTTCCAATCCCTCGGAAGGCTAAGGATTTTGTTTGTTCCGTTCCTAAGTCTTACAAGTGTATACACTTCTTGTTATACATAGGTAAATTTAGTAATCATTTTTTGGAATGCTTAATTTCCTAGGGCCAAGATTATAGAGGTGTTAAGTGTTGTAAACGTGCTGCACACTGTAAGGTAATTTTTCAGTCGACCAATTTAGCGCCGACGAGAGCCGCTACGTGAGACCACTTCAGCACTCCGCCTCGATCTCTCTGCTTCGAGAGCCACTTAGTGCCATTAAGCTAGTTCAAGTCCCTGTAAGAGCTTGCAAACTTTAGAACTAGGTTAACTGCCAACGTGCTAATCTTAGACTAGCAGGTATCTTAAAACTTTTACATACTTGAAATATTTTATACTTTGAAATATGAAAAATGATACAAAATAGCCTATACTATATACAGCTAGTATTACAGAATGATACAAAATAGCCTATACTATATACAGCTAGTATTACAGAATGATACAAAATAGCCTATGCTATATACAGCTAGTATTACAGAATGATACAAAATAGCCTATGCTATATACAGCTAGTATTACAGAATGATACAAAATAGCCTATACTATATACAGCTAGTATTACAGAATGATACAAAATTGTCATTTATTTTTATCTAAACCAAAAAAGTCTTCATTATTTTTTTATTTTTTTTATTTCTTATACATTATGCACACAATATGCAATACAATATATACAATATACACATTATGCATACAAAGGCGGGCTTAATGCTTTGTGGCATCATTAGTGTGATATCGCTTCATAAAAATCGGCGTAAATACGAGAGCGCATTTAATTGATTAAAAAAGTGAGCATATTGATATCCCCATTGAAGAGGGAGCCATAATGCACTTGATTACTTCTCTATTTTTTTATTTGATAATGGATAGCATCACCACTTCAGCAATTTCAATTACTAATATGGTATCATTTTTCGGCGGATCGACAGTAATAGTTTTCTGGTACTAGGCGATGACGGTCACTTACCATCAAACGACCTCCTTGCCTGCCATACTACATAATAGTATATTTTGTTGGCAGGAGCGATAATATTCGGGTCGGACCAGGAGGTGGCAGGGGTGATGCGCGCGGTGGAGCGCATCAACGCCACGGCCGCGTTCAGCTGGGTCGGCTCAGACGGCTGGTCAGCGCGCGCGTTGGTGTCCGACGGCAACGAGCGCGCCGTCGAGGGCACCATCAGCGTACAGCCGCAGGCCCATGTCGTGGTCGGCTTCAAGGAGTACTTTCTCGGCCTCAATGTGAAGAATAACAAGCGGAACCCGTGGTTCGTCGGTGCGTTCTAGTCGCAAATGTTTAAATACCATTGGAAACCGTTGCAATATAACTGATGGTTGGATCAGACGGCCTAGTATATAGTATATATGTATATAGACTAGTATATAGACGTATGTAGTCATTAAATCTCCACCCTTAATAGCATTATATAATAAATTAGCATATTATAGCAGATTATATTAATGTAGATAATTCCTCTATCCTTCGTCCAACATTACATATTTAAGTATCTTTATTAAATACTATATATAGTAAAATTGACAGCAGTACCTACCGAAGTTTGCGTGAACGTTTACGGAGTCCGTATAATTAATTTGAATCCTTGCAACTCGAAGACCCTGACCTGACTGACTTCCAAGAATTTCAAATTACTTACATCGTTTTGACGTCGCACGCGGCCGGTCGCCCTCCACACACCCCAGAGGATCAACTTGGATTATGAGCAAATCACTTTTGCTCTTTGCAAGCGTCAAATGACCACCGATACCTGTTATATCTACGGAATAATTGACAAAATGGCAGATTAATAAAAAATCTGTCATTTTGTCTCATTCATTCGTAGACAATAGTGGTCGTACCACGTCGTGCGTGCGCTGGTGCTGGCACGCCGAGCCCGTGAATCCGTGCTCGTGCAGCTTGCTATCCGTGCTTCTCCAGTGTGTGCGGGTGATGTAAGATAGCTGCATGTACCTTGCATTTGCATAATAAAGGCCTTTATCCGCCGAGCCCGGCATTGTCTCGCCTCTAATTACAAGAAGACTTGTCCGAGGACTCCCTACTTCATTATATTATGTAAAGCTCGCCTCCTCGCCTAATGGATGTGGATTATATGTGGCGCGTGTTTATATGAGAGGTGTTTGTCTATGATCAGAACATTATTTCTATTTACTTCATTTCTCTTTAAATTGGATGTGATTTGTGAATAATAAATATGTTTGGTTACTTTACAAAATGAAATCCTAAACTATTAACATATCCGCCCTTCACTTGATGGGCGATAAACTTATGTCTTACCTTGACCATATCTGACCTGATTTTTTTCACCTAACTGCTGCAGAGTTTTGGGAGGCGCAGTTCCAGTGCCGCTACACGGGCAGCGCGCGCACGCCGTACAACGGTGCGCTGCCGCCCTGCTCCGGCGCCGAGCGACTGACGCCGGAGAACACCGAGTTCGAGCGACAGCTGCAGTTCGTCGCCGATGCTGTCATGGCCTTCGCGTACGCCATCAGGTATGTCATCGCATGCGGGTCGCGGGGATTGTTTAGTGCTCCATATAAAGTCATACTAAGCAGTGGCTTCCCGACCCAATTTCGGTCTCGCGTCGCGCATCGCATGCATCGAAAGCATACTTTTAGAAACAGATGTGTCAATTTGCTAATTAAATTTAAAAAAATCGGTGCTATCCAGTAGTATGATTGATTTTTAATGGAGATGATGCTCGTAGGTATTGCAGCTGCTACGCCAAACTATCTGTCTGTGTGTCTAATCTGTCCAGATTCAATTTTATCTTTTTGGTAAACAACGATTTTAAATGTCACTTATTTACCGTGCAATAAAAATGGCGATGTCGATTTTGATGATAATTTTGTTTACATTTACAATAAATTGGATCATCTGCTCCCATACCCGATGTTGTTTTCTAGCTATCATTATATCGCAATTCTCGTCGTATCGTCATATTGCTATAAGTAGGCACTCGCGGCTCGGATTGTCCCCGCGCGTGCCAAACGCTTGGGAAAATTTGCGAGAGCGTATTTCAGGAAATACCTCAACAAGGCGCCTTAATTAACAACAATTGAGCTGCAGTTCGCGGTACACTGAGTGCACTATGAGAACTTTATATTACACCAACGCACGCACGCAAGTTCTATAATAATCTCTACAACAAATAAAGAAATAAAAAGTGTTATCTCAAATGAATAGCTTTGCACTAAATGCGTAATCCTACTATATATACTATTATAAAGTGAAAGTTTGTGACGATGGGTGGATGTTTGTTACTCTTTTACGCCAAAACTACTGAACGGATTTCAATAATATTTGGTATGGTAGTAGTAAATACTCTGGATTAAATCATAGGCTCCTTTTTATCCCGAAAAAGTACAGCATTCCCGTGGGATACTGCATTTACAGCCATTTTACAGCCGCGGGCGCTACCTAGTATATATATAAGGAATGGTAAAATTAATTACATCTTATATATTGTAAAGAAATTTAGGAAGAAAAATAATTTAAAAATGTCTAATAAAATATATTACCTATACTAAATAAAGTTATATTGCGCTCTCTAAGGCGCTGAGGTCATTAACTTCACAGTAACAGCTAACTTTAAAGTGAAAGCCAAGTCTTTAACTAAATTATATTAATTCAATCAGCTGTGTAAGGTCATGGACCTCGTAATGTAATTTTAATAAGTTTTTTTTTCTGCCTAAACGTCTTTACATAAGCAGTAGATCATATGCTCAAAATATCCGTTATTGATTTTACCAAATTATTATATATTATGTATTACCTTATATAATCGGTTTCTCGAAACGGCAGCAAGTATTACCATGAAATTTAGTATGCAGGGAGTTTTGGGGGAGAAAAATCGATCTAGCTAGGTCTCGTCCCTGAGAAACTGTGCGTTTTTAAGCTATACATATTTTTTTTTCTTTCGTCGTGCAACAATATATAAATAATTTTGACTCTATTATGTCAGTCCGATTTTCAGTTTGGTATGCATATGTATAATTATTACTGTGTTCAAAAATTCTAGTGTGGTAAAGTGGTGGGTTCGGTTTCGGGAATTATAACTTAAATACAACTTAGTCAAAATACAATGTAATGAGCTCAATGTGATTATTACCGTTAATACTTACTTATCTATAATAATATAACACCATATTTATCACGGAATGGTGGTTTTTCACTTATTCTAAACCATGCGACAGATTAAAAATAATATTGTGAGTGTAAAACTTACCATTTTACACACTACTACATATAAACTTCATGACACTCTAAAATCTGCGTTCTAGCTTACTACGGAAAGTTCAGTCCTTAACTTCACATATCCGCTAGCCGCCTACGTAATCTGTGTAGGTAGCCGGTATGTTTGTTGAGCTCTTCAAAACTAAACGAGGATTATTTATTTAAATCTATACTAATATTATATAGACGACAAGTTTGATTGGTTTGTTTGTTTGCATCGAGTAGGCTCTGAAACTACTGGACCGACTCTGATGAAACTCGACAGACCATGGAGTATGGAGTAGACCACGGAGAAGGACATGGACAACTAGGCCACTTTTATCGCGGAAAAATGTACAGTTTCCGCTAAACTTTTGCGCGCACGAAGGAGCGGGCAACATCTAGTTATTTTAATATTTGTTGAGCAACCATAGTGACCTAGGTTTTTTTAGGTTGCGATTGAGGTAACACTAACACTGTCGGTACTCGGTATGTATTGTAATGAGAGTTCTACGGTTCCACTCCAACGTCGGAGCTCGGAGCTCGGAGCAGTTCCGCTGCACACGGTATAGTATTGGCAGGGAGCACGGGTGCCTAACTAGCTACATCTCAGATTTATGATAATGTACTCGGTAATTCTAGCAAGTTCTATGCTCCAAGTAGGTATTGTTAGCTGCCAAGTATGCAGGCGTAGCTGTGATGCCTCGCATAATAAAATTACTGGTAAAAGAGTGTTTCCGAAACGTTTTAAACTTATGACCTGCGAACCTTCAAGAAAAGAGCGTAATGGAAGCCGGAAAGACGGCAATGATCTTGTAATTTTTAAGATGACAGGTGAGTGAATGTAACAAATCTAATATTCTTAATTTTCAATATGACCCGTTACAGTCTTAACTTGTGTAACGAAGGCCGACGTTGTCAGATTCGCCGTGTGTAGACTCAAGTCATAACCGTCGTATATGATGATTAAAGCCGGTCGTTTCTCGCTTGTTAGCACTTCCAAGTCCTACCGAGTTTTACAAGACACCGCAGTTTTACGTTATATTTTAATTAAACGCCGGGCCCGGGTAATGAGGGTACGTTAATTCTCCGCGGCATTTCAGTTAGCTCTTTAGGTGCCGTGACCTGTGACACAACATTTTTGGGACGTCGTTTTTTCTTTAGCCCAGAATAATCTGCCCCAGAGTGATCTTATGTAACTTGCGGAGTAGTTCGTGCTGACGAGCTCTAAATAGAAATAGCAAGATTAATATTCAACTTCAAGCTTGTAACTGGAGCATCTAAGGCAGATGATACTAAGCCAAGTCTCGCAATATGTACACGACGACTACACGTACAGAGGAGACGAGATTGGAACAATACTATCGGAGTGTTTGCACGCGGCTCAGCTGCGAGTCGGCGCGCGGCGGTGACGTGCAGTCTGACGCTGAAGTCAAGGTCAAAGTCAATTTTTTTTTATTCAAAATTGGCATTTTTATACACTTTCTGAACGTCGAACGAACGTTTGTAGATAAAAGCAGCCTTCCCTCTTATTCCCAAGGTGTGCAATCGTTAATAAAATCATTGACCTAATAAAAACCTTTAACACACAAACGTTTTTTAACAACTTTTTTAAATTTATTAATGTAAAGATTTTGAACGTTTTCTGGGATTCTATTGTAAAGGTCATTGTAAACCTTTAAAAGATTTACTTACTTTGCTAAATCTGATCATCGGTTTTTCTAACTTGTTCTTATTTCTAGTATTTCTACAATGGATTTTCTTCCATCCATACATCCATATTCGGAAATGTTCACATTTATAATAATAGTAGGATTGAAAGTAAATTTCAAGTTAAATACGAGAATTGGGGTTATTGCAATATTACAAAAGACGCAATGATCTAATGTTGTGCTCACATGAACTCACGCTTGTCTGTTTAATGATTGTGATATAATAATATAGTTACCGCTTTACCTTTATCATAAACTGGATAAATAGAGCCGTGTGTCGCCAATGTAACATGTGACGTTCCGGGCGATAGGGGCATTAGAGGCGGCATATTGATACTTGTCAGCGTCAGATAACATATTACAGCGTGTCACCGCCCGTCGTCACGTCACGTCACCGCCTGTCTAATGAGCCCGGGTCAGCTTCTTGCTGACAGCCTGACACTGAACATCACGGAAAATAGTGTCGCTTTTTTCCTGTCTGTAAAGACGTGTCAGCTGACAATGCACTTCTGTTCGTAACGCCCAGTGTAAAGCGCTCGTTTTGGTGAAAAGTTTTGGTCAATAAAGGTCTGTTTCACAATCTTCAGATCTTCTGATTTTATAATTTCTTACTTAGTGCACTTAGTATGTAAAGTGATGCAGACAATACTCGCTAGTCGTGAATCAGCTATTTGAATGTACATCAAAATACATTCAAATTCAAACAATCTCTTAGTACTATAATAGTTTTGACATACTTAATTGTTAGCCTCCACGGTCCATCGTTTAGAGCTTGGTTCTCGACTCGGAACTTTCGATTCCCGGGTTGGAACAACAAATAGTTTTGTTTTCAAGTTTGGTTAGGACAATGCAAGCTGATTGAAACAAGATAAACAAAAAAGTATGAAATAAAACCTTTTTTCTAAATAATTCCCCTTTTAAATTCGGCAGAAATTTTAACTATTTCTCTACTCAATCTTCCTAATTTTGAAGTCGGTACCAGCCCAAAGAATATCCTATAATATTTTATAGAACTCACGTTCAAATTTACTGGTACCGACTTAAAAAACCTGCGCCTGATCTCTCGCCAGTCGTGTCGGTCATACGTACAGTGGGTTTCGAGAGTAAAGAAACCAAAACTATAAAGTAACTCCTGCGTATTTGGCTTGGTGTCTAGAATCCGGCCACCGTCACCGAAACCGGAGCTATTATTGCTATTATTTGGTGCTGGCTTATCGATCGGCGTCGAAGTATAAATTGACAAGTTTAATTACGAGATTCCCTAATACTAGATGTTTCCCGCGACCTCGTACGCGCAAAAGAAAATACCGCGAGACCCGTACATTCTTCCGCGATAAAAATAATCCATGTTCTTCCCCGTGATCTGTGACAAATTTCATCAAATCCGTCTCGTGTCTTCAGAGCCTATTCAGAGCAAACAAACGAACATAGAAACAAATCTTTCCTCTTTATAACATTATATAGCTAGTGTCGAATAGAAAACAATTTTAACCCTCAGTTCCTTTATTGTAACAATGTACCATTCCCGCAATCGCGGTCTCGTATACGTTTAGTGCCCACTCCGGAAACATTACAACTAGTGTCCTCGCCGACGCCGACATGTTGCCGGATTCCGACGCGTCAACAGCCGACGCCGATAATAACACAAGTACAGATATGTACACGTAAGTGTTTACATTACAATGCAATTGAATATCGATCATAAAGACAACCCCTTAACTAGCTCTTTAACCTGCCAAGCCATTCCAAGGTACATGTTTTAATAGCAATAATGTTATAAGCAGACAAATTATATTGTACCAGCTATATAGTTTATAAAGCTAATTAACCATTATTGTTGAAACAAGTGAAGTTTACGAGTGAAGTATGCGCGCACCGCGTCGTGCCCTCGCCGAATGTGGAAAGTTTTTATTGAGACGAGTGAAGTGCCGCATCATAAACATTGTGTCGGCAATCAGCGACGGAAAAACTCCTTTCAGCATTATATTTACGTCCGCGGAACGAATAACGGTATTTAAGTCTGTCGCAATTACTTCAATTGTTACTCCGGGCGCAATCAAGCTTCATTTACTGCTACAGATACGTACGTAAATTACTCTGTTGGCTCTCGATCCCATCAAAGAGCTTTTCCGCCTCTGGTCATCTAGCAATTGCAGCAGCTACCGAAACAATGTCGCTGTTTGCTGACGACAAAGCGACGACAGATTGTCTCTGTTGACAACAAAATGCTGCTCGTCTGGGTGTGGCCTGGTCTTGTATCTGCTCAGCTCAGCTCATCATCGTGTGTCGCAGGGACATGCACGCGGCGGTGTGCGGCGGACGACCGGGGCTGTGCGACGCCATGCGGCCCGCCAGCGGCGCCGAGCTGCTGCGGTACCTGCGCAAGGTCAACTTCACTGGTCCGTATACAATGTGTCAATCATACCATCTCCTACTCATACACAGACATAAGATATATCTCAAGCTCCAATCCTTTACAAAGTATATAATTATTATATTGTACACAGTTAATAATAATTGACAACGTAACTGTTTCATACTCGTAGACAATTCGTAGATAATAATGTACCTTATCAGCCCTCTTAGCACAATTGTGCAATGTGACTATGTAGTGCAATTATTGTGCAATAGGGAGGCAGAAGGTACAGAGAGATTGTTTGTGCAGGTCTGAGCGGCGACGAGTTCCAGTTCGATGCGAACGGCGATGGGCCGGCGCGCTACAACATCCTGCACTTCAAGCAGATCACCCGCGGAGTGTACCGCTGGGTGCAGGTCGGCCAGTACCGCGACGGCGAACTGGAGCTCGACATGGATGGTGAGTCCTCTACGTTAACCAATAGAGACTGAAGGCCAGCAGCTCATGTAATTACCTATCTTTTGTACCTTCGCTACGCGTCAGCGGCCCTAGTAAATATCCTGACGAGCGATGATGATGCTTGTCTTCTGTCCCACTATTCTGTTATGCAGCCCAATCAAGCCGGGCTCCGTTCCATTTGGTGAGACCTCTGCATAATGCAGGCCACTCGAGCCATATTCGAGTCCATCAGAGCCCTCGACTGAGGTCAACGGCGGTGCATCCGAGACCACTCGACTGCAATTCGGGGGAGCCATTAGGAGAAATGGCCGAGCGACTCGAGTGCTCATATTTATTTAAACGTTTCGGAACGAGCTCGTAACTTAGCTCTGTACAAATGTCTCCCAAACAAAGGCGAATTCAAAAATTAATCGAGGATAAATCGTCCACTCAGCGCCCGAGGACGATTGGGCCATATTTAACCATTAACCGCGCGCGTCCTCCGTCCTTGCAGTTTTTATGTGAGTGGCCTGCGTTACTGCCGTTTTCAATTCGATAGCCGATGAATTATTTCGCTCCGATACAATTGCAACGTTTACAATGTACTCCGACTTCCAAGATTGCATTTTACTGCTCGCTATTGTTAGGAAATATCTAACATTACAAACTTGTCATGTTTACATTGTGTTCAGCTCCATAGCTTCATTTTCAAAGTCGCTTTGCATATCAACAGTAATTTCTAGATACCGATTTCCCTCATGTTGGGCATCCCAAAATGAAGGTCGTGCAAATCAAGGTTTATACCAGCGTATTTAATATTCCCTCAGCAAATTTATCCAATACCCACATAAATTAAATCAGATTTTTGCAATAGATAAGCCATTTTTGAGAGATAATGCTGATGAAAACATTAAGATATAATTTGAAAACGTCTCTTTTCACTTCGTAATTTGTGATCGGACTGAATCAGATTCCGGATGACGGAAAGCATTATTATATAGCGCCACTGCCATACACAATGGACCGAGATCCCGGGCAGTCCCGGGCCAGCCTGTCTGACTACCCTCATATTCTTACTGATAAAATGTATATATCATATTGTAGTATTAGTGTGTACAATGAACGTATCATTGAACCAATTTTTAGGTACAACCAACGAATTTTCTCTTTTACCACATCGTTTCAGAGATCCAGTTTAAGTGGGGCACGCAGCGGCCGCCGGAGTCGGTGTGCAGCGCGGAGTGCGAGCTCGGCCAGGCAAAGCAGTACGTGGAGGGCGAGAGCTGCTGCTGGCACTGCTTCAACTGCACGCAGTACGAGGTACCACTACCACCACCAGCTCAAGTGGGGTTCGCAGCGGCCGCCGGAGTCGGTGTGGAGCGTGGAGGGCGATCTCGGCCAGGTCAAGCAGTACGTGGAGGGCGATAGCTGCTGTTGGCACTGCTTCATCTGCACGCAGTACGAGGTACCACCACCACCACCAGTTCAAGTGGGGCTCGCGGCGGCCGCCGTAGTCGGCGTGCAGCGCGGAGTGCGAGCTCGGCCAGGCCAAGAAGTACGTGGAGAGCGAGAGCTGCTGCTGGCACTGCTTCAAGTGCACGCAGTACGAGGTACCACCACCAACAGATATTCAGTTCCAAACACCTACCCGGAAGAGATACTTATCCGACAAATCGGATGATATGCTCGGTCAGGTCGAACTGAAGTCTTAAGCGCTGAACTTGAATGGCGCGATCTAGTATCTGTTATTGGCCGCTAACTAGCTGCTCGCCGCAGATCCGGTCACCGTACGTGGAGACGACGTGCACGCTGTGCGCGCGGGGCACGCTGCCGGACGCGACGCGCACGCGCTGCCGGCCCATCCCCGAGCTATACCTGCGCCCCGATTCCGCCTGGGCCATCGGCGCCATGTCCTTCTCCGGCGTCGGCATCCTGCTCACCGCGTAAGTCACCAGTGCTTACTTGACTGCGATAGATAATCGTGTGTGTGTATTTATTTATGGTGTTTGGGGCTCGACGAATTTTGGCTTAAGAGGTGTCGTTACAATTTTCTAAATAGGCACGTTAGGCCTAAAATAGTTTGTTAATCCTAAAAAGTAACCTGAATACAATTTAAATAAAACAATTTAAATTTGCAATCCGAATGAGAGCGAAATATAGGACCTGTGACGTCCACAACTGCTACCGCCATACATTTCATACATTTTCATAAGAAATGTATGGCTATAAGAGTTTGTGGCGTAGTGACGTTACAAATTGTTTTGCGAGAAAGAGATGGACATTATTTTGTTTTGCGAGAAAGAGATGGACATTATTTTGTTTTGCGAGAAAGAGATGGACATTATTTTTTATGCTTATGATTTTTATCGCGGGAATCTAAATATTTATTTCAAATGTATGTATCTCTATTCAACAATTTTTTAATTTATTTCTGTAAACAACTCTATAATTATTGTAAATGTGACAGTGGGTATATACTATATGCCCATATTAAATTGGACCCCCAAAGTATTTTTCTTATACAAAAATATTTGTGGTTTACGAGACAGTCAGCGCAGTGCACACGCGCCAAGATACCATTGTATTTGACAATAATGAATGGTAATTAATATGTAAAGACCGACAGACGTGCGGTTGCACAGATAAGGTTTTATCTGGGTGCAGGTTCGTGAGCGGCGTGTGGGTGCGGCACGCGGGCACGCCGGTGGTGCGCGCGTCGGGCCGCGAGCTGTCCGGCGTGCTGCTGGCCGGCATCCTCATGTGCCACCTCGTCACCTTCGCGCTCGTGTTGCGGCCCACCGACCTGCTGTGCGCCGTGCAGAGGTGAGGCGTTCTGTTCTGATTGTTACAGTCAGTGTCACGCAAGCTTATATAGTTCCTGTTCCCTCCAAGATGCTGATCACGATTCTCGATCTTGTAGCGGTTTTTAGTGTAATGGCGTAATGATTCACGAAAAACGTATTAGGGAATTCGCTCGCAAAAGTCACGATAAGCAAACAAAATGTGTGTCAAAGGGAACCATTCCATTGTTTTTATAGCCGGAGGCGGCCGGCGGCAAATTCTTTCCATCCCGACTTAATCCCCGGATTTATTTCTTAATGCTCACATTTAGTCCTCTCCCGCGTCCCTGCGTTCGTAGGTTTACCGACTGAAATATTTTTGGCTCTATTATTATCGAGAGGACGAATCGAATTAGTTTTGTGGGGCCGCCGGAGCAAAATATAAGACCTAGCTAATTTAGAGTCAGATAAACGAAAACTGTCAATAGATAATATATTCCGAACATTCTTGCAGTAAAAATGTAGTAGGTAGGCGATAAGCATAATAATGTTTTTCCAAGTAAAGTTTTTACTTCTATCGCCGGTGACAATAACTGACTGTTAATCTTTCGTATCTCTAGTGCTGTGCATGCGTGCGTGCGTTCTTGTGCACGTACACATAAGAACCTTCCTTACCGCGCAGATTCGGCACGGGCTTCTGCTTCACTGTGGTGTACGCGGCGCTGCTGACGAAGACCAACCGCATCGCGCGCATCTTCAACGCCGGCAAGCGGTCCGCCAAGCGGCCCGCGCTCATCTCGCCCAGCTCGCAGCTCGCCATCTGCGCCGCGCTCGTCTCCATACAGGTACAGGACCGGTGGCGCGACGTGGTGTCCGCTGGTGGCGCGACATGGTGTCCGCTGGTGACGCCTCCATTTGACGCTGACCTTACAAAAACGCTCAGGTGATGCCGCCGTAGTATCCTATTATGATTAAGAGCTATTACAGACAGACGACATAATATTATGATAGCACACAAGTGTATTGTGTGCTATTACACAATAATTGCGTGTGCCCGCGAAATGAGGACGGTAATGAGATGAGATCGTCGGCGCCCGATATTGTTGTATCCGTTGCGTCCGGTAATGAGGCTTAATGTGTTTATGAGCGAGATACGTTTTCCATATAAACAAGCGGGTACACAATTTTAACAAATCCGATTAAATCGTGACGCTCTCAGTTAAAGTGGATTTAAATAATATATTTACCTTATTAAAACACATCAATTGCCAGCCACGTAACACGCGGGTACATGAAAAATTCATATAAATTGAGTATTAAAATAGAATTGGTACCTTCTTACAAATACTAGCTCGAAGGCTGTCGAGTGCCTAACTAAATGTGCGTGAATATGTGTTGACGACGCCTTAGTAGAAATAGCTAGTGTTTATAGCACATAATATAAACAGTTAATCGTCTTACACAAAGATAGCCCTTTGTTGAGCTCTTTAACATGAAGGATTTATGTATCAGCATTCAGCTGTTTCGTGATAGTTCTAATAATACGTACGGAAGTTCTTATGAATGTCACGAAGTAAGGATGTTTGTTATTGTAAGAATTAAAAAAACGAGCGAACCTTACAGTAGTCGCATATGATGTGTTACATTTTATGAAAATATTAAAAAAAAAACACAATGCTTCCTACGATTTTCTAACATGTTAAAAAAATACGGAAACTTTTCCATTAAGTAGTGACAGAAATCAACGTCAAAATTTAAAAAAGCTAAATACTGAAATATTTTTTCCTGTTACACACTTCCGTCCCATTTCACGAATTCACTATTTTCTTTCATGTAATTTTTTCATTTTTTTCAAATTCATAGAATTCACACTAGTGGACTAGTTGCAAGAAAGCCAGAGGAAAGATGTCGTACATCAAAAATACAACATGTCTTATAAAATTGTAATACTTATCTGTTGCCTGTAATATTTTAACACCTGCAGGTGCTGATCGTGGTGGTGTGGCTGGTGGTGTCCCCGGCGCGCGCGCTGCACCACCACCCCACGCGCGAGGACAACATGCTGGTGTGCGACTCCTACGTGGACGCATCCTACATGATCGCCTTCTTCTACCCCATCCTGCTCATCGTCGTGTGCACCGTCTACGCCGTGCTCACCAGGAAAATACCGGAGGCGTTCAACGAGAGCAAGCACATAGGTGAGATGATTAGTTTTACTCATAGACTTGATACTTACATTAGATAACAGTAAAAAGTAACTGACCTTGAGCAACCTCTACCGGCGATCTTTACGCAGAAATGACAGCTGTCATCATGTGGTGCCATCGCACCCAAGTTGCTGCTTGACGTTACCGAGCTAACAGATGGCGCTGATTTGATGCCACAACATTATAACTATTGACGGCACTGCGGCTTGGTTTGCGACAGAAGTTTTTTGTACAACCTTCCAAAACCCTTAGTTTGTTCAAAATATTCGCTTACTGTCCTAGGGTTCACGATGTACACGACGTGCGTGATCTGGCTGGCATTCGTGCCGCTGTACTTTGGCACCGCCAGTCACGTGCCGCTGCGCGTCACCAGCATGGCCGTCACCATCTCGCTCAGCGCCAGCGTCACGCTCGCCTGTCTGTTTGCACCCAAGGTACACACACACACATAGCCATGTGCCGCTGCACGTCACCAGCATGGCCGTCATCATCTCGCTCAGCGCTGGCGTCACGCTCGCCTGGCTGTTCGCGGCCAAGGCACACACACACACACACACTAAATCATTGTATTACTAACGCCTTCTATTGAATATTAATAGGTACTGTAATAACTTCGTGAGTTCCTACAATAATGTACCACTTCTGGTTAGTTAAAATAGTTATTGCAAAGCGTAATTGTGTCTGTTTTAGCTGTACATAATCCTAATCCGGCCGGAGCGCAACGTGAGGCAGAGCATGATGCCGGTGCGGTACAGCTGCCGTCCGCCGCCCGCGCCGCTGCCGCACCGCGACAGTTAGTATCGGGTTCTAAATTAATTAAAATAGCGACATCGGTGAAACTTCCAAACTTCTTCGTACTAAGCAATCTTCAATTATTTCTAATATTCTCCTACAGTTAGATGTTAGATGGCGCTTCTCAAGTTAAATTATATTTTACCTAGGCAATGATAAGTAATGAATTTTATAATGTGTTTTACATGTAACAATGATCATCATATTCATATAACAAAAATTTTAACTGTACCCAATATATTTACAGAGTTGTCGAGCGCGGATAAAGAGACTCAAACTGATCCCGCCGAGTTCAGCAAATTGACGAACGGTCAGACGGTTTGCAGGCAGTCGACGGAGGAGCCGGACAGAAAGAAAGAGAAGCCCGAGGAGAGGGTCAAGCGCGCCAACGTCATCACGAGGAACGGAAGCGAAGACAACGCAGCCGTGCGGGCCAGGCAGAAGGTGCGTGTGTATGTTTAATGTGTTTGTGTATGCATGTATTGTAATAGTGTGTTTATTTTGTCCTCTTATCTGCTATTTGAACCTTAACAGTAGAAATTTAGGGACCCAATATAGCACCATCTGTGGATGAAATTTTTAAATGATTTATTTTATAGGTTTGTGTAAAAAAATATACAGTGTCATTGGTGTCAGTACATTGTCACATCATTCGTAGTCAAGTGATGAATACAGAAAGATTTGCTTCATTTACTTAGGTCGAGGCGTTATAGCAGCGGGCCTCCTCCAAGTCGCTAAACGACGTCATTGCGCAGAGCAACAGCCTCGGCCCCGCGCGTCACGTCACACGTCACAAGAGCTGCTCCTGCCGCCTGCGCGAGCGCCGCCCGGTCGTCGTGTGAGTGTCTCGTGAGCACCCCGTGCGGCGCATAGTGATATTACCATATTCTCTAGTCATATCAGTAAATGTTATATCGCTCAAATATTGTCTCAAAGGTCATTTACATATTTTCTATAAGCAGTTTAATGAATAATTGTTTAAAATAATGATATTACGAAGTAACTTTTCTATGTTTAATCTTCTCGTATCCGCTTGCTGGTATAGAGCGGGCGTTAATTGTATATTATACATTATTGAACATAAATACTAAATTCAACTACTGCTAAAGTCAAAATTGTAGCCTCGAGTGTACATACGACTACCTTGTAAATATAGGACATGTAAAGACATATAGTGATGGTGTACATACATAACTGCGGTCGAGCGCGCGCGACCTCGCGGCGGCCCGAGCCGGGGCGGGGCGGGGCGGCCGCGCTGGCGTTCTCTTACGCCTTGTGATCTCAATGTTTGTCATATTGTTAATACAATATTAAAATATGAAATATATGTAAATTGTAATAATAGTGGTAGCTAGGAGGAGAAAAGAAATAAAAAAATAATAGTTGATAAAAAATATTGCGATGTTATTATTTTTATTTTTAGCAATACATATTGTTTAATGTCATTAACTGAATGGTAAGGCCATTATATTGTTATTGCTTAATATTCATATCTGTAGGATAAATATTATGTTGAGTTATTTGCTTGTGAAACAGATTATTAAAAAAAATACAGGATGTGTCAAGTGAAGTGTCAGGGAAGGTCGTTCTTCGGGGGATAGAAGGGGTGAAGGAGAATGTAAAATTTAAGATGTTTTTTGGTGAAAAAATAAGTAAATAAAAGTCGGAAGTAAATATAAGATTTTATTTATATTCGAGCCTACATATCGTTGTATATTTATTACAATACTAGATAGAATAGATATTTAAAAATTATAATTATCATAATATTATATTGAAAATGTCTAGCATGCTTAATACTTAGTATGAAAACATCAGTTACATTGTTATTGTATATTGTAACATAATAATATGTACATAACTTTGAAATACTCTTTAAATATGCGTTGAAATATATTATAATACTATTTATATACATGTGGCGTGATATATCGCGAAGTCCTCTCCGCCTTCCGCCTGCCCCGAGGCAACGCGCGCAACTGAATATATCGCAAACGCTAACATTATTATGTCTAACTCATAAATTGTAATGTATACTGTAATATTATGATTAAATGGTTTGATGTTACTCATCTTTTTATTTATTGTAGCTCTATCGCTCTGCAATGTGCAGGCTTGGGGAGTCCAATGATAGATGTTGTGCTCGCGAATAACGTTTATTAACTCCCTATTTAATACACTTACAGTACAATATATAGGGAGGTGATACACACACTAAACCTCCCCCGCATTTTTGAAAAAAAATTGGATTTTTTTTTTGCCATATTATAACTTAATATTATATTAAAACCTCCTTAATTACTTTTTATTGTTTTTTTTAGTTCTTACTAATACCAGCTTTTCTAACTAAATAATAATAAATACAAATCTGTGCTATTTTTATTTTATTTGTAAAACAATTTTTATTACATTCGTCATGGGTTGTTGTGTTGTTGGGTTGCAGTTGGGAAGTTGACCATGTACTTTTTTAACAAACCTAATTGTTTTAAATAAATGTATTATTATTCTACTTAATTTTAATATTTCCAAACAAAAAAATCCTTACCTCAATATTATTATTTTATTTATTGTATTCTCTCATTAAAAAAAAAATACAATCTCCATTTCACTATAAAATCAATCCATTTTCATATTCATTTTCTTAATCATTTCATTTCACTTATATTTTTACATTTATTTTAATAATATGGACCAATAAAACTATAGACTGACAGATCTGATACATTAAAACGTACATAAAAAAATATCTGATTTCTACTTAGGTCTAGATGGCGTTGGTAAATAGTACGAAAATCAATATATTGCACAAATTAGCGAAGTAAATCAATTATGTTCTCTTTTAAACAATAAATATTATTGTTCGGTCTCTTTAGAGTGTGATTTTAAAGATCAAAGGATGATATTTGTTAATTTGGATATAATTAATCTTGCGAACAAAAAATAAGTTATCAACTGCACATGAGCATACTGTATAACTGAATTTAGCAGCGAATTAATATGTTGGCGACTAAATTACTAAACTGGCGAAATCACTCAGGTGACAAAAAATACAAAAATCGCCAGATAAAAAGTAGCGAAGTTTATTAAACTTTGGTCCATGATATTATTAAAATTGCCACTGCAGGTAATATAGGTATGCGAAGCGAATATGGTCGAAATAAACAGCCCGTAGTACACACGAAGAAAAACAGGTTTATTAACACATATATGTAACGGGCTTCGACCTCTTGATTTGTATCTCCTTCTTGCGTTGAGTGGTGATGATAATAATACAGCAACAATTCTTATACTCTCCTTTATTGGTGCTTACCACAGATACGTATTATATATTAGGAGATATGCTTAACATAAAATATACGTCTACACTATGTATAGCCTTTTGGCCAACTGAAATAAACTCGATAGGCTTTACTTCATGACATCTGTCAATGTCAATAATGATATTGACAGTTACATCTTACTGTTGACATAATACTAAGGCGGGTCAATAAGTCCGTGACTTTTTGAATTTCTAACCTCCTTACTGAAAAAGCAACACTACTCCTGTCAACAGGCATCTGTCAGTTGACTCCTATCAAAATTTGAACTTGCTGCGTCAGTTAGTTTGTGTTTTACAGCTATCTTTATCAGACTATCCAGTAACTTAAGGAAACAATGGAAAAAAGTGAATTTCGTGTGCTTATTAAGCATTATTTTTTGCGAAAAAAAACCATTACCGAGACCAAGGCTAAGCTTGATAAATACTATGGGGACCTGCACCATCGATTTCAATGGTAAAAAAGTGGTTTACTGAATTTCGTTGTGGCCGTACAAGCACTGAAGATGCCGAACGTCCTGGACGCCCACTTGAGGTCTCTACACCCGAAACAATCGAAAAAATTCACGATATGGTGTTGGCCGACCGAAGATTGAAAGTGCAAGAGATTGTGGAAGCCATAGGCATCTCGCATGGCTCAGTGGTTTCAATTTTGTATGATCACTTGGGCATGAGAAAGCTTTCCGCAAGATGGGTGCCGCGTTTGCTCACAGTCGACCACAAACGCAATCGTGTAACAACTTCACAGGAAGGTTTGGCGTTGTTTAATCACAATATGGAGGAGTTTTTGCGCCGTTTTGTAACCGTGGACGAAACATGGATCCATCACAACACACCAGAGACCAAACAACAGTCAAAACAGTGGGTATCTAAGGGTGAATCGGCGCCAAAGAAGGCCAAGGTGGGTTTGTCAGCCAATAAAGTTATGGCGACTGTTTTTTGGGATGCACGTGGGATAATCCACATTGACTATCTTCAAAAGGGAAGAACAATTAATAGGGAATATTATGCCAACTTATTGGACCGCTTCAATGAGGATTTGAAAAAAAACCGACCTCATTTGGCCAAGAAAAAAGTTCTTTTTCACCAAGACAATGCAAGGGTGCACACATGTGCAGTTGCCATGGCAAAAATCCATGAATTGGGCTATGAATTGCTCCCACATCCACCCTATTCTCCAGATTTGGCTCCGAGTGACTACTTCTTGTTCCCAAACCTGAAAAAATGGCTCGGTGGAAAAAGATTTGACTCCAATGATGAAGTCATCTCGCAAACAAAGGCCTATTTTGAGGACCTCGACAAATCATATTTTTTGGAAGGGATAAAAAAATTGGAGAAGCGTTGGACAAAGTGTATAGAGCTCAAGGGGGACTACGTTGAAAAATAAAATGATTTATTTATCAAAAAATCTGTGTTTTATTCCAAAAGTCACGGACTTATTGACCCGCCCTCGTATGTAACAATGTATACACACACCAGGAGTTCTACAAAACATAAGGGATAACAGAAGAGATGTTAAGATAGCGTATAGGTATAGGTACGCTATGCAACCGAAATTATTAAACGCGGCGAAGCACTAGCCAGCAAAAATGTGTCACGGGGCAGCAGCGGTAGCGGTAAAATATATAGTAGTTTGTCAATAATATTACATAATAAAAGTTTATAGGTCACTACACCACCTATTTTTTTTTAAGTTGGCGACTTAATTTCAGAGTTGGTGACTATTATACGATGTTAGCAACTATAAAACCAAATTGGGGTGATAAATTAATAGCCGCTAAAAATTCAATTTGCAGGCTACAGAAAATCGCATTTTTTGATACTATTGGAGTTTGTTTTTCTTTGTGTAGTTTTCAAGGTTTTTGGGGGTGCAGTGTACATATGAAAAGTAAATCCATTTCGAATTTCCAAAATAGCGTACATTTTTTTCAATAAAATAAATATGGGTTTCTGGGGGTGGTGATTATAAAATTGTCTTCCAATTTCATTTTTCATTTTTCATTCATAATTTTCAGTCTTCGTTAAAATGACATGAGTACTAATTTAAAAGTTATTGCGGATGCTGATTAGGATTGATGATTATTAAGCAAAAAAGTACCAGCTATGTAAGCTGTAAGCTATAGAAATTATTGGCAATTCTAGATTAAAAAAAATACTTATAAAGAAAAAACGTGGTTACGGGGTTACTGGGGGGAGAAAATTTTCACAATTTTTTTGTTACCTGTTCTCGAGATACGAGTAGAAGCGATTGTAGAAAAAAATATAGCAATGCTCTACTTTGTGATACGAACGATGCATAAAGCTATAGAAATGTTAGAAAATTCAAAATTTTCAAACAAAAAAATTCTCCTATCATAAAGAAAATATGTGGGTGCGGGATTACTAAGGGGGAGGCAATTTTTATAATTTTTTCATTAGGACGCACCATTTTTGAGATAGAATAATTTTACAGAAATTAAAATATATCCGCTATTTTGAAATTTCAAAATAAATGTTTTTTTTGTAATTAACATCCCCTTTTAGTGTAATGGGTGAAAATAGGTGTCGCACAATGAACAGTCAGTGGAATAAAAGTTCTACTCACATTAGGTACGGTATTTATTAGTACACCAGTTATACACACACGATTTAAAAGTCAGAAGGAACAGAAGGAATGTTAAATACGAACACAGTAAATCACAGCACTAAAGTACATAAACGGAACGATAACAATTATCAAACATAAAATTATTTAGCGAAAGCGATAAATCGAATGTACAATATACGTATCGCGTCAAGGTATGATATCGACTGGCACGGCGCATGAGTGCATTATAGGTATCGCGAGCACTCTGCGAAGGTGCACACCAAAGAACCGGTCCCGCACTATAGTGCGAGACTCATATCGGTAACTATTGTCGATATGTCCAACTGACATTATAAATATAAAATTATTGTAAATGTGTAATTGTGTTAATACACTATAATAAGTAGGTAAGTAGCCTACACCACCCCCCTCCAGAGACCGTCAAGGGCGATAAAAATCTGGAAATTTAACTCGACGTCCAGAACGAGTTACTTTTTTTTTGTGGACATCTGGTAAATGCTCAGGTGTTGTACTGTCGGACAGTATGAAGGCCGGCTTAATACGGTCTATAGATACCGTGACTTCTTTACTCTTGAGAAGTATTTTAAATACTTTGTCGTTCCTCGACAAAACTTTATGGGGGCCTGAATATGCCGGTTGGAGGGAACCACGTGATGCGTCTTCTCGGAGGAATACATGTTCAGTGGTTGCTAGCTCCTTGTAAATGAACACTTTAGGGCTAGAGTGACGGGAGGCAGCTGTGGGTTGTAACCTTATAGCAAATTGCCTAAGGCGAGCCGAAAACTCAGACGTGTCAGTGGTACCACCGCCTGCTGGTTCGAAGAATTCGCCTGGCAACCTTAAGGGCTCTCCATATACCAGCTCCGCAGAAGAACACTGGAGATCTTCTTTAAAAGCAGTTCGTATGCCCAGAAGAACCCAAGGTAATGACTCTGTCCATCTGTCATTTGCATGGCAAACAATGGCAGCTTTGAGTTGCCGGTGGAATCTTTCCACCATGCCATTGCATGCAGGATGGTAAGCCGTCGTTTGCCTATGCTCAAAGCCGGTGGCTTTTGAGAGGCACTGAAATAGCGCCGACTCAAATTGCTGACCACGGTCGGTTGTGATTTGAGTGGGGCAACCAAATCGAGCGATCCATATAGACAGGAGTACTTGGGCAACTGTCTCCGCAGTCATGTCCTGGATCGGTACTGCTTTCGGCCACCGCGTAAATCGGTCTATGGCGGTAAGGCAGTAGCGATATCCTTGTGACAGCGGCAAGAGACCCACGAGGTCTATATGGATCTGCTGGAAGCGCACTCGAGGCAAGGTGTATGTACCGAGGGGCGCGGTTACGTGGCGGCTGACCTTGGCTTTCTGGCAAGCTATACAGGTGCGAGCCCATTCGCGGCAGTCACGGCGTATGCCTGGCCAGACAAAGCGCTCTGCAACCAATTTGGCAGATGCACTGACGCCAGGGTGGCTGAGAGAATGCAGACTTTCAAAGACCTGCTTGCGGTGAAACTAAGGTACGAAAGGTCTAGAGGTCGGTGTACTGACGTCGCAGTACAGAGGGAATTGACTTCCAGGTACCGTCAGCTTATCCAAATGCAGAGACGTACCTTCTGCTAGAAGCTGCTGCAGTTCAGGGTCGTTAGCCTGACTTTGGGCTTTGGTTTCGAGGGTCACCGGCGCACACAGTTCCTCGATTCTTGACAGCGTATCGGCAACTACATTATCCTTGCCAGATATGTGTCGGATATCGGACGTGAACTGGGCAATAAAGTCGAGATGTCTATACTGCCTAGGCGAACAGTTCTTTTTCCGTTCATGGAATGCGAAACTGATCGGCTTATGGTCAGTATAGATGACGAAGTGCCGGGCCTCGAGCATATGCCTGAAGTATTTGATAGCCTCGTAAATCGCAAGCATCTCCCTGTCATATGACGAATATTTCACCTGCGACGGGCTCAGCTTGCGCGAAAAGATGCGCGCATGGCAGCCACTGGCCAGTGGCTGCCATGCGCCGTCCTTAAACTGCTGCAGGACAGCACCGATAGCTTTGTTGGATGCATCCGTAACCAAAGCGAGCTCAGCGGTACCATCAGGATGGGTAAGTAAGGCTGCGTCTGCTAGGTTACGTTTGCATGCGTTAAAGGCTTCAAGGGCCTCTTGTGTCAGGTTGATGGGCTGTGTGAACCCTTAACAGATCCCTTAAGAAGCGCATGTAAGGGAGCCTGGACTTCAGCTGCGCGAGGAAGGAATCTCCTATAAAAGTTCAGCATACCTAGAAATGCCTTTAGTTGACGCACTGTGCACGCCACAGGAAAATTGTTAATCGCCTGCACCTTGGAGTTCAATGGTTTGGAGCCAGCTTCCGTAATAGCGTTAGAAAATTACCTCAGGCACACCGAAGACGCACGTTGCAGTGTTTACCAGCATGCCATACTCCTTGAGTCTGGTGAAAAGTTGGCGAAGGTGCTGCTCGTGCTGTTGCTAATCCTGTGAGTAAACTAAAATGTCATCTAGATAGACAAAGATGAAGTCTAGCCCCCTGGTGATCTCATCCATAAACTTTTGATAGATTTGGCCCGCATTCCGAAATCCGAACGTCATAAAAGGGAACTCGAAAAGTCCGAAAGGAGTTGTGATCGTGGTCTTCGGAATATCTGCAGCACTGACAGGTATCTGGTTATACGCCTTTAATAAATCAAGGGTGCTAAAAACTTTGTAGCCAACAAGATTATGTGCAAAATCATGAATGTGTTTAATCGGATATCTGTCAGGCACAGTGCGGGCGTTTAACATGCGATAGTCACCGCAGAGACGCCATCCGTTGTCCTTCTCGGGTGCTAGATGAAGAGGAGACGCCCAGGGGCTCTGCCAAGGTCGGGCTGTTCCGTTGGCAATCATGGCCTCCTGTTGGGCAATTTTAAGTTTGTCGGGTGCTAAACGACGTGGAGTGCAAGATACTGGCGGGCCTGGTGTCGTGCGAATGTGGTGGACAGTGTTGTGTGTAATTATGCGGTGTATGCCAGTTGGACGGGTGAGCTCGGGAAATTCCTCAAGGATTTTGTGATATCGAGTCTCGCCTGTTAGAATTTTAACTGAAGCTATGTCGGAATCCTTTACAAATTTAACAATGGCTGAGATAGATGTTATGCTATCTAATAACCTTTTATTTCTGCAATCTACGATAAGACCATAAAAAATTAAAAAGTCTATGCCTATAATAGGCTTGGTTACGTCAGCTACAACAAGTCTCCAAGAAAATACGCTACGTAAACAAAAATCTAAATTTAAATGTACATAGCCATAAGTTGAAATACAAGTATCATTCGCCGCACACAAATTATAGTCAGTCTTTGCACGACGATCACGCACTAGGGACCGGGGGAAAACACAGAGGTTGCTTCCTGTATCGACCAGAAACTGCATCTTCTACTCGCGGTCCGTCACTAACAGGCGACCAGTGGAGTGAGAGCAGTCAGCAGTCGCCATTATCGACCGCCCTTGGCATTTCCCGCCTTGTAGTCGCAGGATTTCACGCATTTGCTGGCTTTCTCCGCAAACTTGGCATGATACCAGCAAAGCAGGAACTTTCTATAATTCGAGTCGAGCGCTTCGACCTGGATGCTGATCCTGAAGATCTAGAGCGTGGTCGGCTTCTTCTGTCCGTCGAGAGTCGCTGGAACTGTCTCCTCAGTTTTGCAACCTCCCTGGCTAATGCGTCCAATGCCGATCCAGGCACAGCTTGGCTGGTGGATGCTACAGCTGGCATAGGGGTGGCCAGTTCGTAGATACGATCGGCCAAATCCGCGAGGTCCTCAATGGATGACGAAGAGGGTTGGCCCGCGAGCACAGTTTGGATCCCGTGCGAAAGTCGGCTAGTCCACATGGTCTTCAAAATTTCTTCAGAAACGTCGACACCGGCGAGGCCTTTGAGGTGACGCAAAAATTGCGAGGGCTTACGGTCTCCAAGCTCCTCATGCATCAAAAGCTGCTTGATCTGCTTCTCCCTCGACGCCGTCAGCCTTTTCAATCAGCTCCCGTTTCAAAGTCTCGTATCTATTTCCTGCAGGTGGGCTAATGATGATATCATTTATCTACCTTGAATGCTGGTCCAGGTGGCCAATGACGTAATTAAATTTTGTGAGATCATTAGTAATCCCGGAAATAGCGGACTGTCCCTCCACCTGCGCAAACCAAATCTCTGGCTCTTCTGGCCAGAATGGAGGGACTCGAACTCCAACCTTAAAAATATCGATATTGGGTATCGACTGTGTCCCCTCACTAGCTGCATAGTTCGATCGCGTGGCAGGGCCTGCAGGAATGGCGCGCGCATCGTGATATTCCTTCTCCATCGCTCAAATACGGGGTCACCAGTTTAGTCTAATGGGTGAAAATAGGTGTCGCACAATGAACAGTCAGTGGAATAAAAGTTCTACTCACATTGGGTACAGTATTTATTAGTACACCAGTTATACACACACGATTTAAAAGTCAGAAGGAACAGAAGGAATGTTAAATACGAACACAGTAAAGCACAGCACTAAAGTACATAAACGGAACGATAACAATTATCAAACATAAAATTATTTAGCGAAAGCGATAAATGGAATATACAATATACGTATCGCGTCAAGGTATGATATCGACTGGCGCGGCGCACGAGTGCATTAAAGGTATCGCGAGCACTCTGCGCAGGCCCACACCAAAGAACCGGTCCTGCACTATAGTGCGAGACTAATATCGATAACTATTGTCGATATGTCTAACTGACATTATAAATATAAAATTATTGTAAATGTGTAATTGTGTTAATACACTTTAATAAGTAGGTAAGTAGCCTACACCCTAAACCTAGAAAAGGACACCTAGATTAATTTTATTAAAAATAAATGTCCGCTTCTTTCTTCTTTGAAATTCAAAATAGATATCATTTTTGTATTCAGCACCCCTCAAAACCTCGAAGACAACACCCATATCAATTTTACAGAAAAATAAGTATACGCCATTTTGAAATTTCAAAATGAATCTACACAATATCTACACCACCCGAAACCGAGAAAAATTAAAAATGGGAATTTTGTACGCTGATTTACGGTTTTTTTTTGTGTGTGCTCGTTTTTTTTTTTTTTTGAATTACCTCAGGGAAAATATATGTTCCTGTTCTTAAATTAAACGTGTCCTCTCAAATTGTCAAGATGGTTATTAGTTCGCTAAAATAATATCTGTCTGCCAGTTTGGAATATTCAGTGAAAAAAAACTGGTATTAATTAGTCACCAGATTTGAATTTGTTTGTACCTTATATTCTTTCGCCAACTTGGTAATTTAGTATTCAATATTCGGTTTTCACACTCAAAATTTGTTTGTTGTGTCGCAAGTTTAAATATATGCCTATTGATAATAATCGTAACTAGGTCATAGAGTAAGTCATGGGAAAACAAGGTGTTGCCCGCGACTTGGTCCGCGTGAATGCGGGTTAGGTTAGGTTTTTTTTTTTTTTTTTTTTTTTTTTTTTCTTGTTCCCCCTAACAGTATCAGGGCCAATTTTTTGCATTGTTTTTTAATTGTGACTAATGTATTTTAGATTATTCCTAATACAATTTTAATTTTACTATGTTTACAATCTTTCTATTTCGTTTACATTCATTTTCTTCACTAATTTATTTACATTTCTCTTTTTTATCACAACTTACATTTTATACTTCTTAAATTTCTTTTCTATTACATTTGTTACACTTTGTTGTTACACTTCTTACTTATTTATATTACGTTTATTTTTACATTCTTATCAATCTTACTTTTTTACTTGCATTCAGAAAAAGTTTTTTGCTTATATAAAAATTTACTTTTCCTTTTACTTTTCTGTTTTTTAGTTTATGTCATAACATTATTTTCAATTACATTTATTAACAGATTTATTTTGTTTTGGATCTATTCTTTACTTATCTATATTACATTTCTGTTCCATTCTCAACTATCTTACTTTTAACTTGCATACATTCATATTGTTTCTTTTCCTTATCTAAGATCTCACTTTTCCTCTTACATTTATGTATATTTGTTTACATTATTTACATCTATAGCTTTACATCATTGGCATTTACATTTCCTATTTATTTCTATTTAAACGTTACATAATTCTGTCTATTATATTTTACTTTTCTCTTTTGTGCTTATTGTCAATATTTTCAATTTCATTTATTTATTTATTTATTTATTTACATTTTTCCATTAGTTCACATTACCTTCATTATTGGCAATTTCTATTCACTTCAGTACATTACAATTTCACTTTACCCTACATTTCTGTTTTAATTTATATCGTGTTTATTAATTACATTTATTTTCATAGCTCCAACATTATTTTGATTTAACTTTCCGTTTATTGGTGCCTCTATTCCCGCCCTTCCATAAGCCCTAAAACACAGATTTTTATTTTTCTTTTTACTATCCCTCATTCATTCTCATCTCATTCATCACTCATTTCTTGTTTTAGTCTTAGTCAGTCTCTCAGTCAAAGTCCCCTCGTCTATTTATCCAGGTCGAAGTGTCCGTCCCGACAGTTCGTATGCTCAGGATTCATACTCATATGAATCCTTCGCATTCTTGTGAGACTCCATGGCGCGCACATACGCTAATAGTCCAGTTTTGGTTACTATGGCTATATATGCTAATTTATGTCACCATAATCATATATATGCCTAGCTTCCCCCAACAGTGTCGCACCGCCTACTTGTTTTGTAACTAATTGGTGTTTTTAAAATACAATTTTAATTACATCAATTTTCTCCGGACAGTGCTGACACTATTGGTCCTCCGGACTATACGCGATTGTTGCGCGCGCCATAGCGTCCCACTTCTGCCGGACCGGGCACTCCGCACTGAATGCGTTATGCTCCGTGTTTTTACTGCCGGCCTTCTCGCAGTTTATGCAGCGTGGCTTGGTCCCTGACCTACTCTCCTCGCACCGAGACTGGTGATGCACCCCGGAGCAATGGCTGCACCTCTCCTCGGCGGTAGTGCAGAATCGCCGCCCATGCCCGTACCCTAAACAGCTCGAGCACTGTATTAGGGGGGACTGGTCGGCGACTCGGACACGTTGCATATCTATGTAAAGATAGCCCGCCTTGGTGAAGCACACCCACATCCCCGAAGACACGGTCATCACCACGTGCTCGGTGCCATCATCCTTCCCACGCTTCCTGTATCTTACTTTCATCCTGTCCTTATCCTCGTCCGGGATATGCTGCATGAGGTGCTCATTTTGCGTTTTTATCGCGTCGTAAATATCTTCGTCCGTATTCGACTTGAGCACCCCATACAGCACAACCTGCGGATCCTTGTTCTCTATGCTTTGCACCTCAAGCTTACCTCCGCTTTCCTCTATTTTATTTTTAACCCTATCTCTATCTTTCCTATTCCTAATACCTATTATAACTTTTCTATCCTTCCCTTTTCTTATTCTATCTATTTTTATTCCTTCGTTTTTTGCTTTTATAACTTTTCCTATCTCTTCTACTATCTCTGCTCCCGTCATAAGGTCCTCTTTGTCCGTAACTACCAGCGAGTGGAGGGTCATGCGCCTGGGGTCCAGTGATGTTGTCTGGGTTTCCCCCTGACCACTCGCCACACCCGCGTAAGTCACTGGTTGTGGGTTCGTGGTGGCATCAGTCCTCCACTGCTCCACTACTTCTACTACCTTACCTATACTCTCTTTATTTTCAACTATCACTTCCTTGTGGTTCGATCTTATTTCTTTTGTTATTGTTTCTATTGTTTTCTCATTCACTTCCCTTACATACTCTTTCATACTTTCCTCTTTTTCAACTATCAAATGTTTTAATCTTCCATATATTTCGAGAATCATTTCTTTAGTCTCGTGTTCTCTCATATATTTCTGGTTCGATTCACAATCCTCATCATACTGCACTTCCACTTCCCTAGTTTCCCTAATTTCTCTTTCACTATCCATTTCCGTTCTTTTCATACTTAGCATGGCGACCTTCCCTATCTGATTTGAGATTCTGGTGAGGTTATTTGCTAAACCGGACCTCAAATCTCCCCTCATGTTTCTGGTCTGGTTCAGCAAATAAACACTATTTTGTATATTTTTAGATGTCTCGGCCAAGAGGGCATCGAGAGGGTCGACAGCGCACCGGACCCGATCATCTACCACCGGACTTTCTCGTTGGCTACTATCTCCCCCACCGCTACTACCAGTCATCGGTCCCTCCATGGACAGACGGTGTGGGTTTTTAGGGCCTTTGTTGAGCGGGGTATGCACAGTGGCCATTATTAATTTTTTAAATAATTTTTAAATAATACTAATTTATGAAATATAAGATAAAAATATATGTATACTTGTATAATTAAAATGGTTATATTGTGCTATGAAACTTAAAATTTGTAAATTCTTCGGGGGAACGCGTCAGTTATAAAATTGTATAATAAAATACTCAATATAATATAAAATATAAAATATAAATAATAAACTTGTTTTATATGTCTAATTGTTGGTCTAGGTAATTAAGATATTTTTGTATAATGCTCCAATATATGTTTTGTAACAATATTTTTGTCCTAGGTTTCTTGTTTCGCCTGATATTATTTAATATCAAAACGCGTTTTGTCTATTCTTACTGCTATTTATTTTATTCAGGAGCTTTATCTTGTCCGCAGCTATTTACCTAAAACTATCCGTACTCCAATAAGAGTCTCGAGTCTAACTTTTATAAATTGAGTGCTTAACCTATCAACTACACCAAAAATGATGTAGTTGGTCCTATTCCTAATATATCTTAATGTAACAGCTGCTTCAATAGAGAGGCAACTGGTCCTGAATACTATATCCTAGCAACTGTGCCAAAAATGACACGGTTGGTCTTAAGGTAGTATGATATACTGACTACTACTTGTCCTGAGCAATAACCTAACAGCTGTGCTAAAATAACACAGCTGGTCTTACAGCTAATAGCTTGTAGTCTTTTTAAGACTAGTTGGTAGTATATCACAGTCAATAACTTACAAAAGCGATTTGTCCTAAGGGTTTTATGACGCCTTTCGTCAGTCAAATGCTCTTAAGACGGACTTAAAGTCCTTAAGAAGGTCCGAAAATTAACGCCTGTTGGTTTTTAATAGCAGCCAGACACTTATTTGGGTCGACTCCGCCCCTTCAGAAACGTTATTTAGGTCGGCTCCGCCCCTTCCGAGTTTTATTAATTTGTGTTATATATAATGTTTTGGTTAGGTTAGGTTAGGTTAGGTTAGGTTAGGTTCGGTTCCCCCCGATGGTTAGGTTAGGTTAGGTTAGGTTAGGTTTTTTTTTTTTTTTTTTTTTTTTTTTTTTTTTTTTTTTTTTTTTTCTTGTTCCCCCTATCAGTATCAGGGCCAATTTTTTGCATTGTTTTTGTTTTTACAATTTATGTTTTATTTTTAGTTACAATTTTTATTTCTAACATTTCCATTTATTGCTATTACATACATTTCTCTTTTCTTTTCTTATTGCATTTCTATTTTACATTTACATTACATCTGATTGGTTTTTCTTAACTTTACATACATTGTTTCACATTTTGCCTTTTCTTAATTTATTTCCTTTTATTACATTTTATTGCTATTTCTTAGTTACAGTTTTTACATCTCCTTTACATTTACCCTACATTTCTCACTATGTTAACATTTACTCACATTAATTTTATACACTACAGTATATATTTTCTTACTAATTACTGTTTTAATTCACTTCCACAGTCGATTAACGCTGCTCAATTATATTTCTCTTTCTATCATTTTTACATTTTCCTTTATAATTATTGACACTTTTTCGATTGCATTTACATACTATTAATTTCTACTTTTACATTAATTCACACTACATTCATTATCAACCATTTCTATACTTATTTTCTTTACATTATTTTTCATCTGTAGATTTATATTTATAAGATAATAATATAATATAATAAGATAATACAATAAAATAAAATTATAATACTATATAATACTATATTAATAGATTTATATCTTTAGCATTTTACATTTCTCATTTATTACTGATTTCTATTTTTACATTATATTTCTCCTTCTATCATTTTACATTGTCTTTTAAAACTTATCCAGGTCGATGTGTCCGCCCCGACGTATTGCATGCTCAAGATTTATATCATATATAAATTTTTTGCATGATTTGCGAGACTCCATGGCATTCCCCTCCGCCAATAGTTCCAGTTTTTTCCCGTTACATTTGGTCTTAAGTTGTATCACTATGGCTATATATGCTGTCTTATGTAAACATAATCATATATATGCCAAGTTCACAATAATGTCGGTCTGTTTGCTTGTCTACTTCGTGCATTGGTGTTCTTTTAAATGCAATTTAAATTAAATCCAATCACTTTTCGACAGAACTGGAACTATTGGTCTTCAGGGCCATATGCTACCGTAGCACGCGCCATGGCGTCCCACTTTTGTCGGACCGGGCACTCCGCACTGAAAGCATTATGCTCTGTGTCTTTGCTTCCCACCCCTATGCAGTTTACGCAGCGCGGTTTAGTGCCAGCCAGGCGATCCTCGCACCGAGACTGGTGATGTGCCCCAGAACAATGGCCGCACCTCACCTCGGCGGTAGCGCAGAATCGCCGCCCATGTCCGTACCCTAGACAGCTCGAACACTGTATTAGGGGGGACTGGTCGGCGACCCGCACACGCTGCATATCTATATAAAGATAGCCCGCCTCGGTGAAGCCCGCCCACATCTCAGGTGACACGATCATCACCACGTGCTCGGTGCTGTCGTCTTTCCCCCGCCTCCTATATCTGACCTTCATCCTATCCTTTTCCCCCCCCAGGATGTGCTCCATGAGGTGCTCATTTTGCGTTCTTATGGCATTATAAATGTCTTCATCCGTGTTCGACTTGAGCACCCCATACAGCACAACCTGCGGATCTTTATTTTCTATGCACTGGACTTCTAATTTTCCCCCACTTTTCTCTATTCTTTCCTTAACCTTGTCTCTATCCTTTTTGTTACTTAATCCTATGATAACTTTCCTATCTTTGCCTTTTCTAATCCTATCAATTTTTATTCCTTCCTTCTTTGCCTCTTTAACCGATCCTACTTCTGTCACTATCTCTGCACTCGTCATAGTGTCTTCCCTGTCCGTCACTACTAGAGAGTGGAGGGTCAGGTGCTTCGGCTTCGGTAACGAGGTTTGGGTTTCCCCACTGCCACTGACCACACTCGCATATGTCGCGGATTGAGGCCCCACCCAAGTCCTGGCCCCCCACTCTTCTAGTGCCTTGCTTAGATTTTCCCTATTCTCTTTTCCTACTATCTGGCTTGTTTGTTTTATTTCCTCGATTTTGCTACTTATTTCCCCTTTCAGACCCCTACATTCCCTTATCATTTCCTGACCTGTTCTATTTATTTCCTGGATTTCGACTTTTGTCTCCTGCCTAACTTCCTTACTTAATTCCCTTGCTCCTATAACCGCTTCTAGAATCCTATCATTACTTTTCTTGTTTTCCTCTATCATGTCCTCACCATTTGTTCTAATAATATTTGTGATGGTTTCTTTCATACCATTCCTTGTCTGAGACCCTACCTCGTCTACATGCGCTTCGAGTTTGTCCATCCTATTGTTTATCAGAACTCTCAATCTTTCATACATCTGTACCATTATTTCTCCACTATCACCCTCCTCGCTGTCACACTGGGTTTCTGAGTCCCTAGTATTTATATTTTCCCTTTCATTCTCCTTCCTTTGCCTATTTAACGCTACCATCTTTCTTGTGGCCTCTGCTATCCTCGTGAGGGAATCCGCTATACCAGACTTTAATTCGCTCTTCATATTCCTAGTCTGGTTTAGCAGATCACCGCTCTCCCTAATCGCGCGCACTATGTCCGCCAGAAGGCCTTCCATAGTGCCCGCGGGGTCCTGGTCTACTGCTACTGGGCTGCTTCTCTGGCTGCCACTTCCGCCGCCGCCTCCCCCAGTCCCCCTGCCTTCCATTGACCGTCGGGCTTTCGGGTTTCTGGGTTTGCCGC
The DNA here is from genome assembly GCA_963565745.1 of Phengaris arion. Lineage (NCBI taxonomy): Eukaryota > Metazoa > Arthropoda > Insecta > Lepidoptera > Lycaenidae > Phengaris > Phengaris arion. The sequence continues at coordinate 315,921 of OY751446.1, read as the reverse complement.
TGTGTGGGGTGTGTACCATAGCCATCGCTTGGTTAATTTAGTGTATTTATGTCAATTAAAATTTAAAAAGTATAGTTATAAAATGTAAATGATAATTATGTGTATATTTGTGTTTAAAGTCTTTATATTATGTAGTGGTTAAAATGTAAAGTTATAAGTTATATGGGGGAACGCGTCAAGTGTATATTTGTAAAATAAAATATTTAATATTAAATATAATTATAGAATAATAGTCGTAAGATTATATTGTACTTAGAGTGACTCCAATAAGAGCCACTAGTCCAGTTGCGTGTCCTTAGCCTAACAACTGCACCAAAAATGATGCAGTTGGTCCTAGATTAGGGTCAAGTATAATAAATATGTATAATAATATTATATAGAAAGCGTATATATTTATATTTTGATGATTGTATATTCGTCGGTATGTAAGGTGTAAATTTTAAATGTAGTTTAATAAGTCCTACTCATTCTATACTAGATCTACTCCTATAAGGATGCAACTGGTCCTGCCTATGTTTGCAATTGTCCTAAGTTATCTTAAAACTAACAGCTGCGCCAAAAATGACGCAACTGGTCTAGAGAGTTAATACCTTAGCTAGTGTATATGAATTAAAAATATGTATCGTAGTCGGTTAGGTTAGGTTAGGTTAGGTTAGGTTAGGTTAGGTTAGGTTCCCCCCGACGGTTGCCCGCCTTGTCGTGGCGGTGGGGCTCAGTAACCGTGGTTGAGGACCCACGGTGAAGCGAAGAGGCAACCAGGGCCGGCTAGGCAGGAGGCCAGGCCGGCCCGAGGAGGGGCGCTCCCGGCGGACTGGAGGAGCCAGTCCGCTGCGGACGCGCCTGGAGGTGGGACCGCAGAAGAAGAGGAGTGCCGGTATTACGGTGCGCCGTACTCCCTATCTTCTGCGGCCGCGGAGGATCGCAGGGGGAGAGGGTGGTGGTGTTGTGCCGCTATCCCTACCTCCCTGCGAGCTGGCGGGGCCGTTCCGCTAGGAAACGGCATCGGTGGGGCCGCAGGGGAAGAGGCAAGTTTGGTATTACGGTGCGCCGCTTGCCCTATCCTCTGCGGCCGAGGTGTGGTTGGCCTCCACCAGTACTGTAGCAGACTCGGGGGGAGTCTGCTACAGTACTGGTGGAGGCGGGGGAGGAAGGCGCACTTACCATCAGGTGCGCCTGCCGCCGGCGGGGTCGCGGATGTGTGTATCGTTCCCGTGGCCCCGTCACAAGGCGGCGTGGAGGAAGGTGGGGGGGGGGGTTTTAGTGGGTATACCGTGGGTCTCATTAGCCTATACGGGAGTCCCACATCACCACTCGGGTGCCCCCTGCGCCCGGGTGGTATGCGTAATGCATTTCCCCCTCCGGAAACAAAAAAAAAAAAAAAAAAAAAAAAAAGGTTAGGTTAGGTTAGGTTAGGTTAGGTTGGGGTTAGGTTATGGGGCCAAGCGCCGGCGGGGTCGTGGACGAATGCTCGCGCGACTCCCATGACCCCGTCCAAGCGCGAAGGAGGACATCGGGGTGTTTTAGAGGGTAGGTCTATCGTTTCGTTAGGGAGTCCCTCATAACCCTGCGGCCCTTCCCCGGGGGTTACAGGGTATTCGTAAGTTGAATTTCACCTGCGTCAAAAAAAAAAAAAAAAAAAAAAAAAGGTTGGGGTTAGGTTGGGGGCGATACCGGTTCCTCCTCGTTGGTGTCCCTGGGCAACGCCTGGGTGCGCCACCCCGCTTTTTCACGGGGTGAGGTACTCAGGCGGCTGAACGCCGGTCTTTCTTTCTCTATTTTTCACTCCTTTTTATAGTTTACTCTTCTTTTTGCATTCTTTTATTTATTTTCTATCTTTCAACACCTTTTCTTTTCTATTTTTTCCTTTTTGGTTTACTCTTCTGTGCGAGTGTGTTAGGTTTTGCGTGCTAGGTTTTTGTTCTGAATGGTGATGGATGGGCTTTTACGGCCCCTAATCCAGGGTTTGTGGTGCCCGGCCGTGGGATGCGTGGCGAGCAGGCGGCTCGTCCCAAGGGCACTGGGGCAGAATCACCCCTAATTGATCGGGCCAGACATCAGCCCACAAGTGACAGCTATGGAAAGTCGTACTTTGAAAAGTATTCCCCGGGTGGGTCCCAGCGAAGCTGGGGAATCCCACACTCCCGCTCCGGCGGGGGGTCGGCCCTTGTATACGGGGGGGCCACAAAATACGATGGCGGAGGAGGAGAAGGCGGGAGAGAGGAAGGAGGGAGGCGCGATGGCGCAGAACAGGCCGAGCTCGGTGCCCCTAACCGCACCGGGAACGGAACCTCTGACAGATGAGGACATAGATTTCTCGCAGCCGCAGCCTAATGGCGTGCAGCGGCTGCTGAGACTCCTCCAAAGAAAAAAGGAAAGGGGAGACACAGACGGACTCGCGCGCGTCCAGTTTGAACGCGAGCTCAGACTCCCTTCCCCCGATAATGACGTTACGGTCATGGTGCGCGAGCCACGCGTAGTGCTGCGCGACGTAATGGCACCGCCGCCCAGACCTGGACCTGGATCTATGAGAGATAGCGACGACTATCTCTCCGACTCCTCGGTCTACAGCGCTATGTCGCTGGATTCCAGGGAGTCCACCACCGGACTTGAGAAACCTCGTAAGAGGAAACCCGATTTTGACTCGGTACCGTCCTTCAGTAAAGGGGCGGTACCAAAACCAAAACGAGGACGTGGCCGGCCGCCGACGACAGGCCAGTACGTTGGCTTGGCGAAGGCGCAGGCCGAATTAAACAAGGAGAAGGAGGAGGCTCTTCGGCTTCAAGCCGAAGCGGAAGTGGCGGAATCGGCCAGGGTAGCACGGGAGACGCGCACGTCACTCCGCGCAAGCCCTGTCTCAATAGGTACAGAAGGACCAGAGCAGACCAGCGCCGCTCTAATGAAAAGTGTCGAGACTTCGCTGGAGACAGTTATTATGGTCTCCACGAGGTCCCAAAACCTGAAGGGGACCTACCAGCGGTTTCTGAAGGAGGCGGCCGCCAATATCAAAGCAGCCGTCACCGAACTGCGGAGCCGCGGGCATACGGACGAACTGCGGGCCCTTGAACTCCAAAACGAGCGGCTTCAACAGCAAGTGGACTCAATGCGCCGCGAGCTGGAGGAGCTACGCCGTCAGGCGAACAGGCCCGCCACCCACAACCTGCAACAGCTGTTGTCGGAGGTCTCGCGCTCCAATATTGAGACCTTCGGCAACATGCTAAATGCAAGACTGGCTGGGCTAGAAGGCAGGCTCTTACCCGAGCCAAGACTAAGACCGCCGCTGGCGGCGGATAATGCCGACGCTTCGGTTGACATCCTACCGGCAGCGAAACCGACGAAGAAAGCGCCGAAGCCGCAGAATAAGGCGACGGCAAGCACAACGGAAGTGTTGCTGGCACCGAGCGCAGTGGCCCCCAAAGAGGATACAATTGCGCCGGCCCCGACTAAGGCCAAAAAGAAGGCCCGAAAAACGAAGAAGCGGCCATCAATGGCCGCTCAAGAGGCGACGCAAGCGAGGGAGACTAACACCCCCGCTTCTACAGAGGCCCCGTGGACCACCATAGGTCCACGCAAGGCCAAGAAGAAAGGGGCAGCTAAACCAACCACAGCCGCCCACAAAAAGAAGAAGACGAGACTTCGCCCCCCCAAAACGGCGGCAGTAACCCTCACCTTAGAGGCAGGGGCTGCAGAAAGGGGGGTGACTTATGCAAAGGTGCTAAGCGAGGCCAGAGCGAAGATCGATCTTGGGGAGCTTAACATCCCCAAGCTCGGCTTCCGCCTGGTTCAAACAGGTGCTCGCCTCCTTTCTATCGAGGGAGAGGGGGCCACGGAGAAGGCCGACGCATTTGCTGAGAGGCTACGTGCGGTCCTGCGCCCTGAGGACGTGAAAATCTCCCGCCCGGTGAAATGCGTCGAAATGCGAGTCACCGGGCTGGACGATGCGACAACGGCCGCCGAGGTTATCGAAGCGGCCGCTAGAGAAGGTAATTGCCCGGCTACCAACATCAGGTCGGGCAAAATTGTTGTAGGCCCCAGGGGCTCCCGAAGCCTCTGGCTCAGTGTTCCAACCGCAGCCGCCAAGAAGCTTACCAGCTCCGGGCGGCTGCAGATCGGCTGGGTCACAGCAAAGGTAGCATTGCTGGCCGCGAGGCCTAGGCGGTGCTACCGATGCCTAGACACTGGCCATCTGGCCGTGAAATGCCCATGCCCGGTGGACCTCAGTCGGAACTGCTTCCGCTGTGGGAAACCGGGTCATAAGGCGCTTGAGTGTACAGCGGCACCAAACTGCGTCGCATGTGAGGCTGCTGGCAAGGAGCAGAAGGAGCACGTGCTGGGGAGTAGTGGCTGCATAATAGCAGCAAAGAAGCCGCCTCCCGGCACTAAGAGGAAGGCTCCCACAAAAAAGGCCCGGCAGAAGCCCAAGGCCAAAGGCACAAGGGCGGAAACATCCGCCCCCGCCATGGAAGTGGTTGAGTCCTAGACCCGTGGGTGGTGATCGGGGGATCGTCGCCCACACTATGGGTCCCGAGAGAAAAGCTCCCCAATGTCCGGGGAGCTCTCGGTAAGGCAGGCGGCGGCACACTATCTAGCCGCCGCAACAGAAGAGGGCCGGACGCGGCACGCGCTGCGGGGTCGTGGAGCTATGCTCACGCGATTCCCACGGCCCCGCATTGGCGCAGAAGGAGGGCATCGCCAGGTTTTAGTGGGTAGACTTTGTGCCAACTCCATCTAGGCACAGAGGAGTCCCACATAACCCCGCGATGTACCCCCGAGCATCGCGGGGTATACGTAACGTATTTCCTGGCGTTAAAAAAAAAAAAAAAAAAAAAAAAAAAAAAAAAAAAAAAAAAAAAAAAAAAAAGGTTGGGGCTCAGCCAGTTCGTCCTCGTTCGTGGCCCTGGGCAACGCTTGGGTGCGCCACCCCGTCTTTTGCGGGGTGAGGTACCCACGCGGCTGAAGGCTGGCGCTATCTCTTTCTACACTATCTTTCACCACCTATTTTGTTTAATTTTCTTGTTTTGCATTCGATTTGTTTTGTTTATTCTATCTTTTCACCACCTTTTCTTTCATCTCGCATCTATCTTTCCTTTTTACTTTAACTCTTCTGATGGGGGAGCTCACCCCCGAAAAAAGAGACCGCGACCCGGGGTGTCGGCGTTCTAAGGATGGAAGGTCGCATTAGTCCAAATAATCTCCGGGTGGGTCCCAGCGATGGGGAATCCCACACCCCTGCTTCGGCGGGGGTCAGGCCCGTGTATACGGAGGGGCCAACTACTGCGAGGGTAGAGAAGGAGGTCATAGTGATGACGGAGAAGGAGACGGGCGCGATGGCGCGAACGGGTCCGAAACTGGCGCACCTTACCGCGCCAGAGACGGAGCCCCTAACGGACGAAGATGTGGACTTCTCACAGCCGGTCCCTGATGGCAGGCGCCGGCTGCTAGAGTTGCTCCGTAAAAAGGCTCTGAGGGGCGACACGAAGGGAATGCCGCGCGTGATGCTCACTCGCGCGCTGCTCCCCGAGCGCCCACCTACTGGACATGACAGCGAGGACTTCCTCTCGGACTCCAGTGATATGTCTGGTATATCGCTGGACTCCGAGGGGCTGCCCGCAATCCCCCCGGAAAGGACAGGCCTGAAGAGGCGAAATTCGGAAGACGACCTAGCACCTCCCATTAGCAAGGGAGCAGTGCCAAAAATGAAGAGAGGACGTGGCCGGCCACCATCAACCGGCCAATACGTCGGCCTAGCTCGGGCCCAAGCAGAGCTAAATAGAGAGAAGGCGGAAAGCCTCCGGCTTCAGGCCGAGGCCGAGATCGCTGAAACGGCAAGGGTAGCGAGACAGGCGAGAGCGCCCATCTGGTCTGGCCCCACCGCACCCGCAGAAGAAGCGTCGGAGCTGACGAGCGTAGCCCTGACCAAGAGGGTCGAGGCTTCGTTGGAGTCCATCAATATGGTCGCCACGAAGTCCTCGAACCTCAAAGGTACCTACCAGAGGTACCTTAAAGAGGCAGTAGCGTCTATAAGAGCGGCGGTAGCCGAGATGAAGGACCGCTCCGCTACCGAGGAAATGAAGAGGCTCGAAGCCCAAAACGCGCGGCTCGAAGCTCAAGTCGCCAAAATGCGTCAAGAGATCGACGAGCTGCGCCGGCAGACGGCAAAACCTGCGGAGAGCGACATGCGCCAGCTGTTGTCGGAGGTCTCTCGTACCAACATAGAGACCTTCAGCAACATGCTGAACGCCAGGCTGGCCGGTCTGGAGGATCGCCTCCTCCCGGAACCACGCCGCCGGCCGTCGCTGGCAGCGGACAGAGTGTTGAGGGAGAAAACCCCGGAATTGACGATGGCGGCAACGAGCGCAGCGGCACCAAATGAAGCCCCTGCTGCGCCCGCACCACCGAAGGCTAAAAACGCCAAAAAGAAGAAGCGGCCATCAATGGCCGCTCAAGAAGCGGCACAAGGGAGAGCACACACCGGCTCCTCCCCCGCCGAGGCCCCGTGGACCAGCGTCGGTCCGCGTAAGGCCGACAAGAAGAAGAAGGGGGCGGCTACAACAGCCAAAGCCGCTCCGAAGAAAAAGAGGAAAAAGAAGGCGAGGTTGCGCGTTCCGACTACGGCAGCAATCACGCTCACCCTAGAGGCGGGGGCTGCGGAACGGAACGTCACCTACGCGTCTGTGCTCGCGGAGGCAAGAAGCAAGATCGACCTGGCGGAGTTCGGGATACCCAAACTCGGATTCCGCCTGGCTCAGACCGGCGCTCGAGTCCTGTTGCTATCAGGAGAGGGCGCACAGGAGAAGGCCGACGCCTTTGCCACACGGCTGAAGGAGGTGCTCGACCCAGGAGTCGTGAGAATCGCCCGCCCGGCGAAGTGCGCGGAAATGCGCGTCTCCGGGCTGGATGACGCGACGACGGCCGCCGACGTCATCAAGGCGGTCGTTAAAGAAGGAGAATGCCCGGCCACCAACATCCGGTCGGGCAAAATTGTGGTGGGCCCTAGGGGCGCTAAGTCACTTTGGCTGAGCGTTCCTATTGCTGCCGCAAAGAAGCTCGCCAGCTCTGGGCGGCTACAGGTCGGCTGGGTCCTTGCAAAGGTAGCGCTGCTGGCCGCGAGGCCAAGGCGGTGTTACCGGTGCCTGGACACCGGCCACTTGGCGGCGAAGTGCGTGTGCTCGGTGGACCTCAGCCGGAACTGTTTCCGCTGCGGGAAGCCGGGCCACAAGGCGCCAGATTGCGGGGCAGATCCTAACTGCCCCGTGTGTGAGGCGACCGGGAAGCCGAAGGAGCACGTGCTGGGGGCTGCTGGCTGCATCACAGCTGCTAAAAAGCCGCCCCCCGGCAAGAAAAAGAGAAAGGCTCCGACAAAAAAGGCCCGCTTTAAAGAGCCAAAGGCCTCAGGCGCAAGGGCGGTTCTGCCCGCCCCCGCCGAAGTGATGGAGTCCTAGACCCGTGAGCGGTGATCGGGGGATCGCCGCTCACAATATGGGTCCCGAGTGCAAAGCTCCCCAATGCCCGGGGAGCTCTCGGAGAGGCAGGCGGCGGCATTTCATCTAGCCGCCGCAAAGAAGTGAGCCGGTTGCGGCACGCGCTGCGGGGTCGTGGAAGAATGCTATAGCGATTCCCATGGCCCCGCAAACGGCGCTGAAGGTGGGCATCGGGGGGTTTTAGACGGTAAACCCCGGCCTCCTCCATCTCGCGCCGGGGGAGCCCGTCATACCCCTGCTGCCCTCCCCCGGGGGCAGTGGGGGATACGTAACGTATTTCCCCCCGTAAAAAAAAAAAAAAAAAAAAAAAAAAAAAAAAAAAAAAAAAAAAAAAAAAAAAAAAAAGGTTAGGTTAGGTTAGGTTGGGGACGGGGACGATACCGGTTCCTCCACGTTGGTGTCCCTGGGCAACGCCTGGGTGCGCCACTCCGCTCTTTACACGGGGTGAGGTACTCAGGCGGCTGAACGCCGGTCTTTCTCTATCTTTCACCACCTTTTTATAGTTTACTCTTCTTTTGCATTATTTTATTTATTTTTCTGTCTTTCAACACCTTTTCTTTACTATCTTTCCTTTTTCGTTTACTCTTCTGTGCGTGTGTGTTAGGTTTTGCGTGTTAGGTCTTTGTTTTGAATGATGATGAATGGGCTTTTACGGCCCCTAATCCAAGGTTTGTGGTGCCTGGCCATGGGATGCATGGCGAGCAGGCGGTCTCGTCCCAAGGGCACTGGGGCAGAATCACCCCTAATTGATCGGGCCAGATATCAGTCCACAAGTGACAGCTATGGAAAGTCGTAATTTGAAAACTATTCCCCGGGTGGGTCCCAGCGAAGCTGGGGAATCCCACACTCCCGCTCCGGCGGGGGGTCGGCCCTCGTATACGGGGGGGCCACAAAATACGATGGCGGATGAGAAGAAGGCGGGAGAGAGGAAGGAGAAAGGCGCGATGGCGCAAAACAGTCCGAGCCCGGCGCACCTAACCGCGTCGAGAACGGACCTTCTGACGGATGAGGAAGTGGATTTCTCGCAGCCGCAGCCTAATGGAGTGAAGCGGCTGTTGAGACTCCTCCAAAGGAAAAAGGAAAGGGGGGACACTGAGGGACTCGCGCGCGTCCAGCTAGAGCGCGATCTCAGGATCCCGTCCTCCGATGATGACGGAACGGACATGGCGCGTGTGCCTCGCGTATTGCTGCGCGACGTAATGGCCACGCCGCCCAAACCTGGACCTGGATGTATGAGAGATAGCGACGACTATCTCTCCGACTCCTCGGTCTACAGCGCTATGTCGCTGGAGTCCGGGGAGTCCACCACCGGACTTGACAAACCTCTTAAGAGGAAAAACACGGACGACGACACCGTACCGTCTCTTAGTAAAGAGGCGGTGCCTAAACCTAAGAAGGGACGCGGCCGGCCGCCTACGACCGGCCAGTATGTTGGTCTGGCTAAAGCACAGGCCGACCTGAACAGGGAGAAAGAGAGAGCCCTTCGGCTTCAAGCTGAAGCTGAAGTGGCAAACACGGCAATGACAGTGAGGGAGGCGCGTGCATCACACCACCACCACCACATATAGAGACGAAGAGTCGGAGCAGTCGAGTGCTGCCCTGGCCAAAACAGTGGAGACTTCCTTGGAGGCCATTACAATGGTTGCCACAAAGTCTTCCAACCTTAAGGGCACATATCAAAAGTGCCTCAAGGAATCGGTCGCGGCCATCAAATCGGCTGTTGCCGAGATGAGAAGTCGCACAACTACGGAGGACATAGCGAGGCTGGAAGCTCAGAACGCGCGGCTCCAAGAGCAGGTGGCCAGATTGGGCCGGGAGCTGGAGGAGTTGCGCAGACGGGCCGACAATACTCGCCCACCAGAGAATGATATTCGTCAGCTGTTGTCGGAGGTCTCTCGTTCCAACATAGAGACCTTCGGCAACATGCTGAACGCCAGGCTGGCCGGTTTGGAGGACCGTCTCCTACCGGCCCCGAGAACAAGACCGCCGCTGGCGGCGGACAGTGCCACTGTAGGCACCCCACCAGCGGTGGCGAGGACGAACGCGCCGAAGCCTAAAAAGGCAACGGCACCCACCTACGCGGAGATAGCGGCTCCGGGCGCATCGGCCCCCAAAGTGGCTCCGACTGCACCGGCCCAGCCGAAGGCCCAAAATAAGAAGGCCAATAAAAAGACGAAGAAGCGGCCATCAATGGCCGCTCAGGAGGCGGCGCAAGGGGGGGTGAACACCAGCCCCTCCCCCGCCGAGGCCCCGTGGACCACCGCAGGTCCGAACAAGGCCAAGAAGAAAAGGGCGGCTAAACCAGCCACAGCCGCCCCTAAAAAGAAGACAAGGCTTCGCCCCCCCAAAACGGCGGCAGTAACCCTCACCTTAGAGGCGGGGGCTGCAGAAAGGGGGGTGACCTACGCGAAGGTGCTCAGTGAGGCCAAAGCGAAAATCGACCTGGGGGAACTCAATATCCCCAGGCTCGGCTTCCGCCTAGTCCGAACTGGCGCACGCCTCCTCTCCATAGAGGGAGAGGGGGCCGCTGAGAAAGCCGAAGCGTTTGCCGCGCGGCTACGTGCAGTCCTGCGCCCCGAGGACGTAAGAGTCTCCCGTCCGGTGAAATGCGTGGAAATGCGAGTCACCGGATTGGATGACGTAACAACGGCCGCTGAGATCGTCGAGGCGGCCGCCAAAGAAGGCAATTGCCCGGCCACCAACATTAGGTCGGGCAAAATCGTCGTAGGTCCCAGAGGCACTCGAAGCCTCTGGCTTAAAGTCCCGATCGCAGCCGCCAAAAAGCTCACCAGCACTGGGCGGCTGCAAATAGGCTGGGTGACGGCAAGGGTAGCACTGCTGGCCGCGAGGCCACGGCGGTGTTACAAGTGCCTTGACACCGGCCACCTGGCGTCGAATTGCACGTGCACAGTGGACCTCAGCGGAAATTGTTTCCGCTGTGGGAAGCCGGGGCACAGAATGTCCGAGTGTGAAGCGGCTCCAAATTGCCCGGTCTGCGAGGCCGCAGGCAAACCAAGGGAGCACGTGCTGGGGAGCAGCGGCTGTATTACAGCGCCCAAGCCGCCCCCCGGCACGAAAGGGAAGCGGAAGGCTCCCACTAAAAAGGCTCGGCATAAAAAGCCGGGCCGCGGCGCAAGGGCGGAACAACCCGCCCCCGCCATGGACGTGGTGGAGACCTAGACCCGTGGGTGGCGATCGGGGGATCGTCGCCCACACTATGGGTCCCGAGAGAAAAGCTCCCCAATGCCCGGGGAGCTCTCGGTAGGGCAGGCGGCGGCACACTATCTAGCCGCCGCAACAGAAGAGGGCCGGACGCGGCAGGCGCTGCGGGGTCGTGGAGCTATGCTCACGCGATTCCCACGACCCCGCATTGGCGCAGAAGGAGGGCATCGCCAGGTTTTAGTGGGTAAACTCGGTGCTATCACAGGCACCGAGGAGTCCCACATAACCCCGCGATGACCCCCCGATCATCGCGGGGTATACGTAACGTATTTCCTGGCGTAAAAAAAAAAAAAAAAAAAAAAAAAAAAGGTTAGGTTGGGGACGATACCGGTTCCTCCACGTTGGTGTCCCTGGGCAACGCCTGGGTGCGCCACTCCGCTCTCTACACGGGGTGAGGTACTCAGGCGGCTGAACACCGGTCTATTTCTATCTTTTCACCACCTGTTTTATAGTTTACTCTTCTTTTTGCATTATTTTATTTTCTCTATGTTTCAACACCTTTTCTTTCTATCTTTTCTCTTTTTATTTACTCTTCTGTGCGTGTGTGTTAGGTTTTGCGTGATAGGTTTTTGTTTTGAATGGTGATGAATGGGCTTTTACGGCCCCTAATCCAAGGTTTGTGGTGCCCGGCCATGGGATGCATGGCGAGCAGGCGGTCTCGTCCCTAGGGCACTGGGGCAGAATCACCCCAACTTGATCGGGCCAGAATCAGTCCACAACTGACAAATATGGAAGGTTGCAATGAAAAAAGTCCCCGGGCGGGTCCCGACTATGTCGGGGAATCCCGCACCTCTCCGAAGGGAGAGGTCTGGCCCATGTATACGGGGGGTGCCAACATTGCAAGTGGGAGTGTGGAGGCCGTGGCGACGGCGAGTGAAGGGAGTGGCGCGATGGCGCATGCGAGTCCGAAGCCGGTGCCCCTAACCGCACCGGCGGCGGACCAATTACTGACGGACGAGGATGTGGATTTTTCCCAGCCTCAGGAAAACGGCAGGGAGCGGCTCCTAAGGCTTCTTCATAGGAAGAAGCTACGAGGAGACACGGAGGGGCTCGCGCGCGTTCAGCGCGAACGTGAGCTGATCCTCCCTCCCTCCATAAAGGCAGAGACAATAGCGGCGGGGAATTCCAGCGCAACCGCACCGCGCGTACCGCTCGTGTTGCTCACGCGCGCGCGGATCCCCGATCGCCTAACCGGACTTGACAGCGACGACTACCTCTCGGACTCCAGTGATATGTCTGGCATATCACTGGACTCCGAGGGGCTGCCCGTCATACCCGACAGAGACGCACCTCGTAAGAGAAAAACTAGCGACGACGATGTACCGTCCTTAAGTAAAGGGGCGGTACCAAAAATCAAACGTGGACGCGGCAGGCCGCCTACGACCGGCCAGTATGTTGGCCTGGCCAAGGCGCAGGCCGACTTAAATAGGGAGAGAGAGGAGGCTCTTCGGCTTCAAGCTGAAGCCGAAGTTGCAGAAACGGCGAGGACAGTGAGGGAGACACGCGCATCACTCTGCTCGAGTCCCGCCAAGATCGGAGAGGTTGAGTCGGAGCAGTCAAGCGCTGCCCTGGCACAGTCCATACAGGTGTCATTGGAGGCCATTACAATGGTCGCCACTAAATCGTCGAACCTCAAGGGCACCTTCCAAAGGTGCCTCAAGGATTCAGTGGCGGCCATTAAAGCGGCTATTACCGAGATGAGGGGCCGCACCATGAACGAGGAGCTTGCCAGATTGGAGGCCCAAAACGCGCGGCTCCAGGAGCGAGTGGCTGAAATGGGCCGGGAGCTGGAGCAGATGCGCAAGCGGGCCGACAATGCCCGCCCCGTAGAGCAGGACATGCGCCAGCTGTTGTCGGAGGTCTCTCGTTCCAACATAGAGACCTTCGGCAACATGCTGAACGCTAGGTTGGCGGGCCTTGAAGACCGTCTTCTGCCGGCCCCTAGAGTGAGACCACCGCTGGCGGCGGACAGTGCCGCTGTAGGCACCCCGCCAGCAAAGACGAAGGCGCCGCAGCCCAAAATGGCAACGGTGCCCACCTACGCGGAAGCGGCGGCAGCGAATGCAATGGCCCCCATAGTGGCACCGCCTTCATTAGCCCCGCCTAAGAAGGCGAAAAAGAAAAAGCGGCCCACAATGGCCGCAAAAGAAGCGGCGCAAAGGGGGGAGAACAGCGACCCCTCCCCCGCTGAGGCCCCGTGGACCACCGTTGGAAAACGAAAGGCCGGAAAGAACAAAGGGGCGGCTAAAACACCCAAGACCGCCCCGAAGAAGAAGAAAAAGGCAAGGCTTCGCCCCCCCACAACGGCGGCAATCACCCTCACTCTTGAGACGGGTGCTGCGGAGAAGGGGGCGACCTACGAGAAGATCCTGCGCGAGGCCAGGTCGAAGATCGATCTAGGGGAGCTAAACATCCCCAGACTCGGCTTCCGCCTGGCCCAGACGGGTGCGCGCGTCCTGTCGGTTGAGGGAGAGGGGGCTGACGAAAAGGCGGACGCTTTGGCCACGAGGCTGCGAGCGACTCTTAGCCCCGACATCGTGAAGATCGCCCGCCCGGTGAAATGTGCGGAAATGCGCGTCACCGGGCTGGATGACGCGACGACGGCCGCCGATGTCATCGAGGCGGCCGCTAAAGAAGGAGATTGCCCGGCCACCAATATCCGGTCGGGCAGAATTGTCGTGGGCCCAAGAGGTGCGAGAAGCCTCTGGCTCAGTGTTCCGATGTCAGCCGCCAAAAAGCTAACCAGCTCTGGGCGGCTGCAGATAGGCTGGGTCGTTGCAGGGGTGACACTGTTGGCTGCGAGGCCCAAGCGGTGTTACCGCTGTCTCGAAACCGGCCACCTGGCGGTGCAGTGCAAGTCCTCGGTGGACCTCAGTCGGAATTGTTTCCGCTGCGGAAAGCCGGGGCACAGGGCACCAGAGTGCGAGGCTGCTCCAAATTGCCCGGCCTGCGAGGCCGTGGGCAAGCCGAGGGAGCACGTGCTGGGGAGCAGCGGCTGTATTACAGCACCCAAGCCGCCCCCCGGCACGAATAAGAAGAGGAAGGCTCCTTCCAAGGCCCGGCTCAAAAAGCCCAAGGCCGGCGCAAGGGCGGTTCCACCCGCCCCCGCCACTATGGAAGTGGAGGCCTAGACCCGTGGGCGGTGATCGGGGGATCGCCGCTCACACTATGGGTCCCGAGCGCAAAGCTCCCCTATGCCCGGGGAGCTCTCGGTGAAGGCAGGCGGCGGCACAACAACAAGCCGCCGCAACAGAAGAGAGCCGGTCGCGGCACGCGCTGCGGGGTCGTGGAGCTATGCTCACGCGATTCCCACGGCCTCGCATTGGCGCAGAAGAAGGGCATCGGGGGGTTTTAGTCGGTAAACCCCAGTGCACTCCACCTCGCACCGGGGGAGTCCGACATACCCCTGCTGCCTTCCCCCGGGGGCAGCGGGAGATTCGTAACGAATTTCCCCCCGCAAAAAAAAAAAAAAAAAAAAAAAAAAAAAAAAAAAAAAAAGGTTAGGTTAGGTTGGGGCTCAGCCAGTTCGTCCTCGTTCGTGGCCCTGGGCAACGCTTGGGTGCGCCACCCCGTCTTTTGCGGGGTGAGGTACTCACGCGGCTGAAGGCTGGCGCTATCTCTTTCTTGTCTATCTTTCACCACCTATTTTGTTTAGTTTTCTTGTTTTGCATTAGTTTTGTTTTGTTTTTCTCTATCTTTCACCATCTTTTCTTTCTTCTCCTACTATCTTTTCCGTTTTTGTTAACTCTTTGATGGGTGAGCTACACCCGAAAACAAGCCCGCGACCCGGGGTGTCGAAGTTTGTATGGGATGGAACGTAATGCAAAAAGTTTCTCCGGGCGGGTCCCGACAACAGTCGGGGAATCCCGCACTGTGTCCGAAGAGTCTTCGGGCACAGTCTGGCCCACGTATACGGAGGGTGCCAACATTGCGTTGAGAGGTGTGGAGGCCGTTGCAACGGTGAGTGGAGTAGAGGGAGGCGCGACTACGCGCACGAGTTCGAAGCCGGTGTCCCTTACCGCACCGGCGGCGGACTTACTCACGGATGAGGACGTGGACTTTAGCCAGCCTCAGCCCAATGGGGTCGAGCGCATGCTAAAGCTCATGCAAAAGAAGAAGATACGGGGCGACGCGGATCTGCCGCGCGTGCTACTCACGCGCGACGTGATCATGCCGCCGCCAAAACACGGAATTGACATCAATGACAGAGACAGCGAGGACTATCTCTCGGACTCCAGTTGCATGACTGACATGTCGCTGGACTCCGAGGGATTGCCCGCACACACCGGACGTACGACCCCCCTGAAGAGGCGGTTAAACCCGGACGTAGACGGAACGGCGCCGTCCACCAGCCAAGGTGCGGTGCCAAAGGCGAAGAGAGGACGTGGCCGGCCTCCAACAACCGGCCAATACGTCGGCCTGGCCAAGGCACAGGCACAACTAAATAAGGAGAAGGCCGAAAGCCTACGGCTCGAGGCCGAAGCAGAGGTCGCCGTGACGGCGCGCGTGGCAAGGGAGGCGCGTGCGTCGCTCCGTGCGAGCCCTGCATCAGAAGAGGACAGGTCGGAGCAGACGAACGCAGCTCTGGCCAAAAGTGTCGAGACTTCGTTGGAGGCCGTACTCATGGTCGCCACGAAGTCTCAAAACCTGAAGGGCACATTTACGCGGTGCCTCAAAGAGGCGGTCGTCAGCATCAGGGCGGCCGTCACCGAACTTAGAGGCCGCACAATGACGGAGGAGATGGCGAGGCTGGAGGCACAAAACGCGCAGCTCCAAAAGCAAGTGGCTGAACTACGCCGCGAGCTGGAGGGGATGCGCCGTCAACCACCTGCTGCGCCGGCTGACAAGGATCTACGCGAGCTATTAGCCGAGGTCTCTCGCTCCAATATAGAGACGCTCGGCAATATGCTGAACGCGAGACTTGCCGGCCTGGAGGACCGACTTTTGCCGGCCCCGAGATTAAGACCACCGCTAGCGGGGGATAGTACCGACGTCCCCGTCGGTGCCCCAACAACAGCGGCACCGAAGAAGAAGGCGCCGAAACTAAAAAAGGCGCCCACTTACGCGACAGTGACGGCGCAGGTCGCAGCGGCCCCAAAAGAGGCACCGCCTGCACCCGCACCGCCAAAGGCCTCAAAGGCTAAGAAGAAGAAAAAGCGGCCATCAATGGCCGCTCAGGAGGCGGCGCAAGGGGGGGAGACCAACAACCCCTCCCCCGCCGAGGCCCCGAGGACTACTGTCAAACGTAAGGCCAAAAAGAAGAAGGGGGCGGCTACTCCATCCAAAGTCGCCCCTAAGAAGAAGAAGGCGAAGCTACGCACCCCCGCCACTGCGGCCGTTACCCTCACTCTTGAGGAAAAGGCTGCGGAGAAGGGGGTTACGTACGCCAGCCTGCTCAAGGAAGCCAGAGCGAAGGTCGATCTTGGGGAATTCGGCATCCCCAAGCTCGGATTCCGCCTGGCGGAAACTGGCGCGCGCGTGCTCACCATCGACGGTGAGCAGGCGCAGGAGAAGGCGGATGCCTTTGCCGAGAGGCTCAGGACTGTCCTCAGCCCGGAGATAGTGAGAGTCGGCCGCCCGGTCAAATGCGCGGAGATGCGCGTCACTGGGCTGGACGACTCTGTGACGGCCGCCCAAGTCATCCTGGCGGTCTCACAAGAAGGAGGATGCCCGACCAGCTCCATCAGGTCGGGTAAAATTGTGGTGGGACCAAGAGGCGACGCGTCCTTATGGATGAGCGTCCCCGTTGCGGCCGTTAAAAAGCTGCTCAAATCTGGGCGGCTTCGCGTGGGCTGGGTCTCGGCGAAGGTGGCGCTGCTGGTCGCGAGGCCAAAGCGGTGCTACCGATGCCAGGACACCGGCCACGTCGCGGCGAAATGCCAGTCCTCGGTGGACCGCAGCCGGAGCTGTTTCCGTTGCGGGAAACCGGGGCACAAAGCGGCAGAGTGCGGAGCGGATCCGCTCTGCTCGCTGTGTGAGGCCACTGGCAAACAGGAGGTGGCACACGTGCTGGGGAGCGGCGGCTGCGTCTTCGCAAAGCCGCCCCCCGGCGTGAAAGGGAAGCGAAAGGCTCCCTCCAGGGCCCGGCTAAAAAAGCCGCAAGCCCAAGGCGCAAGGGCGGATCAACCTGCCCCCGCTGTAATGGAGGTCGAAGCATAGGCCCGTGGGCGGTGATCGGGGGATCGCCTCTCACAGTATGGGCCCCGAGAGGAAAGCTCCCCAATGCCCGGGGAGCTCTCGGAGAAGGAGCCGGTTGCGGCTGTGGAAGTGGGCCGGTTGCGGCACGCGCTGCGGGGTCGTGGAAGAATGCTTTGCGATTCCCACGGCCCCGTTAAAGGCGCTGAAGATGGGCATCGGGGGGTTTTAGACGGTAAACCCCGGCGCACTCCATCTCGCGCCGGGGGAGTCCGTCATACCCCTGCTGCCCTCCCCCGGGGGCGGCAGGGGATACGCAACGTATTTCCCCCCGTCAAAAAAAAAAAAAAAAAAAAAAAAAAAAAGGTTAGGTTAGGTTAGGTTGAGCTCAAATTTTCTTAGGCGAAGCCTATGCCCGTCTATGGATCTTTGTGCTCAAGGTGTCAAACGATTGCGTGTGTTTTTCCCTTTCGTTTGGTATATAAATTGTCTTGGTGCGCCGTCTGGTTCCTGAGATAATTTGTTTTCTGTGTTTCAAACTTTATTTTACGGATTCCCATACATCGGTCGAGAACGTCATCCACGTAGAGCAGCATCGGTCGACGACTTTTGTCCTGGTGTTGTTGTGCGTGGGTGGCCCTCCCGGGGTGGGAACATTTTTGTATATATAGGGTTAAGTTAGTTTTATAATTTGGGTGTATTATTATTCTTATTTTGGTGTTGGTTTTATGTGTATAATATTTTTAAGTTAGGTTTTTGTGTTCGGGCCATCGGTCTGAACATCTGTCTGAAGTCACACTTCATACCAGGGGTGTGCCCTGGGGCACCCCCAATTTTACTTTTGCCAAAATGCCGAAAGGTGTTGAGGAAGGTGGGGGGGAGGGGAATGAGAGTGAAGGGGGGAATGGTAGACGACCCGGACGAGGGCTTACGCTCGAGTTTGGGGATGTCAGGAGTGGAAGGAAGAGCTCAAGGGGGGAAATTGTGGATGTTGGATCGGAGAGTCGCGAACCATCCCGAAGTCATGCTGGAGTGACTCTGGAGGAATTGTTGGGGACTCCCCAACAAGTCGTGGACTGGTCCATGTCAGAGTCGGAGGTTTCTGGGAACAAACGGTTGTTCTCAGAGTTATCCGGCTCTGAAACGGAAGGCGGTTATGCTTTGGCGGGAATAAACACCGCCAAACGGGGTAGGCAACGGAGTACCCGTCAGACTCTTAGAGAGCGTGAGGTGGCCCGAGAGGCCGAGTTTGTAGCTTCTCTGGATAAGAGGGCCTATGTCAAAGCCATTCCAGACGGCGAAGTCCAAGAGATCCCGCCGGGCCCTCTGGACATTGACGTGGACAGGATGGGCCCGAAGGAGCTATTGGAGGCTGCGGAGGGCAATCTAAGGGACATACTTGGCGTCGCCAATAGGTCGACAAACTTGAAGGGTGGCTACGCCAGTAAGATAAGGCGGGCCACCGGTGTTGTCAGAGTAGTCCTGGACGCGCTTGCAGCGAGAACTGTGGTGGAGGAGACTCGTCGCCTCAGAGCCGACAATAGTAGGCTCCAAAGGGAGGTGACGAATCTCCGAGATGAGGTCCGCGCTTACAAGCGGGACTTTGAAGAGACCAGGACTGCGGTTGCCAAGGAGAGAGGCTCTCCAATGTCCAGCGAGCAGCTGGGCATCTTGGAGAGCAACATCGCGAGGCTCGTGGGCAATCTCGTCGATGGTCGACTGGCAGTGCTGGAGGACAGATTACCGCCTCCCGCTATAATGCGCCCGTCATTGGCGGCAGATAAAAGGAAGGCGGCCAAAGAACCTGACAGGGTGAACCGGACGGCGCCAGCTGCGCGAGAGAGATCGCCGATCTTGCCTAAGCCAGCCACTACGCCGCGGGGCGGGGCAACTCGTGAGGAGTTCCCGCCGCTCCCAGTGCGCGCAGCAGCTAGACCGGCTCCTAGCTCTAAGAAGAGCAAGAAGGGAACAGAGTGGTCTAGCTTCGGTCCGTCCGCTCCCGTGGTGAACAAGGAGCCGCATAACGCGCCCCAAAAAGCGCCCCAAAAGGGACGCCTGGAAGCGCGCCTCGCAGCTCCAGAACAGCCTGCAGCTCCGGCGCTCACGGAGGCCTGGACCGTGGTGGCCAAGCGTAAGGCGCCGAAGAAGGCCAAGGCCAACAATGCGCCACCAGCCTCGAAGGAGGCGAAGAAGAAAGGAGCTAAGCTCGTTCTCCCTAGCTCCTCCGCCGTCATTATAAAGCTTCGGCCAGAGGCGGTTCAGCAGGGGCAAACCTATTCCTCCGTGCTGACCAGGGCCCAACAGCAGATCAAAATTGATGAGCTGGGAATTGGGCCCTTAAGGGTACGAACGGCGGCCACGGGGGCACGCCTCATCGAAGTTCCGGGACGTGCCAGCGGCGAACAGGCGGACGTCCTGGCAGAGAAAATCGGTGCGTTGTTGGTGGGCGTCGCGGATGTGGTCAGACCCGTCAAAACAACAGACTTTAGGTTGACGGGTCTAGACGAGACCGCGACGAAAGAGGGCGTAAGGGCAGCAGTAGCTGCGGAAGGGGGCTGCTCAATGGGGCAAGTGTGGGTCGGGGAGATTCATCTCGGCCCACGGGGGGTCGGCTCGGTACGAATGTCATGCCCGCTGGCAGCTGCGAAAAGGCTGCTCCAGCTTGGCGCAATTCGCATCGGCTGGAGCAGGGTGCGGCTCCAGCATGAGGGAGCTCGTCCCAGGCACTGTTACAGATGCCTGGGCAAAGGGCACTCAGCGTGCTCCTGCCCCCCTTCTGAAACAGACCGCAGTGGATTGTGTTATCGCTGCGGTCAGCCGGGCCACAAGGCGGTCGGATGCCAGGCGGAGCTCCGGTGCGCGGTCTGCCTAGCCGCCGGCAGGAAGGCAGATCATGTGATGGGGGGTAGAGCGTGCAACCCCCCATCAGTTCGTGGAAAATTCTTCTCCTCCCCAAGTCCATCGGGGAGGGGGCTGGTGGCGCCTGAGGCCGAGATGTCCGAGTAATGCCAGGACATCTCGGCTTCCTTCAGGGTAATGTGAACCACTCCGCCGCGGCTCAGGATCTCTTCCTTCAGTCGATGGCGGAGTGGTTAATAGATGTGGCGGTCGTGGCGGAGCCCTATTATGTTCCTCCCCTGCCGCATTGGGCTGGGGATGACGTGGGCTCCGTCGCAATAGTGTCGAGGCCAGGTGCTGGCCCCCCCCTCATACCCAGAATGAGGGGGACTGGATATGTTGTTGCCGCTCGGGGAGACGTAGTAATAGTAGGTGTTTACTTCTCCCCGAACCGCAACCTAGCTGCCCTAGAGCAATTCCTTGATGCTCTAGGGCCGCTGATCAGGAGGTTAGCCCCCCTCCCCGTCGTGGTGGCGGGGGACTTCAACGCCAAGTCCTCGGCGTGGGGTTCCCCTGTTACTGATCCGAAGGGGAGGGAAGTAGAGGAGTGGGCTTTAGCCTCGGGACTGTCCCTTCTCAACACAGGGACAGTCCTCACCTGCGTGCGGCGGACGGGCGGTTCAGTGGTGGACCTGACGTTCGCCACTCCCGACGTCGCGCGCAGGGTGGCAGGGTGGAGGGTGGTAACGGAGGTGGAGACACTCTCGGACCATCGCTACATACGGTTCGAGGTGTCTCCAGCCTCCGCATCGAGCTCGGCGTCGGTGTCCGGGGGACGTAGCAGGTTCCCGCGTTGGGCACTCACTAAGCTCAACCGGGAACTAGCGGAGGAGGCGGCCATCGTTGGCCGCTGGAGCCTCCCGTCGTTCGAAGGTTTGGGGTTGGACGAAATGGCTGGCTGTTTCGGCGACGTCCTCACTAACGTCTGCCGGGCAGCCATGCCTAGAGTTTGGGGTCCTCCCCCTCCTCGACGGGCGGTGTACTGGTGGTCAGCCGAGCTGGCCGACCTTCGTGTCGCCTGCGATGCGGCGCGCCGCGCCTATGTTCGCAGCAGGCGGCGCCGTCCCCAGGACGAGGAGCGTGATGGCCGGCTGTTCAGGGTCTACCGTGCCAAAAGGGAGATCCTGCAGCTGGCCATTAGTCGGGCCAAGGAGCGAGCGTGGCTGGAGCTGGTGGAGGGTCTGGATAATGACCCGTGGGGTCGACCGTATAAGAGGGCGCGAGACAAACTTCGCGCCCAGTCGGCCCCACTGACGGAAACGCTCCAGCCGGAACTGCTGGGGAACATTGTCCGGGAGTTGTTCCCGGACCCCCCGGCAGGCTTCGCTCCACCGCAAATGGCCCGACGGACGCCGGGCTCGATGGAGGAGGGTGTTCCGCCACCCGTCACCGACGCGGAAATGGAGGCGGTTCTGTCCCGCCTCCGTAGTAAGAGAAGGGCGCCTGGTCCGGACGGGGTGCACGGGAGGGTTCTATCTATAGCTCTCGTGCACCTCGAAGATAGCCTTCGGGAACTGTTCAACCGCTGTCTACAGAGCGGTCAGTTCCCGAAGGCGTGGAAGGAGGGTCGGCTCGTCCTGCTACCTAAGGGCGGGCGACCACCGGACTTTGCGTCGGCGGTGCGGCCGATCGTGTTACTGAACGAGGTGGGCAAGGCGTTTGAACGTGTAATAGCCTCCCGCCTCGTTCAGCACTTGGAGGAAGGACCGGGGCCCGGACTGTCAGACTCACAGTTCGGGTTTCGGGCCGGTCGGTCGACCATCGACGCAGTGAGGCGCCTGAAGTCGGTGACGGATGAAGCGGAACGCGGGAGGGAGGTGGTGGTGGCGGTGTCCTTGGACATCGCCAACGCCTTCAACAGCCTTCCACACAGCGTAATACGCGAGGCACTGAACTATTTCGAAGTGCCTCCGTATCTCGGGAGGCTGTTGGACGCGTATCTCTCCGATAGGGAGATCGTGTTCGAGGATCGGTCGGGGTCCTTAGAGAGGCGGCAGGTCGAGTGCGGCGTCCCTCAGGGTTCGGTTCTGGGACCGAACCTCTGGGACGTCGGCTACGACTGGGTCCTGCGGAGCGGCATCCTCCCCGGAACAGATGTCATCTGCTATGCAGATGACACTTACGTCACGTTCCGGGGAAGGACATATCAGGAGGCCGCGCGGCTGGCTGAGGAGGGGGCAGCCCTCGTTGTCAGCCGCATAGAGCGCTTGGGGCTTCGGGTACGTTTAGACAAGACCGAAGCCCTGCTCTTCCGCGGACCCGGGAGGAAAGGACCCCCACCGGGTGCACGACTCCTTATCGGAGAGACGGAGGTCAGGGTGAGTCCAACCCTTAAGTGTCTCGGACTCACCCTGGACGGGAGGTGGACCTTCAGCCCCCATTTTCAACAGCTGGGGCCGAAGGTCGTGAGGGTGGCATCAGCGCTGGGCCGACTCCTTCCGAATATAGGAGGGCCCAGCCAAGCCTGCAGGCGGCTATACTCCGGAGTCTGCCGGAGTGTAGCTCTGTACGGAGCCCCAATTTGGGCGGATTCCCTCACTGCTCGCAACAAGGCCCATTTGCGAAGAGCGCAACGGGTCATAGCAGTGAGGGTAATCAGGGGCTACGGTACAGTCTCCTGGGTGGCAGCTACTGCCCTGGCGGGGGAACCGCCTTGGGAGCTTACGGCAAGGGTCCTTGCCGAGACGAACCTCCTCGTGTCAGAGGGGAGGTCACGTGGCGAGGTCCCCCCGTGGGAGGAGCTAAGGCGGTTCCAAAGGCTGGGAGAGCAGTGGTTGCTGAGGAGGTGGGGTGAGGTCCTGGCGCAGTCGCCGTATGGCCAACATACGGCCGCGGCACTGCGTCCAGTCCTTGCGGCGTGGATGCGCCGCAAGCGAAAACCCCTCACCTTCCGCCTTACACAGGTGCTCACCGGGCATGGATGCTTCGGTGCGTACCTGTGTAAGGTCGCCAGGAGGGAGCCAACGCCAGTCTGCCATGAATGTGGCGCTGCGGAGGACACGGCCCAGCACACCCTAGAGGTGTGCGACCGATGGGCCGTGCAGCGCCACGATCTCGTGGCAGTCCTTGGGCGGGACCTCTCGCTCTCGAGTGTGGTGCGCTGCATGCTCGAGAGCGATGAGGCCTGGCAGGCGGCGGTCTCTTTCTGCGAAGCCGTCATTTCGCAGAAAGAGGCCGCGGAGCGGGACAGAGAGAACGATCAATCCTCTGTTCCGCTCCGCCGGCGTAGGACGGGAGTGCGGAGGCGTCGTTATGCGAACCTCCAAACTTCCGTCTAACGGGGCTCCGGGAGAGGATGGGAACCTCCCCGGCTTAGCTAGTCCCGGCGCCGAGGGGGACGCTTCAGGTTGTCGGAGCGGCCCCTAATTGTGGTGGAAGTCCGGTCCCTATAGAGGTAGACCGGCCGGTCGCGGGGGGTGTCCTGTGCTAGACAGATCCGGGACACCCCCCTTAAAGCGGCTGATGGCAATCCGCAGGTTAGTTTTAGTGGGTAAACCGGCGAGTCGCGCCGGGAGTCCCACATACCCCCGGGTCCCCCAACCCGGGAAGGGCGTAATGACCTTTCCCCTGCGAGATCAAAAAAAAAAAAAAAAAAAAAGGTTAGGTTAGGTTGGGGGCGATGGGGGCGATACCGGTTCCTCCACGTTGGTGTCCCTGGGCAACGCCTGGGTGCGCCACTCCGCTCTTTACACGGGGTGAGGTACTCAGGCGGCTAAACGCCGGTCTATTTCTATCTTTCACACCTTTTTATAGTTTACTCTTCTTTTATTATTGTTTTATTTATTTCTCTACTTTTCAACACCTTTTCTTTTCTATCTTTTCCTTTTTAGTTTACTCTTCTGTGCGTGTGTGCTAGGTTCTGTATGATAGGTTTTTGTTCGAATGGTGATGGATGGGCTTTTACGGCCCCTAATCCAGGGTTTGTGGTGCCCGGCCGTGGGATGCGTGGCGAGCAGGCGGCTCGTCCCAAGGGCACTGGGGCAGAATCACCCCTAATTGATCGGGCCAGACATCAGCCCACAAGTGACAGCTATGGAAAGTCGTACTTTGAAAAGTATTCCCCGGGTGGGTCCCAGCGAAGCTGGGGAATCCCACACTCCCGCTCCGGCGGGGGGTCGGCCCTTGTATACGGGGGGGCCACAAAATACGATGGCGGAGGAGGAGAAGGCGGGAGAGAGGAAGGAGGGAGGCGCGATGGCGCAGAACAGGCCGAGCTCGGTGCCCCTAACCGCACCGGGAACGGAACCTCTGACAGATGAGGACATAGATTTCTCGCAGCCGCAGCCTAATGGCGTGCAGCGGCTGCTGAGACTCCTCCAAAGAAAAAAGGAAAGGGGAGACACAGACGGACTCGCGCGCGTCCAGTTTGAACGCGAGCTCAGACTCCCTTCCCCCGATAATGACGTTACGGTCATGGTGCGCGAGCCACGCGTAGTGCTGCGCGACGTAATGGCACCGCCGCCCAGACCTGGACCTGGATCTATGAGAGATAGCGACGACTATCTCTCCGACTCCTCGGTCTACAGCGCTATGTCGCTGGATTCCGGGGAGTCCACCACCGGACTTGAGAAACCTCGTAAGAGGAAACCCGATTTTGACTCGGTACCGTCCTTCAGTAAAGGGGCGGTACCAAAACCAAAACGAGGACGTGGCCGGCCGCCGACGACAGGCCAGTACGTTGGCTTGGCGAAGGCGCAGGCCGAATTAAACAAGGAGAAGGAGGAGGCTCTTCGGCTTCAAGCCGAAGCGGAAGTGGCCGAATCGGCCAGGGTAGCACGGGAGACGCGCACGTCACTCCGCGCAAGCCCTGTCTCAATAGGTACAGAAGGACCAGAGCAGACCAGCGCCGCCCTAATGAAAAGTGTCGAGACTTCGCTGGAGACAGTTATTATGGTCTCCACGAGGTCCCAAAACCTGAAGGGGACCTACCAGCGGTTTCTGAAGGAGGCGGCCGCCAATATCAAAGCAGCCGTCACCGAACTGCGGAGCCGCGGGCATACGGACGAACTGCGGGCCCTTGAACTCCAAAACGAGCGGCTTCAACAGCAAGTGGACTCAATGCGCCGCGAGCTGGAGGAGCTACGCCGTCAGGCGAACAGGCCCGCCACCCACAACCTGCAACAGCTGTTGTCGGAGGTCTCGCGCTCCAATATTGAGACCTTCGGCAACATGCTAAATGCAAGACTGGCTGGGCTAGAAGGCAGGCTCTTACCCGAGCCAAGACTAAGACCGCCGTTGGCGGCGGATAATGCCGACGCTTCGGTTGACATCCTACCGGCAGCGAAACCGACGAAGAAAGCGCCGTAGCCGCAGAATAAGGCGACGGAAAGCACAACGGAAGTGTTGCTGGCACCGAGCGCAGTGGCCCCCAAAGAGGATACAATTGCGCCGGCCCCGACTAAGGCCAAAAAGAAGGCCCGAAAAACGAAGAAGCGGCCATCAATGGCCGCTCAAGAGGCGACGCAAGCTAGGGATACTAACACCCCCGCTTCTACAGAGGCCCCGTGGACCACCATAGGTCCACGCAAGGCCAAGAAGAAAGGGGCGGCTAAACCAACCACAGCCGCCCACAAAAAGAAGAAGACGAGACTTCGCCCCCCCAAAACGGCGGCAGTAACCCTCACCTTAGAGGCAGGGGCTGCAGAAAGGGGGGTGACTTATGCAAAGGTGCTAAGCGAGGCCAGAGCGAAGATCGATCTTGGGGAGCTTAACATCCCCAAGCTCGGCTTCCGCCTGGTTCAAACAGGTGCTCGCCTCCTTTCTATCGAGGGAGAGGGGGCCACGGAGAAGGCCGACGCATTTGCTGAGAGGCTACGTGCGGTCCTGCGCCCTGAGGACGTGAAAATCTCCCGCCCGGTGAAATGCGTCGAAATGCGAGTCACCGGGCTGGACGATGCGACAACGGCCGCCGAGGTTATCGAAGCGGCCGCTAGAGAAGGTAATTGCCCGGCTACCAACATCAGGTCGGGCAAAATTGTTGTAGGCCCCAGGGGCTCCCGAAGCCTCTGGCTCAGTGTTCCAACCGCAGCCGCCAAGAAGCTTACCAGCTCCGGGCGGCTGCAGATCGGCTGGGTCACAGCAAAGGTAGCATTGCTGGCCGCGAGGCCTAGGCGGTGCTACCGATGCCTAGACACTGGCCATCTGGCCGTGAAATGCCCATGCCCGGTGGACCTCAGTCGGAACTGCTTCCGCTGTGGGAAACCGGGTCATAAGGCGCTTGAGTGTACAGCGGCACCAAACTGCGTCGCATGTGAGGCTGCTGGCAAGGAGCAGAAGGAGCACGTGCTGGGGAGTAGTGGCTGCATAATAGCAGCAAAGAAGCCGCCTCCCGGCACTAAGAGGAAGGCTCCCACAAAAAAGGCCCGGCAGAAGCCCAAGGCCAAAGGCACAAGGGCGGAAACATCCGCCCCCGCCATGGAAGTGGTTGAGTCCTAGACCCGTGGGTGGTGATCGGGGGATCGTCGCCCACACTATGGGTCCCGAGAGAAAAGCTCCCCAATGTCCGGGGAGCTCTCGGTAAGGCAGGCGGCGGCACACTATCTAGCCGCCGCAACAGAAGAGGGCCGGACGCGGCACGCGCTGCGGGGTCGTGGAGCTATGCTCACGCGATTCCCATGGCCCCGCATTGGCGCAGAAGGAGGGCATCGCCAGGTTTTAGTGGGTAGACTCTGTGCCAACTCCATCTAGGCACAGAGGAGTCCCACATAACCCCGCGATGTACCCCCGAGCATCGCGGGGTATACGTAACGTATTTCCTGGCGTTAAAAAAAAAAAAAAAAAAAAGAAAAAAAAAAAAAAAAAAAAAAAAAAAAAAAAAGGTTGGGGGCGATACCGGTTGGTGTCCCTGGGCAACGCCTGGGTGCGCCACCCCGCTTTTTACACGGGGTGAGGTACTCAGGCGGCTGAACGCCGGTCTTTCTCTATCTTTTCACCATCTTTTTTATACTTTACTCTTCTTTTTGCATTGTTTTATTTATTTCTTCTATTTTTCAACACCTTTTCTTCTCTATCTTTTCTCTTTTATTTATTCTTCTGTGCGTGTGTGCTAGGTTTTGCGTGATAGGTTTTTGTGTGAATGGTGATGAATGGGCTTATACGGCCCCTAATCCTTGGATTGTGGTGCCCGGCCTTGGGATGCGTGGCGAACGGGCGGTTTCGTCGTGAGGGCACTGGGGCAGAATCCCCCCTATTGGATCGGGTCAGACTCAGCCCATACTTGATCAAATATGGAATGCAACAAGGAAATTATTCCCCGGGTGGGTCCTCTTACGAGGGAATCCCACACTCCCGCTTCGGCGGGGGGTCGCCCCACGTATACGGGGGGGGCACCTGTTGCTGTAGAGGAGGAGGCCGTGGCGACGGTGAGTGAAGGGAGTGGCGCGATGGCGCATGCGAGTCCGAAGCCGGTGCCCCTAACCGCACCGGCGGCGGACTTGCTAACAGACGAGGATGTGGATTTTTCACAGCCTGTGGAGAATGGTAGGGAGCGGCTCCTGAGGCTTCTTCATCGTAAGAAGTTGCGAGGAGACACAGAGGGACTCGCACGCGTTCAACGCGAGCGTGATCTGATTCTCCCTCCCTCCATAAGGACAGAGACAATGGCGGCGGGAAATACGAGTGGAGCTGCACCGCGCGTACCACTCGTGATGCTCACGCGCGCGCTTTTTCCCGCACGCTCAAATACCGGACTTGACAGCGACGACTACCTCTCGGACTCCAGTGGTGTGTCTGGCATATCGCTGGACTCCGAGGGGCTGCCCGTCGTACCACCGGAACGGACAGGCCTTAAACGGCGCAACTCGGAAGATGACATGGCGCCACCCACTAGTAAGGGAGTGGTGCCCAAGCCGAAGAGGGGACGTGGTCGGCCACCATCAACCGGCCAATACGTCGGCCTGGCTCGAGCTCAAGCCGAGCTAAACAAAGAGAAAGCGGAAAGCCTACGGCTTCAGGCCGAGGCCGAGATAGCCGAAACGGCGCGGGAGGCGAGGCAAGCGAGAGCGACCATCTGCTCGAGCCCCAACGTCCCCGTAGGAGAGAGAGTGTCGGAGCAGACCAGTGCAGCTCTGACTAAGAGCGTCGAGGCTTCGCTGGAGACTATCCAAATGGTCGCCACGAAGTCCTCAAACCTCAAAGGGACGTTCCAGAGGTACCTGAAGGAGGCGGTAGTGGCCATAAGAACGGCGGTGGCCGAAATGAGAGGCCGCTCAACTACCGATGAGATGGCACAACTCGAGGCCCAAAATAATCGGCTCGAGAAGCAGGTGGCCGAGATGCGCCGGGAGCTCGACGAGCTGCGCCGGCGAACGGCACAACCTGCAGAAGACGACATGCGCCGGCTGTTGTCGGAGGTCTCTCGATCCAACATTGAGACCTTCGGCAACATGCTGAACGCCAGACTGGCCGGGCTGGAGGATCGCCTTCTGCCGGCCCCGAGAATGAGACCACCGCTGGCGGCGGACAGTGCCACTGTAGGCACCACGCCAGCGGCATTAAAGACGAAGGCGCCGAAGCCCCAAAAGGTGACGGCGCCCACGTATGCGGAAGTGGCGGCACCGAGTACGGCGGCCCCAAAACAGGCACCTTCAATACCGGCCCCGCCGAAGGCTCAAAAGCCTAAGAAGAAAAAGAAGCGGCCATCAATGGCCGCTCAGGAGGCGGCGCAAGGGGTGGGTAACACCGACCCCTCCCTCGCCGAGGCCCCGTGGACCACAGTTGGTCCCAGCAAGGCCAAAAAGAAGAAGGGAGCGGCCACACCATCCAAGGCCGCTCCCAAGAAAAAGAAGAAAGCGAGACTACGCACCCCTGCCACTGCGGCCGTTACCCTCACCCTAGAGGAGAAGGCTGCGGCGACAGGGGTAACGTACGCCAAGCTACTGAGTGAAGCCAAAGCGAAGATCGACCTCGGGGAATTCAAAATCCCCAGGCTCGGTTTTCGCCTGGCAGAGACAGGTGCGCGCGTGCTCACCATAGCTGGTGAGGGGGCGCATGAGAAGGCGGACGCCTTCGCCGAGAGGTTAAGGATCGTCCTAAGCCCGGATATGGTGAGAGTCGGCCGCCCGGTAAGATGTGCAGAGTTGCGCGTCTCCGGGTTGGACGACTCAGTGACGGCGGCCCAGGTCATCCAGGCCGTCGCGCAAGAAGGAGGATGCCCGACCAATACTATCAGGTCGGGCAAAATAGTGGTGGGACCAAGGGGGGACGCGTCACTCTGGATGCGCGCTCCAGTCGCGGCCGCCAAGAAGCTTCTGAGCTCTGGGAGGCTGCGCATAGGATGGGTGTCGGCAAAGGTTGCACTGCTGGCCGCTAGGCCCAAGCGGTGCTACCGATGCATGGACGTCGGCCATGTGGCGTCCAAGTGTCAGTGCACGGTGGACCGCAGCCGGAGCTGTTTCCGCTGCGGAAAGCCGGGGCACAAGGCGGTCGAGTGCGAGGCAGAACCAAACTGCTTCTTGTGCAAGACCGTCGGCAAGGACAAGAGTGACCATGTGCTGGGGAGCAGCGGCTGTATTTCAGCAAAGCCGCCCCCCGGTAAAGACCGGAAGAGGAAGGCTCCCTCAAGGGCCCGGCATAAAAAGCCGCAAGCCCAGGGCGCAAGGGCGGCTCAACCCGCCCCCGCCATGGAGGTCGAAGCCTAGGCCCGTGGGCGGTGATCGGGGGATCGCCGCCCACACTGTGGGCCCCGAGATGAAAAGCTCCCCAATGCCCGGGGAGCTCTCGGAGAGGCAAGCGGCGGCATAACAACAGGCCGCCGCATTAGAAGAGAGCCGGATGCGGCACGCGCTGCGGGGTCGTGGAAGAATGCAACGCGATTCCCACGGCCCCGTTAAAGGCGCTGAAGATGGGCATCGGGGGGTTTTAGACGGTAAACCCCGGCGCACTCCATCTCGCGCCGGGGGAGTCCGTCATACCCCTGCCGCCCTCCCCCGGGGGCGGCGGGGGATACGTAACGTATTTCCCCCCGTCCAAAAAAAAAAAAAAAAAAAAAAAAAAAAAAAAAAAAAAAAAAAAAAAAAAAAAAAAAAAAAAAAAGGTTAGGTTAGGTTGGGGGCGATACCGGTTCCTCCTCGTTGGTGTCCCTGGGCAACGCCTGGGTGCGCCACCCCGCTCTGTACACGGGGTGAGGTACCCAGGTGGCTGAACGCCGGTCTATCACTATCTTTCACCACCTGTTTATAGTTTGCTCTTGTTTTTGTTTTATTTGTTTTGTTTCTTCTATTTTCACCGTCTTTTCTACTACTATCTTTCCTTGTTTTTGTTTCACTCTGATGGGGGAGCTCACCCCCGAAAAAAGAGACCGCGACCCGGGGTGTCGGCGTTAGTAGGATGGAAAGTCGCGCATTGAAAAGTATTCCCCGGGTGGGTCCTCTCTCTGAGAGGGAATCCCACCCTTCTGCTTCGGCGGAAGGCTGCCCCACGTATACGGGGGGGGCACAATTCGCGAGGGTTGAGGAGAGGGTCGGGAGGACGACGAGTGTGGAGGAAGGCGCGACTGCGCGCGCAAGTTCGGAGCCCGTGCACCTAACCGCACCGGAGACGGACTTGCTTACCGACGAAGACGTCGACTTCTCGCAGCCGGTCCCTGATGGCAGGCGCCGGCTGCTCGAGTTGCTTAGAAAGAAGGCTTTAAGGGGGGATACGAAGGGAATGCCGCGCGTGATGCTCACGCGCGCGCTGTTGCCCGAACCCCCTTCCTCAGAATTTGACAGCGAGGACTACCTCTCGGACTCCAGCGCCTTATCGCTGGACTCCGAGGGGTTGCCCGCAATCCCCGGACGTGACACACCTCGAAAGAGGAAACCCGAAGGTGACAATATACCTCCCCTGAGTAAAGGGGCGGTACCAAAGGCGAAAAGAGGACGTGGCCGGCCACCAACCACCGGTCAATACGTCGGCCTGGCCAAAGCCCAGGCAGAACTCAATCGTGAGAAGGCGGAAAGCCTCCGGCTCGAGGCCGAGGCCGAAGTCGCTGAGGCGGCGCGAGCGGCTAGGGAGTCGCGAGTTTCCCTACGCGCAAGTTCCGAACCAGCCAACACGGAGCAGACAAACGCGGACCTCACGGAAAGCGTGGAAAGGGCTTTGGAGACGATCACAATGGTCGCTTCAAAGTCCTCAAATTTGAAGGGGACCTATCAGCGGTTCCTCAAGGAGGCGGCTGTCACCATAAGAACAGCTGTCGCCGAAATGAGGGGCCGCTGCCAAACCGACGAAATGCGGGCTCTAGAGGCCCAAAATAAGCAGCTTCAAAAGCAAATCGACGCTATGCGCCGGGAGCTCGAGGAGCTGCGGCGGCAGGCGTCCAGACCTGCACAAGATCTGCAACAGCTGTTGTCGGAGGTCTCTCGCTCCAACATCGAGACCTTCGGCAACATGCTGAACGCGAGGCTGGCTGGGTTGGAGGACAGACTCCTTCCCGAGCCCAGAAGGAGACCGCCGCTGGCGGCAGACAGAACGTCGGACGATCCCGGCCCGACTCCATCTACGAGCCGCGACATTGTCCCGACGGAGAATGCAGACGCACTCGTCAACACTCCACCAGCTGTGACAAAAAAGAAGAAGGGGCCGAAGAAAAAGGCCACAGAAGGGAGTACGGCAGCGAGTCCGGCGGCCCCTAAGGCCTCCGCTACATCCGCTCTCCCGAAAAAGGGGAAAAAGAAGAAACGGCCAACAATGGCTGCAAGAGAAGCGGCGCAAGGGAGGGAACATACGGAACCTCCCCCCGCCGAGGCCCCGTGGACCACAGTTGGTCCACGTAAGGCTGATAAGAAGAAAGGGGCGGCTACACCAGCCAAAGTCGCCCCTAAGAAAAAGAAGAAGGCGAGACTTCGCCCCCCCAGCACCGCGGCGGTCACCCTCACATTGGAGGCGGGGGCAGCGGAGAGGGGGGTGACATATGCGAAGCTGCTCAGCGAAGCCAGAGCGGCGATCGACCTAGAGGAGCTCAACATCCCCAGGCTTGGTTTCCGCCTGGCCGAAACCGGAGCGCGCGTTCTCTCAATCGCTGGAGAGGGCGCGGAGGACAAAGCGGACGCCTTTGCTGCTAGGCTGAGGGCAGTCCTCGACCCGGAGAAGGTAAAGGTCGGCCGCCCGGTGAGACGCGTAGAGATGCGCGTCACCGGGCTAGACGACTCTGTCACGGCTGCCGACGTCATTCAGGCGGCCGCAAGTGAAGGAGGATGCCCGGCTAACACCATCAGGTCGGGCAGAATAGTAGAGGGACCCAGGGGCAATGCGTCGCTCTGGATGCATGTTCCTGTCGCAGCCGCCAAGAAATTATTAATCTCTGGGCGGCTCCGTGTCGGCTGGGTCTCGGCAAAGGTAGCACTGCTGGCCGCGAGGCCCAAGCGGTGCTACCGATGCCTGGACACCGGCCATTTGGCTGCGAAGTGTGTGTGCTCGGTGGACCTCAGCCGGACATGTTTCCGCTGTGGGAAACCGGGCCACAGGGCGGCTGAATGCGAGGCAGCTCCAAACTGTCCCGTATGTGAGGCTACCGGAAAGCCGAAGGAGCATGTGCTGGGGAGCAGCGGCTGTGTCACAGCTAAGCCGCCCTCCGGAAAGAAATGGAAGAGTAAGGCTCCCTCAAGGGCTCGGCCGCAGAGGCCAAGAGCTGAAGGCGCAAGGGCGGAGCAACCCGCCCCTGCCATGGAGGTAGAGGCCTAGGCCCGTGGGCGGTGATCGGGGGATCGCCGCTCACACAACGGGCCCCGAGAAGAAAAGCTCCCCAATGCCCGGGGAGCTCTCGGAGAGGCAGGCGGCGGCATTTCACCTAGCCGCCGCAAAAGAAGAGAGCCGGTTGCGGCAAGCGCTGCGGGGTCGTGGAAGAATGCTTCCGCGATCCCCACGGCCCCGCGTTTGGCGCCGAAGGAGGGCATCGAGAGGTTTTAGTGAGTAAACCCCGGTGCACCTCCATCAGCGCCGGGGGAGTCTCACATAACCCTGCTGCTCTCCCCCGGGGGCGGTAGGGTATACGAAAAGTATTTCCTCTCGTTAAAAAAAAAAAAAAAAAAAAAAAAAAAAAAAAAAAAAAAAAAAAAAAGGTTAGGTTAGGTTAGGTTGGGTTAGGTTAGGTTAGGTTAGGTTGGGGCTCAGCCAGTTCGTCCAAGTTCGTGGCCCTGGGCAACGCTTGGGTGCGCCACTCCGCTTTTACACGGTGTGAGGTACCCACGCAGCTGAAGGCTGGCGCTATCTCTTTCTTGTCTATCTTTCACCACCTATTTTGTTTAGTTTTCTTGTTTTGCATTTGTTTTATTTTGTTTTTCTCTATCTTTCACCATCTTTTCTTTCTTCTCCTACTATCTTTTCCGTTTTTGTTAACTCTTTGATGGGTGAGCTACACCCGAAAACAAGCCCGCGACCCGGGGTGTCGGCTTTTAGATGGAATGGAACGTAATGGAAAAAGTTTCTCCGGGCGGGTCCCGACAACAGTCGGGGAATCCCGCACTGTGTCCGAAGAGTCTTCGGGCACAGTCTGGCCCACGTATACGGAGGGTGCCAACATTGCGTTGAGAGGTGCGGAGGCCGTTGCGACGGCGAGTGAAGTGGAGGAAGGCGCGACTGCGCGCGTGAGTTCGGAGCCTGTGTCCCTTACCGCACCGGCGGCGGACTTATTAACGGATGAAGACGTTGACTTCAGTCAGCCGCAGCCCAACGGGGTTCAGCGACTACTGAAGTTGATGCAACGGAAGAAACTAAGGGGCGACCCGGATCTGCCGCGCGTGCTTCTCACGCGCGACGTGATCATGCCGCCCCCCAAACACGGACGTGACATACCCGATCGAGACAGCGAGGACTATCTCTCGGACTCCAGCTGCATGACTGACATGTCGCTGGACTCCGAGGGATTGCCCGCACCCACCGGACGAACGACCCCCCTAAAGAGGCGGTTAAACCCGGACGAAGACGTAGCGGCGCCGTCTACCAGTAAAGGTGCGGTGCCTAAGGTCAAGAGAGGACGCGGCCGGCCACCAACTACCGGCCAGTACGTCGGCTTGGCCAGAGCTCAGGCGGAGCTCAATAGAGAGAAGGCGGAGAGTCTCCGACTCGAAGCGGAGAAGGAGGTTGTCGAGAAGGTGAGGACGGCGAGAGAGACGCGAGTTTCCCTCTGCGCTGGCTCCGCGCCGACTGACACACCGGAGCAGACGAACGCGGCCATCACGGCGAGCGTAGAGAGGTCCCTGGAAACCATTGCAATGGTTGCATCCAGGTCCTCCAATTTAAAGGGGACATTTCAGCGGTTCCTCAAGGAGGCGGTCAATAACATCCGAACGGCCGTCACCGAACTGAGGGGCCGCTTTGAAACGGACGAGCTGCGAGCCCTAGAAGCGCAAAATGCTCGGCTCCAGCAGCAGATCGACGCCATGCGTCGAGAGATGGAGGAATTGCGGCGCCAGGCGACCAGGCCCGCTACCCAAGACGTGCAACAGCTGTTGTCGGAGGTCTCGCGCTCCAATATCGAGACCTTCGGCAACATGCTGAATGCAAGGCTCGCCGGCCTGGAGGACAGACTCCCGCCGGAGCCCAGAAGACGACCCCCGCTGGCGGCGGATAGTGCTACTGTTGGCACCACGCCAGCGCCGGCGGCACAAAAGACGAAGGCGCCGAAGCTGAAAAAGGCAAAGGCGCCAACGTACGCGACAGTGACGGCGCAGGTTGCGGCGGCTCCAGAAGAGGCGCCGCCTGCACCCGCCCCGCCAAAGGCCCCCATGGCCAAAAAGTCGAAAAAGAAGCGGCCATCAATGGCCGCTCAGGAGACGGCGCAAGGGGGGGACACCAACAACCCCTCCCCCGCCGAGGCCCCGTGGACCACAGTAGGTCCGCGCAAGGCCAAGAAGAAGAAGGGGGCGGCTACTCCATCTAAAGTCGCCCCTAAGAAGAAGAAGGCGAAGCTGCGCACCCCCGCCACAGCGGCCGTTACCCTCACTCTTGAGGAGAAGGCTGCGGAGAAGGGGGTTACGTACGCCAGCCTGTTAAAAGAAGCTAGAGCGAAAATCGATTTGGGGGAGTTCGACATCCCCAAACTCGGTTTCCGCCTGGCGGAAACTGGCGCGCGTGTGCTCACCATAGACGGTGAGCGGGCGCAAGAGAAGGCGGACGCCTTTGCCTCAAAGCTCAGGTCTGTCCTTAATCCGGAGGTAGTAAGAGTCGGCCGCCCGGTGAAGTGCGCGGAGATGCGCGTCACCGGGCTGGACGACTCAGTGACGGCCGCCCAAGTCATCCTGGCGGCCTCACAAGAAGGAGGATGCCCGACCAGCTCCATCAGGTCGGGCAAAGTTGTGATGGGACCGAGAGGAGACGCATCCCTATGGATGAGCGTCCCCGTCGCGGCCGCTAAAAAGCTGCTCACTTCTGGGCGGCTTCGCGTGGGCTGGGTCTCGGCGAAGGTGGCGCTGCTGGCCGCGAGGCCTAAGCGGTGCTACCGATGCCAGGACACCGGCCACGTCGCGGCGAAATGCCAGTCCTCGGTGGACCGTAGCCGGAGCTGTTTCCGATGCGGGAAGCCGGGGCACAAGGCGGCAGAATGCGGCGCTGATCCGCACTGCTCGCTGTGTGAGGCCACTGGCAAAAAGAAGGTGGCACACGTGCTGGGGAGCGGCGGCTGCGTTTTCGCAAAGCCGCCCCCTGACACGAAAGGGAAGCGTAAGACTCCCTCCAGGGCCCGGCATAAAAAGCCGCAAGCCCAAGGCGCAAGGGCGGCTCAACCCGCCCCCGCCGAAATGGAGGTTGAGGCATAGGCCCGTGGGCGGTGATCGGGGGATCGCCGCTCACAATATGGGCCCCGAGACGACAAGCTCCCCAATGCCCGGGGAGCTCTCGGAGAAGGAGCCGGTTGCGGCATTTGGAAGTGGGCCGGTTGCGGCAAGCGCTGCGGGGTCGTGGAAGAATGCTTTGCGATTCCCACGGCCCCGTTAAAGGCGCTGAAGATGGGCATCGGGGGGTTTTAGACGGTAAACCCCGGCGCACTCCATCTCGCGCCGGGGGAGCCCGTCATACCCCTCCCGCCCTCCCCCGGGGGCGGCAGGGGATACGTAACGTATTTCCCCCCGTCAAAAAAAAAAAAAAAAAAAAAAAAAAAAAAAAAAAAAAAAAAAAAGGTTGGGGGCGGGGGTCTGCCAGTGCGTCCACGTTCGTGCCCCTGGGCAACGCTTGGGTGCGCCACCCCGTCTTTTGCGGGGTGAGGTACTCACGCGGCTGAAGGCTGGCTCTATCTTTCTTTCTTCTTCTATCTTTCACCACCTTTTTAGTTTAACTTTCTTGTTTTTGCTGTAGTTTTATTTGTTTTTTCTATCTTTTCACCAACTTTCTTTCTTCTCTTGCTATCTTTCATTTTTATTTTACTCTTCGGATAGGTGACCTCACACCTGAAAAAAGGCCGCGACCCGGGGTGTCGTAGAAAGTATGATGGCAGATCGTATCCAAAAAAAGAATCTCCGGGTGGGTCCCGGCAGCAATGCTGGGGAATCCCACACTCTCCCGCAGGGGAGAGGTAGGCCCGTGTATACGGAGGGGTCAAAAGATGCGATGAAGGCAGAGGCGGTCGTGCAAACGACGGAGAGGGACAGGGACGCGACAAAGCGAACGGGTCCGGGTCTGGCGCACATTACCGCGCCG
Organism: Phengaris arion; assembly: GCA_963565745.1. NCBI lineage: Eukaryota > Metazoa > Arthropoda > Insecta > Lepidoptera > Lycaenidae > Phengaris > Phengaris arion. The sequence continues at coordinate 279,577 of OY751446.1, read as the reverse complement.
GAAACGGACCCTTTAACCGACGAAGATGTCGACTTCTCCAAGCCGCAGCTTGACGGCAAGCGTCGGCTGTTCGTGCTTCTGGAGAAGATGGAATTGAGAGGCAATACGAAGGGCGTACCGCGCGCGTATATAGATCGCGTGCTGTACAACAAAAGCCCCAATATCGAACAAGACAGCGAGGACTGTCCCTCAGACACCAGCAGCGTGTCTAACATGTCGCTGGACTCTGAGGGGCTGCCCGCAAACCCGGACAGGACTGCCCGTAAGCGGCGTAACACAGATGAGGACATGGCGCCGCCCATCAGTAAGGGAGTGGCGCCCAAACCAAAAAGAGGGCGTGGCCGGCCGCCGACGACCGGCCAGTATGTCGGCCTGGCCAAGGCCAAGGCCGACCTTAATAGAGAAAAGGCAGAGGCCCTTCGGCTCCGGGCCGAGGAGGAAGTCGCCGCAGTGGCTCGTGGGGCGAGGAATGCTGGAGCGTCCATATGTTCTAGCCCCTCCCCCACCAGACTCCCCGCTACTTCTCTTACGCGAGAAGAAGCGGCGGAGCGAACGAGCGCTGCGCTGGTCGGAGCAGTGCAGGCCGCGTTGGAGACCGTCGTCATGGTTGCCACAAAGTCCTCCAACCTCAAAGGTACCTATCAAAGGTACCTAAAGGAGGCGGTGGTGACCGTCGCGTCGGCCTTCAACGAGGTGCGATATCGCACCGCGACAGAAGAGGTAGCAAAGCTGGAGGCCCATAACAAGCGCCTCGAAGAGCAAATGGCCGATTTGCGCCAGGAGCTTGACGAGTTGCGCAAACAGGCCTCCCGCCCTAAGGACAAGGACATGCGTGAGCTGTTGGCGGAGGTCTCTAGAGCAAACATAGAGACCTTCGGCAACATGCTCAACGCGAGGCTGGCCGGCTTGGAGGAGCGTCTTCCGCCGGAGCCTCGAAGGAGGCCTCCGCTCGCAGCGGACGGGGCCCGGGAGTACCCAGCCCCGGCACCCGCGCCTAACGTCGAGGCGCCGAAGGCGAAGGAAAGGCCAAGGCCGAGGAAGGCGGCGGCCAAAGAGATGAGAGTGGCGGCGGAGGACACGGTGGCGCCCACACAGGCTCCCACTGCACCCGCACCGCCCAAGAAAAGAAAGAAAAAGGGGAAGAAGAAGTCTCTGGCCGCAAAGGAGGCTGAAGAGACGAGGGCGTCTACGACCGCCCCACCTGCGACAGACCCCCCGCGGACCACAGACTGGTCACGTGGGCAGGGTAAAAATAAGGCAAAAAGGGGTGCCGCCAAAAAGGCACCCCCCAAGGCGAAAAAGAAGGCGAAACTGAAGCCCCCCAAAACCGCGGCGATCACCCTCACCCTCAAGGAGGGGGTGCTCGAGGAGGGGAGGGCGACATACGCCTCCATACTTACGGAGGCGAAAAGGAAAATCTGCCTGGCGGAACTCGGCATCTATAAGGTCGACTTCCGCCTGGCAGAAACGGGCGCCCGCGTTCTCGAGCTATCGGGAGAGGAGGCCCAGGAGAAGGCGGACGCCCTTGCCGCCAAAATGAGGGCGGTCCTGGACGAGGGACTGGTCAGGATCGGTCGCCCGGCGAAGCGCGCGGAAATGTTGCTCACCGGGCTCGACGACACTACGACGGCCGCCGACGTTATAGAGGCGGTCGCTAAAGAGGGAGGCTGCTCGACCGGCGAAATCCGGTCGGGCAAGGTCGTAGTGGGCCGAAGGGGTGAGAGGCGTCTCTGGCTGTGCGCACCGGTAGCGGCAGCCAAGAGACTTACAGATGCAGGGCGGCTACAGGTCGGCTGGGTCTCGGCGAAGGTGATACTGCTGGCCGCGAGGCCAAAGCGGTGCTACCGTTGCCTTGACACCGGCCACCTAGCCGTAAAGTGCCCGTCCCCGGTGGACCTCAGTGGTCGATGTTTCCACTGCGGAGCACCGGGGCACAGGGCACCGGACTGTACGGCCCCCCCGAACTGTCTCATGTGTGAGACAATGGGGAAGCCAGAGAAGGGGCATGTGCTGGGGAGTAGTGGCTGCGTACTGGCTAAACCAACCCCCGGTACCAAGAAGGGAAAGGCTCCCCCAAAGGCTCGGCCACGAAGGCCTAGAGCCGAAGGCGCAAGAGCGGCCCCGACCGCCCCCGCCATGGACATGGAAGCCTAGGCCCGTGGGCGGCGATCGGGGGATCGCCACCCACATTTTGGGCCCCGAGATGGGCAGCTCCCCAATGCCTCGGGGAGCTCTCGGTGAGGCAAGCGGCGGCACAACACCATGCCGCCGCAACAGAAGAGGGCCGGTCGCGGCACGCGCTGCGGGGTCGTGGAGCTATGCTTCGCGATTCCCACGGCCTCGCATTGGCGCAGAAGAAGGGCATCGGGGGGTTTTAGTCGGTAAACCCCGGTGCACTCCATCTCGCACCGGGGGAGTCCGACATACCCCTGCTGCCTTCCCCCGGGGGCAGCGGGGGATTCGTAACGAATTTCCCCCCGCAAAAAAAAAAAAAAAAAAAAAAAAAAAAAAAAAAGGTTAGGTTAGGTTGGGGCTCAGCCAGTTCGTCCTCGTTCGTGGCCCTGGGCAACGCTTGGGTGCGCCACCCCGTCTTTTGCGGGGTGAGGCACTCACGCGGCTGAAGGCTGGCGCTATCTTTTCTTCTCTATTTTTCACCACTTATTTTGTTAACTTTCTTGTTTTTGTATTCGTTTTATTTTGTTTTTTCTATCTTTCACCACCTTTTCTTTCATCTCTAACTATTTTTTCCTTTTGATTTAACTCTTCTGATGGGGGAGCTCACCCCCGAAAAAAGAGACCGCGACCCGGGGTGTCGGCGTTTTGAGAATGGAAGGTCGTAATGTAAAAAGTTTCTCCGGGCGGGTCCCGACGTCAGTCGGGGAATCCCGCACTGTGTCCGAAGAGTCTTCGGGCACAGTCTGGCCCACGTATACGGAGGGTGCCAACATTGCGAGGACGGATGAGGAGGGCGTCATAAGGACGGTCGATAAGGAGAGGGCCGCAAGTGCGGGAACGAGTTCGAAGCTGGCGCACATTACCGCGCCGGCGGCGGACATCCTAACTGACGAAGACGTGGACTTCAGTCAGCCGCAGCCCAATGGGGTTGAGCGACTACTGAAGCTCATGAAGAAGAAGAAATTGAGGGGCGATCCTGATCTGCCGCGCGTATTGCTTACGCGTGACGTGATCATGCCGCCACCCCAACACGGACGTGACATTCCCAATAGAGACAGCGAGGACTATCTCTCGGACTCCAGTTGTATGACTGACATGTCGCTGGACTCCGAGGGATTGCCCGCACCCACCGGACGTACGACCCCCCTTAAGCGGCGGTTTGACCCGGATGAGACAGAGGCGGCGCCGTCTACCAGTAAAGGTGCGGTGCCGAAGGCTAAGAGAGGACGTGGTCGGCCACCAACAACCGGCCAATACGTCGGCCTGGCCAAGGCCCAGGCGCAACTCAATAAGGAGAAGGCTGAGAGTCTCCGGCTCGAGGCCGAAGCAGAGGTCGCCGTGACGGCGCGCATGGCAAGGGAGGCGCGTGCGTCGCTCCGTGCGAGCCCTGCATCAGAAGAAGACAGGTCGGAGCAGACCAACGCAGCTCTGGCCAAAAGTGTCGAGACTTCGTTGGAGGCCGTACTCATGGTCGCCACGAAGTCTCAAAACCTGAAGGGGACATTTACGCGGTGCCTCAAAGAGGCGGTCGTCAGCATCAGGGCGGCCGTCACCGAACTCAGAGGCCGCACAATGACGGAGGAGATGGCGAGGCTGGAGGCGCAAAACGCGCAGCTCCAAAGGCAAGTGGCCGAACTACGCCGCGAGCTGGAAGGGATGCGCCGACAACCACCTGCTGCGCCCGCCGACAAGGATCTGCGTGAGCTATTAGCCGAGGTATCTCGTTCCAATATAGAGACGCTCGGCAATATGCTCAACGCGAGACTTGCCGGCCTGGAGGACCGACTTTTGCCGGCCCCGAGACTAAGACCACCGCTAACGGGGGATAGTACCGACGTCCCCGTCGATGCCCCAACAACAGCGGCACCAAAGAAGAAGGCGCCGAAACCAAAAAAGGCGCCAACGTACGCGACAGTGACGGCGCAGGTCGCGGCGGCCCCAAAAGAGGCACCGCCTGCACCCGCACCGCCAAAGGCCTCAAAGGCTAAGAAGAAGAAAAAGCGGCCATCAATGGCCGCTCAGGAGGCGGCGCAAGGGGGGGAGACCAACAACCCCTCCCCCGCCGAGGCCCCGTGGACTACTGTCCAACGTAAGGCCAAAAAGAAGACGGGGGCGGCTACTCCATCCAAAGTCGCCCCTAAGAAGAAGAAGGCGAAGCTACGCACCCCCGCCACTGCGGCCGTTACCCTCACTCTTGAGGAAAAGGCTGCGGAGAAGGGGGTTACGTACGCCAGCCTGCTCAAGGAAGCCAGAGCGAAGATCGATCTTGGGGAATTCGGCATCCCCAAGCTCGGTTTCCGCCTGGCGGAAACTGGCGCGCGCGTGCTCACCATCGACGGTGAGCGGGCGCAGGAGAAGGCGGATGCCTTTGCCGAGAGGCTCAGGACTGTCCTCAGCCCGGAGATAGTGAGAGTCGGCCGCCCGGTCAAATGCGCGGAGATGCGCGTCACCGGGCTGGACGACTCTGTGACGGCCGCCCAAGTCATCCTGGCGGCCTCACAAGAAGGAGGATGCCCGACCAGCTCCATCAGGTCGGGTAAAATTGTGGTGGGATCAAGAGGCGACGCGTCCTTATGGATGAGCGTCCCCGTTGCGGCCGTTAAAAAGCTGCTCAAATCTGGGCGGCTTCGCGTGGGCTGGGTCTCGGCGAAGGTGGCGCTGCTGGTCGCGAGGCCAAAGCGGTGCTACCGATGCCAGGACACCGGCCACGTCGCGGCGAAATGCCAGTCCTCGGTGGACCGCAGCCGGAGCTGTTTCCGTTGCGGGAAACCGGGGCACAAAGCGGCAGAGTGCGGAGCGGATCCGCTCTGCTCGCTGTGTGAAGCCACTGGCAAACAGGAGGTGGCACACGTGCTGGGGAGCGGCGGCTGCGCCTTCGCAAAGCCGCCCCCCGGCGTGAAAGGGAAGCGAAAGGCTCCCTCCAGGGCCCGGCTCAAAAAGCCGCAAGCCCAAGGCGCAAGGGCGGATCAACCTGCCCCCGCTGTAATGGAGGTCGAAGCATAGGCTCGTGGGCGGTGATCGGGGGATCGCCGCTCACAGTATGGGCCCCGAGAGGAAAGCTCCCCAATGCCCGGGGAGCTCTCGGAGAAGGAGCCGGTTGCGGCTGTGGAAGTGGGCCGGTTGCGGCACGCGCTGCGGGGTCGTGGAAGAATGCTTTGCGGATTCCCACGGCCCCGTTAAAGGCGCTGAAGATGGGCATCGGGGGGTTTTAGACGGTAAACCCCGGCGCACTCCATCTCGCGCCGGGGGAGTCCGTCATACCCCTGCTGCCCTCCCCCGGGGGCGGCGGGGGATACGTAAAGTATTTCCCCCCGTCAAAAAAAAAAAAAAAAAAAAAAAAAAAAAAAAAAAAAAAAAAAAAAAAAAAAAAAAAAAAAAAAAGGTTGGGGGCGATCCATCGTCCTCCTGGACGAGGGGTGCAAAATGCTGGAGAGAGTACTCGTGGCGCGTATCAACCAACATCTTGAGCGCGTCGGACCGAACCTCAGTACCAGTCAGTACGGGTTCCGGCGTGGCCGATCGACAGTCGACGCAGTGGCGGGCTTGCGACATATAGTCGAGGACGAAACGTCCCGGGGTGGAGTAGTGTTAGCGGTGTCTCTTGACATCTGCAATGCGTTCAACTCTCTGCCCTGGGCCACAATCGAAGCGGGACTTGATTACCACGGAGTACCACAATACATACGTCGGACCATCAAGAACTACCTCTCCGCTCGCTCGGTTAAATACCCGATCCGGGACGGGTGGGAGGAACGGGAGGTTGTGCGCGGTGTCCCGCAGGGATCGGCTCTAGGGCCACTTCTGTGGGACATTGGGTACGACTGGGTACTCCGCGGTGCGTTTATACACGGTGCGGAACTTATCTGTTACGCGGACGACACACTGGTGGTCGCTCGCGCTCAAACACACAGAGAGGCAGTGATCCGTGCGACAGCGGCGGTCGCGCAAACAGTCCATCGGATCCAGGCGTTGGGCCTCACGGTGGCGCTCAATAAAACTGAAGCCCTCATATTCCATGGGCCGAGGAACGCGCCGCCGCCAAATATGGAAATCGTTGTGGGTGGAACACGCATTGTTGTCGGGTCATCAATGACATACTTGGGTCTCGTCTTGGATGGGCGATGGTCTTTCGGGGAGCATTTTCATCGGCTCTCCGAAAAGATAACGAAAGCTGCGGGAGACTTGGGCTCGCTGCTACCGAACCTCGGGGGCCCGAGTCTGAGTTGTCGGCGCCTGTACATGGGTGTCATACGCTCAATGTTAATGTACGGCGCGCCAATCTGGGCCGAACACCTGTCGACCGGGAACAGACTCGTCCTCGGAAGACTTCAGCGAGTGATGGCGACGCGAGCAGTGCGTGGGTACCGCACCATCTCCAGAGATGCGGCATGCCTGCTTGCCGGAAGCGTCCCATGGGACTTAGACGCAAAAGCCCTAGCCGACGTTTACTGGCGTTGCGCAGCGGTCCGCGCAGGGGGCAGAAACCCCTTACCGGACGCCGTGCGTCGGTGGAGGGACGAAACGAGGGAGAGGTCCTTAGACCTATGGGCGGAGCGGTTACAAGAGCCGTTAGTAAGCATCGCCCTGATAACGGCCATTCGCCCGCTGTTTAAAGAGTGGGTGAATCGGAAGTACGGCGCGCTCTCCTTCCGTCTAACACAGGTGCTGACCGGGCATGGCTGCTTTGGTCGGTACCTGTGTGAGATCGCAAGGAGAGAAATCACCGCAAGATGTCACCACTGTGACGAGGACAGGGATACGGCCGAACATACCGTAACGGCCTGTCCCTCTTGGACTGAACAACGCGCGGCCCTCATGGCCGCAATCGGATCGGACCTTTCGCTGCCAGCAATCATCCAGGCAATGCTGAGCAGCGAGCCAGAGTGGAATGCGGTGGACTACTTCGCACAGGAGGTCATATCCGCAAAGGAGGAGGCCGAGCGTGAAAGGGAACGGGAGACGCTTGACCCCTCAAGACGGCCGAGACGAAGACGCGCGATCAATAATGATCACAGCGTCCCGACTTAGCCGGGGAGCTCAGAGCGGCGGCATGGGGATGCCGTTGCTCATTGCACCGAGCCCCCGAGAGGGCCGTGATGCGCAACGTACTCCTGCGCATCGCGGCACACGTGGTGGAAGGCCTACGCAAGCCCTTATGGGGCCTCTGTTCGGCCTGAGGGGCGCCTAATCGCCCCCAACTGGATGGGCCTGCAAACCCCACAAAGCAGGCGCTCGTCGTCGGAGTCGCGGTTGTTTTGTAGTTCCCGTGGCTCCGGCAAGGTCGGTACTGTCGGAGTACCGCCGAGTTTTAGTGGGTAGGGCTGCGTCTATTTACCATCTGTCGGGCGCAGCGAGTCCTACATATCCGCGCAAGGGAATTCCCCAATCCCCCGCGGAATGCCTAAATGCATTTCTCGGCGAAAAAAAAAAAAAAAAAAAAAAAAAAAAAAAAAAAAAAAAAAAAAAAAAAAAAAAAAGGTTGGGGGCGATGGGGGCGATACCGGTTCCTCCACGTTGGTGTCCCTGGGCAACGCCTGGGTGCGCCACTCCGCTCTCTACACGGGGTGAGGTACTCAGGCGGCTGAACGCCGGTCTTTCACTGTCTTTCACCACCTTTTTTATAGTTTACTCTTCGTTTTGCATTATTTTATTTATTTTCTCTATCTTTCAACACCTTTTCTTTCTATCTTTTTCTCTTTTATTTATTCTTCTGTGCGTGTGTGTTAGGTTTTGCGTGTTAGGTTTTTGTTCTGAATGGTGATGGATGGGCTTTTACGGCCCCTAATCCAGGGTTTGTGGTGCCCGGCCGTGGGATGCGTGGCGAGCAGGAGGCTCGTCCCAAGGGCACTGGGGCAGAATCACCCCTTCTTGATCGGGTCAGACTCAGCCCACAATTGACAACAATGGAAGGTCAGCATGTTAAAAATTCTCCCAGGGTGGGTCCCGGCGATGCCGGGGAATCCCACACTCCCGTTTCGGCGGGAGATAGGGCCAGGTATACTGGGGGCCCAAAACATGTTTCGGTGGAGGTTGAGACGAAGGAGGCCGTTGCGACGGCGAGAGACGAAGGCGTGACGGCGCAAAACAGGCCGAGCCCGGCGCACCTAACCGTGTCGGGAACGGACCTTCTGACGGATGAGGAGGTTGATTTTTCTCAGCCGCAGCCTAATGGAGTGAAGCGGCTGTTGAGACTCCTCCAAAGGAAAAAGGAAAGGGGCGACACTGAGGGACTCGCGCGTGTCCAGTTAGAACGCGAGCTCAGAATCCCACCCTCTGATGATGACGTAATGGAGATGGCGCGCGTGCCACGCGTAGTGCTGCACGATGTTATGGCACCGCCGCCCAAAGGACCAGACTCTATGAGGGATAGCGACGACTATCTCTCTGACTCCTCGGTCTACAGCGTTATGTCGCTGGAGTCCGGGGAGTCCACCACCGGATTAGACAGACCTCGTAAGAGAAAACCCGATTTCGACGCCGTACCGTCCCTCAGTAAAGAGGCGGTACCAAAACCAAAACGGGGACGTGGCCGGCCGCCGACGACAGGCCAGTACGTTGGCTTGGCGAAGGCGCAGGTCGAATTAAACAAGGAGAAGCAGGAGGCTCTTCGGCTTCAAGCCGAAGCGGAAGTGGCCGAAACGGCCAGGGTAGCACGGGAGACGCGCACGTCACTCCGCGCAAGCCCTGTCTCAATAGGTACAGAAAGACCAGAGCAGACCAGCGCCGCTCTAATGAAAAGTGTCGAGGCTTCGCTGGAGACAGTTATTATGGTCTCCACGAGGTCCCAAAACCTGAAGGGGACCTACCAGCGGTTTCTGAAGGAGGCGGCCGCCAATATCAAGGCAGCCGTCACCGAACTGCGGAGCCGCAGGCATACGGACGAACTGCGGGCCCTTGAACTCCAAAACGAGCGGCTTCAACAGCAAGTGGACTCAATGCGCCGCGAGCTAGAGGAGTTACGTCGTCAGGCGAACAGGCCCGCCACCCACGACCTGCAACAGCTGTTGTCGGAGGTCTCGCGCTCCAATATTGAGACCTTCGGCAACATGCTAAATGCAAGACTGGCTGGGCTAGAAGGCAGGCTCTTACCCGAGCCACGACTAAGGCCGCCGCTGGCGGCGGATAATGCCGACGCTTCGGTTAACATCCTACCGGCAGCGAAGCCGACGAAGAAAGCGCCGAAGCCGCAGAATAAGGCGACGGCAAGCACAACGGAAGTGTTGCTGGCACCGAGCGCAGTGGCCTCCAAAGAGGTTACAATTGCGCCAGCCCCGACTAAGGCCAAAAAGAAGGCCCGAAAAACGAAGAAGCTGCCATCAATGACCGCTCAAGAGGCAGCGCAAGCGAGGGAGACTAACACCCCCGCTTCTACAGAGGCCCCGTGGACCACCATAGGTCCACGCAAGGCCAAGAAGAAAGGGGCGGCTAAACCAACCACAGCCGCCCCCAAAAAGAAGACGAGACTTCGCCCCCCCAAAACGGCGGCAGTAACCCTCACCTTAGAGGCAGGGGCTGCAGAAAGGGGGGTGACTTATGCAAAGGTGCTAAGTGAGGCCAGAGCGAAGATCGATCTTGGGGAGCTTAACATCCCCAAGCTCGGCTTCCGCTTGGTTCAAACAGGTGCTCGCCTCCTTTCTATCGAGGGAGAGGGGGCCACGGAGAAGGCCGACGCATTTGCTGAGAGGCTACGTGCGGTCCTGCGCCCTGAGGACGTGAAAATCTCCCGCCCGGTGAAATGCGTCGAAATGCGAGTCACCGGGCTGGACGATGCGACAACGGCCGCCGAGGTTATCGAAGCGGCCGCCAGAGAAGGTAATTGCCCGGCTACCAACATCAGGTCAGGCAAAATTGTTGTAAGTCCCAGGGGCTCCCGAAGCCTCTGGCTCAGTGTTCCAACCGCAGCCGCCAAGAAGCTTACCAGCTTCGGGCGGCTGCAGATCGGCTGGGTCACAGCAAAGGTAGCATTGCTGGCCGCGAGGCCTAGGCGGTGCTACCGATGCCTAGACACTGGCCATCTGGCCGTGAAATGCCCATGCCCGGTGGACCTCAGTCGGAACTGCTTCCGCTGTGGAAAACCGGGTCATAAGGCGCTTGAGTGTACAGCGGCACCAAACTGCGTAGCATGTGAGGCTGCTGGTAAGGAGCAGAAGGAGCACGTGCTGGGGAGTAGCGGCTGCATAATAGCAGCAAAGAAGCCGCCTCCCGGCACTAAGAGGAAGGCTCCCACAAAAAAGGCCCGGCAGAAGCCCAAGGCCAAAGGCGCAAGGGCGGAAACATCCGCCCCCGCCATGGAAGTGGTTGAGTCCTAGACCCGTGGGTGGCGATCGGGGGATCACCGCCCACACTATGGGTCCCGAGCGCAAAGCTCCCCTATGCCCGGGGAGCTCTCGGTGAAGGCAGGCGGCGGCACAACACCAAGCCGCCGCAACAGAAGAGGGCCGGTCGCGGCACGCGCTGCGGGGTCGTGGAGCTATGCTTCGCGATTCCCACGGCCTCGCATTGGCGCAGAAGAAGGGCATCGGGGGGTTTTAGTCGGTAAACCCCGGTGCACTCCACCTCGCACCGGGGGAGTCCGACATACCCCTGCTGCCCTCCCCCGGGGGCAGCGGGGGATTCGTAACGAATTTCCCCCCGCAAAAAAAAAAAAAAAAAAAAAAAAAAAAAAAAAAAAAAAAAAAAAAAAAAAAGGTTGGGGGCGATACCGGTTCCTCCACGTTGGTGTCCCTGGGCAACGCCTGGGTGCGCCACTCCGCTCTCTACACGGGGTGAGGTACTCAGGCGGCTGAGCACCGGTCTATCTCTATATTTTCACCATCTTTTTATAGTTTACTCTTCTTTTTTGCATTGTTTTATTTATTTCATCTATCTTTCAACACCTTTTCTTTCTGTCTTTTCTCTTTTATTTATTCTTCTGTGTGTGTGTGTTAGGTTTTTGTTTGAATGGTGATGGATGGGCTTTTACGGCCCCTAATCCAGGGTTTGTGGTGCCCGGCCGTGGGATGCGTGGCGAGCAGGCGGCTCGTCCCAAGGGCACTGGGGCAGAATCCCCCCTACTGGATCGGGCGTGACTCAGCCCATATCCGAGCAACCATGGAGTGCAACAAGAAAAGTATTCCCCGGGTGGGTCCTCTAACGAGGGAATCCCACACTCCCGCTTCGGCGGGGGGTCGCCCCACGTATACGGGGGGGGCACCTGTTGCAGTGGAGTCGGAGTCGGAGGAGACCGTGCTAAAGACGGTAGAGAAGGAGAGGGGCGCGATGGCGCAACCAGGCCCGAAGCTGGCGCACATTACCGCGCCGGCGGCGGACTTACTCACGGACGAAGACGTCGATTTTAGCCAGCCGCAGCCCAACGGCTACGAGCGGATGCTAAAATTGATGCAGAAGAAGAAGTTGCGGGGCGACGCAGACCTGCCGCGCGTGCTACTCACGCGCGACGTGATTATGCCAAAACCCCGTGAACTTGGACCAGAAAGAGACAGCGAGGACTATCTCTCGGACTCCAGCTGCATGTCTTCCATGTCGCTGGACTCCGAGGGATTGCCCGCACCCACCGGACGTGCGACCCCCCTTAAGCGGCGGTTAGACCCGGACGTGACAGAGGCGGCGCCGACCACCAGCAAGGGTGCGGTGCCGAAGGCGAAGAGAGGACGTGGTCGGCCACCATCAACCGGCCAATACGTCGGCCTGGCTAAAGCACAGGCAGAGTTGAATAAGGCGAAGGCGGAGGCCATCAGACTGGAGGCCGAAGCCGAGGTTGCTGATACAGCGCGAGCGGCGAGAGAATCACGTGCATCTCTCCCCGCAAGCCCAGTGTCTGTCACCACCACTGAGGAGACAAACGCGGCTATCGCAGCCAGCGTAGAGAGGTCCCTGGAAACGATCCTGATGGTCGCATCCAGGTCCTCAAATTTGAAGGGAACTTTCCAGCGGTTCCTCAAGGAGTCGGTCAGCACCATCAGAACGGCCGTCACCGAAATGAGGGGCCGCTGCGAAACGGACGAGCTGCGGGCCTTGGAAGCCCAGAACGCGCGGCTCCAACAGCAGGTCGACGCGATGCGACACGAGCTGGAGGAGTTGCGCCGCCAGGCGACTAAGCCTGCTACTCAGGACTTGCAGCAGATGTTGTCGGAGGTCTCGCGCTCTAATATCGAGACCTTCGGCAACATGCTAAATGCGAGGTTGGCCGGACTAGAAGATAGGCTCCTTCCGGAGCCAAGGAGAAGGCCACCGCTGGCGGCGGACAGTGCCACTGTGGGCACCACGCCGGCGGACAATAGAAAGAAGGCGCCGAAGCCAAAAAGGGCGACGGCGCCAACATACGCGGAGATGGCGGCACCGAGTGCACCGGCCCCTAAAGAGGCTCCGGCTGCCCCGGCCCCGCCTAAGGCCAAAAAGGCCAAGAAGAAGAAGCAGCCAACAATGGCCGCTCAAGAGGCGGCGCAAGGGGGGGATAACAGCAACCCCTCCCCCGCCGAGGCCCCGTGGACCAAGATAGGTCCACGCAAGGCCAAAAAGACGAAGAAGGGGGCGGCTACAACAGCCAAAGCCGCCCCGAAGAAGAAGAAAGCGAAGCTTCGCCCTCCAACTACTGCGGCGGTCACCCTCACCCTGGGGGCGAGCGCTGCTGAAAGGGGGGTGACTTACGCGAAAGTGTTGAGTCAGGCTAGAGCGGCGATCGACCTGGGGGAACTCGGCATCCCCAGGCTTGGTTTCCGCCTGGCCGAGACTGGAGCGCGCGTCCTTACCATTGCTGGCGAGGGCGCGCAGGAGAAAGCGGACGCCTTCGCCTCGAGGCTGAGGTCCGTCTTGCCCCCGGACGATGTAAAAGTCGCCCGCCCGGTCTTATGCGCGGAGATCCGCGTGGCCGGGCTGGACGACTCAGTAGCGGCCGCCGACGTCATCCAGGCGGTCGCGAAGGAAGGAGGGTGCTCGGCCGACGATATCCGGTCGGGCCAACTGACGGTAGGGCCACGCGGGGACGCGTCATTGTGGATGCGTGTCCCGGTCGCGGCCGCCAAGAGGCTCACAAGCTCAGGGCGGCTGCGAGTTGGCTGGGTGTCGGCGAGAGTGGCGCTGCTGGCCGCGAGGCCTAAGCGCTGCTTCCGCTGCCAAGACACCGGCCACGTGGCGGCGAAGTGCCAGTGTCCGGTAGACCGCAGCCGGAGCTGTTTCCGCTGCGGAAAACCGGGGCACAAGGCGGCCGAGTGCAGGGAAGCGCCCAACTGCTTCCTGTGCGAGGCTGCCGGCAGGCCGGAGAAGGCCCATGTGTTGGGAGGAAGCGGCTGCGTAGCGAAGCCCCCCACCAGCACGAAGCGCAAGGCGCCAACAAAGAAGGCCCGGCACAAGAAGCCCAAGGCCGACGGCGCAAGGGCGGTTCCCGCCCCCGCCATGGAGTTGGACGCCTAGGCCCGTGGGTGGTGATCGGGGGATCGCCGCCCACACTATGGGCCCCGAGACGGCAAGCTCCCCAATGCCCGGGGAGCTCTCGGAGAGGCAAGCGGCGGCATAATACCAGGTCGCCGCATTAGAAGGGAGCCGGACGCGGCACGCGCTGGGGGGTCGTGGAAGAATGCTCAAGCGATTCCCACGGCCCCTCCACTGGCGCTGAAGACGGGCATCGGGGTGTTTTAGTCGGTACACCCCGGTGCACTCCATCTTGCGCCGGGGGAGTCCGACATACCCCTGCCGCCCTCCCCCGGGGGCGGCGGGGGATGCGTAACGTCATTTCACCCCGTCAAAAAAAAAAAAAAAAAAAAAAAAAAAAAAAAAAAAAAAAAAAAAAAAAAAAAAAAAAAAAAGAGGTTAGGTTAGGTTGGGGGCGATACCGGTTCCTCCACGTTGGTGTCCCTGGGCAACGCCTGGGTGCGCCACTCCGCTCTCTACACGGGGTGAGGTACTCAGGCGGCTGAACACCGGTCTATCTCTATCTTTTCACCATCTTTTTATAGTTTACTCTTCTTTTTGCATTGTTTTATTTATTTCTTCTATCTTTCAACACCTTTTCTTCTCTATCTTTTCTCTTTTATTTATTCCTCTGTGCGTGTGTGCTAGGTTTTGCGTGATAGGTTTTTGTTTGAATGGCGATGAATGGGCTTATACGGCCCCTAATCCTTGGATTGTGGTGCCCGGCCTTGGGATGCGTGGCGAACGGGCGGTTTCGTCGTGAGGGCACTGGGGCAGAATCACCCCTAATTGATCGGGCCAGAAATCAGTCCACAAATGACGAACATGGAAGGCCGTATTATGAAAAATACTCCCCGGGTGGGTCCCAGCGATGGGGAATCCCACACTCCCGCTTCGGCGGGGGATCGGCCCGTGTATACGGGGGGGCCACATAATGCGATGGAGGAGGAGACGGCGGGAGAAAGGAGGGTGGAAGGCGCGATGGCGCATAATAGGCCGAGCTCGGTGCCCCTAACCGCACCGGGAACGGAGCCTTTAACGGACGAGGACGTAGATTTCTCGCAGCCGCAGCCTGATGGTGTGCAGCGGCTGCTGAGACTACTACAAAGAAAGAAGGAGAGGGGAGATACGGAGGGGCTCGCTCGCGTGCAGTATGAGCGCGAGCTGAGTCTCACCCCACCCGGAAAGGATATGGTGCGCGTGCCACGCGTAGTGTTGCGCGACGTGATGGCACTGCCGGTCAAACCTGGACCTGCATCTATGAGGGATAGTGATGACTATCTCTCGGACTCCTCGGTATACAGCGCCATGTCGCTGGAGTCCAGGGAGTCCACCACCGGATATGACAAACCTCTCAAGAGGAAAAATACGGACGACGACACTGTACCGTCTCTTAGTAAAGGGGCGGTACCTAAACCCAAGAAAGGACGCGGCCGACCGCCAACAACTGGCCAGTACGTTGGTCTGGCCAAAGCGCAGGCCGACCTCAACAGAGCGAAGGAGGAGGCTATTCGGCTTCAAGCTGAGGCCGAAGTGGCAGAAATGGCGAGAGCGGCAAGGGAGATGCGATCATCCCCCCGCGCAACCCCCGCCACTATCAGAGATGACGAGTCGGAGCAGTCGAGCGCTGCCCTGGCCAAAACCGTGGAGGCTTCGCTGGGCGCCATTACAATGGTTGCCGTAAAGTCCTCCAACCTTAAGGGCACGTTTCAGAAGTGCCTTAAGGAATCGGTCGCGACTATAAGATCGGCTGTCGCAGAGATGAGAAGCCGGTCTACTACCGAAGACCTGGCGAGGTTGGAAGCCCAGAATGCGCGGCTTCAAGAGCGAGTGACCAGAATGGGTCAGGAGCTTGAAGAGCTGCGCAGACGGGCTAACAACACCCGCCCTATACAGGACGATATGCGCGAGCTGTTGTCGGAGGTCTCTCGTTCCAACATTGAGACCTTCGGCAACATGCTGAACGCCAGGCTGGCCGGCCTGGAGGATCGTCTCCTACCGGCCCCGAGAATGAGACCACCGCTGGCGGCGGACAGTGCCACTGTAGGCACCCCACCAGCGGCGGTAAGGACGAGGGCCCCGAAACCTAAAAGGATGACGGCGCCCACATATGCTGACATAGCGGCGCCAATAGCTGCGGTCCCCCCTAAAGAGGCACCGCCCGCACCGGCGCCACCAAAGGGTAAGAAGCCCAAAAAGAAGAAGAAGCGGCCATCAATGGCCGCTCAGGAAGCGGCGCAAGGGGGGGAGAACAACAGCCCCCCACCCGCTGAGGCCCCGTGGACATCCGTAGGTCCGCGAAAGGCCAAGAAGAAAGGGGCGGCTAAATCAGCCACAGCCGCCCCTAAAAAGAAGATGATAAGGCTCCGTCCCCCCAAAACAGCGGCAGTAACCCTCACCTTAGAGGCGGGAGCTGTAGAAAGGGGGCTGACCTACGCAAAGGTGCTCAGTGAAGCCAGAGCAAAAATCGACCTGGGGGAACTCAAAATCCCCAGGCTCGGCTTCCGCCTGGCCCAAACTGGTGCACGCCTCCTTTCGATTGAAGGAGAGGGTGCTGAGGAGAAGGCCGACGCTTTTGCCGCGAGGCTTCGAGCGGTGCTACGCCCCGAAGATGTTAAAGTCACCCGCCCGGTGAAATGCGTGGAAATGCGAGTCACCGGGCTGGACGACGCTACAACAGCTGCCGACATCACCGAGGCAGCTGCGAAAGAAGGTGGTTGCCCGGCCAACAACATCCGGTCGGGCAAAGTAGTAGTGAGTCCCAGAGGAACCAGATCCCTCTGGATGAGTGTGCCAACGGCAGCCGCCAAGAAGCTTATCAGTTCTGGGCGGCTGCAAATAGGCTGGGTCACGGCGAGGGTAGTACTGCTGGCCGCGAGACCCCGGCGGTGCTTTAAGTGCCTCGACACCGGCCACCTTGCGATGAAGTGCACGTGCACGGTGGACCTCAGCGGAAATTGTTTCCGCTGTGGGAAGCCGGGGCACAAAGTGTCCGATTGTGTAGCGGCTCCTAATTGCCCGGTCTGCGAGGCCGCAAGCAAGCCCAAGGAGCACATGCTGGGGAGCGGCGGCTGTATAACAGCACCCAAGCCGCCCCCCGGCACGAAAAAGAAGCGGAAGGCTCCCACAAAGAAGGCTCGGCAGAAAAAGCCGGGCCGTGGCGCAAAGGCGGATCAACCCGCCCCCGCCATGGAGACGGAAGCCTAGACCCGTGGGTGGTGATCGGGGGATCGCCGCCCACACTATGGGTCCCGAGCGCAAAGCTCCCCCATGCCCGGGGAGCTCTCGGTGTAGGCAGGCGGCGGCACAACACCAAGCCGCCGCAACAGAAGAGGGCCGGTCGCGGCACGCGCTGCGGGGTCGTGGAGCTATGCTCACGCGATTCCCACGGCCTCGCATTGGCGCAGAAGAAGGGCATCGGGGGGTTTTAGTCGGTAAACCCCGGTGCACTCCACCTCGCACCGGGGGAGTCCGACATACCCCTGCTGCCTTCCCCCGGGGGCGGCGGGGGATACGTAACGTATTTCCCCCCGTCAAAAAAAAAAAAAAAAAAAAAAAAAAAAAAAAAAAAAAAAAAAAAAAAAAAAAAAAGGTTAGGTTAGGTTAGGTTAGGTTAGGTTAGGTTAGGTTAGGTTAGGTTGGGGCTCAGCCGGGGGCGATACCGGTTCCTCCTCGTTGGTGTCCCTGGGCAACGCCTGGGTGCGCCACCCCGCTCTGTACACGGGGTGAGGTACCCAGGTGGCTGAACGCCGGTCTATCACTATCTTTCACCACCTGTTTATAGTTTGCTCTTGTTTTTGTTTTATTTGTTTTGTTTCTTCTATTTTCACCGTCTTTTCTATTACTATCTTTCCTTGTTTTTGTTTCACTCTGATGGGGGAGCTCACCCCCGAAAAAAGAGACCGCGACCCGGGGTGTCGGCGTTAGTAGGATGGAAAGTCGCGCATTGAAAAGTATTCCCCGGGTGGGTCCTCTCTCTGAGAGGGAATCCCACCCTTCTGCTTCGGCGGAAGGCTGCCCCACGTATACGGGGGGGGCACAATTCGCGAGGGTTGAGGAGAGGGTCGGGAGGACGACGAGTGTGGAGGAAGGCGCGACTGCGCGCGCAAGTTCGGAGCCCGTGCACCTAACCGCACCGGAGACGGACTTGCTTACCGACGAAGACGTCGACTTCTCGCAGCCGGTCCCTGATGGCAGGCGCCGGCTGCTCGAGTTGCTCAGAAAGAAGGCTTTAAGGGGGGATACGAAGGGAATGCCGCGCGTGATGCTCACGCGCGCGCTGTTGCCCGAACCCCCTTCCTCAGAATTTGACAGCGAGGACTACCTCTCGGACTCCAGCGCCTTATCGCTGGACTCCGAGGGGTTGCCCGCAATCCCCGGACGTGACACACCTCGAAAGAGGAAACCCGAAGGTGACAATATACCTCCCCTGAGTAAAGGGGCGGTACCAAAGGCGAAAAGAGGACGTGGCCGGCCACCAACCACCGGTCAATACGTCGGCCTGGCAAAAGCGCAGGCCGACCTTAATAAGGCTAAGGAAGAGGCCCTTCGGCTTGAAGCTGAAGAGGAAGTGGCCAAAACGGCGAGGACTGCCAGAGCGGCGCGCTCGTCACTCTGCGCTACTCCCGCTAAAATGGATGAAGAGTCGGAGCGGACAAGCGCTGCTTTGACCAAGAGCGTGGAGGCCTCGTTGGAGACCATAACTATGGTCGCCACGAGGTCCTCCAACTTAAAAGGGACCTACCAGCGGTTCCTCAAGGAGGCGGTCGCTAACATCAAAACGGCCGTCGCTGAAATGAGGGGCCGCTGTTCATCGGAAGAAGTACAGGCCCTGGAAGCCCATAACACCCGGCTCCAGAGGCAGATAGAGGAAATGCGCCGCGAGCTAGATGAGCTTCGGCGCCAGATAGTTCAGCCACCAGCGCAAGACGTGCGTCAGCTATTGGCGGAGGTCTCACGCACCAATGCGGAGACCTTCGGCAATATGCTGAACGCCAGACTTGCTGGTCTGGAAGACCGACTGCTTCCAGAGCCACGTCTACGCCCACCACTGGCAATAGACTCCCTGAGTGACACCGCACCGGCTCATGCCGCGGGCAGTGATGTTGCTCCGGGGAAATACAAGATGAAGGCTTCAAAAGCACCGATGGAGAAGAGACCGGTCACAGTAGTCGAAGTGTCGGAGATAGCGCCGGGCGACAGAGCAACAACACCCGCACCGCTTGCCGCGCCGAAGAAGAAAAAGAAAAATAAGACCAAGAAAAAGAGCTTGGCCGCACAGGAGGCCACAGAAGCGAGGGTTAATTCAACCCCCGCCCCTCCTAACGCCCCGTGGACCACAGTAGGGCCACGGAGGCCAAAAACGAAGGAAGTGGCGAAGGCAGCCAAAAATGCCCCAGCCAGGAAGAAGAAGGCAAGGCTCCGCCCTCCCACTACGGCAGCCATCTCCCTCACCTTAAAGGAGGGGGCGAAGGATAGGGGGGCGACCTACGCCAAAATATTATCGGACGCCAGGGCGCGTATCGACCTCCGGGAGTTCGGCATCACTAAGCTGGGCTTTCGGGTGGCTGAAACGGGCGCCCGAATGTTAATAGTCGACGGAGAGGGCGCCTCGGACAAGGCGGACGCTTTCGCAGAAAGGTTGAGAGTGGTCGTCGATCACGAGACAGTGCATGTGGCCCGCCCGGTGAAGTGCGCGGAGATGCGCGTCACCGGGCTAGACGATGCTGTGACGGTCGCCGAAGTCGTAGAGGCGGCCGCTAATGAAGGAGGCTGCCCGGCCAACACCATCAGGCCGGGCAAGATCGTAGCCGGACGCAGAGGGGACGGCTCCCTCTGGATGAACGTCCCAGTAGCGGCCGCCAAGAAGCTCTCCAGCTCTGGGCGGCTGCAAATTGGGTGGACGTCGGCTAAGGTAGTGCTGCTGGCTAAACGGCCCAAGCGGTGCTACCGATGCCTTGCCACAGGCCATATCGGAGTCAATTGCCGGGCGGAGGACCGCAGCGGACTCTGCTTCCGCTGCGGCAAACCTGGACATAAAATGTCGGACTGCGGGGCGGTCCCAAATTGCCCCGCATGTCTATCGGCCGGCAAAAAGGCAGACCACGTGTTGGGGAGTGGCAGTTGCGCCACCTCGGCGAAAAAGCCACCTCCCCCAAAGAAGAAGACGCCCACCAACAAGGCCCGCCAGAAAGTGGCCAAGACCGATGGCGCAAGGGTGGCACCAGCTGCCCCCGCGATGGACGCCGAGTGAGAGGCGCCTAAGACCCGTGGGTGGTGATCGGGGGATCGCTGCCCACCCAATGGGTCCCGAGAAGAATGCTCCCCTATGTCCGGGGGGCTCTCGGAGAAGGCTAGCGGTGGCACACCATCTATGCCGCCGCATTGAGGAGAGCCTGTCATAGGCAGGCGCCGGCGGGGTCGTGGACGAATGCTTCCGCGATACCCATGACCCCAGCCTAGGCGCGAAGGAGGGCATCGTGCGGTTTTTAGTGGGTAAACCCGGCGTCATTCACAGGCGCCGGGGAGTCCCACATAACCCTACGATGTCCCCCGGCATCGTAGGGTATTCGTAAAGAATTTTCCGCACGTAAAAAAAAAAAAAAAAAAAAAAAAAAAAAAAAAAAAAAAAAAAAAGGTTGGGGCTCAGCCAGTTCGTCCTCGTTCGTGGCCCTGGGCAACGCTTGGGTGCGCCACCCCGTCTTTTGCGGGGTGAGGTACTCACGCGGCTGAAGGCTGGCGCTATCTCTTTCTTGTCTATCTTTCACCATCTATTTTGTTTAGCTTTCTTGTTTTGTATTAATTTTTATTTTGTTTTCTCTATCTTTTCACCATCTTTTATTTCTTCTCCTACTATCTTTTCCGTTTTTTGTTAACTCTTTGATGGGTGAGCTACACCCGAAAACAAGCCCGCGACCCGGGGTGTCGGAGTTGTAAAGATGGAAGATCGCAATAGTGAAAAGAATCTCCGGGTGGGTCCCAGCGATGGGGAATCCCACACCCCTGCTTTGGCGGGGGTCAGGTCCGCGTATACGGAGGGGCCAACTAGTGCGAGGGCTGAGGAGGTCATAGTGATGACGGAGAAGGAGACGGGCGCGATAGCGCGAACGGGTCCGAAACTGGCGCACCTTACCGCGCCAGGGACGGAGCCCCTTACAGACGAAGACGTGGACTTCTCACAGCCGGTCCCTGATGGCAGGCGCCGGTTGCTTGAGCTGCTCCGTAAAAAGGCCTTGAGGGGCGATACGAAGGGAATGCCGCGCGTGATGCTCACGCGCGCGCTGCTCCCCGAACGCCCACCCACTGGACATGACAGCGAGGACTTCCTCTCGGACTCCAGTGATATGTCTGGCATATCACTGGACTCCGAGGGGCTGCCCGCAATCCCCCCGGAAAGGACAGGCCTGAAGAGGCGAAATTCCGACGATGACATAGCACCACCCATAAGTAAGGGCGCGGTTGCTAAACCGAAGAGGGGACGTGGCCGGCCACCATCTACCGGCCAATACGTCGGCCTAGCTCGAGCCCAAGCCGAGTTAAATAGGGAGAGGGCGGAAAGTCTTCGGCTTCAGGCCGAGGCTGAGATCGCCGAGACTGCACGGGAGGCGAGAAGGGAGAGAACGACCATCTGCTCTAGCCCTATCGCACCCGCAGAAGAGGAAATGTCAGAGCGTACCAACATGGCTCTGACAAGGAGTGTAGAGGCTTCGTTGGAGACCATCAATATGGTCGCCACGAAGTCCTCAAACCTCAAAGGAACATACCAAAAGTTCCTGAAGGAGGCGGTAGTGGCCATAAGAGCGGCGGTGGCCGAAATGAAGGGCCGCTCTACTACCGACGAAATGACGAAGCTCGAGGTCCAAAACACGCGGCTCGAAAAACAAGTGGCCGAAATGCGCCGGGAGCTCGATGAGCTGCGCCGGCGAACGGCCCAACCTGTAGAAGAAGACATGCGCCGGCTGTTGTCGGAGGTCTCTCGCTCCAACATAGAGACCTTCGGCAACATGCTGAACGCCAGGCTGGCCGGGCTGGAGAACCGCCTCCTACCGGCCCCGAGAATACGACCACCGCTGGCGGCGGACAAAGCCACTTTAGGCACCCCACCAGTGGAAAGTGAAACGTCGAAGGCGCCGAAGCCGACAAAGGCGACGGTGCCCACTTACGCAGAAAAGACGGCAGGTACAGCGGCACCTAAAGAGGCTCCGACTGCACCAGCATCATTGAAGGCCAAATCTAAGGCCAAGAAGAAGAAGCGGCCATCAATGGCCGCTCAAGAGGCGGCGCAAGGGGGGGAGCACACCAACCCCTCCCCCGCCGAGGCCCCGTGGACCACCATCGGTCCACGTAAGGCCGGTAAGAAGAAGAAGGGGTCGGCTACAACAGCCAAAGCCGCCCCTAAAAAGAGGAAGAAAAAGAAGGCAAAACTGCGCACTCCGACCACAGCAGCAGTAACACTCACCCTTGAGGCGGGGGCTGAGGAGCGGAGGGCCACGTATGCTTCGGTGCTTGCAGAAGCGAGAAGTAAAGTCGACCTGGCGGAGTTCGGGATACCCAAACTCGGATTCCGCCTGGCTCAGACCGGCGCCCGAGTCCTGCTATTATCAGGGGAAGGCGCGCATGAAAAGGCCGACGCCTTTGCCACTCGGCTTAAGGAGGTGCTCGACCCGGAAGTCGTGCGGATCGCCCGCCCGGTGAAGTGCGCAGAAGTGCGCGTCACCGGCTTAGACGACGCAACGACGGCCGCCGACGTCATCAAGGCGGTCGCCCAAGAAGGTAGTTGCCCGGCCACCAATATCCGGTCGGGCAAAATAGTAGTTGGTCCCAGGGGCACCAGGTCACTCTGGCTGAGCGTCCCAATTGCGGCAGCCAAGAAGCTAACCAGCTCAAGGCAGCTGCAAGTTGGCTGGGTCCGGGCGAAGGTGGCGCTGCTGGCCGCGAGGCCCAAGCGGTGTTACCGGTGCCTGGACATCGGCCACCTGGCCACGGCGTGTAAGTGCTCGGTGGACCTCAGTAGGAATTGCTTCCGCTGTGGAAAACCGGGCCACAAGGCGTCCGAATGCGGGGCAGACCCAAACTGCCCCGTGTGTGAGGTTGTTGATCGACCGAAGGAGCATGTACTGGGGGCTGCCGGTTGCATAACAGTGGCCAAAAAGCCGCCCCCCAGTAAGAAGGGAAAGGCTCCCACTAAAAAGGCCCGGCATAAAAAGCCTACGGCCAACGGCGCAAGGGCGGAGCCAACCGCCCCCGCCATAGAAGTGATGGAGTCCTAGGCCCGTGGGCGGTGATCGGGGGATCGCCGCTCACACTAGGGGCCCCGAGAAGAAAAGCTCCCCAATGCCCGGGGAGCTCTCGGAGAGGCAGGCGGCGGCACAACACCAGGCCGCCGCATAGAAGAGAGCCGGTTGCGGCACGCGCTGCGGGGTCGTGGAAGAATGCTTAGCGATTCCCATGGCCCCGCAAACAGCGCTGAAGGTGGGCATCGGGGGGTTTTAGACGGTAAACCCCGGCGCACTCCATCTCGCGCCGGGGGAGCCCGTCATACCCCTGCCGCCCTCCCCCGGGGGCGGCGGGGGATACGTAACGTATTTCCCCCCGTCAAAAAAAAAAAAAAAAAAAAAAAAAAAAAAAAAAAAAAAAAAAAAAAAAAAAAAAAAAAAAAGGTTAGGTTAGGTTAGGTTGGGGACGATGGGGGCGATACCGGTTCCTCCACGTTGGTGTGCCTGGGCAACGCCTGGGTGCGCCACGCCGCTCTCTACACGGGGTGAGGTACTCAGGCGGCTGAACGCCGGTCTTTCACTGTCTTTTACCATCTTTTTATAGTTTACTCTTCTTTTTTGTTCATTTTGTTTTATCTATTTTTCACCACCTTTTCTTCTATATTTCTCATTTTGTTAACTCTTCTTTACCGTATTGTGTGTTTTGCGTGTGAAAATCTGTGAGTGTTTGTGGATGGATGGACCCGTGGGTCCCCAATCCAGGGTTTTGGCGCCCGGCCGTGGGATGCGTGACGAGCGGGAGGTCTACGTCGCAAGGGTGCTGGGGCAGAATCCCCCCTAATGGATCGGGTCAGTATCAGCCCACAACTGACAAGCATGGAGGTACAGCAAACGAAAAATTCTCCCCGGGTGGGTCCCAGTAATGGGGAATCCCACACTCCCGTTTCGGCGGGGGGTCGGCCCGAGTATACGGGGGGGCCTAAATTTGCTTTGGAGGTAGAGAGGAAGGAGGCCGTCGCGACGGCGAGTGGTGGCGCAACAACGCGCGTTAGTCCGGGGCCGGTGCCCATAACCACACCGGAATCGGACCCGATGGAGATTTCCGGGGACCTTACAGCCCCCAAAACCAACGACGCAAGGCATGTCCAACGGATTCCGATTGTGATAATGGAGAGGATGTCGGATTCGGATTGTTCGCTTAACACAATGCGAACAGCGGTGAGCTCTCGCGCATCCTCGCACGATAGAGCAGGAAGTAGTTTGGCCGGCAAGCGGAGACTCTCAAACTCCCTGTCAGGCTCAGACGATGGCGGCTCGGAGCGATCTTTCCGCTCAGAGTCACGTCGCAAGAAATCGATCCCTGCCAAAAGGGGGAGAGGACGTCCCCCCACAACTGGGGAATACGTAGGGATGGCTGATGCCAAAAGGAAGTACCTGGATCTGGAGCACGAAGAACTGAGGCTCCAGGCCGAGAAGGAGGTCGCTGCGGCACTACAAAAAGCGCAGCGACAGGCGGAAAGACAAGCGGAGATCGCAAATACTGGACACGCGGAACGTGCGGCGCTTGATGCTCTCCCGGCCGCCACCAAACTTAAAACGGTTGGTGAGCAAGGCCTGGAACTTATAAGAATGGTCCGCACGAAAAGTGGTAATTTAAAGGGCACTTTTACCAAGGCCCTCAAAGAAGGAGAAGCCAAGGTCGAGGAATCTTTTCGAGGTCTCGTCTCCCTCAAGGAGGACACCCTCAAATTAGAGGCCGAAAATCTACGCCTCAGGGAGGAGATAGCGCAGTTGCAGGAAAAGGCTAGTCGGGTACAGGAGGTGTCGTCACGACAGCCGCCCCCAGCAAGTGTGGCAGAAAATGTAAAAGGATTGACTGTTGCGGGGCTGCGGGCCATGTTTGAGGAGTTTTCTCGCTCCATCATGGAGAGAACCTCAAATATGGTCAACGCCCGTATTGATGCCATGGAGGATCGTCTGCTCCCAGCCAAGCGGCTTCGACCGCCACTGGCAGCAGACAAAAACAAGGACGTAAATACTGAAACTCACCGTTCTGAAGATTGGCCCGCCCTTCCACGAGCTGAACCATCTAGAGGAACGCCAACTCCAGTTCCAGCGGCGACAGTAAGAGCAGCAGCTGCTCCAACTCCAGCTGCTGCACCTGAAAAAGAGAAGTCAGTTGGTAACACAAAAAAGAAGGGAAGGAAACAAGGAAAGCCATCGGCAGAACAACAGCCAGCTCCATCAGTAGCTGTTACCCCCGGCCCCTCACCACCTCAAGGAGAGGGCTGGAGCACAGTAGTTAAGAAAAAGGGGAAGAGTAAGGCAAAACCGGATGCGACAAACTCTGACTTGACACACCCGGATACGGTTAAGGCGCGGCCGAAGGGGGCACCAAAAGCCTCCCAAAAGTCGCAGCCCAAGAAAAAGACAAGAAGAAGGAGGAACGCAGCTCCCGCTACCTCTGCAGTGGTGATCACGCTGCAGCACGATGCGGTAGAGCGCGGAACAACATACAAGGACGTCCTCAATAAGGCCCGACAAGGGATTAACTTGGCGGAACTAGGTTTGGTGGAAGGCATCCGAATTAGGCAGGCGGCAACGGGGGCTCGAATCATGGAGCTCCCGACTAGCGCGACTAGCGAAATGGCGGACCGGTTCGCCGAAAAGTTGCGGGGCGTCCTTGCTGGAGATGCCAGAGTCGCTAGGCCGGTGAAGTGCTCAGACGTTCGCGTCACTGGCTTGGACGACACCGTCACGAAGGAGGCCGTTCTGGCTGCGGTCGTAGCAAAGACGAGCTGCCCCCCGGAACATATCAAGGGGGGCGATATTCGCGAGGGCCCTGGGGGAACCGGAACCATGTGGGTTCAGTGTCCTGTGGCTGCCGCCAACACCTTGGTAGCTGCGGGTCGCTTGCTCGTTGGCTGGAGTTCGGCGCGTGTCCAGCCCTTAGAACCGAGGGTGATGAAATGTTACCGCTGCCTCGAAGTCGGTCATACGGCGCGGCGGTGCGACTCGGAAGTGGACAGAGGCCAACTGTGCTTCCGGTGCGGTCAAGCCGGGCACAAGTCCTCCTTCTGCACGGCAAAGCCTCACTGCGTGATTTGCTCGGCGGCGGGAAGAAATCCCAACCACTCGATCGGCGGAAAGGGCTGCGCTCCTCCGAAGAAGGGGCGCAACAGAAGAGCCAAAACTCAAGCGACGGGTCGGCCTCAGGCACGACAGGAGGAACTAATGGACATCAACAATGGATAGACAACCATTGCAGTTCCTTCAGACGAACCTGAACCACTGTGCCGGCGCCCAAGACATGCTTTTCCAGGCTCTGGTGCAGTGGCAGGTAGACATCGCGATAGTGGCCGAGCCCTACTACGTCCCAGCTCGCACCAACTGGGTAGGGGACCTGCTGGGCTCTGTCGCTATCTGCGCTTCCGATGCTGGCCCGCCGCTCCTATTGCGGGACAAAGGCCAAGGGTTCGTGACGGCGGATTGGGGGAAGTATACAATCTTCGGTGTATACTTCTCCCCCAACAAAACCCTCGCCGAATTTGAGGACTTCCTGGGCGAGTTGCAGGCGGCAGTCTTAAGAGCGGCCCCTAGGCCCGTTCTTGTCGCCGGCGACTTTAACGCCAAGCACTCAGCCTGGGGCTCTCCCGTGACCGACGCCCGTGGTGACGCAGTGCTAGAGTGGACTGTCATGACCGGTCTCTCGCTATTAAACCGCGGGGACGCACCTACATGCGTTCGGCATCAGGGGAGTTCGATCGTCGACCTCTCCTTTGCCAGCTCTGCGGTTGGAAGACTGGTCCACGACTGGAGGGTGGAGGACTTGGAGACACTGTCGGATCACTTATACATCCGGTTCAGTGTTTCCTCCTCGAGAGTTGACCAGACGGTCCCGACTACATCGACGCGTGCACCGGAATTCCCGCGCTGGGCACTTACGAAGATGGATAAGGAGGCGCTCGATGAAGCAGCGCAGGTGGAGGCCTGGACACCGAGGCCTACGGCTCCCATCGCCGTCAACGAGGAGGCGCTCTGGTTTCGTGAAGCCCTCACCAGGATTTGCGATGCCGCCATGCCCCGTGTGAAGCACCGCCCTCCGAAAAGGCAGGTGTATTGGTGGTCGGATGTGATCGCGGAACTCCGGCATCGATGCATCAGAGCGCGTAGGCCATACCAACGGCAGCGAAGCAGAAGAGTGCGGAATGAATCGTTGGAGAGACGGCTCGGGGCGGAGTATAGCGCAGCCAAAAGTGCTCTACGCCTGGCCATTATATTGGCTAAGGACACTGCCCGGGAGGAGATGCTGGCGGAGTTAAATCGGGACCCGTGGGGTCGCCCGTATCGCGTGGTGCGGAACAAGATCGACCGCGGTCCGCCAGTCATGGAGACGTTGCCCCCGGAGCAGTTGCCCGTCATTGTGTCAGCACTGTTTCCGACCGTCGCGGGCTCGGTGCCGCTAAACGACATCAGGCCGGCACCGGGCGAGGAAGTGCCACCTGTATCGGAGGGAGAATTAGACGCAGCCATTTTCAGGCTTAGCGAGCGCAAGACTGCCCCGGGCCCGGACGGAATCCCCGGCCGGATCTGGGTAAAGTCCATGGGGCCACTCAAGGACAGGATGCGGGACCTGTTCACTGAGTGCCTCGCGCAGGCGGAGTTTCCCGAGTGCTGGAAGGAGGGTAGGCTTGTTCTGCTGAGGAAGGACGGTCGCCCTGCCGACTCGCCTTCGGCCTACAGGCCTATCGTCTTGCTAGACGAGGCCGGGAAGTTATTGGAGAGAGTGATTGCATCTAGGGTCACCAAACACCTTGAGCGGGAAGGGCCTAACCTCTCCGAGGCACAATATGGCTTCCGAACGCAGCGCTCGACCATAGATGCAATCCTCAAAGTCAAGGAGTTCTCGGAGGAGCACATGACAAACGGCGGAGTGGTGCTGGCGGTGTCATTTGACATCGCCAACGCATTTAACACCCTGCCCTTCGATGCTATCGAGGAGGGCCTCCGCTATCACGAGGTGCCTTGGTATCTCCGCAAAATCATCGGAGGGTACCTTAGGAGACGGACTATCATCTGTATTGGACGTAATGGTGTTGCTGTTCGGATTGTGACTGGGTGCGGTGTTCCACAGGGGTCTGTTCTTGGCCCTCTCCTGTGGAACATCGGTTTCGATCGCGTCCTGCGTGCCGCACTTCTCCGTGGGCTTCGTGTCATTTGTTATGCCGATGACACCCTGCTCTTAGCCCGCGGAGAAACATTTGAGGGGGCAATTCGCCTAGCAAGAGTCGGCGCATCACAGGTGGTGGCGCGTATTGAGAGACAGGGGGTGCGGGTCGCGCTGCAGAAAACGGAGGCCATATTCTTTCATGGACCCAGGAAACGCCCCCCAGTGGAACTGTCCCTCCGAATCGGAGACGTGAGTGTGCCGATCGGCACGGAGATGAAATACTTGGGTCTCGTCTTGGACTCGAGGTGGTCCTTCGCCGCGCATTTCCGCCGGTTGGCACCAAAATTGAAGAAGACGACTGTGACCCTTGGACGCCTCCTGCCCAACATCGGAGGTCCAGGGTCCACTTGCAGGCGGCTCTATACGGGGGTCCTTCAGTCCATGGCCCTCTATGGAGCCCCCGTCTGGGCGGATAATCTGAGTGCCCAAAATAAGGCGCTCTTGCGGAGTCCTCAGCGGATGATGGCGTTGCGAATGATTCGCGGGTACCGTACCGTATCCTGCGACGCAACGCTCGCTCTCGCCAGAA
Source organism: Phengaris arion (assembly GCA_963565745.1). Lineage (NCBI taxonomy): Eukaryota > Metazoa > Arthropoda > Insecta > Lepidoptera > Lycaenidae > Phengaris > Phengaris arion. Next base: position 251,022 of record OY751446.1, on the reverse strand, counting down.
CCCCTCCATGGGACCTTGAAGCCCGCGTTCTGGGCGAGATATACTACCGCACGGTTGAAGTAAAGAGCAGAGGAGAAAGAGTGTCACCGGAGTTGACTGCTCGATGGCGCCGCCAAGCGCGCATCATAATAATGCGCTCTTGGGAGGACCGATTGGCGTCCCCAACAGCCGGACACAGGGTGGTGGCGGCAATTCGGCCGCACCTTCAGGAGTGGGTGACGCACTGCAAGGGCACCCTCACCTACCGGATGGTGCAGATGTTGACCGGGCATGGTTGCTTCGGCCATTACCTGCACCACACGGCTAGGAGGGAACCAACGCCCCAGTGCCAGCACTGTAATCACGGAGACGACACTGCGCAGCACACGCTCGAGGCCTGCCCTGCCTGGGTAGAGCAACGGGCGGTGCTTTGCGCCTCTATCGGAATTGACTTAACGCTCCCGGCTATAATAACAGCTATAGTCCGGTCGAGCGAATCATGGACAGTGATGGCCACCTTCTGCGAGGACGTAATATCACAGAAGGAGGCCGCAGAACGGGAGAGGGAGGCGGACGAAGCCGCAAACCCCGTTCGCAGGAGACGAGGAGGGCGTAGGCGCGCTAATTACGAGCGCCAGCTCCCGCCCTAACACGGACTCGGGCGACGGATAGGGGAATCCGCCGCCCATTGCACGAGTCCCATCCGGTCGCAGAGCGCCCGGTGCCTCGGGCTGCTTTCCCGGAGTGGATGGCAACTAGCCTAAAATCTAGTCTGCCGCGCGGAGGGTTTGCTGCAGAAGCAAATGCCGCTAACTGGGCCGCTGCTGTTATCGCCTCAGGCGGGTCCGGCGGCCCAGCAGCATAGCGGAGGAGGAGGCACCGATGGGTTTTAGTGGGTAACCCCGGGTGCGCTCCTCACCCCGCACCTGGGCGAGTCCCACATACCCCGGCGGTCCCCCCCAGTCTGCTGGGGATTCATAAAGAATTTCCCATCGTTAAAAAAAAAAAAAAAAAAAAAAAAAAAAAAAAAAAAAAAAAAAAAAAAAAAAAAAAAAAAAAAAAAAAAAAAAGGTTAGGTTGGGGCTCAGCCGGGGACGATACCGGTTCCTCCACGTTGGTGTCCCTGGGCAACGCCTGGGTGCGCCACTCCGCACTTTACACGGGGTGAGGTACTCAGGCGGCTGAACGCCGGTCTATCTTCTATCTTTTCACCACCTTTTTATAGTTTACTCTTCTTTTTGCATTGTTTTATTTATTTCATCTATCTTTCAACACCTTTTCTTTCTGTCTTTTCTCTTTTATTTATTCTTCTGTGTGTGTGTGTTAGGTTTTTGTTTGAATGGTGATGGATGGGCTTTTACGGCCCCTAATCCAAGGTTTGTGGTGCCCGGCCATGGGATGCATGGCGAGCAGGCGGTCTCGTCCCGAGGGCACTGGGGCAGAATCACCCCTTCTTGATCGGGTCAGACTCAGCCCACAATTGACAACAATGGAAGGTCAGCATGTTCAAAATTCTCCCAGGGTGGGTCCCGGCGATGCCGGGGAATCCCACACTCCCGTTTCGGCGGGAGATAGGGCCAGGTATACTGGGGGCCCAAAACATGCTTCGGTGGAGGTTGAGACGAAGGAGGCCGTTGCGACGGCGAGAGACGAAGGCGCGATGGCGCATACTAGGCCGAGCCCGGCGCACCTTACCGCGTCGAGAACGGACCTATTGACTGATGAGGACGTGGACTTCAGTCAGCCGCAACCCAACGGGATTGAGCGGCTACTGAAGCTCATGCAGAAGAAGAAGTTGCGGGGCGACCCAGATCTGCCGCGCGTGCTGCTCACGCGCGACGTGATCATGCCGCCACCCCAACAAGGACGTAACATACCCGAATTAGATAGCGAGGACTATCTCTCGGACTCTAGCTGCATGACAGACATGTCGCTGGACTCCGAGGGATTGCCCGCACCCACCGGACGTACGACCCCCCTTAAGCGGCGGTTACACCCGGACGAGTTAGAGGCGGCGCCGTCCAACAGCAAAGGTGCGGTGCCGAAGGCTAAGAAAGGACGTGGTCGGCCACCATCAACCGGCCAATACGTCGGCCTGGCTAAGGCGCAGGCAGAGTTGAATAGGGCGAAAGCGGAGGCCATCAGATTGGAGGCTGAGGCTGAGGTCGCCGATACGGCGCGGGCAGCGAGAGAAGCACGAGCTAATCTCGCAAGCTCTGCCCCTATCACCACCCCTGAGAAGACAAGCCCAGAGGAGACAAACGCTGCTATTGCAGGCAGCGTAGAGAGGTCCCTGGAGACGATCCTGATGGTCGCATCCAGGTCCTCAAATTTAAAGGGAACGTTCCAGCGGTTCCTCAAGGAGTCGGTCAACACTATCAGAATGGCCGTCACCGAACTGAGGGGCCGCTGCGAATCAGACGAGCTACGGGCCTTGGAAGCCCAGAACGCGCGGCTTCAACAACAAGTCGACGCGATGCGGCGAGAGCTAGAGGAGTTGCGGCGCCAAGCAGCCAAGCCTGCCGCTGACGACCTGCAGAAGCTGTTGTCGGAGGTCTCGCGCTCAAACATCGAGACCTTCGGCAATATGCTGAATGCGAGGCTGGCTGGGTTGGAGGACAGACTCCTTCCTGAGCCTAGGAGGAGACCGCCGTTGGCGGCGGACATCACGGACGTTCCCGTCGGTGCCTCACCATCAGCAGCACCGACGAAGAAGGCGCCGAAGCCAAAAAAGGCGACGGCGCCCCCCACGTATGCGGAAGTGGCAACACCAAGCGCGACGGTCCCCCCAAAAGTGGCACCGCCCGCACAGGCCCCGCCCAAGAGGGCGAAACAGAAGAAGCGGCCAACAATGGCCGCAAGAGAAGCGGCACAAGGGGGGGATAACAGCAACCCCTCCCCCGCCGAGGCCTCGTGGACCACCGTAGGTCCACGCAAGGCCAAACAGAAGAAAGGGGCGGCTACACCAGCCAAAGCCGCCCCAAATAAGAAAAAGAAGAAGGCGAAGCTTCGTCCCCCCGCAACCGCGGCGGTCACCCTCACTCTGGGGGCGAGCGCTGTAGAAAGAGGGGTCACATACGCCAAGGTGTTGGCCGAGGCCAGAGCGGCGATCGACCTGGGGGAACTCGGCATCCCCAGGCTCGGTTTCCGCCTTGCCGAGACCGGAGCGCGTGTCCTCACCATCGCCGGTGAGGGGGCGCAGGAAAAGGCGGACGCCTTCGCCACGAGGCTAAAGGCAGTCCTGAAACCGGACGATGTAAAAGTCGCCCGCCCGGTCCTGTGCGCGGAGATCCGCGTGGCCGGGCTGGACGACTCAGTAGCGGCCGCCGACGTCATCCAGGCGGTCGTGAAGGAAGGAGGGTGCTCGGCCGACGATATCCGGTCGGGCCAACTGACGTTAGGGCCACGCGGGGACGCGTCATTGTGGATGCGTGTCCCGGTCGCGGCCGCCAAGAAGCTTACAAGCTCAGGGCGGCTGCGAGTTGGCTGGGTGTCGGCGAGAGTGGCGCTGCTGGCCGCGAGGCCTAAGCGCTGCTTCCGCTGCCAAGACACCGGCCACGTGGCGGCGAAGTGCCAGTGCCCGGTAGACCGCAGCCGGAGCTGTTTCCGCTGCGGGAAACCGGGTCACAAGGCGGCCGAGTGCAGGGAAGCGCCCAACTGCTTCCTGTGCGAGGCCGTCGGCAAAGAGGAGAGGGGGCACGTGCTGGGCAGTAGCGGCTGCGTTGGAGCTGCGAAAAAGCCGGTCCCCAGGAAGAGCAAGGCACCGACAAAGAAGGCCCGGCATAAAAAGCCCAAGGCCAACGGCGCAAGGGCGGTTCCGTCCGCCCCCGCCATGGAGTTGGACGCCTAGGCCCGTGGGTGGTGATCGGGGGATCGCCGCCCACACTATGGGCCCCGAGATGGCATGCTCCCCAATGCCCGGGGAGCTCTCGGAGAGGCAAGCGGCGGCATAACAACAGGCCGCCGCATTAGAAGAGAGCCGGATGCGGCACGCGCTGGGGGGTCGTGGAAGAATGCAACGCGATTCCCACAGCCCCTCCACTGGCGCTGAAGATGGGCATCGGGGGGTTTTAGACGGTAAACCCCGGCGCACTCCATCTCGCGCCGGGGGAGTCCGTCATACCCCTGCTGCCTTCCCCCGGGGGCGGCGGGGGATACGTAACGTATTTCCCCCCGTCAAAAAAAAAAAAAAAAAAAAAAAAAAAAAAAAAAAAAAAAAAAAAAAAAAAAAAAAAAAGGTTGGGGACGATACCGGTTCCTCCACGTTGGTGTCCCTGGGCAACGCCTGGGTGCGCCACTCCGCTCTTTACACGGGGTGAGGTACTCAGGCGGCTGAACGCCGGTCTTTCTCTATCTTTCACACCTTTTTATAGTTTACTCTTCTTTTTTGCATTCTTTTATTTATTTTCTATCTTTCAACACCTTTTCTTTTCTATTTTTCCTTTTTGGTTTACTCTTCTGTGCGAGTGTGTTAGGTTTTGCGTGATAGGTTTTTGTTTTGATTGGTGATGGATGGGCTTTTACGGCCCCTAATCCAGGGTTTGTGGTGCCCGGCCGTGGGATGCGTGGCGAGCAGGCGGCTCGTCCCAAGGGCACTGGGGCAGAATCCCCCCTAACGGATCGGGCGTGACTCAGCCCATATCCGAGCAACTATGGAGGTCCGCAATGAAAAAAATAGTCCCCGGGCGGGTCCCGACTATGTCGGGGAATCCCGCACCTCTCCGAAGGGAGAGGTCTGGCCCAAGTATACGGGGGGTGCCACCATTGCGAGTGGGAGTGTGGAGGCCGTCACGATGGCGAGTGGAGGTGAAGGCGCGACAACACGCGCGGGTCCGGAGCCGGTGTCCCTTACCGCACCGGCGGCGGACCAATTATTGACGGACGAGGATGTGGATTTTTCCCAGCCTCAGGAAAACGGCAGGGAGCGGCTCCTGAGGCTTCTTCATAGGAAGAAGCTACGAGGAGACACGGAGGGGCTCGCGCGCGTTCAGCGCGAACGTGAGTTGATCCTCCCTCCCTCCATTAAGAATGAGACCTTAGCGACGGGTAACAATGCAACGCGCTTACCGCTCGTGGTACTCACACGCGCGCTGTTACCCGAACGCACAAACACTGGACTTGACAGTGACGACTACCTCTCGGACTGCAGTGATATGTCTGGCATATCACTGGACTCCGAGGGGCTGCCCGTCATACCCGGACGTACAACCCCTCTTAAGAGGCGGAATCCGGACAAGACTGAGGCGGCACCATCCACCAGCAAAGATGCAGTGCCGAAGGCCAAGAAAGGACGTGGCCGGCCACCTACAACCGGCCAATACGTCGGCCTGGCCAAGGCCCAGGCGGAGCTGAACAGAGCCAAGGCGGAGGCTATCCGGCTTCAGGCTGAGGCGGAGGTCGCCGGCACAGCGCGGGCTGTGAGAGAAGCGAGAGCCTCTCTCCTCGCAAACACAGCTGTAGCCGACGAAAACGCGGAGAGGACAAGCGCTGCTCTAGCGGAGAGCGTGGAGAGGGCTTTGGAGACGATAACAATGGTCGCTTCAAAGTCCTCAAACCTGAAGGGGACATACCAGCGGTTCCTCAAGGAGGCGGCATCCACAATAAAGGTAGCCGTTGCTGAAATGAGGGGCCGCGGTCAAACAGAGGAGTTACGGGCTCTGGAGGAGCAAAACAAGCAACTGCAGCTGCAAGTAGATGCAATGCGCAGAGAGCTGGAGGAGTTGCGGCGGCAGGCATCCAGGCCCGCCCCCCAAGAACTGCAACAGCTGTTGTCGGAGGTCTCTCGCTCCAACATCGAGACCTTCGGCAACATGCTGAATGCGAGGCTGGCTGGGTTGGAAGACAGACTCCTTCCCGAGCCTAGGAGGAGACCGCCGTTAGCGGCAGATAACACGGACGTTCCCGTCGGTGCCCCACCATCAGCGGCACCGACGAAGAAGGCGCCGAAGCCAAAAAAGGCGACGGCGCCCACGTATGCGGAGGTGGCGAAACCGAGCACGACGGTCCTCACGCAAGAGGCACTGCCTGCACCGGCAACAGCAAACCGGAAGAAGCGGCCAACAATGGCCGCAAGAGAAGCGGCGCAAGGGGGGGATAACAGCAACCCCTCCCCCGCCGAGGCCCCGTGGACCACCGTCCGTGGTCCACGCAAGGCCAAACAGAAGAAAGGGGCGGCTACACCAGCCAAAGCCGCCCCAAAGAAGAAAAAGAAGAAGGCGAAGCTCCGTCCCCCCGCAACCGCGGCGATCACCCTCACTCTGGGGGCGAGCGCTGTGGAAAGAGGGGTGACATACGCCAAGGTGTTGGCCGAGGCCAGGGCGGCGATCGACCTGGGGGAACTTGGCATCCCCAGGCTCGGTTTCCGCCTGGCCGAGACGGGAGCGCGCGTCCTCACCATTGCTGGAGAGGATGCGCAGAACAAGGCGGACGCCTTTGCCGCTAGGCTCAGGACAGTTCTGAAGCCGGAAGACGTGAAAGTCGCCCGCCCGGTTAGGTGCGTCGAAATGCGCATCGCCGGGCTGGATGACTCAGTGACGACTACCGACGTCATCGAGGCGGTCGCACGCGAAGGAGGGTGCTTACCTGGCGACATCAGGTCGGGACAAATTAGAGTGGGGCCATGGGGGGACGGATCCTTATGGATGCGTGTCCCGGTCGCGGCTGCAAAGAGAGTTACCAGCTCTGGGCGGCTGCGTGTAGGATGGGTGTCCGCGAGGGTGGCGCTACTGGCCGCGAGGCCTAAGCGTTGCTTTCGCTGCATGGATACAGGCCATGTAGCATCGAAGTGCCAGTGCCCGGTGGACCGTAGCCGGAGCTGTTTCCGCTGCGGGAAACCGGGACACAAGGCGGCCGAGTGCGGAGAAGCAGCTAACTGCTTTCTGTGCGAGGCCGCTGGCAAAGAGGAGAGAGGGCACATGCTGGGAGGCAGCGGCTGTATAGCAGCTGCAAAAAAGCCGGTCCCCAAGAAGAGCAAGGCACCGACAAAGGAGGCCCGGCATAAAAAGCCCAAGGCCAATGGCGCAAGGGCGGTTCCAACCGCCCCCGCCATGGAGTTGGACGCCTAGGCCCGTGGGTGGTGATCGGGGGATCGCCGCCCACGCTATGGGCCCCGAGATGGCAAGCTCCCCAATGCCCGGGGAGCTCTCGGAGAGGCAAGCGGCGGCATAACACCAAGCCGCCGCAGTGGAAGTGAGCCGGATGCGGCAAGCGCTGCGGGGTTGTGGAAGAATGCTACGCGATTCCCATGACCCCGCAAACGGCGCTGAAGGTGGGCATCGGGGGGTTTTAGACGGTAAACCCCGGCGCACTCCATCTCACGCCGGGGGAGCCCGTCATACCCCTGCTGCCCTCCCCCGGGGGCGGCGGGGGATACGTAACGTATTTCCCCCCGTCAAAAAAAAAAAAAAAAAAAAAAAAAAAAAAAAAAAAAAAAAAAAAAAAAAGGTTAGGTTAGGTTAGGTTACCGGAAGAGACAGCGAGGACTATCTCTCGGACTCCAGCGATATATCTGGCATATCACTGGACTCCGAGGGGTTGCCCGCAATACCACCAGAACGGACGAGCCTAAAAAGGCGAAACTCGGAAGAAGACATGGCGCCGCCCATTAGTAAGGGCGCGGTGCCAAAGCCGAAGCGGGGACGTGGCCGGCCACCAACTACCGGCCAATACGTCGGCCTGGCTAAGGCCCAGGCGGAGCTAAACCGCGAAAAGGCGGAGAGCCTTCGATTGGAGGCGGAGAGAGAGGTCGCGGAGACGGCACGGGCGGCAAGGGAACCACGAGCATCCCCCCACCCAAGCCTCTCACCAGTCGAGGGCGACCAGGAGATGACGAGCTCAGCACTCAACACGAGTGTGGAAAGGTCGCTGGAAACCATTACAATGGTCGCCAGCAAATCCAGCAACCTAAAGGGGACCTACCAGCGTTTCCTGAAGGAGGCGGTCGCCAACATTAAGGCGGCCGTAACCGAGATGAGGGGTCGCTCCATGAGCGATGAAATGGCGCAATTGGAAGCCCAAAACGCGCGGCTCCAGGAGCAAGTGGCGAACATGCGCCGCGAGCTAGAAGAGCTGCGCCGACGACCGCCCGCGCCCACTGGAAGTGACATGCGTGAGCTGTTGGCCGAGGTCTCTCGTTCTAATATAGAGACCTTGGGCAACATGCTCAACGCCAGGCTAGCCGGACTAGAGGACCGTCTCTTGCCGGAGCCTCGGAGACGGCCACCACTGGCAGCGGAAAGTGTCGGTGCCCCACCACCAGTGGCATCGAAGGGGAAGGCGCCGAAACCTAAAAAGGCATCGGCTCCCCCCACATACGCGGAAACGGCGGCAAAAAGTGCGGCAGCCCCTAAAGAAGCACCGCCTGCACCGGCCCGGCCCAAGCCTAAGAAGGCAAAGAAGAAGCGGCCAACAATGGCTGCAAGAGAAGCGGCGCAAGGGGGGGATACAATCGACCCCTCCCCCGCTGAGGCCCCGTGGACCACAAAAGGTCCACGCAAGGCCAAAAAGACGAAGAAAGGGGCGACTACTCCAGCTAAGGTCGCCCCGAAGAAGAAGAAGAGAGCGAAACTTCGCCCTCCCACGACTGCGGCGGTCACCCTCACTCTGGGGGCCAACGCCGCTGAAAGGGGGGTGACGTACGCGAAGGTTTTGGGACAGGCTAGAGCGGCGATCGACCTGGGGGAGCTAGGGATCCCCAAGCTTGGCTTCCGCCTGGCTGAGACCGGAGCGCGCGTCCTGACCATTTCTGGTGAGGGGGCGCAGGAAAAAGCGGACGCTTTCGCCCAGAGGCTGAGGTCCGTCCTGCCATCGGACGACGTCAAAGTCGCCCGCCCGGTTCTGTGCGCGGAGATCCGCGTTGCCGGGCTAGACGACTCAGTAGCGGCCGCCGACGTCATCCAGGCGGTCGCTACAGAAGGAGGGTGCTCGACCCACGACATTCGGTCGGGTCAGCTAACGGTTGGGCCACGCGGGGACGCGTCAGTGTGGATGCGTGTCCCGGTCGCGGCCGCCAAGAAGCTCACAAGCTCAGGGCGGCTGCGAGTTGGCTGGGTGTCGGCGAGAGTGGCGCTGCTGGCCGCGAGGCCTAAGCGCTGCTTCCGCTGCCAAGACACCGGCCACGTGGCGGCGAAGTGCCAGTGCCCGGTAGACCGCAGCCGGAGCTGTTTCCGCTGCGGGAAACCGGGGCACAAGGCGGCCGAGTGCAGAGAAGCGCCCAACTGCTTCCTGTGCGAGGCTGCCGGCAGGCCGGAGAGGGCACATGTGCTGGGCGGCAGCGGCTGTATCGGTAAGCCGCCCCCTGGCGCGAAGGGAAAAGCGCCGACCAAGAAGGCCCGGTTTAAAAAGCCCAAGGCCAACGGCGCAAGAGCGGCTCCAGCCGCCCCCGCCATGGAGTTGGACGCCTAGGCCCGCGGGTGGTGATCGGGGGATCGCCGCCCGCACTATGGGCCCCGAGAAGGAAAGCTCCCCAATGCCCGGGGAGCTCTCGGAGAGGCAGGCGGCGGCATAACAACAGGCCGCCGCATTAGAAGAGAGCCGGATGCGGCACGCGCTGGGGGGTCGTGGAAGAATGCAACGCGATTCCCACGGCCCCTCCACTGGCGCTGAAGATGGGCATCGGGGTGTTTTAGTCGGTACACCCCGGTGCACTCCATCTCGCGCCGGGGGAGTCCGACATATCCCTGCCGCCCACCCCCGAGGGCGGGGAATGCGTAAAGTCATTTCACCCCGTTAAAAAAAAAAAAAAAAAAAAAAAGGTTAGGTTAGGTTAGGTTGGGGCTCAGCCAGTTCGTCCTAGTTCGTGGCCCTGGGCAACGCTTGGGTGCGCCACCCCGTCTTTTGCGGGGTGAGGTACTCACGCGGCTGAAGGCTGGCACTATCTCTTTTCTTCACTATCTTTCACCATCTTTTTAATTAACTTTCTTGTGTTTTGCATCGTTTATTTTTTGGTTTTCTATTTTTCACCACCTTTTCTGTCATATCGTATCTATCTTTCCTTTATAATTTAACTCTTCTGATGGGGGAGCTCACCCCCGAAAAAAGAGACCGCGACCCGGGGTGTCGAAGTTCTAAGGATGGAAGGTCGCAATAGTTCAAATATTCTCCGGGTGGGTCCCAGCGATGGGGAATCCCACACCCCTGCTTCGGCGGGGGTCAGGTCCGCGTATACGGAGGGACCAACTACTGCGAGGGTTGTTGAGCAGGAGGTCATAGAGATGACGCAGAAAGAGACGGGCGTGATGACGCAAACAAGTCCGAAGCTGGCGCACCTTACCGCGCCGGCGGCGGAATTATTGACTGACGAAGACATTGACTTCAGTCAGCCGCAACCCAACGGGGTCGAGCGGCTACTGAAGTTAATGCAGAAAAAGAAGAAGCGGGGCGACCCAGACTTACCGCGCGTGCTTCTCACGCGCGACGTGATCTTGCCGCCCCCCAAATTACCTGACAGAGACAGCGAGGACTATCTCTCGGACTCCAGCTGCATGACTGACATGTCGCTGGATTCCGAGGGGTTGCCCGCACCCACCGGACGTACGACCCCCCTTAAGCGGCGGCTACTCCCGGACTGTGACGAAACGGCGCCATCCACCAGCAAAGGTGCGGTGCCGAAGGCAAAGAGAGGACGTGGCCGGCCACCATCAACCGGCCAATACGTCGGCCTGGCGAAGGCACAGGCAGAGCTCAACAGGGCGAAGGCGGAGGCCATCAGACTGGAGGCCGAAGCCGAGGTCGCTGATACAGCGCGGGCAGCAAGAGAAGCGCGAGTCTTTCTCCCTGCAAGCCCTACCTCTATCACCACCCCAGAGGAGACAAACGCTGCTATTGCAGCAAACGTAGAGAGGTCCCTAGAGACGATCTTGATGGTCGCATCCAGGTCCTCAAATTTGAAAGGAACATTCCAGCGGTTCCTCAAGGAGTCGGTCAGCACCATCAGAACGGCCGTCACCGAATTGAGGGGCCGCTGCGAATCAGACGAGCTGCGGGCCTTGGAAGCCCAAAACGCGCGGCTCCAACAGCAGGTCGACGCGATGCGGCGAGAGCTGGAGGAGTTGCGGCGCCAAGCGACCAAGCCTGCCGTTGACGACTTGCAGCAGATGTTGTCGGAGGTCTCGCGCTCTAATATCGAGACTTTCGGCAACATGCTGAATGCGAGGTTGGCCGGACTGGAAGATAGGCTCCTTCCGGAGCCAAGGAGGAGGCCACCGCTGGCGGCGGACAGTGCCACTGTGGGCACCACGCCAGCGACCGGAGGGACGCAGGCGCCGAAGCCCCAAAGGGTGACGGCGCCCACTTACGCAGATATGGCGGCACCGAGTGCACCGGCCCCCAAAAAGGCTCCGGCTGCTCCGGCCCCGCCCAAGACCAAAAAGAAAACGGCCAAAAAGAAGAAGCGGCCATCAACGGCCGCTCAAGAGACGGCGCAAGGGGGGGATAACACCAACCCCTCCCCAGCCGAGGCCCCGTGGACCAAGATAGGTCCACGCAAGGCCAAGAGAACGAAGAAGGGGGCGGCTACTTCAGCTAAAGTCGCCCCAAAAAAGAAGAAGAGAGCGAAGCTTCGCCCTCCAAGTACTGCGGCGGTCACCCTCACCCTGGCGGCGAGCGCTGCTGAAAGGGGGGTGACTTACGCGAAAGTGTTGAGTCAGGCTAGAGCGGCGATTGACCTGGGGGAACTCGGCATCCCCAGGCTCGGTTTCCGCCTGGCCGAGACTGGAGCGCGCGTCCTTACCATTGCTGGCGAGGGCGCGCAGGAGAAAGCGGACGCCTTCGCCTCGAGGCTGAGGTCCGTCCTGCCACCGGACGATGTCAAGGTCGCCCGCCCGGTTCTGTGCGCGGAGATCCGTGTCGCCGGGCTAGACGACTCAGTAGCGGTCGCCGACGTCATCCAGGCGGTCGCTACAGAAGGAGAGTGCTCGGCCGATGATATTCGGGCCGGCCAAATGACGGTGGGGCCACGCGGGGACGCTTCGTTGTGGATGCGTGTCCCGGTCGCGGCCGCCAAGAAGCTAACAAGCTCGGGGCGGCTGCGAGTTGGCTGGGTGTCGGCGAGAGTGGCGCTGCTGGCCGCGAGGCCTAAGCGCTGCTTCCGCTGCCAAGACACCGGTCACGTGGCGGCGAAGTGCCAGTGCCCGGTAGACCGCAGCCGGAGCTGTTTTCGCTGCGGGAAACCGGGGCACAAGGCAGCCGAGTGCAGGGAAGCGCCCAACTGCTTCCTGTGCGAGGCTGCCGGCAGGCCGGAGAAGGCGCATGTGTTGGGAGGAAGCGGCTGCGTCGCAAAGCCGCCTCCCGGCGCGAAGAGAAAGGCGCCGACCAAGAAGGCCCGGCTCAAAAAGCCCAAGGCCAACGGCGCAAGGGCGGCTTCGCCCGCCCGCGCCATGGAGTTGGACGCCTAGGCCCGTGGGTGGTGATCGGGGGATCACCGCCCGCACTATGGGCCCCGAGAAGGAAAGCTCCCCAATGCCCGGGGAGCTCTCGGAGAGGCAAGCGGCGGCATAACACCAGGCCGCCGCATTAGAAGGGAGCCGGATGCGGCACGCGCTGGGGGGTCGTGGAAGAATGCTTTCGCGATTCCCACGGCCCCTCCACTGGCGCTGAAGACGGGCATCGGGGTGTTTTAGTCGGTACACCCCGGTGCACTCCATCTCGCGCCGGGGGAGTCCGACATACCCCTGCTGCCCTCCCCCGGGGGCGGCGGGGGATTCGTAAAGAATTTCACCCCGTTAAAAAAAAAAAAAAAAAAAAAAAAAAAAAAAAAAAAAAAAAGTTAGGTTAGGTTAGGTTGGGGGCGATACCGGTTCCTCCACGTTGGTGTCCCTGGGCAACGCCTGGGTGCGCCACTCCGCTCTTTACACGGAGTGAGGTACTCAGGCGGCTGAACGCCGGTCTTTCTCTATCTTTCACCATCTTTTTATAGTTTACTCTTCTTTTTTGGATTCTTTTATTTATTTTTCTATCTTTACACACCTTTTCTTTCTATCTTTTCCCTTTTATTTACTCTTCTGTGCGTGTGTGTTAGGTTTTGCGTGTTAGGTTTTTGTTTGAATGATGATGGATGGGCTTTTACGGCCCCTAATCCTTGGATTGTGGTGCCCGGCCTTGGGATGCGTGGCGAACGGGCGGTTTCGTCGTAAGGGCACTGGGGCAGAATCCCCCCTAATGGATCGGGTCAGCATCAACCCTTACGTGAGCAACTATGGAGTGCAATAAAGAAAATACTCCCCGGGTGGGTCCTCTTATGAGGGAATCCCACACTCCCGCTTCGGCGGGGGGTCGCCCCATGTATACGGGGGGGGCAATTATTGCAGTGGAGGAGAAAGAGGAGGTCGTTCCGACGACGAATAGGGCAAAAGGTACGACCGAACACGACGACATTAGGCTTTACGACCAACGGATTCCGATAGTGCATTTGGAAAGGCTAGAGGATTCGGAAGGCGGATCACGGGCGGCGACGCCTGCGTCCGTGGGAAGTGGAAGTAAATTCTTCCATTCCGGAGGAGGAATGTTGGATGACGGAGAGAGCGGCAACGAAACCACCGCCTCTCAAAGGATAGAGGAAGACAGAATGGAGAGGACAAGGCGACGCTTCCGCAAGAGACGTGGAAGTGACGCGGATGAGGACTCGGAGAAGGAAAAGGGCTTGGCCACCCCGAAGCACACCAAACGTGGCAGGGGCAGGCCGCCCACCACTGGACATTACGTGGGCTTGGCTAAGGCTCAACAGGACTATCTCGACGCCAAGCAGAGAGCCCTGGAGTTCGAAGCCGAGCGTGAAATACTGGACGCGACTAATAGGATTCCACAGCTACGGTCACACCGGCTGTCGGAGTCCTCCAATACCTCGGACATGACGTTGGTGGAGGAAGAAGAGGTAACGGCGGCGAAACTGGGCTCAGTGATAACCCAGAGCCTAGGGGTCATTACCAATGTGGCCTTAAAATCCAAGAACCTGAGTGGACCCTTCGTGAAAGCCCTTAAGACGTCGGCGAAGGAGATACAGGAGGCTTGCGCGGCTCTGCTAAACAGAACGGCAACCGCTGAAACCAGGGCCTTGGAGGCGGCCAACACGCGCCTCTCCAAGGAGCTTGCAGAGATCAGGACCGAGCTCGCGACAGTTAAGCGCGAGCTCGCTAGTGCGCGACCAATAGCCGCTCTTGCGGCCCCTTCGCTCAACGTCGAAGAAATGTTGCAGCGAGCAGTGCGTGAGGCGGTTTCTGTGACCAGTGCCCGGATGGACGCGCGGCTGGAAATGTTAGAGGCTCGGCTTCTACCAGAGCCGCGTATGCGCCCTCCCCTTGCTGCGGACACAAAAAGGGAACGTGCGGCCCCTGCGTCAACACCTGCAGGGCCGACACAAAACAAGGAGAAGAATAAGAAGACGCCTCCACCAGAGCCGTCGGTGTCGACACTAATGCCTCCGACGAATCCCGGACCAGCGCCCAAAAAGACGAAGAAGAAGGTTCGAAAGTCCGCCGCAGCTACTGAAGCGGCAGCCGCGAGGAACAACGCGGCAACGACAGCAGCTGCGTCGCAGTCCACCACCATGTCAGAGTGGACACAGGTGGCGAAGAAGGGAAAGGCGGCTAAGAGGGCAGTAGATGAGAGAAAGGCGCCCAAGAAAAAGAAGAGAGGGAAAAACCTCCGCACTCCAAAGTCTGCAGCCGTTGTGCTCACGCTACAGCCAGACGCGGTACAAAGAGGCGTCTCCTATAAAGACGTCCTCGAAAAGGCTAAGCAGCAACTCGACCTGGCTGCGCTGGATATTCCAGCGGTAAAATTTAAGCTCGCCGTTACCGGGGCTCGCATGTACGAGATCTCGGGGGCGGCCTGCAAGGAGAAGGCTGACGCCCTTGCGGGCAAATTAAAGGAGATAATGGGAGAGGGAGACGTGCGCATATCTCGGCCACAAAAGTGTGCTGAGTTGCGAATTACTGGATTGGATGACTCCGCCACGGCGGGAGAGATCGCAGCAGCCATCGCAAGACCTGGTGGCTGCGCTGCCAGCGACGTCAAAGTTGGCGAAATCCGCTTAGACCGGAGTGGCCGCGGTACGGCATGGGTCAAATGCCCGGTCGAGGCCGCGAAGCAGGTGACGGCACCGAACACAAAGGTGTACGTCGGGTGGACCGTAGTACGTGTGTCTATCCTATCAGCACGTCCAATGCGGTGCTACCACTGCCACGAAATAGGACATACGCGGGCCACTTGCCCCAACGGAGATGACCGTAGCCAGCTTTGCTTCCGCTGCGGCCAAGCAGGGCATACGACCGCGCAGTGCAGAAACGCGCCCCATTGCGCGCTGTGCGCTGCTCATGGCAAACCGGCGGACCACAGTGTAGGGAGCAAGAACAAACCCTGCGGGAAGCCTGCGCCAAAGGCGAGGAATAGCTCTAAAAAGAGCCAAGCGCCCAAGAAAGCCGCCACACCATCTATGGCGGCTCCCGGCGCTGGAGCGATACCCATGGAGGCCCAATAACGGCTACACAACGCTTTCTTCAGGGAAACCTGAACCACTGCGCCCAGGCGCAGGATCTCTGGGATCAGGTCATGTTGCAGTGGGAAATAGATGTCGCCGTTGTTGCCGAGCCGTACCGCGTACCGAACAGGGACAGCTGGATCGGGGATGCTGACTCGTCGGTCGCCCTAGTTCTCGGCCCCAAAATCGTGCCTCCGTTCTCCGGAAATACGACTAGGGGCCACGGATTTGTCGTGGTCATCTTGGGGGCCCTCACTGTAGTGGGGGTCTACTTCTCCCCTAACAAGACGCTCGTAGAGTTCGAGGCTTTCCTGCTCCGGCTGACCACCTTTGTCGAAGGAGCATCCCGCCCTGTAGTCGTCGCCGGAGATTTCAACGCGAAGTCAACGCTTTGGGGATCCCCGGTGACGGATGCAAGAGGCCGCGCGGTAACAGATTGGTTAACTACAACTGGCCTAGTGGTGGCTAATCGAGGCGCTATTAGTACATGTGTTCGGCAACAAGGCGAGTCGATAGTGGACCTTACCCTTGTGAGTCCGGCTGTCGCTCGCCGAGTCATCGATTGGAAAGTCCTACGTTTCACAGAGACGCTTTCGGACCACAGGTACATCCGATTCGACATTGTTGCTCAAACGTCGGATCCGGGCCGCCCAATTCCATCTGGCGGTGGCCCAAGGTGGTCCCTGAAGAGGCTAGACCGTGACCTGCTCGAAGAGGCGGCAATCGTTTCGTCGTGGGCACCTCTGCCTGCTGACGGAGGAATAGAGGAATGGGTAGAGTGGCTGATAAAGGCGGCGCACAACATCTGCGACGCCTCGATGCCTCGCGCAGGGCCTTACAAGCCTCGGCGCCAAACATACTGGTGGCGCCCTGAACTAAGACATCTAAGGCGGGCTTGTGTGGCGGCTCGTCGCCGCTATACGAGATACCGAAGAAGGCACAACAGAGATGAGGACGAGGAGTCAGCAATCTACGACGACTACCGCACGGCCCGTCACAACCTGCGTGACGCCATCCGCGCAGCGAAGAAAGAGGCCTGGGATGAGTGGCTCGAAACACTAGAGCAGGATCCCTGGGGCAAGCCATACAAATGGGTGAGGCAGAAGCTCCGCCTGGCCGCCCCGCCGCTCACCCAGAACCTACATCCGGAACTCCGCAACAACATAATATCGACCCTATTTCCATCTAGGGCCGAGTGGTGCCCACCATCCATGGCACCACCAACGGAGGAACCCGGCGATGACGAGGAGGTGCCGCCCGTAACGGCAGAAGAGTTGGCAGTAGCGGTCCACAAAATGGGCCTTAAAAACACGGCCCCCGGTCTTGACGGCGTGCCCGGGCGTGTCTGGGTGCTTGCGATGAAGCAGCTGGAAGCGCGTGTGCTCACAGTTCTGACCAGATGCCTGGTCCAGGGTCGAGTACCACGGCGCTGGAAGAGCGGTAAGCTAGTGCTGCTGAGGAAAAACAGGCGACCAGAAGACCAACCGTCTGCCTATCGCCCTATCGTGTTGATCGACGAGATCTGCAAGACGCTGGAGCGGATCATCGTGGCACGTCTCACTCGCCACTTAGAAAATGTCGGTCCAAACCTGTGCGGTGCTCAGTACGGGTTTCGCTCTTGCCGATCGACCATAGACGCGGTGGCACGGCTCCGGTCAATAACGGAAGAGGAAATATCTCGGGGTGGGGTAGTTCTGGCTGTCTCACTGGACATCAGCAACGCCTTTAACTCCCTGCCCTGGGCAACCATCAAAGAGGGACTTAGGTACCACCGCGTGCCGAGGTATTTACGCAACACCATCTGCGACTACCTATCGGCACGCTCTGTGCAGTACCCCACGATACAGGACTGGGAAGAACAGGAAGTGGTCTGCGGCGTCCCACAGGGTTCGGCTCTCGGTCCAACTCTGTGGAACATAGGATTTGATTATGCGCTCCGCGGCGCAAACCTACCCGGAACGGAGCTTATCGCCTACGCGGACGACACACTAGTCGTCTGTCGGGGCAAAACCCACCGCGACGCAACTATCCTCGCAACAGCGACGGTCGCGCAGGTCGTCCGGCGGATTCAGGCACTGGGCCTAACGGTGGCACTAAATAAGTCGGAAGCCCTAGCATTCTACGGGCCAAGAAATGCGCCACCGCCCGGTCTAGCAGTAATAGTGAGCGGAACAAGGATTGACGTGGCGTCATCAATGACGTACCTCGGCCTAGTCCTCGATGGCCGATGGACCTTTAAAGATCATTTCCGGTGCCTATCCGAAAAGGTCAGTAGGTCCGCGGGGGGTCTGGCCTCACTCCTCCCGAACCTCGGGGGACCGAGTTTGACCTGTCGTCGCTTGTACATGGGCGTCATCCGCTCCATGGCGATGTACGGTGCGCCGATCTGGGCCGAAGATCTGTCACCCACGAATCGGCTGATCCTCGGAAGACTACAGAGGATGATGGGAACGCGGGCAGTGCGTGGATACCGCACCATCTCAAAGGATGCAGCATGCCTGCTCGCCGGAAGCGTGCCATGGGACCTGGATGCTCGAGCCCTCGCCGACGTTTACTGGCGTGGCGCTGAGATCCGCGCAGGGGGCAGCAACCCCTTACCGGACGCCGTACGTCGGTGGAGGGACCAAGCTAAAGATAGGACGATTGAGTTGTGGGAAGAACGGCTGCAAGAGCCAACAGTTAGTGTGGACCTGGTACTGGCCATCCGCCCAGTGCTAAGGGAGTGGCTCAACAGAACAACAGGCGCGCTTTCCTTCCGCCTCACACAGGTGCTGACGGGGCACGGCTGCTTCGGTCGGTACCTGTGCGAGATCGCCGGGAGGGAAGAAACGACACGCTGCCACCACTGCGACGCGGAAAGGGACACGGCCGAACACACTGTGACGGCCTGTCCTTCCTGGACAAGACAACGCGCGGCCCTCGTGGCTGCCATCGGACGTGACCTCTCACTGCCAGCACTGGTGCGTTCCATGCTGAGCAGTGAGCACGAGTGGAAAGCGGTGGAGGACTTTGCTCAAGAAGTCATCTCCGCAAAAGAAGAGGCCGAGCGCGTAAGAGAAAGGGAGACGCTTGACCCTCGTCGAAGGAGCCGGCCGAGACGAAGACAGGTCAATAATGACAACCGTAATGTCCTGCCTTAGCCGGGGAACTCGGAGCGGCGGTGTGGGGATGCCGTCGCTCATTGCACCGAGTCCCAGAGATGGTCGCGATGCGCAGTGTACTCTTCGCGCATCGCGACACCAGAGAGATTGGCCTATACAAGCCCTAGGAGGGCCTCTGTTCGGCCTTCGGAGCCCGCAAGTGCTGCTCCAAAGAAGAAGGGCCTGCTGAATAGCAACGCAGGCGCACGCTCGCCGAGTCGCGGAGCAAGCTCACGCGTTCCCGTGGCCCGGCATATAGCGGTACGTGGAAGAGTACCGACGGGTTTTAGTGGGTAGGGCTGCGGTCATTTCACCATCTTGTCGGCCGCAGCGAGTCCCACATACCCTCTGGGAGGTCCCCGCCTCTCTTGGGATGCGTAAATGCATTCCCCGTCGCAAAAAAAAAAAAAAAAAAAAAAAAAAAAAAAAAAAAAAAAAAAAAAAAAAAAAAAAAAAAGGTTAGGTTAGGTTGGGGGCGGGGGCGATACCGGTTCCTCCTCGTTGGTGTCCCTGGGCAACACCTGAGTGCGCCGCTCCGCCCTTTACACGGTTTGAGGCACTCAGGTGGCTGAACGCCGGTCTATCACTATTTTCACCACTATTTAATAGACTACTCTTCCCTTGATATACTTATTTTATTTTCTCTGTTTTTTCACCGTCTTTTCTTTTCTATCCTTCCTATTTTTTGTTACTCTTCTCTACCATTTTGGGTGTTTGTGTGTGAAATTCTGCGAGTGTTTGTGTGACGGATGGACCCGTGGGTCCCTAACCCCAAGCTGGTGGCGGCCGGTGAAGGGGTGCATGGCGAGCAGGTGGCTACGCAATTAGGTCGTGGGGCAGAATCCCCCCTAACGGATCGGGTCAGACTCAGCCCATACCTGATCAAATATGGAAAGCAATAATAAAACTATTCCCCGGGTGGGTCCTCTTACGAGGGAATCCCACACTCCCGCTTCGGCGGGGGGTCGCCCCACGTATACGGGGGGGGCACTTGTTGCTTTGGAGGAGAATGAAAAAGATCACGGCTACGTATTATCGGACACTGATAGGCATGACGACATGGAAATGATGACGGCAAGTGAAGACGAGGAGAGAGGATCGCGGGCGACAACGCCTACATCCAATAGATCGAGTCGGTTCTTCCATAAAGAACCAGGCAAAGGAGCAGAACCTAGTACTAGCGGAAACAACACCACCGCTCCACCTCCAATGCCAGAGACAAAACGTGACCAATTCCTGCGCAAAAGACCAGGAACACCGGACGTGGACCCAGCTAAGGGCGATCTGACTGTCACCAAACGCGGTAGGGGCAGACCCCCAACTACAGGAGAATACGTTGGCGTATACAAGGCCAAGAAGGCGGCTTTGGACATTGAGCGTGAGCTTCAGAAGGCTGTATATGAGAGGGAAGCGGCTGAAATTGCTAGGGAGGTTTTGACGCCACGCAGTACGCGACTGTCAGAGTGCTCCGCAATATCGGACTGGAGCCTTAATAATGAGGAGATGGAGACGGCAAGCGCAATTGGTGCGTCCATTACATCGAGCCTGGAGGCTATAACAAAAGTGGCAACAAAATCAAAGAATTTGAGTGGACCGTTCGTTAAGATTCTTAAAGAGTCGACGAAAACAATACAGGAGGCGTGCGCGACACTACTCCATAGAACTAAGACTGATGAGACGAGAGCTCTGGAAAAGGCGAACGCACGCCTCACAAAGGAACTTGCTGAGATGAGAGCAGAAGTAGCGGAGATAAGGCGCGAACTTGCCAATGCTCATATGCAGACAGCTAAACTACAGACAGTTCCCTCCATTCGGGAGCTGAATGTGGAAGAGCTTCTACAGCGAGCTGTACAAGAGGCGGTATCTGTTTCAAGCGCCAGAATGGACGCTCGGCTCGAGTGCTTAGAAGCCCGGCTTCTGCCGGAACCCCGGCTGCGCCCGCCCCTTGCGGCGGATAGGAAAAGTGTTAGTGCGGCCCCTGCAATAACATCCGCAGGGCCGTCACAAGATAAAGGAGGAAGACCCGGGTCAATGCCGATGGTCACCACGCTAATGCCACCGACGAACCCGGGCCCAAAACAGAAAAAGAGGAAGACCCGTCAGACTGCTGCTGCTGCTGAGGCGGCAAGCTCAAAGCGTGACGCTCCAGAAACAACAGCGACGACGAGACCCCCTCCCACAGAAGAGTGGGCGACAGTGGTGAAGAGAAAGGTGCATAAGAAAGTAGAAGAGACGAGGGGTCAAGTGCCAAAAGAAAAGAAAAAGAACAAGAGGAAACTGCGCACACCCAAGTCCGCGGCTGTAGTCCTCACCCTACAGCCGGGGGCGGAGGAGCGCGGCGTAAATTATAAGAATGTGATGGAAGAAGCTAAGAAGCGTGTGGATCTGGCTGCCTTAGACATTCCGGCGGTAAAGTATAGGCTGGCCGTCACGGGGGCTCGCATATACGAGGTGTCAGGCGACTCCAGCAGAGAGAAAGCGGACGCCCTAGCCAGTAAGCTCAAAGAGGTCCTGGGGGAAGAAAACGTGCGGATTTCTCGGCCTCAAAAATGCGTCGAATTACGAATGACCGGCCTCGACGACTCCGCCACTGCAAATGAAATTGCGGAGGCTGTCGCCAGACCAGGCAACTGCTTGCCCAATGACATCAGGGTCGGAGAGATTCGCCGCGACCGGAGAGGACGTGGCACCGCCTGGCTGAAGTGTCCTGTTGAGGCGGCCAAGAGTATAACGGCACCAAACACTAAGGTGTACGTAGGGTGGACTGTGGTGCGTGTGAAGCTTTTGTCGACGCGCCCTATGCGGTGCTACCGCTGCCACGAGACGGGGCATACGCGGGCTACCTGCACCCGCGAGACCGACCGCGGAGAACTATGCTTCCGCTGCGGTCAATCAGGACACTCTTCTGCACAGTGCAAAAACGCGCCACATTGCGCGTTATGTGCAGAAAAGGGAAAGCCAGCGGACCACAGCGTCGGAAGCAAGACCTGTGGTAAATCGGCACCGAGAACGAAAAACTCAAAAAAGAGCAATAAGCCTCAGATACCTGCCACAACATCTACGGCGGGTACTGGAGCTGGAGAGGCCCCGATGGATGCGCAATAACGGCGTCCCATCGTTTTCTGCAGAGTAATCTCAACCACTGCGCCCAAGCACAAGATCTTTTGGTTTTGTCCATGGCGCAGTGGTCGATCGATTTCGCCGTCGTGTCAGAGCCGTACCGCATCCTACCCCGGACTGACTGGGTCGGAGACGCGGATTCTTTGGTCTGTTTGATCCTTGGCCCCAGAATCCTTCCTCCATCTTCGGGAGGCGCGACAAGAGGTCATGGTTTTGTTGCCGTCAACACAGGGGCACTCATCGTGGTGGGTGTGTACTTCTCCCCTAATAGGTCTCTAGATGAATTCGAGGCTTTCTTGTTGCGGCTTACCGCTGTCATGGGCGGAGCGGATCGTCCTGTGGTCGTCGCCGGGGACTTTAATGCCAAGTCAACACTCTGGGGTTCTCCGGCGACAGACGCCAGGGGTCACGCAGTCGCTGAGTGGATGGCGTCTGTTGGACTTGTGCTGGTCAACCAAGGTGCAGTCAGTACCTGCGTCCGACAACATGGCGAGTCGATTGTAGACCTGACTCTGGCCAGCGCGGGTCTGGCGCAACGTATCAAAGAGTGGCAAGTTGTAGAGAGTGTGGAAACCCTTTCAGACCACAGATATATAAGATTCGATGTATATCCTCTCGTGTCGGAACTGGGCCGCACAACGTCACCTCGTGTTGGTCCAAAGTGGTCCCTGAGGGGTTTGGACAGGGACGTACTACTCGAAGCAGCGATTGTCGCGTCCTGGGCGCCTCTTCCCTCAGACGACGTCGAAGAGTGCGCAGACTGGCTGAACGAGGCAATGCAAAGTGTCTGCGATGCATCCATGCCCCGTGTCGGACCCTATAAACCACGTCGTCAGACATACTGGTGGCGCCCAGAAATCCGGAGGCTTCGGTGGGAGTGTGTGGCGGCCCGTCGTTGCTACACTCGATACCGGCGAAGACGGAATAGAGATCAGGAAGAGGAGGATAATATCTACCAAGCCTACCGCACGGCACGCCACGCCCTGCGAGACAGCATAAGGCAAGCTAAAGCCGAAGCTTGGGAAGAGTGGCTCGCGACTCTGGAGCGAGATCCGTGGGGTAGGCCCTACAAGTGGGTGAGGCAAAAGCTTCGCCCTGCCACCCCCCCTCTCACTCAGAATCTCGACCCAGAGCTGCGTCAAATAGTGGTGTCGACCCTATTTCCATCCAGGGCCGACTGGTCACCTCCAATAATGGCTCCGCCAATTGAAGACCCTGACGAAGAAGATGTGCCGCCAGTAACGTCTGCGGAGCTAGCGACAGCCGTAATTAAGATGGGCCTCAAGAACACGGCCCCTGGCCTAGACGGTGTGCCGGGACGAGCATGGGTACTGGCCATGAAACAGCTGGAGCCACAGGTACTCGCCGCTTTGACCAATTGCCTGGTCCAGGGAAGAGTACCTCGAAGATGGAAAACGGGGAAGTTGGTTCTTCTGCGTAAGAACGGGCGACCAGCAGAACAACCGTCGGCCTACAGACCCATCGTTCTATTAGATGAGGTCTGTAAAATCTTGGAGCGAATAATCGCGGCGCGCATCACACAACACCTTGAGCGCGTCGGGCCGAACCTAAACGGCAATCAGTTTGGTTTTCGTGCGGGCCGGTCGACGATCGGAGCGATTGCGTACCTACGCGACATAATTGAAGAGGCCACGGCCCAGGGTAGGGTGGTTTTGGCGGTGTCATTAGACATCTCCAACGCTTTTAACTCCTTGCCCTGGGCGACAATCAAAGAAGGATTAAGATACCATGGAGCACCAAGGTATCTACGCAATGTTATTGGTGACTACCTCTCTGCTCGCTCAGTGCAATACCCGACGCAGGACGGATGGGAGGAGCGGGAGGTCGTGTGCGGTGTCCCTCAGGGGTCGGCTCTTGGACCTCTCTTGTGGGACATCGGGTACGACTGGGTGCTCCGTGGTGCCTTTCTAAACGGGACAGATGCGGTCTGTTACGCCGACGACACGCTGGTCGTAGCGAGTGGACAAACACACCGAGAAGCGGTAGTACGCGCGACGGCAGTGGTCGCACAGATCGTGCATCGAATTCGCGCTTTGGGACTAACGGTAGCCCTGGAGAAGTCAGAGGCCATAATCTTCCACGGGCCGAGGAACACACCCCCACTAGGCACCAGCATCATGGTGGGTGGCACGAGAATAGATGTCAGACCATCCATGACATACCTCGGACTCGTGCTTGACAGCCGTTGGTCATTTAAGGACCATTTCCGGAAGCTGTCTGATAAAGTGACGAAAGCTGCCGGAGCGTTGGCAGGGCTCCTCCCAAACCTTGGGGGTCCGAGCCTCGGCTGTCGCCGTCTCTACCTAGGAGTAATACAGTCCATGGTGATGTACGGCGCGCCGATCTGGGCAGCAAACCTGCAGACCGTAAACCGTAAGGTGCTCGGGAGGCTGCAGAGAATCCTGGCCATTCGAGTTGTGCGCGGTTACCGAACCGTGTCTAAGGATGCGGCGTGCGCGCTCGCGGGCAGTGTGCCCTGGGATTTGGAGGCCACATCGCTGGCCGAGGTGTTCTGGCACTGCCAGTCAGAAAGAGACGAGGGACACCACCCACCGCCCGACATTATCCGGGGGTGGAGAAACAGCGCCAGGGAGCATGCGCTCGAACAATGGACAGAAAGACTGGGGGAGCCGCAAGTCAGTGTCGACCTACTGACAGCCATTCGACCCGTTCTAAAAGAATGGGTAAGTAGGAAGACCGGCGCGCTATCCTTCCATCTTACGCAGTTGCTGACCGGGCACGGTTGCTTTGGCTGGTACCTGTGTGAGATGGTAAAACGTGAAGAGACAACGGCCTGTCACCACTGCACTGAGGTGTGTGACACGGCCAAACACACGGTGATGACATGTCCCGCATGGGACACACAACGCTCGGAATTGACGAATTTACTCGGAAATGACCTAACGCTCCCGGCAATATTTCGGGCATTGCTGGAGAGCGAACAGAAGTGGCAAGCGGTGGAGACCTTCGCTCAACAGGTGGTCTCTGCCAAAGAGGAGGCTGAGCGTATTAGAGAGCAGGAGACGCTCGACCCCCGACGTAGGCCGAGACGAAGACGTAGGATCCAACATGATCCCAACGTCCCGCCTTAGCTGGGGAACTCGGAGCGGCGGCGTGGGGACGCCGTCGTTCATTGCACCGAGTCCCCGAGCCGGTTGCGATGCGCATCGTACTCCTGCGCATCGCGAACCAAGAGAGGATGGCCTAGGCAAGCCCCAAAGGGGCCTCTGTTCGGCCTAGGGGGTAAATAAAAACCCCCCAAGACGGGCCTGCTAGAACCCACACAGCAGGCGAGCCGTCGGCGGAGTCGCGGATGTTTTATAAATAGTTCCCGTGGCTCCGTCAATGGCGGTACTGACGGAGTACCGCCGAGTTTTTAGTGGGTAGAGGCTGCTTCCACTTACCATCTATCGGAAGCAGCGAGTCCCACATACCCGCGGCAGGAATCCCCATCCCCCGCGGGATGCGGAAGAGCATTTTCTCGGCGAAAAAAAAAAAAAAAAAAAAAAAAAAAAAAAAAAAAAAAAAAAAAAAAAAAAGGTTAGGTTGGGGGCGATACCGGTTCCTCCACGTTGGTGTCCCTGGGCAACGTCTGGGTGCGCCACTCCGCTTTTTACACGGGGTGAGGTACTCAGGCGGCTGAACGCCGGTCTATTTCTATCTTTCACACCTTTTTATAGTTTACTCTTCTTTTATTATTCTTTTTATTTATTTTCTCTATCTTTCAACACCTTTTCTTTCTGTCTTTTCTCTTTTATTTATTCTTCTGTGCGTGTGTGATAGGTTTTGTATGATAGGTTTTTGTTTGAATGGTGATGGATGGGCTTTTACGGCCCCTAATCCAGGGTTTGTGGTGCCCGGCCGTGGGATGCGTGGCGAGCAGGCGGCTCGTCCCAAGGGCACTGGGGCAGAATCCCCCCTATTGGATCGGGTCAGACTCAGCCCACAACTGACAACCATGGAAGTCCGTAATGATAAAAATTGTCCCCGGGCGGGTCCCGACAATGTCGGGGAATCCCGCACCTCTCCGAAAGGGGAGGTCTGGCCCACGTATACGGGGGGTGCCACCATTACGAGTGGGAGTGTGGAGGCCGTTGCGACGGCGAGTAAAGGTGAAGGCGCGACAATACGCGAGGATCCGGAGCCGGTGCCCCTAACCGCACCGGCGGCGGACCAATTACTGACGGACGAAGACGTCGATTTTTCACAGCCTGTGGAAAACGGCAGGGAGCGGCTCCTAAGGCTTCTTCACAGGAAGAAGCTACGAGGAGACACGGAGGGGCTTGCGCGCGTTCAGCACAAGCGCGAGCTGATCCTCCCTCCCTCTATAAGGACTGAGACAGTGGCGGCGGGGAAATCTAGCGCAGCCGCACCGCGAGTACCGCTCGTGCTGCTCACGCGCGCGCGTATCCCCGATCGCCTAACCGGACTTGACAGCGACGACTACCTCTCGGACTCCAGTGATATGTCCGGCATATCACTGGACTCCGAGGGGCTGCCCGTCATACCCGATCGTGACGCCCCTCGTAAGAGGAAAACCGACGATGACGATGTGCCGTCTCTTAGCAAAGAGGCGGTACCTAAGGCTAAAAAAGGACGTGGCCGGCCACCATCTACCGGCCAATACGTCGGCCTAGCGAAGGCCCAAGCCGAATATAATCGCCAGAAAGAAGAGAGCCTCCGTTTAGAGGCAGAGAGGGAAATCGCCGAGACGGCACGGGCGGCAAGGGAAATACGAGCCTCCCCCCGCCCAAGCCTTACACCTGGCGATGGCGAGCAGGAAAGTACGAGCGCGGCACTAAACGCGAGCGTAGAAAGGTCGCTGGAGACCATCACTATGGTCGCCAGTAAGTCCAACAATTTGAAGGGGACATACCAGCGGTTCCTAAAGGAGGCGGTCGCCAACATTAAGGTGGCCGTCAACGAAATAAGGAACCGCTCCCAAAACGACGAACTGCGGGCTCTGGAAGCACAAAACCAGAAGCTTCAACAGCAAATTGACGCTATGCGGCGAGAGCTGGAGGAGCTACGGAGGCAAGCGACCAAGTCTGCCGCCGACGACCTGC
The DNA here is from genome assembly GCA_963565745.1 of Phengaris arion. Lineage (NCBI taxonomy): Eukaryota > Metazoa > Arthropoda > Insecta > Lepidoptera > Lycaenidae > Phengaris > Phengaris arion. The sequence continues at coordinate 224,224 of OY751446.1, read as the reverse complement.
AGAAGCTGTTGTCGGAGGTCTCGCGCTCAAACATCGAGACCTTCGGCAACATGCTGAATGCGCGGTTGGCTGGGTTGGAGGATAGACTCCTTCCCGAGCCTAGAAGAAGACCGCCGCTGGCGGCGGACAGCACGGACGTTCCGGTCGGTGCCCCATCAAAGACAGCACCGACGAAAAAGGCGCCGAAGCCCAAAAAGGCAACGGCGTCCACCTATGCGGAAGTGACGGCACCGGAGGCAGTGGCCCCAAAAGAGGCACCGCCTGCACCGGCCCCGCCAAGAAAGACAAAAAAGAAGCAAAAGCGGCCCACAATGGCCGCAAGAGAAGCGGCGCTGGGTGGGGAGAACATCAACCCCTCCACCGCCGAGGCCCCGTGGACCACCGTCGGACCACGCAAGGCCGGAAAGAAGAAAGGGGCGGTTAAAACACCCAAGGCCGCCCCGAAGAAGAAGAAGGCAAGGCTTCGCCCCCCCACAACGGCGGCAATCAGTCTCACCCTGGAGACGGGTGCTGCGGAGAAGGGGGCGATCTACGAGAAGGTTCTGCGCGAGGCCAGGTCGAAGATCGATCTTGGGGAGCTGAACATCCCCAGACTCGGCTTCCGTCTGGCCAAAACAGGTGCGCGCATCCTGTCGGTTGAGGGAGAGGGGGCTAGCGAAAAGGCGGACGCTTTGGCCACGAGGCTGCGAGCGACCCTTAGCCCCGACACCGTGAAGATCGCCCGCCCGGTGAAATGTGCGGAAATGCGCGTCACCGGGCTGGATGACGCGACGACGGCCGCCGATGTCATCGAGGCGGCCGCTAAAGAAGGAGATTGCCCGGCCACCAATATCCGGTCGGGCAGAATTGTCGTGGGGCCAAGAGGTACGAGAAGCCTCTGGCTCAGCGCTCCGATGGCAGTCGCCAAAAAGCTTACCAGCTCTGGGCGGCTGCAGATAGGCTGGGTCGTTACAGGGGTGACACTGCTGGCTGCGAGGCCCAAGCGGTGTTACCGCTGTCTCGACACCGGCCACCTGGCGGTGCAGTGCAAGTCCTCGGTGGACCTCAGTCGGAATTGTTTCCGCTGCGGAAAGCCGGGGCACAGGGCACCAGAGTGCGAGGCTGCTCCGAATTGCCCGGCCTGCGAGGCCGTGGGCAAGCCGAGGGAGCACGTGCTGGGGAGCAGCGGGTGTATCACAGCACCCAAGCCGCCCCCCGGCACGAATAAGAAGAGGAAGGCTCCTTCCAAGGCCCGGCTCAAAAAGCCCAAGGCCGGCGCAAGGGCGGTTCCACCCGCCCCCGCCACTATGGAAGTGGAGGCCTAGACCCGTGGGCGGTGATCGGGGGATCGCCGCTCACACTATGGGTCCCGAGCGCAAGGCTCCCCTATGCCCGGGGAGCTCTCGGTGAAGGCAGGCGGCGGCACAACAACAAGCCGCCGCAACAGAAGAGGGCCGGTCGCGGCACGCGCTGCGGGGTCGTGGAGCTATGCTCACGCGATTCCCACGGCCTCGCATTGGCGCAGAAGAAGGGCATCGGGGGGTTTTAGTCGGTAAACCCCGGTGCACTCCACCTCGCACCGGGGGAGTCCGACATACCCCTGCTGCCTTCCCCCGGGGGCAGCGGGGGATTCGTAACGAATTTCCCCCCGCAAAAAAAAAAAAAAAAAAAAAAAAAAAAAAAAAAAAAAAAAAAAAGGTTAGGTTAGGTTGGGGGCGATACCGGTTCCTCCACGTTGGTGTCCCTGGGCAACGCCTGGGTGCACCACTCCGCTCTTTACACGGGGTGAGGTACTCAGGCGGCTGAACGCCGGTCTATCTCTATCTTTTCACCATCTTTTTATAGTTTACTCTTCTTTTTTGTTTTACGTTTTATTTACTCTTTCTTTCAACACCTTTTCTTTTCTATCTTTCCTTTTTCGTTTACTCTTATTTGCGTGTGTGTTAGGTTTTGCGTGGTAGGTTTTTTGTTTGAATGGTGATGGATGGGCTTTTACGGCCCCTAATCCAAGGTTTGTGGTGCCCGGCCATGGGATGCGTGGCGAACGGGTGGTTTCGTCGTGAGGGCACTGGGGCAGAATCACCCCTAATTGATCGGGCCAGAAATCAGTCCACAAATGACGAACATGGAAGGCCGTATTATGAAAAATACTCCCCGGGTGGGTCCCAGCGATGGGGAATCCCACACTCCCGCTTCGGCGGGGGATCGGCCCGTGTATACGGGGGGGCCACATAATGCGACGGAGGAGGAGAAGGCGGGAGAAAGGAGGGTGGAAGGCGCGATGGCGCATAATAGGCCGAGCTCGGTGCCCCTAACCGCACCGGGAACGGAGCCTCTAACGGACGAGGACGTAGATTTCTCGCAGCCGCAGCCTAATGGCGTACAGCGGCTGCTGAGGCTCCTACAAAGAAAGAAGGAGAGGGGTGATACAGAGGGGCTAGCTCGCGTGCAATATGAACGCGAGCTAAGACTCACGTCCCCCGATGAGAGCGAAAATCCAGCCGTGCCGCGCGTGCCGCGCGTTGTGCTCGAGCGGCTGCCGCCTCGACGACTGGACTCCACGAGAGATAGTGACGACTATCTCTCTGACTCCTCGGTCTACAGTGCCATGTCGCTGGAATCCGGGGAGTCCAACACCGGACGGACTGGCCTCAAAAGGAGGAACTCTGAAGATGACAATGCACCGCTCATAGGAAAGGGAGCGGTGCCGAAACCTAAAAAAGGACGTGGCCGGCCACCAACGACCGGGCAGTACGTCGGCCTAGCAAAAGCGCAGGCCGACCTTAATAAGGCAAAGCAAGAGGCCCTTCGACTTCAAGCCGAAGAGGAAGTGGCTGAAACGGCGAGGACTGCCAGAGCGGCGCGCTCGTCACTATGCGCTAACCCCGCTAAAATGGAGGAAGAGTCTGAGCGGACAAGCGCTGCATTGACCAAGAGCGTGGAGGCCTCGTTGGAGACCATAACCATGGTCGCCACGAGGTCCTCAAATCTAAAGGGAACCTACCAGCGGTTCCTCAAAGAGGCGGTCGCCAACATCAAGGCGGCCGTTGGCGAAATGAGGGGCCGCTGTGCATCTGAGGAGATACAGGCCCTGGAAGCCCACAACACCCGGCTCCAGAGGCAAATAGAAGAAATGCGCCGTCAGCTTGATGAGCTGCGGCGCCAAGTTGCTCGCCCGCCTGAGCAAGACGTGCGTCAGCTATTGGCGGAGGTCTCACGCACCAATGCGGAGACCTTCGGCAATATGCTAAACGCCAGGCTGGCTGGTCTGGAAAACCGTCTACTTCCAGAACCACGCCTACGTCCACCACTGGCAATAGACTCCCTAAGCGACACCGCACCGGCTCATGCCGCGGGCAGTGATGTTGCCCTGGGAAAAAATAAGAAGAAGGCTCCGAAGACATCGAAGGAGAAGAGACCGGTCGCGGTGGTTGAAGCAATAGAGACAGCAGCAGGCGTCAGTGCAATCACACCCACACCGCCGACTGCGAAGAAGAAGAAAAAGACCAAGAAGAAGAGTTTGGCCGCACAGGAGGCCGCAGAAATGAGGGCTATTCCAACCCCCGCTTCTGCTGACGCCCCGTGGACTACAGTAGGGCCACGTGGGCAAAAAACGAAGGAAAAGGCGAAGGCAGCCAAAAGCGCCCCCGCCAGGACGAAGAAGGCGAGACTCCGTCCTCCCACTACGGCAGCCATCTCCCTCACCTTACAGGAGGGGGCGAAGGATAGGGGGGCGACTTACGCCAAGATACTGTCGGACGCCAGGGCTCGCATTGACCTCCGGGAGTTCGGCATCGCCAAGCTGGGCTTTCGGGTGGCTGAGACGGGTGCCAGATTGTTGACAGTGGATGGAGAGGGCGCTTCGGAGAAGGCGGACGCTTTTGCAGCGAGGCTGAAAGCGGTCGTCGACCCAGAGGCAGTGCAGGTGGCCCGCCCGGTGAAGTGCGCGGAGATGCGCGTCACCGGGTTAGACGACGCTGTGACGGTCGCCGAAGTCGTGGAGGCGGCCGCTAATGAAGGAGGCTGCCCGGCCAACACCATCAGGCCGGGCAAGATCGTAGCCGGACGCAGAGGGGACGGCTCCCTCTGGATGAACGTCCCAGTAGCGGCCGCCAAAAAGCTCTCAAGCTCGGGGCGACTGCAAATTGGGTGGACGTCGGCAAAGGTAGTGCTTCTGGCTAAACGGCCCAAGCGGTGCTACCGATGCCTCGCCACGGGCCATATCGGAGTAAATTGCCGGGCGGAGGACCGCAGCGGACTCTGCTTCCGCTGCGGCAAACCTGGACATAAAATGTCGGACTGCGGGGCGGTTCCAAATTGCCCCGTATGTCTATCGGCCGGCAAGAAGGCAGACCACGTGCTGGGGGGTGGCAGTTGCGTCACCTCGGCGAAAAAGCCGCCTCCCCGAAAGAAGAAGACGCCCACCAAGAAGGCCCGCCAGAAAGTGGCCAAGGCCGATGGCGCAAGGGTGGCACCAGCCGCCCCCGCCATGGACGCCGAATGAGAAGCGCCTAAGACCCGTGGGTGGTGATCGGGGGATCGCTGCCCACCCAAGGGGTCCCGAGAAGAATGCTCCCCTATGTCCGGGGAGCTCTCGGAGAAGGCTAGCGGCGGCACACCATCTATGCCGCCGCATTGAGGAGAGCCTGTCATAGGCAGGCGCCGGCGGGGTCGTGGACGAATGCTTTCGCGATACCCATGACCCCGGCCTAGGCGCGAAGAAGGGCATCGTGCGGTTTTTAGTGGGTAAACCCGGCGCCAGTCACAGGCGCTGGGGAGTCCCACATAACCCTACGATGTCCCCCGGCGTCGTAGGGTATTCGTAAAGAATTTTCCGCACGTAAAAAAAAAAAAAAAAAAAAAAAAAAAGGTTAGGTTAGGTTAGGTTAGGTTAGGTTAGGTTAGGTTAGGTTAGGTTAGGTTAGGTTAGGTTAGGTTAGGTTGGTCTCTTTCAGCGAATTCGTAATTTCGCAGAAAGAGACCGCGGAGCGAAACAGAGAGATCGATCCATCCTCTGTTCCGCTCCGCCGGCGTAGGACGGGAGTGCGGAGGCGTCGCTATGCGAACCTCCAATCTTCTGTCTAACGGGGCTCCGGGAGAGGATGGGAACCTCCCCGGCTTAGCTAGTCTCGGCGCCGAGGGGGACGCTTCAGGTTGTCGGAGCGGCCCCTAATTGTGGTGGAAGTCCGGTCCCTATAGAGGTAGACCGGCCGGTCGCGGGGGGTGTCCTGTGCTAGACAGATCCGGGACACTCCCCTTATAGCGGCTGATGGCAATCCGCAGGTTAGTTTTAGTGGGTAAACCGGCGAGTCGCGCCGGGAGTCCCACATACCCCCGGGTCCCCCAACCCGGGAAGGGCGTAATGACCTTTCCCCTGCGAGATCAAAAAAAAAAAAAAAAAAAAAAAAAAAAAAAAAAAGGTTAGGTTAGGTTAGGTTGGGGGCGATACCGGTTCCTCCACGTTGGTGTCCCTGGGCAACGCCTGGGTGCGCCACTCCGCACTTTACACGGGGTGAGGTACTCAGGCGGCTGAACGCCGGTCTTTCTCTATCTTTCACCATCTTTTTATAGTTTACTCTTCTTTTTTGGATTCTTTTATTTATTTTTCTATCTTTACACACCTTTTCTTTCTATCTTTTCCCTTTTATTTACTCTTCTGTGCGTGTGTGTTAGGTTTTGCGTGTTAGGTTTTTATTTGAATGATGATGGATGGGCTTTTACGGCCCCTAATCCTTGGATTGTGGTGCCCGGCCTTGGGATGCGTGGCGAACGGGCGGTTTCGTCGTAAGGGCACTGGGGCAGAATCCCCCCTAATGGATCGGGTCAGCATCAACCCTTACGTGAGCAACTATGGAGTGCAATAAAGAAAATACTCCCCGGGTGGGTCCTCTTATGAGGGAATCCCACACTCCCGCTTCGGCGGGGGGTCGCCCCATGTATACGGGGGGGGCAATTATTGCAGTGGAGGAGAAAGAGGAGGTCGTTCCGACGACGAATAGGGAAAAAGGTACGACCGAACACGACGACATTAGGCTTTACGACCAACGGATTCCGATAGTGCATTTGGAAAGGCTAGAGGATTCGGAAGGCGGATCACGGGCGGCGACGCCTGCGTCCGTGGGAAGTGGAAGTAAATTCTTCCATTCCGGAGGAGGAATGTTGGATGACGGAGAGAGCGGCAACGAAACCACCGCCTCTCAAAGGATAGAGGAAGACAGAATGGAGAGGACAAGGCGACGCTTCCGCAAGAGACGTGGAAGTGACGCGGATGAGGACTCGGAGAAGGAAAAGGGCTCGGCCACCCCGAAGCACAACAAACGTGGCAGGGGCAGGCCGCCCACCACTGGACATTACGTGGGCTTGGCTAAGGCTCAACAGGACTATCTCGACGCCAAGCAGAGAGCCCTGGAGTTCGAAGCCGAGCGTGAAATACTGGACGCGACTAATAGGATTCCACAGCTACGGTCACACCGGCTGTCGGAGTCCTCCAATACCTCGGACATGACGTTGGTGGAGGAAGAAGAGGTAACGGCGGCGAAACTGGGCTCAGTGATAACCCAGAGCCTAGGGGTCATTACCAATGTGGCCTTAAAATCCAAGAACCTGAGTGGACCCTTCGTGAAAGCCCTTAAGACGTCGGCGAAGGAGATACAGGAGGCTTGCGCGGCTCTGCTAAACAGAACGGCAACCGCTGAAACCAGGGCCTTGGAGGCGGCCAACACGCGCCTCTCCAAGGAGCTTGCAGAGATCAGGACCGAGCTCGCGACAGTTAAGCGCGAGCTCGCTAGTGCGCGACCAATAGCCGCTCTTGCGGCCCCTTCGCTCAACGTCGAAGAAATGTTGCAGCGAGCAGTGCGTGAGGCGGTTTCTGTGACCAGTGCCCGGATGGACGCGCGGCTGGAAATGTTAGAGGCTCGGCTTCTACCAGAGCCGCGTATGCGCCCTCCCCTTGCTGCGGACACAAAAAGGGAACGTGCGGCACCTGCGTCAACACCTGCAGGGCCGACACAAAACAAGGAGAAGAATAAGAAGACGCCTCCACCAGAGCCGTCGGTGTCGACACTAATGCCTCCGACGAATCCCGGACCAGCGCCCAAAAAGACGAAGAAGAAGGTTCGAAAGTCCGCCGCAGCTACTGAAGTGGCAGCCGCGAGAAACAACGCGGCAACGACAGCAGCTGCGTCGCAGTCCACCACCATGTCAGAGTGGACACAGGTGGCGAAGAAGGGAAAGGCGGCTAAGAGGGCAGTAGATGAGAGAAAGGCGCCCAAGAAAAAGAAGAGAGGGAAAAACCTCCGCACTCCAAAGTCTGCAGCCGTTGTGCTCACGCTACAGCCAGACGCGGTACAAAGAGGCGTCTCCTATAAAGACGTCCTCGAAAAGGCTAAGCAGCAACTCGACCTGGCTGCGCTGGATATTCCAGCGGTAAAATTTAAGCTCGCCGTTACCGGGGCTCGCATGTACGAGATCTCGGGGGCGGCCTGCAAGGAGAAGGCTGACGCCCTTGCGGGCAAATTAAAGGAGATAATGGGAGAGGGAGACGTGCGCATATCTCGGCCACAAAAGTGTGCTGAGTTGCGAATTACTGGATTGGATGACTCCGCCACGGCGGGAGAGATCGCAGCAGCCATCGCAAGACCTGGTGGCTGCGCTGCCAGCGACGTCAAAGTTGGCGAAATCCGCTTAGACCGGAGTGGCCGCGGTACGGCATGGGTCAAATGCCCGGTCGAGGCCGCGAAGCAGGTGACGGCACCGAACACAAAGGTGTACGTCGGGTGGACCGTAGTACGTGTGTCTATCCTATCAGCACGTCCAATGCGGTGCTACCACTGCCACGAAATAGGACATACGCGGGCCACTTGCCCCAACGGAGATGACCGTAGCCAGCTTTGCTTCCGCTGCGGCCAAGCAGGGCATACGACCGCGCAGTGCAGAAACGCGCCCCATTGCGCGCTGTGCGCTGCTCATGGCAAACCGGCGGACCACAGTGTAGGGAGCAAGAACAAACCCTGCGGGAAGCCTGCGCCAAAGTCGAGGAATAGCTCTAAAAAGAGCCAAGCGCCCAAGAAAGCCGCCACACCATCTATGGCGGCTCCCGGCGCTGGAGCGATACCCATGGAGGCCCAATAACGGCTACACAACGCTTTCTTCAGGGAAACCTGAACCACTGCGCCCAGGCGCAGGATCTCTGGGATCAGGTCATGTTGCAGTGGGAAATAGACGTCGCCGTTGTTGCCGAGCCGTACCGCGTACCGAACAGGGACAGCTGGATCGGGGATGCTGACTCGTCGGTCGCCCTAGTTCTCGGCCCCAAAATCGTGCCTCCGTTCTCCGGAAATACGACTAGGGGCCACGGATTTGTCGTGGTCATCTTGGGGGCCCTCACCGTAGTGGGGGTCTACTTCTCCCCTAACAAGACGCTCGTAGAGTTCGAGGCTTTCCTGCTCCGGCTGACCACCTTTGTCGAAGGAGCATCCCGCCCTGTAGTCGTCGCCGGGGATTTCAACGCGAAGTCAACGCTTTGGGGATCCCCGGTGACGGATGCAAGAGGCCGCGCGGTAACAGATTGGTTAACTACAACTGGCCTAGTGGTGGCTAATCGAGGCGCTATTAGTACATGTGTTCGGCAACAAGGCGAGTCGATAGTGGACCTTACCCTTGTGAGTCCGGCTGTCGCTCGCCGAGTCATCGATTGGAAAGTCCTACGTTTCACAGAGACGCTTTCGGACCACAGGTACATCCGATTCGACATTGTTGCTCAAACGTCGGATCCGGGCCGCCCAATTCCATCTGGCGGTGGCCCAAGGTGGTCCCTGAAGAGGCTAGACCGTGACCTGCTCGAAGAGGCGGCAATCGTTTCGTCGTGGGCACCTCTGCCTGCTGACGGAGGAATAGAGGAATGGGTAGAGTGGCTGATAAAGGCGGCGCACAACATCTGCGACGCCTCGATGCCTCGCGCAGGGCCTTACAAGCCTCGGCGCCAAACATACTGGTGGCGCCCTGAACTAAGACATCTAAGGCGGGCTTGTGTGGCGGCTCGTCGCCGCTATACGAGATACCGAAGAAGGCACAACAGAGATGAGGACGAGGAGTCAGCAATCTACGACGACTACCGCACGGCCCGTCACAACCTGCGTGACGCCATCCGCGCAGCGAAGAAAGAGGCCTGGGATGAGTGGCTCGAAACACTAGAGCAGGATCCCTGGGGCAAGCCATACAAATGGGTGAGGCAGAAGCTCCGCCTGGCCGCCCCGCCGCTCACCCAGAACCTACATCCGGAACTCCGCAACAACATAATATCGACCCTATTTCCATCTAGGGCCGAGTGGTGCCCACCATCCATGGCACCACCAACGGAGGAACCCGGCGATGACGAGGAGGTGCCGCCCGTAACGGCAGAAGAGTTGGCAGTAGCGGTCCACAAAATGGGCCTTAAAAACACGGCCCCCGGTCTCGACGGCGTGCCCGGGCGTGTCTGGGTGCTTGCGATGAAGCAGCTGGAAGCGCGTGTGCTCACAGTTCTGACCAGATGCCTGGTCCAGGGTCGAGTACCACGGCGCTGGAAGAGCGGTAAGCTAGTGCTGCTGAGGAAAAACAGGCGACCAGAAGACCAACCGTCTGCCTATCGCCCTATCGTGTTGATCGACGAGATCTGCAAGACGCTGGAGCGGATCATCGTGGCACGTCTCACTCGCCACTTAGAAAATGTCGGTCCAAACCTGTGCGGTGCTCAGTACGGGTTTCGCTCTTGCCGATCGACCATAGACGCGGTGGCACGGCTCCGGTCAATAACGGAAGAGGAAATATCTCGGGGTGGGGTAGTTCTGGCTGTCTCACTGGACATCAGCAACGCCTTTAACTCCCTGCCCTGGGCAACCATCAAAGAGGGACTTAGGTACCACCGCGTGCCGAGGTATTTACGCAACACCATCTGCGACTACCTATCGGCACGCTCTGTGCAGTACCCCACGATACAGGACTGGGAAGAACAGGAAGTGGTCTGCGGCGTCCCACAGGGTTCGGCTCTCGGTCCGACTCTGTGGAACATAGGATTTGATTATGCGCTCCGCGGCGCAAACCTACCCGGAACGGAGCTTATCGCCTACGCGGACGACACACTAGTCGTCTGTCGGGGCAAAACCCACCGCGACGCAACTATCCTCGCAACAGCGACGGTCGCGCAGGTCGTCCGGCGGATCCAGGCACTGGGCCTAACGGTGGCACTAAATAAGTCGGAAGCCCTAGCATTCTACGGGCCAAGAAATGCGCCACCGCCCGGTCTAGCAGTAATAGTGAGCGGAACAAGGATTGACGTGGCGTCATCAATGACGTACCTCGGCCTAGTCCTCGATGGCCGATGGACCTTTAAAGATCATTTCCGGTGCCTATCCGAAAAGGTCAGTAGGTCCGCGGGGGGTCTGGCCTCACTCCTCCCGAACCTCGGGGGACCGAGTTTGACCTGTCGTCGCTTGTACATGGGCGTCATCCGCTCCATGGCGATGTACGGTGCGCCGATCTGGGCCGAAGATCTGTCACCCACGAATCGGCTGATCCTCGGAAGACTACAGAGGATGATGGGAACGCGGGCAGTGCGTGGATACCGCACCATCTCAAAGGATGCAGCATGCCTGCTCGCCGGAAGCGTGCCATGGGACCTGGATGCTCGAGCCCTCGCCGACGTTTACTGGCGTGGCGCTGAGATCCGCGCAGGGGGCAGCAACCCCTTACCGGACGCCGTACGTCGGTGGAGGGACCAAGCTAAAGATAGGACGATTGAGTTGTGGGAAGAACGGCTGCAAGAGCCAACAGTTAGTGTGGACCTGGTACTGGCCATCCGCCCAGTGCTAAGGGAGTGGCTCAACAGAACAACAGGCGCGCTTTCCTTCCGCCTCACACAGGTGCTGACGGGGCACGGCTGCTTCGGTCGGTACCTGTGCGAGATCGCCGGTAGGGAAGAAACGACACGCTGCCACCACTGCGACGCGGAAAGGGACACGGCCGAACACACTGTGACGGCCTGTCCTTCCTGGACAAGACAACGCGCGGCCCTCGTGGCTGCCATCGGACGTGACCTCTCACTGCCAGCACTGGTGCGTTCCATGCTGAGCAGTGAGCACGAGTGGAAAGCGGTGGAGGACTTTGCTCAAGAAGTCATCTCCGCAAAAGAAGAGGCCGAGCGCGTAAGAGAAAGGGAGACGCTCGACCCTCGTCGAAGGAGCCGGCCGAGACGAAGACAGGTCAATAATGACAACCGTAATGTCCCGCCTTAGCCGGGGAACTCGGAGCGGCGGTGTGGGGATGCCGTCGCTCATTGCACCGAGTCCCAGAGATGGTCGCGATGCGCAGTGTACTCTTCGCGCATCGCGACACCAGAGAGATTGGCCTATACAAGCCCTAGGAGGGCCTCTGTTCGGCCTTCGGAGCCCGCAAGTGCTGCTCCAAAGAAGAAGGGCCTGCTGAATAGCAACGCAGGCGCACGCTCGCCGAGTCGCGGAGCAAGCTCACGCGTTCCCGTGGCCAGGCATATAGCGGTACGTGGAAGAGTACCGACGGGTTTTAGTGGGTAGGGCTGCGGTCATTTCACTATCTTGCGAGTCCCACATACCCTCTGGGAGGTCCCCGCCTCTCTTGGGATGCGTAAATGCATTCCCCGTCGCAAAAAAAAAAAAAAAAAAAAAAAAAAAAAAAAAAAAAAAAAAAAAAAAAAAAAAAAAAAAAAAAAAAAAAAAAAGGTTAGGTTAGGTTAGGTTGGGGGGGGGCGATACCGGTTCCTCCTCGTTGGTGTCCCTGGGCAACGCCTGGGTGCGCTACTCCGCTTTCTACACGGGGTGAGGTACTCAGGCGGCTGAACGCCGGTCTTTCACTGTTTTTCACCACCTTTTTATAGATTACTCTTCTTTGTTTTTCTTTGTTTTATTTATTTTCTCTATTTTCACCGACTTTTCTTCTACTATCTTTCTTGTTTTGTTTCACTCTGGTGGGGGAGCTCACCCCCGAAAAAAGAGACCGCGACCCGGGGTGTCGGAGTTTTGAGGTATGGAAGATCGCATTTTGAAAAATATTCCCCGGGTGGGTCCCAGCGATGCTGGGGAATCCCACCCTCCCGCTTCGGCGGGAGGCAGCTCCATGTATACGGGGGGGGCACAAACTGCGATGAGGGAAGAGGCGGTCGTGCAAACGACGGAGAAGGAGAGGGGCGCGATAGCGCGAAAGGGTCCGGGCCTGGCGCACATTACCGCGTCGGGAACGGACCTCTTGACAGACGAGGACGTAGACTTCTCGCAGCCGGTCGCTGATGGTAGGAGGCGACTGCTGGAGCTGCTACGAAAAAAGGCCTTACGAGGGGATAAGGAGGGAATGCCGCGCGTGATGCTCACGCGCGCGTTGATCCCCGAACCCCCATCAACTGATTGTGACAGCGAGGACTGCCACTCGGACTCCAGCGCCTTATCGCTGGACTCCGAGGGGTTGCCCGCAATACCGGATAGGACAAGCCTTAAAAGGCGCAACTCGGACGTGGAAATGGCACCTCCCATTAGTACGGGAGCGACGCCCAAATTAAAGAGAGGACGTGGCCGGCCACCATCAACCGGCCAGTACGTCGGCCTAGCTCGGGCCCAAGCTGAGCTCAATAAGGAGAAGGCGGAAAGCCTCCGGCTGCAAGCCGAGGCCGAGATCGCCGAGACAGCACGGGCGGCGCGAAGGGAGAGAGTTACCATCTGCTCTAGCCCCAACGCCCCCGTAGGAGAGAGAGTGTCGGAGCAGACCAGTGCAGCTCTGACTAAGAGCGTCGAGGCTTCGCTTGAGACTATCCAAATGGTCGCCACGAAGTCCTCAAACCTCAAAGGGACGTTCCAGAGGCACCTGAAGGAGGCGGTAGTTGCTATAAGAGCAGCGGTGGCCGAGATGAGGGACCGTTCAACTACCGAAGAGATGACAAGGCTGGAAACCCAAAACGCGTGGCTCGAAAAGCAAGTGGCCGAGATGCGTCGGGAGCTCGACGAGCTGCGCAAGCGTACGGCGCAGCCCGCACAAGAAGACATGCGTCAGCTGTTGTCGGAGGTCTCCCGATCCAACATAGAGACCTTCGGCAACATGCTGAACGCCAGACTGGCCGGGCTGGAGGATCGCCTTCTGCCGGCCCCGAGAATGAGACCACCGCTGGCGGCGGACAGTGCCACTGTAGGCACCACGCCAGCGGCAGTAAAGACGAAGGCGCCGAAGCCCCAAAAGGTGACGGCGCCCACGTATGCGGAAGTGGCGGCACCTAGTACAGCGGTCCCAAAAGAGGCACCGTCAATACCGGCCCCGCAGAAGGCTCAAAAGCCTAAGAAGAAGAAAAAGAAGAGGCCATCAATGGCCGCTCAGGAGGCGGCGAAAGGGGGTGGTAACACCGACCCCTCCCCCGCCGAGACCCCGTGGACCACAGTTGGTCCACGCAAGGCCAAGAAGAAGAAGGGAGCGGCCACACCATCCAAGGCCGCTCCCAAGAAGAAGAAGAAAGCGAGACTACGCACCCCTGCCACTGCGGCCGTTACCCTCACCCTAGAGGAGAAGGCTGCGGCGACAGGGGTAACGTACGCCAAACTACTGAGCGAAGCCAAAGCGAAGATCGACCTCGGGGAATTCAACATCCCCAGGCTCGGTTTTCGCCTGGCAGAGACAGGTGCGCGCGTGCTCACCATAGCTGGTGAGGGGGCGCATGAGAAGGCGGACGCCTTCGCCGAGAGGTTGAGGACCGTCCTAAACCCGGATATGGTGAGAGTCGGCCGCCCGGTAAGATGTGCAGAGTTGCGCGTCTCCGGGCTGGACGACTCAGTGACGGCGGCGCAGGTGATCCAGGCCGTCGCGCACGAAGGAGGATGCCCGACCAATACTATCAGGTCGGGCAAAATAGTGGTGGGACCAAGGGGGGACGCGTCGCTCTGGATGCGTGCTCCAGTCGCGGCCGCCAAGAAGCTTCTGAGCTCTGGGCGGCTGCGCATAGGATGGGTGTCGGCAAAGGTGGCACTGCTGGCCGCGAGGCCCAAGCGGTGCTACCGATGCATGGACGTCGGCCATGTGGCGTCCAAGTGTCAGTGCACGGTGGACCGCAGCCGGAGCTGTTTCCGCTGCGGAAAGCCGGGGCACAAGGCGGTCGAGTGCGAGGCAGAACCAAACTGCTTCTTGTGCGAGACCGTCGGCAAGCAGAAGAGTGACCATGTGCTGGGGAGCAGCGGCTGTATTTCAGCAAAGCCGACCCCCGGTAAAGACCGGAAGAGGAAGGCTCCCTCAAGGGCCCGGCATAAAAAGCCGCAAGCCCAGGGCGCAAGGGCAGCTCAACCCGCCCCCGCCATGGAGGTCGAAGCCTAGGCCCGTGGGCGGTGATCGGGGGATCGCCGCCCACACTATGGGCCCCGAGAGGAAAAGCTCCCCAATGCCCGGGGAGCTCTCGGAGAGGCAGGCGGCGGCACAACACCAGGCCGCCGCAAAGAAGTGAGCCGGTTGCGGCACGCGCTGCGGGGTCGTGGAAGAATGCTAGGCGATTCCCATGGCCACGCAAACGGCGCTGAAGGTGGGCATCGGGGGGTTTTAGACGGTAAACCCCGGCGCACTCCATCTCGCGCCGGGGGAGCCCGTCATACCCCTGCTGCCCTCCCCCGGGGGCAGCGGGGGATACGTAACGTATTTCCCCCCGTCAAAAAAAAAAAAAAAAAGGTTAGGTTGGGGGCGATACCGGTTCCTCCTCGTTGGTGTCCCTGGGCAACGCCTGGGTGCGCCACTCCGCTCTCTACACGGGGTGAGGTACTCAGGCGGCTGAACGCCGGTCTTTCTCTATCATTTCACCATCTTTTTATAGTTTACTCTTCTTTTTTGGATTGTTTTATTTATTTTTCTATCTTTACACACCTTTTCTCACTATTTTTTCCCTTTTATTTACTCTTCTGTGCGTGTGTGTTAGGTTTTGCGTGTTAGGTTTTTGTTTGAATGATGATGGATGGGCTTTTACGGCCCCTAATCCAGGGTTTGTGGTGCCCGGCCGTGGGATGCGTGGCGAGCAGGCGGCTCGTCCCAAGGGCACCGGGGCAGAATCACCCCTAACTGATCGGGCCAGGAATCAGTCCACAAATGACGAACATGGAAGGTCACGATTTGAAAAATATTCCCCGGGTGGGTCCTCTCTCTGAGAGGGAATCCCACCCTCCCGCTTCGGCGGGAGGCTGCTCCACGTATACGGGGGGGGCACAAACCGTGAGGGTTGAGGAGGCAATCGTCTCGTTGACGGAGAAAGAAAGGGGCGCGATGGCGCAAACTGGGACAGGCTTAGCGCACCTTACCGCGCCGAGGCTGGACCCAATAACCGACGAAGACACGGACTTCTCCCAGCCGATACCTGATGGCAGGCAGCGGTTGTTGGCGATGCTCCAGAAAAAGAAGTTGAGGGGCGACCGGGATCTGCCGCGAGTTATGCTCACTCGCGACTTGATCCTGGAACGCTCAATTACCGGTACAGACAGCGAGGACTGCCTCTCGGACTCCAGTGATATGTCTGGAATATCACTGGACTCCGAGGGGTTGCCCGCAATCCCACCTAAACGGACGAGCCTTAAAAGGCGTAACTCGGACGATGACATGGCGCCGCCCATTAGCAAGGGCGCGTTGCCAAAACCAAAGAAGGGACGTGGCCGGCCACCAACAACCGGCCAATACGTCGGCCTGGCCAAAGCCCAGGCAGAATTGAACAGGGCTAAAGCAGAAGCTATCAAGCTGGAAGCCGAGGCCGAAATTGCCGGTACGGCGCGGGCTGTGAGAGAAGTGCGAGCCTCTCTTCTCGCAAACCCCGCTCCACTCACTGACAACACGGAGAAGACAAGCGCTGCTCTGGCGGAGAGCGTCGAGAGGGCTTTGGAGACGATAACCATGGTCGCTTCAAAGTCCTCAAACCTGAAGGGGACATACCAGCGGTTCCTCAAGGAGGCGGCAGCCACCATAAAGACAGCCGTCGCCGAAATGAGGGGCCGCGGTCAAACGGAGGAGTTGAGAGCCTTAGAGACCCAAAACCAAAAACTGCAAGGGCAAATAGACGCCATGCGCAGTGAATTAGAGGAGTTGCGGCGGCAGGCATCCCAGCCCGCTGCTAAAGACCTGCAACAGCTGTTGTCGGAGGTCTCTCGTTCCAACATCGAGACCTTCGGCAACATGCTGAATGCGAGGCTGGCTGGGTTGGAGGACAGACTCCTTCCCGAGCCAAGAAGGAGACCGCCGCTGGCGGCTGATAACACAGACGCTCACGCAGGTGCCCCACAAACGATGGCACCGGCAAAGAAGGCGCCGAAGCCCAAAAAGGCGACGGCGCCCACATATGCGGAGGTGGCAACACCCAATGCAGCGGTCCCTGAAGCGGCACCGCCTGCACCGGTCCCGCCAAAGAAGAAGACCAAAAAGAAAAAGCGGCTATCAATGGCCGCACAGGAAGCGGTGCAAGGGGGGGATAATACCGACCCCTCCCCCGCCGAGGCCCCGTGGACAGTTGCAGGTCCACGCAAGGCCAAGAAGAAGAAGGGGGCGGCTACTCCAGCTAAAGCCGCCCCCAAGAAGAAGAACAAGAAGGCGAGGCTGCGCGCCCCAGCCACTGCGGCCGTTACCCTCACCCTTGAGGAGAAGGCTGCGGAGAAGGGGGTAACGTACGCCTCGCTTCTCAAAGAAGCTAGGGCAAAAGTCGATCTTGGGGAGTTTAATATCCCCAGGCTCGGCTTCCGCCTGGCGGAAACAGGTGCGCGCGTGCTAACCATTGCGGGCGAGGACGCGCAAGCGAAGGCGGACGCTTTTGCAGCGAAGTTGAGGGCCGTGCTAAGCCCAGAGACGGTGAGAGTCGGCCGCCCGGTCAAATGCGCAGAGTTGCGCGTGGCCGGGCTGGACGACTCAGTGACGGCCGCCCAAGTCATCATGGCGGCGTCACAAGAAGGAGGATGCCCGACTAGCTCAATCAGGTCGGGCAAAATAGTCGTGGGACCGAGAGGGGACGGGTCCTTGTGGATGAGCGTCCCCGTCGAGGCAACCAAAAAGTTGCTCAGTTCTGGGCGGCTTCGCGTGGGCTGGGTCTCGGCAAAGGTTGCGCTGCTGGCCGCGAGGCCAAAGCGGTGCTTCCGATGCCAGGACACCGGCCACGTCGCGGCGAAATGCCAGTCCTCGGTGGACCGTAGCCGGAGCTGTTTCCGCTGCGGGAAGCCGGGGCATAAGGCGGCAGAGTGCGGAGCGGATCCGCTCTGTTCGCTGTGCCAGGCCACTGGTAAGGAGGAGGTGGCACACGTGCTGGGGAGCAGCGGTTGCGTTTTCGCAAAGCCGCCCCCCGGCGCGAAAGGTAAGGGTAAGGCTCCCTCAAGGGCCCGGCATAAAAAGCCGCAAGCCCAGGGCGCAAGGGCGGCTCAACCCGCCCCCGCCATGGAGGTCGTAGCCTAGGTCCGTGGGCGGTGATCGGGGGATCGCCGCCCACAGTATGGGCCCCGAGAGGAAAGCTCCCCAATGCCCGGGGAGCTCTCGGAGAGGCGCGCGGCGGCACGTCATCAGCCGCCGCACTGGAAGAGAGCCGGATGCGGCACGCGCTGCGGGGTCGTGGAAGAATGCTTACGCGATTCCCACGGCCCCGTTAAAGGCGCTGAAGATGGGCATCGGGGGGTTTTAGACGGTAAACCCCGGCGCACTCCATCTCGCGCCGGGGGAGTCCGTCATACCCCTGCTGCCCTCCCCCGGGGGCGGCGGGGGATACGTAATGTATTTCCCCCCGTCAAAAAAAAAAAAAAAAAAAAAAAAAGGTTAGGTTAGGTTGGGGGCGATACCGGTTCCTCCACGTTGGTGTCCCTGGGCAACGCTTGGGTGCGCCACTCCGCTTTTTACACGGAGTGAGGTACCCACGCGGCTGAACGCCGGTCTATCTCTATCTTTCATCACCTTTTTATAGTTTACTCTTCTTTTTGCATTATTTTATTTATTTTCTCTATCTTTCAACATCTTTTCTTTCTATCTTTTTTCTCTTTTATTTATTCTTCTGTGCGTGTGTGTTAGGTTTTGCGTGATAGGTTTTTGTTTTGAATGATGATGAATGGGCTTTTACGGCCCCTAATCCAAGGTTTGTGGTGCCCGGCCATGGGATGCATGGCGAGCAGGCGGTCTCGTCCCGAGGGCACTGGGGCAGAATCACCCCTTCTTGATCGGGTCAGACTCAGCCCACAATTGACAACAATGGAAGGTCAGCATGTTAAAAATTCTCCCAGGGTGGGTCCCGGCGATGCCGGGGAATCCCACACTCCCGTTTCGGCGGGAGATAGGGCCAGGTATACTGGGGGCCCAAAACATGCTTCGGTGGAGGTGGAGAGGAAGGAGGCCGTTGCGACGGCGAAAGATGAAGGCGCGATGGCGCATACCAGACCGAGCTCGGCGCACCTAACCGCGTCGAGAACGGACCTTCTGACTGACGAGGACGTCGACTTCAGTCAGCCGCAGCCCAACGGCGTGGAGCGGATACTGAAGTTGATGCGAAAAAAGAAGTTACGAGGCGACGCAGACTTACCGCGCGTGCTTCTCACGCGCGACGTGATCATGCCGCCGCCCAGAACACCTGATAGAGACAGCGAGGACTATCTCTCGGACTCCAGCTGCATGACTGACATGTCGCTGGACTCCGAGGGATTGCCCGCACCCACCGGACGTACGACCCCCCTTAAGCGGCGGTTACACCCGGACGAGACAGAGGCGGCGCCGTCCACCAGCAAAGGTGCGGTGCCGAAGGCAAAGCGAGGACGCGGCCGCCCGCCGACCACGGGCCAATACGTTGGCTTGGCAAAGGCGCAGGCCGAATTGAATCGGGAGAAGGAAGAGGCTCTTCGGCTACAGGCCGCAGAAGAAGTTGCCGAAACATTGAGAACTGCGCGGGAGGCGCGCGCGTCTATCTGCGCAAGCCCCGCCGCAGCCACTGGAGGAGACAGGTCGGAGCAGACCATCTATGCTCTGGCCAAAGGTGTTGAGGCCTCGCTGGAGGCGATTACCATGGTCGCCACGAGGTCCCAGAATCTGAAAGGGACGTTTCAGCGGCACCTTAAAGAGGCCGTTGTCAATTTAAGGGCAACCTTTGCCGAAATGAGGGGCCGCAGTGAAAACGAGGAGATCAGGGCACTGGAAGCCCAGAACGAGCGGTTGCAACAGCAACTCGACGCAATGCGCCGGGAGCTAGAGGAGCTGCGTCGCCAGGCGACCAAGCCCGCCACCAACGACTTGCAACGGATGTTGTCGGAGGTCTCGCGATCCAATATAGAGACCTTCGGCAACATGCTGAATGCGAGGTTGGCGGGCATAGAGGACAGGCTCCTGCCAGAGCCAAGGAGGAGACCACCGCTGGCGGCGGATAGTGCCGATGTTGGCACCACGCCAGCGATCGGAGGGACGAAGGCGCCGAAGCCCAAACGAGCAACGGCGCCAACATATGCGGAAATGGCGGCACCGAGTACACCGGCCCCTAAAGAGGCTCCGGCTGCTCCGGCCCCGCCCAAGGCCAAAAAGAAAAAGGCCAAGAAGAAGCGGCCATCAATGGCCGCTCAAGAGGCGGCGCAAGGGGGGGGTACCACCAACCCCTCCCCCGCCGAGGCCCCGTGGACAATTGCAGGTCCACGTAAGGCCAAGAAGAAGAAGGGGGCGGCTACACCAGCCAAAGCCGCCCCAAAGAGGAAGAAAAAGGCAAAACTTCGCCCTCCCACGACTGCGGCGGTCACCCTCACCCTGGGGGCGAACGCTGCTGAAAGGGGGGTGACGTACGCCAAGGTGTTGGCTGAGGCCCGAGCGGCGATTGACCTGGGGGAACTCGGGATCCCCAGGCTCGGTTTCCGACTGGCCGAGACAGGAGCGCGCGTCCTCACCATTGCTGGTGAGGGTGCGCAAGAGAAGGCGGACGCCTTCGCCGTTAGGTTGAGGTCCGTGCTGCCACCGGAAGACGTAAAAGTCGCCCGC
This sequence comes from Phengaris arion, assembly GCA_963565745.1. Taxonomy (NCBI): domain Eukaryota; kingdom Metazoa; phylum Arthropoda; class Insecta; order Lepidoptera; family Lycaenidae; genus Phengaris; species Phengaris arion. Next base: position 204,268 of record OY751446.1, on the reverse strand, counting down.
CCGGTCCTGTGCGCGGAGATCCGTGTCGCCGGGCTGGACGACTCAATAGCGGCCGCCGACGTCATCCAGGCGGTCGCGAAGGAGGGAGGGTGCTCGGCCGACGACATTCGGTCGGGCCAATTGACGGTGGGGCCACGCGGGGACGCGTCATTGTGGATGCGTGTCCCGGTCGCGGCCGCCAAGAAGCTTACTAGCTCAGGGCGGCTGCGGGTTGGCTGGGTGTCGGCGAGAGTGGCGCTGCTGGCCGCGAGGCCTAAGCGCTGCTTCCGCTGCCTAGACACCGGCCACGTGGCGGCGAAGTGCCAGTGCCCGGTAGACCGCAGCCGGAGCTGTTTCCGCTGCGGAAAACCGGGGCACAAGGCGGCCGAGTGCAGGGAAGCGCCTAACTGCTTCCTGTGCGAGGCTGCCGGCAGGCCGGAGAAGGCCCATGTGTTGGGAGGAAGTGGCTGCGTAGCGAAGCCGCCCCCCAGCACGAAGCGCAAGGCGCCAACAAAGAAGGCCCGGCACAAAAAGCCCAAGGCCGACGGCGCAAGGGCGGTTCCCGCCCCCGCCATGGAGTTGGACGCCTAGGCCCGTGGGTGGTGATCGGGGGATCGCCGCCCACACTATGGGCCCCGAGACGGCAAGCTCCCCAATGCCCGGGGAGCTCTCGGAGAGGCAAGCGGCGGCATAATACCAGGTCGCCGCATTAGAAGGGAGCCGGACGCGGCACGCGCTGGGGGGTCGTGGAAGAATGCTCACGCGATTCCCACGGCCCCTCCACTGGCGCTGAAGACGGGCATCGGGGTGTTTTAGTCGGTACACCCCGGTGCACTCCATCTTGCGCCGGGGGAGTCCGACATACCCCTGCTGCCCTCCCCCGGGGGCGGCGGGGGATGCGTAACGTCATTTCACCCCGTAAAAAAAAAAAAAAAAAAAAAAAAAAAAAAAAAAAAAAAAAAAAAAGGTTAGGTTAGGTTGGGGCTCTGCGAGTTCGTCCAAGTTCGTGGCCCTGGGCAACGCTTGGGTGCGCCACTCCGCTTTTACACGGTGTGAGGTACCCACGCGGCTGAAGGCTGGCGCTATCTCTTTCTTGTCTATCTTTCACCACCTATTTTGTTTAGTTTTCTTGTTTTGCATTAGTTTTATTTTGTTTTTCTCTATCTTTCACCATCTTTTCTTTCTTCTCCTACTATCTTTTCCGTTTTTGTTAACTCTTTGATGGGTGAGCTACACCCGAAAACAAGCCCGCGACCCGGGGTGTCGGCGCTTAGATGGAATGGAACGTAATGGAAAAAGTTTCTCCGGGCGGGTCCCGACAACAGTCGGGGAATCCCGCACTGTGTCCGAAGAGTCTTCGGGCACAGTCTGGCCCACGTATACGGAGGGTGCCAACATTGCGTTGAGAGGTGCGGAGGCCGTTGCGACGGCGAGTGAAGTGGAGGAAGGCGCGACTGCGCGCGTGAGTTCGGAACCGGTGTCCCTTACCGCACCGGCGGCGGACTTATTAACGGATGAAGACGTTGACTTCAGTCAGCCGCAGCCCAACGGGGTTCAGCGACTGCTGAAGTTGATGCAACGGAAGAAACTAAGGGGCGACCCGGATCTGCCGCGCGTGCTTCTCACGCGCGACGTGATCATGCCGCCCCCCAAACTCGGACGTGACATACCCGATCGAGACAGCGAGGACTATCTCTCGGACTCCAGCTGCATGACTGACATGTCGCTGGACTCCGAGGGATTGCCCGCACCCACCGGACGAACGACCCCCCTAAAGAGGCGGTTAAACCCGGACGAAGACGTAGCGGCGCCGTCTACCAGTAAAGGTGCGGTGCCTAAGGTCAAGAGAGGACGCGGCCGGCCACCAACTACCGGCCAGTACGTCGGCTTGGCCAGAGCTCAGGCGGAGCTCAATAGAGAGAAGGCGGAGAGTCTCCGACTCGAAGCGGAGAAGGAGGTTGTCGAGAAGGTGAGGACGGCGAGAGAGACGCGAGTTTCCCTCTGCGCTGGCTCCGCGCCGACTGACACACCGGAGCAGACGAACGCGGCCATCACGGCGAGCGTAGAGAGGTCCCTGGAAACCATTGCAATGGTTGCATCCAGGTCCTCCAATTTAAAGGGGACATTTCAGCGGTTCCTCAAGGAGGCGGTCAATAACATCCGAACGGCCGTCACCGAACTGAGGGGCCGCTGTGAAACGGACGAGCTGCGGGCCCTAGAAGCGCAAAATGCTCGGCTCCAGCAGCAGATCGACGCCATGCGTCGAGAGATGGAGGAATTGCGGCGCCAGGCGACCAGGCCCGCTACCCAAGACGTGCAACAGCTGTTGTCGGAGGTCTCGCGCTCCAATATCGAGACCTTCGGCAACATGCTGAATGCAAGGCTCGCCGGCCTGGAGGACAGACTCCCGCCGGAGCCCAGAAGACGACCCCCGCTGGCGGCGGATAGTGCTACTGTTAGCACCACGCCAGCGCCGGCGGCACAAAAGACGAAGGCGCCGAAGCCGAAAAAGGCAAAGGCGCCAACGTACGCGACAGTGACGGCGCAGGTTGCGGCGGCCCCAGAAGAGGCGCCGCCTGCACCCGCCCCGCCAAAGGCCCCCATGGCCAAAAAGTCGAAAAAGAAGCGGCCATCAATGGCCGCTCAGGAGACGGCGCAAGGGGGGGACACCAACAACCCCTCCCCCGCCGAGGCACCGTGGACCACAGTAGGTCCGCGCAAGGCCAAGAAGAAGAAGGGGGCGGCTACTCCATCTAAAGTCGCCCCTAAGAAGAAGAAGGCGAAGCTGCGCACCCCCGCCACAGCGGCCGTTACCCTCACTCTTGAGGAGAAGGCTGCGGAGAAGGGGGTTACGTACGCCAGCCTGCTCAAGGAAGCCAGAGCGAAGATCGATCTTGGGGAATTCGGCATCCCCAAGCTCGGTTTCCGCCTGGCGGAAACTGGCGCGCGCGTGCTCACCATCGACGGTGAGCGGGCGCAGGAGAAGGCGGATGCCTTTGCCGAGAGGCTCAGGACTGTCCTCAGCCCGGAGATAGTGAGAGTCGGCCGCCCCGTCAAATGCGCGGAGATGCGCGTCACCGGGCTGGACGACTCTGTGACGGCCGCCCAAGTCATCTTGGCGGCCTCACAAGAAGGAGGATGCCCGACCAGCTCCATCAGGTCGGGTAAAATTGTGGTGGGATCAAGAGGCGACGCGTCCTTATGGATGAGCGTCCCCGTTGCGGCCGTTAAAAAGCTGCTCAAATCTGGGCGGCTTCGCGTGGGCTGGGTCTCAGCGAAGGTGGCGCTGCTGGTCGCGAGGCCAAAGCGGTGCTACCGATGCCAGGACACCGGCCACGTCGCGGCGAAATGCCAGTCCTCGGTGGACCGCAGCCGGAGCTGTTTCCGTTGCGGGAAACCGGGGCACAAAGCGGCAGAGTGCGGAGCGGATCCGCTCTGCTCGCTGTGTGAAGCCACTGGCAAACAGGAGGTGGCACACGTGCTGGGGAGCGGCGGCTGCGTTTTTGCAAAGCCGCCCCCTGACACGAAAGGGAAGCGTAAGACTCCCTCCAGGGCCCGGCATAAAAAGCCGCAAGCCCAAGGCGCAAGGGCAGCTCAACCCGCCCCCGCCGTAATGGAGGTTGAGGCGTAGGCTCGTGGGCGGTGATCGGGGGATCGCCGCTCACAATATGGGCCCCGAGACGACAAGCTCCCCAATGCCCGGGGAGCTCTCGGAGAAGGAGCCGGTTGCGGCATTTGGAAGTGGGCCGGTTGCGGCAAGCGCTGCGGGGTCGTGGAAGAATGCTTTGCGATTCCCACGGCCCCGTTAAAGGCGCTGAAGATGGGCATCGGGGGGTTTTAGACGGTAAACCCCGGCGCACTCCATCTCGCGCCGGGGGAGCCCGTCATACCCCTGCCGCCCTCCCCCGGGGGTGGCGGGGGATACGTAACGTATTTCCCCCCGTCAAAAAAAAAAAAAAAAAAAAAAAAAAAAAGGTTGGGGCTCTGCCAGTTCGTCCTCGTTCGTGGCCCTGGGCAACGCTTGGGTGCGCCACCCCGTCTTTTGCGGGGTGAGGTACTCACGCGGCTGAAGGCTGGCGCTATCTTTTCTTCTCTATCTTTCACCACCTATTTTGGTTTAACTTTCTTGTTTTTGCATTCGTTTTATTTTGTTTTTCTATCTTTCACCACCTTTTCTTTCATCTCTAACTATCTTTCCATTTGTGTTAACTCTTCTGATGGGGGAGCTCACCCCCGAAAAAAGAGACCGCGACCCGGGGTGTCGGAGTTTAAGGGTATGGAAGGTCGCGCTTTGGAAAATATTCCCCGGGTGGGTCCTCTCTCTGAGAGGGAATCCCACCCTTCTGCTTCGGCAGAAGGCTGCCCCACGTATACGGGGGGGGCACAAATCGCGAGGGTTGAGGAGGAGAAGGTCGTTAGGACGACGAGTGTGGAGGAAGGCGCGACTGCGCGCGCGAGTCCGGGGCCGGTGCACCTTACCGCAACGGAGACGGACTTGCTTACCGATGAAGACGTAGACTTCTCGCAGCCGGTCCCTGATGGCAGGCGCCGGCTGCTCGAGTTACTGAAAAAGAAAGCATTGAGGGGCGATCAAGGACTGCCGCGCGTAATGCTCACGCGTGCGCTGCTCCCCGAGCGCCCCCATACACCCGGACTTGACAGCGATGACTACCTCACGGACTCCAGTGATATGTCTGGCATATCACTGGACTCCGAGGGGCTGCCCGCAATACCCAATCGTGACGCGCCTCGTAAGAGGAAAACTGACGATGACAATGTGCCGTCCTTAAGCAAAGAGGCGGTACCAAAACCAAAAAGGGGACGTGGTCGGCCACCATCCACCGGCCAGTACGTCGGCCTAGCTAAGGCCCAAGCCGAGTTGAACCGGCAGAAGGAGGAGAGCCTCCGACTAGAAGCGGAGAGAGAGGTCGCTGAGACGGCACGGGCGGCAAGGGAGATACGAGCCTCCCCCCGCCCAAGTCATCCACCGTTCGAAGGTGACGCGGAGAAAACAAGCGCAGCACTCAACGAGAGTATTGAGAGATCGCTGGAGACCATCACCATGGTCGCCAGCAAATCCAACAATCTAAAGGGGACGTATCAGCGCTTCTTAAAGGAGGCGGTCGCCAACATAAAGGAGGCCGTCACCGATATGAGGGGCCGCTGTCTAACAGACGAGTTGCGGGCTCTGGAGACCGTTAACGCGCGGCTTCAAAAGCAAATGGAAGTAATGCGCCAGGAGCTGGAGGAGTTGCGGCGACAGGCCTCTAAGCCCGCCGCTCAAGATTTGCAGCAGCTGTTGTCGGAGGTTTCGCGATCCAACATCGAAACCTTCGGCAACATGCTGAATGCAAGGCTCGCCGGTTTGGAGGATAGACTCCTTCCGGAGCCTAGGAGGAGACCCCCGCTGGCGGCGGATAGTGCCATTGTAGGCACCACGCCGGCGGAGAATGGAAGGAAAGCACCGAAGCCCAAAAAGGCTACGGCGCCCACGTATGCGACAGTGACGGCGCAGGGCGCAGCGGCCCCAAAAGAGGCACCGTTGACACCTGCCCCGTCAAATGCCCCTAAGGCGAAAAAGAAGGCTAAGAAGCGGCCATCAATGGCCGCCCAGGAAGCGGCACAAGGGGGGGCGAACACCAGCCCCTCCCCCGCTGAGGCCCCGAGCACCAAAGTCGGGCCACGCAAGGCCAGGAAGGTGAAGGGGGCGGCTAAAACACCCAAGGCCGCCCCAAAGAGGAAGAAGAGAAAGGCAAGGCTTCGCCCCCCCACATCCGCGGCCGTCACCCTCACCCTTGAAGCGGGGGCTGCGGAGAGGGGGGTCACATACGAAAAGCTGCTCCGTGAGGCCCGGGCGAAGATCGACCTCGGGGAGATCGGTATCCCCAGGCTCGGCTTCCGCCTGGCCCAAACGGGTGCGCGCGTCCTGACCGTTGAAGGAGAGGACGCGAATAAGAAGGCAGACGCGCTTGCTGCACGAATGCGAGCGGTCCTCAACCCGGAAAGCGTGAAAATCGCCCGCCCGGTGAAACGTGTAGAAATGCGCATCACCGGGCTGGACGACGCAACAACAGCCGCCGACATCACCGAGGCGGCTGCAAAGGAAGGGGGTTGCCCGACTACTAATATCCAGTCGGGCAAAGTCGTTGTGGGCCCAAGGGGAACCAGATCCCTCTGGATGAAAGTCCCGGTAGCGGCCGCCAAGAAACTTCTGAGCTCTGGGCGGCTGCAGATCGGCTGGGTCGTGGCAAAGGTAGCGCTGCTGGTCGCGAGGCCAAGGCGGTGTTACCGGTGCCTCGACACCGGCCACCTGGCCGTGAACTGTAAGTGCTCGGTGGACCTCAGTCGGACATGTTTCCGCTGTGGGAAGCCGGGCCACAAGGCGGCTGAATGCGAGGCAGAACCGAACTGCCCCGCATGCGAGGCTGTCGAAAAGCCGAAGGGGCACGTGCTGGGGGCTGCTGGCTGCATCACAGCTGCCAAAAAGCCGCCCCCCGGCAAGAAAAAGGGAAAGGCTCCCACTAAAAAGGCCCGCTTTAAAGAGCCAAAGGCCTCAGGCGCAAGGGCGGTTCTGCCCGCCCCCGCCGAAGTGATGGAGTCCTAGACCCGTGAGCAGTGATCGGGGGATTGCTGCTCACAGTATGGGTCCCGAGTGCAAAGCTCCCCAATGCCCGGGGAGCTCTCGGAGAGGCAGGCGGCGGCACAACACCAGGCCGCCGCAAAGAAGTGAGCCGATTGCGGCACGCGCTGCGGGGTCGTGGAAGAATGCTAAGCGATTCCCATGGCCCCGCAAACGGCGCTGAAGGTGGGCATCGGGGGGTTTTAGACGGTAAACCCCGGCGCACTCCATCTCGCGCCGGGGGAGCCCGTCATACCCCTGCTGCCCTCCCCCGGGGGCGGCGGGGGATACGTAATGTATTTCCCCCCGTCAAAAAAAAAAAAAAAAAAAAAAAAAAAAAAAAAAAAAAAAAAAAAAAAAAAAAAAAAAAAAAAAAAAAAAAGGTTAGGTTAGGTTGCGAAAATCGGGGCTCAGCCAGTTCGTCCTCGTTCGTGGCCCTGGGCAACGCTTGGGTGCGCCACCTCGTCTTTTGCGGGGTGAGGTACCCACGCGGCTGAAGGCTGGCGCTATCTGTTTCTTCTCTATCTTTCACCACCTATTTTGTTTAGCTTTCTTGTTTTGCATTACTTTTATTTTGTTTATTCTATCTTTTCACCACCTTTTTCTTTCATCTCTAACTATCTTTTCTTTTTGTTTTAACTCTTCCGATGGGGGAGCTCACCCCCGAAAAAAGAGACCGCGACCCGGGGTGTCGGAGATTTTGAGGATGGAAAGTCGTAACAGTCAAAGTATTCTCCGGGTGGGTCCCAGCGATGCTGGGGAATCCCACACTTCCCCGAAGGGGGAAGTCAGGCCCGTGTATACGGAGGGGCCAACCGTTACGAGTGGAGAGGAGGAGGTTGTAAGGACGAGGAGAAAGGAGAGTGGCGCGATTGCGAACCCTGGCCCGAAGCTGGCGCTCATCACCGCGTCAGAGTCGGGCAAATTAACGGATGAGGACACAGACTTCTCGCAGCCGGTCCCGGATGGCAGGCGCCGACTGCTTGAATTATTACGGAAGAAGGCACTGAGGGGGGATACGGAGGGAATGCCGCGCGTGATGCTCACGCGCGCGCTACTGCCCGAACCCCCTTCCACGGACTATGACAGCGAGGACTGCCTTTCGGACTCCAGCGCCTTATCGCTGGACTCCGAGGGGTTGCCCGCAATACCCGGACGTGACATAGCTCGAAAGAGAAAACAGGACGATGACAATGTGCCGCCCCTTAGTAAGGGAGCGGTACCCAAGCCCAAACGCGGACGCGGCCGCCCGCCTACCACCGGCCAATACGTTGGTCTGGCCAAGGCGCAGGCCGAGCTTAATAGGGAGAAGGAGGAAGCTCTTCGGCTTCAGGCCGCAGAGGAGGTCGCCGAAACGATGAAAGCTGCACGCGTGGCGCGCGCGTCCATCTGCGCAAGCCCCGCCACGGCTACCGGAGGAGACAGGTCAGAGCAGACCAGCTATGCTCTGACCAAGGGTGTTGAGGCCTCGTTGGAGGCGATAACCATGGTCGCCACGAGGTCCCAAAATCTAAAAGGGACGTTTCAGCGGCACCTTAAAGAGGCTGTTGTCAACCTAAGGGCAACCTTCGCCGAATTGAGGGGCCGCGGTGAAAGCGAGGAGATTAGGGCACTGGAAGCCCAGAACGAGCGGTTGCAACAGCAGCTCGACGCAATGCGCCGGGAGCTTGAGGAGTTGCGTCGCCAGGCGTCCAAGCCCGCCACCAACGACTTGCAACAGATGTTGTCGGAGGTCTCGCGCTCTAATATCGAGACCTTCGGCAACATGCTGAATGCGAGGTTGGCAGGCATAGAGGACAGGCTCCTGCCAGAGCCGAGGAGAAGACCACCGTTGGCAGCAGACAGTGCTGACACTCCAGTCAGCACCCCACCGACGACGGAAAGAGTGAAGGCGCCGGAGCCTAAAAAGGCAACGGCGCACACGTATGCGGAAGTGGCGTCGCAACGTGCGGCGGTCCCCCCAAAAGTGGCACCGCCAGCACTGGCCCCGCCTAAGGCGAAAAAGAAAAAGCGACCAACAATGGCTGCAAGAGAGGCGGTGCAGGGGGGGGATAACGGCAACCCCTCCCCCGCCGAGGCCACGTGGACCACCGTAGGTCCACGCAAGGCCAAACAGAAGAAAGGGGCGGCTACACCAGCCAAAGCCGCCCCAAAGGAGAAAAAGAAGAAGAAGGCGAAACTTCGTCCCCCTGCGACTGCGGCGGTCACCCTCACTCTGGGGGCGAGCGCTGCGGAAAGAGGGGTGACATACGCCAAGTTGTTGGCCGAGGCTAAAGCGGCGATCGACCTGGGGGAACTTGGCATCCCCAGGCTCGGTTTCCGCCTGGCCGAGACGGGAGCGCGCGTTCTCACTATTGCTGGTGAGGACGCGCAGAACAAAGCGGACGCCTTTGCCGCTAGGCTCAGAACAGTTTTGAAGCCGGACGACGTGAAAGTCGCCCGCCCGGTGAGGTGCGTCGAAATGCGCATCGCCGGGCTGGATGACTCAGTGACGACTGCCGACGTCATCGAGGCGGTCGCACGTGAAGGAGGTTGCTTGCCTGGCGACATCAGGTCGGGCCAAATTAGAGTGGGGCCATGGGGGGACGGATCCTTATGGATGCGTGTCCCGGTCGCGGCTGCCAAGAGAGTTACCAGCTCTGGGCGGCTGCGTGTAGGATGGGTGTCTGCTAGGGTGGCGCTGCTGGCCGCGAGGCCTAAGCGTTGCTTTCGCTGCATGGACACAGGTCACGTAGCATCGAAGTGCCAGTGCCCGGTGGACCGTAGCCGGAGCTGTTTCCGCTGCGGGAAACCGGGGCACAAGGCGGCCGAGTGCGGAGCAGCAGCTAACTGCTTTCTGTGCGAGGCCGCTGGCAAAGAGGAGAGAGGGCACATGCTGGGAGGCAGCGGCTGTATAGCAGCTGCAAAAAAGCCGGTGCCCAAGAAGAGCAAGGCACCGACAAAGAAGGCCCGGCATAAAAAGCCCAAGGCCAACGGCGCAAGGGCGGTGTCGACCGCCCCCGCCATGGAGTTGGACGCCTAGGCCCGTGGGTGGTGATCGGGGGATCGCCGCCCACACTATGGGCCCCGAGATGGCAAGCTCCCCAATGCCCGGGGAGCTCTCGGAGAGGCAAGCGGCGGCATAACACCAAGCCGCCGCAGTGGAAGTGAGCCGGATGCGGCAAGCGCTGCGGGGTCGTGGAAGAATGCTTTCGCGATTCCCACGGCCCCGTTACAGGCGCTGAAGATGGGCATCGGGGGGTTTTAGACGGTAAACCTCGGCGCACTCCATCTCGCGCCGGGGGAGTCCGTCATACCCCTGCTGCCTTCCCCCGGGGGCGGCGGGGGATTCGTAACGAATTTCCCCCCGTCAAAAAAAAAAAAAAAAAAAAAAAAAAAAAAAAAAAAAAAAGGTTGCGAAAATCAGTTCGGGTTTCGCTCATGCCGCTCAACAATAGACGCGGTGGCACGGCTTCGGTCTATAACGGACGAGGAAATATCCCGGGGTGGGGTGGTGCTGGCTGTTTCGTTGGACATCACCAACGCCTTCAACTCCCTGCCCTGGGCAACAATAAAAGAGGGACTCCGGTATCACCGCGTGCCGAGGTATCTACGCAACACCATCTGCGACTACCTATCAGCACGTTCGGTGCAATACCCCACTGAAAATGGCTGGGAAGAGCAGGAAGTGGTGTGCGGCGTCCCGCAGGGTTCGGCTCTCGGCCCAACCCTGTGGGACATTGGTTTTGATTATGTTCTTCGCGGTGCCAACCTACCGGGCGCGGAGCTCATTGCGTATGCGGACGACACGCTAGCTATATGTCGCGGCAAAACGCACCGTGAAGCTGCAATTCTCGCGACAGCGACGGTCGCGCAGGTCGTTCGGCGGATCCAAGCGCTGGGCCTGACGGTGGCGCTTCACAAGTCCGAGGCTCTATCGTTCCACGGGCCAAGGAACACGCCTCCGCCTGGTCTAGCGGTTATAGTGAGCGGGACACGAATTGACGTAGCATCATCCATGACCTACCTGGGTCTGGTACTTGATGGCCGATGGACATTTAAAGACCATTTTCAACGTTTGTCAGAAAAGGTCAGCAGGGCAGCGGGGGCCTTGGCTTCGCTTATTCCGAACCTCGGGGGGCCAAACCTGAGTTGTCGGCGGTTATACATGGGCGTTATTCGCTCAATGGTGATGTACGGCGCGCCGATCTGGGCCGAAGATCTGTCGCCCACAAATCGGCTCGCCATTGGGAGACTACAGAAAGTGATGGCGACGCGGGCAGTGCGTGGATACCGCACCATCTCCAAAGTTGCGGCATGCTTGCTCGCCGGAAGCGTCCCATGGGACCTAGATGCTCGAGCCCTCGCCGACGTTTACTGGCGTGGCACAGACGTACGTGCAGGGGGCAGCAACCCCCTCCCAGACGCTGTACGTCGGTGGAGAGATCGAGCTAAGGAACGGACAATCGAATTGTGGGAAGAACGGCTACAAGAGCCAACAGTTAGTGTGGACCTGGTGCAGGCCATCCGCCCAGTACTAAGGGAGTGGATCAATCGTAAGACTGGCGCCCTATCCTTTCACCTCACGCAGGTGCTGACCGGGCACGGCTGCTTCGGTCGGTACCTGTGTGAGATCGTCGGGAGAGAGGAATCAACTCGTTGCCACCATTGTGACGCGGACAGGGACACGGCCGAGCACACCGTGACGGCCTGTCCTACCTGGACGAGACAACGCGCGGCCCTCACGGCCGTCATCGGAAATGACCTCTCACTGTCAGGGCTGATACGTTCCATACTGAGTAGTGAGCATAAGTGGAAAGCGGTAGAAGACTTCGCCCATGAAGTAATAACCGCAAAGGAAGAGGCCGAGCGCAACAGAGAGAGGGAGGCGCTCGACCCTCGACGACGAAGTCGGCCAAGGCGACGTAGGGTCAACAATGACGACCGAAACGTCCCGCCTTAGCCGTGGAGCTCGGGGTGACGGTGTGGGGATGCCGTCGCCCATTGCACCGAGTCCCCGAGATGGTCGCGATGCACAGTGTACTCTTCGTGCATCGCGACACCAGAGTGACAGGCCTACGCAAGCCCTAGAAGGGCCTCTGTTCGGCCTCAGGAGCCCACAAGTGCTGCTCCGGAAAAGAAGGGCCTGCTAAGACGATGCAGGCGCACGCTCACCGAGTCGCGGAGCAAGCTCACGCGTCCCCGTGGCCCGGCAAACAGCGGTACGTGGAAGAGTACCGACGGGTTTTAGTGGGTAGGGCTGCGGTCAAATACCATCTTCTCGGTCGCAGCGAGTCCCACATACCCTCTGGGGGGTCCCCGCCCCCCTAGGGATGCGTAAAGGCATTCCCCGTCGCAAAAAAAAAAAAAAAAAAAAAAAAAAAAAAAAAAAAAAAAAAAAAAAAAGGTTAGGTTAGGTTGGGGACGATACCGGTTCCTCCACGTTGGTGTCCCTGGGCAACGCCTGGGTGCGCCACTCCGCTCTCTACACGGGGTGAGGTACTCAGGCGGCTGAACGCCGGTCTATCTCTATCTTTTCACCATCTTTTTATAGTTTACTCTTCTTTTGCATTGTTTTATTTATTTCTTCTATCTTTCAACACCTTTTCTTCTCTATCTTTTCTCTTTTATTTATTCTTCTGTGCGTGTGTGCTAGGTTTTGCGTGATAGGTTTTTGTGTGAATGGTGATGAATGGGCTTATACGGCCCCTAATCCTTGGATTGTGGTGCCCGGCCTTGGGATGCGTGGCGAACGGGCGGTTTCGTCGTGAGGGCACTGGGGCAGAATCCCCCCTATTGGATCGGGTCAGACTCAGCCCATACTTGATCAAATATGGAATGCAACAAGGAAATTATTCCCCGGGTGGGTCCTCTTACGAGGGAATCCCACACTCCCGCTTCGGCGGGGGGTCGCCCCACGTATACGGGGGGGGCACCTGTTGCTGTAGAGGAGGAGGCCGTGGCGACGGCGAGTGAAGGGAGTGGCGCGATGGCGCATGCGAGTCCGAAGCCGGTGCCCCTAACCGCACCGGCGGCGGACTTGCTAACAGACGAGGATGTGGATTTTTCACAGCCTGTGGAGAATGGTAGGGAGCGGCTCCTGAGGCTTCTTCATCGTAAGAAGTTGCGAGGAGACACAGAGGGACTCGCACGCGTTCAACGCGAGCGTGATCTGATTCTCCCTCCCTCCATAAGGACAGAGACAATGGCGGCGGGAAATACGAGTGGAGCTGCACCGCGCGTACCACTCGTGATGCTCACGCGCGCGCTTTTTCCTGCACGCTCAAATACCGGACTTGACAGCGACGACTACCTCTCGGACTCCAGTGGTGTGTCTGGCATATCGCTGGACTCCGAGGGGCTGCCCGTCGTACCACCGGAACGGACAGGCCTTAAACGGCGCAACTCGGAAGATGACATGGCGCCACCCACTAGTAAGGGAGTGGTGCCCAAGCCGAAGAGGGGACGTGGTCGGCCACCATCAACCGGCCAATACGTCGGCCTGGCTCGAGCTCAAGCCGAGCTAAACAAAGAGAAAGCGGAAAGCCTACGGCTTCAGGCCGAGGCCGAGATAGCCGAAACGGCGCGGGAGGCGAGGCAAGCGAGAGCGACCATCTGCTCGAGCCCCAACGTCCCCGTAGGAGAGAGAGTGTCGGAGCAGACCAGTGCAGCTCTGACTAAGAGCGTCGAGGCTTCGCTGGAGACTATCCAAATGGTCGCCACGAAGTCCTCAAACCTCAAAGGGACGTTCCAGAGGTACCTGAAGGAGGCGGTAGTGGCCATAAGAACGGCGGTGGCCGAAATGAGAGGCCGCTCAACTACCGATGAGATGGCACAACTCGAGGCCCAAAATAATCGGCTCGAGAAGCAGGTGGCCGAGATGCGCCGGGAGCTCGACGAGCTGCGCCGGCGAACGGCACAACCTGCAGAAGACGACATGCGCCGGCTGTTGTCGGAGGTCTCTCGATCCAACATTGAGACCTTCGGCAACATGCTGAACGCCAGACTGGCCGGGCTGGAGGATCGCCTTCTGCCGGCCCCGAGAATGAGACCACCGCTGGCGGCGGACAGTGCCACTGTAGGCACCACGCCAGCGGCATTAAAGACGAAGGCGCCGAAGCCCCAAAAGGTGACGGCGCCCACGTATGCGGAAGTGGCGGCACCGAGTACGGCGGCCCCAAAACAGGCACCTTCAATACCGGCCCCGCCGAAGGCTCAAAAGCCTAAGAAGAAAAAGAAGCGGCCATCAATGGCCGCTCAGGAGGCGGCGCAAGGGGTGGGTAACACCGACCCCTCCCTCGCCGAGGCCCCGTGGACCACAGTTGGTCCCAGCAAGGCCAAAAAGAAGAAGGGAGCGGCCACACCATCCAAGGCCGCTCCCAAGAAAAAGAAGAAAGCGAGACTACGCACCCCTGCCACTGCGGCCGTTACCCTCACCCTAGAGGAGAAGGCTGCGGCGACAGGGGTAACGTACGCCAAGCTACTGAGTGAAGCCAAAGCGAAGATCGACCTCGGGGAATTCAAAATCCCCAGGCTCGGTTTTCGCCTGGCAGAGACAGGTGCGCGCGTGCTCACCATAGCTGGTGAGGGGGCGCATGAGAAGGCGGACGCCTTCGCCGAGAGGTTAAGGATCGTCCTAAGCCCGGATATGGTGAGAGTCGGCCGCCCGGTAAGATGTGCAGAGTTGCGCGTCTCCGGGTTGGACGACTCAGTGACGGCGGCCCAGGTCATCCAGGCCGTCGCGCAAGAAGGAGGATGCCCGACCAATACTATCAGGTCGGGCAAAATAGTGGTGGGACCAAGGGGGGACGCGTCACTCTGGATGCGCGCTCCAGTCGCGGCCGCCAAGAAGCTTCTGAGCTCTGGGAGGCTGCGCATAGGATGGGTGTCGGCAAAGGTTGCACTGCTGGCCGCTAGGCCCAAGCGGTGCTACCGATGCATGGACGTCGGCCATGTGGCGTCCAAGTGTCAGTGCACGGTGGACCGCAGCCGGAGCTGTTTCCGCTGCGGAAAGCCGGGGCACAAGGCGGTCGAGTGCGAGGCAGAACCAAACTGCTTCTTGTGCAAGACCGTCGGCAAGGACAAGAGTGACCATGTGCTGGGGAGCAGCGGCTGTATTTCAGCAAAGCCGCCCCCCGGTAAAGACCGGAAGAGGAAGGCTCCCTCAAGGGCCCGGCATAAAAAGCCGCAAGCCCAGGGCGCAAGGGCGGCTCAACCCGCCCCCGCCATGGAGGTCGAAGCCTAGGCCCGTGGGCGGTGATCGGGGGATCGCCGCCCACACTGTGGGCCCCGAGATGAAAAGCTCCCCAATGCCCGGGGAGCTCTCGGAGAGGCAAGCGGCGGCATAACAACAGGCCGCCGCATTAGAAGAGAGCCGGATGCGGCACGCGCTGCGGGGTCGTGGAAGAATGCAACGCGATTCCCACGGCCCCGTTAAAGGCGCTGAAGATGGGCATCGGGGGGTTTTAGACGGTAAACCCCGGCGCACTCCATCTCGCGCCGGGGGAGTCCGTCATACCCCTGCCGCCCTCCCCCGGGGGCGGCGGGGGATACGTAACGTATTTCCCCCCGTCAAAAAAAAAAAAAAAAAAAAAAAAAAAAAAAAAAAAAAAAAAAAAAAAAAAAAAAAAAAAAAGGTTAGGTTAGGTTAGGTTAGGTTAGGTTAGGTTAGGTTGGGGGCGATACCGGTTCCTCCACGTTGGTGTCCCTGGGCAACGTCTGGGTGCGCCACTCCGCTCTTTACACGGGGTGAGGTACTCAGGCGGCTGAACGCCGGTCTATTTCTATCTTTCACACCTTTTTATAGTTTACTCTTCTTTTATTATTGTTTTATTTATTTTCTCTATCTTTCAACACCTTTTCTTTCTGTCTTTTCTCTTTTATTTAGTCTTCTGTGCGTGTGTGATAGGTTTTGTATGATAGGTTTTTTGTTCGAATGGTGATGGATGGGCTTATACGGCCCCTAATCCTTGGATTGTGGTGCCCGGCCTTGGGATGCGTGGCGAACAGGCGGTTTCGTCGTAAGGGCACTGGGGCAGAATCCCCCCTATTGGATCGGGTCAGCATCAACCCATACGTGAGCAAAGATGGAAAGTAAGCATGCGGAAAATTCTCCCAGGGTGGGTCCCGGCGATGCCGGGGAATCCCACACTCCCGTTTCGGCGGGAGATAGGGCCGTGTATACTGGGGGCCCCAAACATGCTATGGTGGAGGGAAGGGAGGCCGTTGCGACGGTGAATGAGGACGGAAGCGCGATGGCGCATGCGAGTCCGAAGCCGGTGCCCCTAACCGCACCGGCGGCGGAACTCTTAACCGATGAGGATGTGGATTTCTCACAGCCTGTAGAGAATGGTAGGGAGCGACTCCTGAGACTTCTTTACCGTAAGAAGTTGCGAGGAGACACGGAGGGGCTCGCACGCGTTCAGCGCGAGCGTGAGCTTATCCTCCCTCCCTCTTTGACTAAGACAATGGCGGCGGGCAATACTAGTGAAACCGCACCGCGCGTTCCGCGCGTGATGCTGACGCGCGCACTGATTCCCGCACGCCTAAACACCGGACTCGACAGCGACGACTACCTCTCGGACTCCAGTGATATGTCCGGCATATCACTGGACTCTGAGGGGCTGCCCGTCATACCCGAAAGAGACGCACCTCGTAAGAGGAAAACCAGTGATGACGATGTACCGTCCCTCAGCAAAGGGGCGGTACCCAAGCCTAAAAGGGGGCGTGGCCGGCCACCATCTACCGGCCAGTACGTCGGCCTAGCGAAGGCACAAGCCGAGTTCAACCGGCAAAAGGAGGAGGCTCTTCGGCTCCAGGCTGAGGAAGAGGTGGCCGAAACGGCGAGGACGGCACGGCAGGCACGCGTGTCAACCTGCGCAAGCCCCGCAAGCATGGACACCGAAGAAGAGAGGTCAGAGCAGACCATCACCGCTCTGGCCCAAAGCGTAGAGGCTTCGTTGGCGACAATCACAATGGTCGCCACGAAGTCGCAGAATTTAAAGGGGACCTACCAGCGGTTCCTCAAAGAGGCGACTGTCAATATAAAGACGGCCGTCGCCGAAATGAGGGGCCGCGGGCAATCCGAAGAGGTAAGGGCTCTGGAGGCCCAAAACGCTAAGCTCCAGCAACAGGTGGACACTCTCCGCCGCGAGCTGGAGGAGCTGCGGCGTCAGGCGACAAGACCCGCCACACAAGACCTGCAACAGCTGTTGTCGGAGGTTTCGCGCTCCAATATCGAAACCTTCGGCAACATGCTGAATGCAAGGCTGGCCGGACTCGAAGACCGGCTCCTCCCAGAACCAAGAAGGAGGCCGCCGTTGGCGGCGGACAGCGCCGATACTCCTGTCGACGCCCCGCCGAATAAAACGGCACCGAAGAAGGCGCCAAAGCCTAAAAAGGCAACGGCGCCCACATATTCGGAGATAACGGCGTCAAACGCAGCGGCCCCCAAAGAGGCACCGCCTGCACCGCCGAAGGCTAAAAAGCCAACAAAGAAGAAGAAGCGGCCATCAATGGCCGCTCAGGAGGCGACACAAGGGGCGGGCAACACGATACCCTCCCCCGCCGAGGCCCCGTGGGCCACCGTTGGGCCACGAAAGGCCAGGAAGGAGAAGGGGGCGGCTAAAACACCCAAAGCCGCCCCAAAAAAGAGAAAGGCAAGGCTTCGCCCCCCTACTACGGCTGCAATCACCCTCACTCTCGAGGCTGGTGCTGCAGAGAGGGGGGTGACGTATGAGAAGATCCTGCGCGAGGCTCGGGCGAAAGTCGATCTAGGGGAGCTAAATATCCCCAGGCTCGGCTTCCGCCTGGCGCAGACGGGCGCGCGTATCTTGTCCGTGGATGGAGAGGGGGCAAACCAGAAGGCGGACGCTCTGGCCGCGAGGCTGCGTTCGGTCCTAAGCCCCGACAGCGTGAGGATCGTCCGCCCGGTGAAATGTGCAGAATTGCGCATCACCGGGCTGGACGACGCGACGACGGCCGCCGATGTCATCGAGGCGGCCGCAAGAGAAGGAAATTGCCCGGCTACCAACATCCGGTCGGGCAAAATCGCCGTGGGCCCGAGGGGTTCGCGTAGCCTCTGGCTCAGCGCCCCAATAGCAGCCGCCAAAAAGCTCACTAGCTCTGGGCGGCTGCATATCGGCTGGATCGAGGCGCGAGTGACACTGCTGGCTGCGAGGCCCAAGCGGTGTTACAAGTGCCTTGACACCGGCCACTTAGCGACGAAGTGCTCGTGCCCGGTTGACCTCAGTGGAACTTGCTACCGCTGTGGGAAGCCGGGGCACAAAGCGCAACAGTGTGTGGCGGCTCCGAATTGCCCGGTCTGTGAGGCCGTTAGCAAGCCAAAGGAGCACGTGCTGGGGAGCAGCGGCTGCATTACAGCATCCAAGCCGCCCCCCGGCACGAATAAGAAGAGGAAGGCTCCTTCCAAGGCCCGGCTTAAAAAGCCCAAGGCCGGCGCAAGGGCGGTTCCACCCGCCCCCGCCACTATGGAATTGGAGGCCTAGACCCG
Organism: Phengaris arion; assembly: GCA_963565745.1. Classification (NCBI taxonomy): domain Eukaryota; kingdom Metazoa; phylum Arthropoda; class Insecta; order Lepidoptera; family Lycaenidae; genus Phengaris; species Phengaris arion. Next base: position 186,179 of record OY751446.1, on the reverse strand, counting down.
TGGGCGGCGATCGGGGGATCGCCGCTCGCACTATGGGTCCCGAGCGTAAAGCTCCCCCTATGCCCGGGGAGCTCTCGGTGAAGGCAGGCGGCGGCACAACACCAAGCCGCCGCGACAGAAGAGGGCCGGTCGCGGCACGCGCTGCGGGGCCGTGGAGCTATGCTCACGCGATTCCCACGGCCTCGCATTGGCGCAGAAGAAGGGCATCGGGGGGTTTTAGTCGGTAAACCCCGGTGCACTCCACCTCGCACCGGGGGAGTCCGACATACCCCTGCTGCCTTCCCCCGGGGGCAGCGGGGGATTCGTAACGAATTTCCCCCCGCAAAAAAAAAAAAAAAAAAAAAAAAAAAAAAAAAAAAAAAAGGTTAGGTTAGGTTAGGTTGGGGCTCTGCCAGTTCGTCCAAGTTCGTGGCCCTGGGCAACGCTTGGGTGCGCCACTCCGTCTTTTGCGGGGTGAGGTACCCACGCGGCTGAAGGCTGGCGCTATCTCTTTTCTTCACTATCTTTCAACGTCTTTTTAAGTAACTTTCTTGTGTTTTGCATCGTTTGTTTTGTTTGTTCTATCTTTTCACCACCTGTTCTTTCGTCTCGCATCTATCTTTCCTTTTTATTTAACTCTTCTGATGGGGGAGCTCACCCCCGAAAAAAGAGACCGCGACCCGGGGTGTCGTAGTTAGCAGTATGGAAGGTCGCAATAGTGAAAATAATCTCCGGGTGGGTCCCAGCGATGGGGAATCCCACACCCCTGCTTCGGCGGGGGTCAGGTCCGCGTATACGGAGGGGCCAACTAGTGCGAGGGTTGAGAAGGAGGAGGTCATAGTGATGACGCAAAAGGAGACTGGCGCGAGGGCGCAACCGAGTCCGAAGCTGGCGCACCTTACCGCGCCGGCGGCGGACTTATTAACAGACGAGGACGTTGACTTCAGTCAGCCGCAGCCCAACGGGGTTCAGCGGCTACTGAAGTTAATGCAAAGGAAGAAACTAAGGGGCGACCCTGATCTGCCGCGCGTGCTACTCACGCGCGACGTAATCATGCCGCCCCCCAAACACGGACGTGACATTCCCGATAGAGACAGCGAGGACTATCTCTCGGACTCCAGTTGCATGACTGACATGTCGCTGGACTCCGAGGGATTGCCCGCACCCACCGGACGTACAACCCCCCTAAAGAGGCGGTTACACCCGGACGAAGACGTAGTGGCGCCATCTACCAGTACAGGCGCAGTGCCAAAGGCGAAAAGAGGACGTGGCCGGCCACCAACAACCGGCCAATACGTCGGCCTGGCCAAAGCTCAGGCACAACTGAACAGGGAGAAGGCTGAGAGTCTCCGGCTCGAGGCCGAAGCAGAGGTCGCCGTGACGGCGCGCGTGGCAAGAGAGGCGCGTGCGTCGCTACGTGTGAGCCCTGCATTGGAAGAAGACAGGTCGGAGCAGACCAACGCAGCTCTGGCCAAAAGTGTCGAGACTTCGTTGGAGGCTGTACTCATGGTCGCCACGAAGTCTCAAAACCTGAAGGGCACATTTACGCGGTGCCTCAAGGAAGCGGTCGTCAGCATAAGGGCGGCCGTCACCGAACTTAGAGGCCGCACAATGACGGAAGAGATGGCGAGGCTGGAGGCACAAAACGCGCAGCTCCAAAAGCAAGTGGCCGATCTTCGTCGCGAGCTGGAGGGGATGCGCCGTCAACCACCTGCTGCGCCGGCCGACAAGGATCTGCGCGAGCTATTAGCCGAGGTCTCTCGCTCAAATATAGAGACACTCGGCAATATGCTAAACGCGAGACTTGCCGGCCTGGAGGACCGACTATTGCCGGCCCCGAGACTAAGGCCACCGCTGGCAGCGGACAGTGCCGACATTGTCGTCGGTGCTCCATCTGCAGCGGCACTGAAGAAGAAGGCGCCAAAAACAAAAAAGGCGCCCACTTACGCGGAAGTGGCGGCACCGAGTGCGGCAGCCCCTAAAGAGGCACCACCCGCACCGGCCCCGCCAAAGGCCCCTAAGCCCAAGAAAAAGAGGAAAAGTAAGCGGCAATCAATGGCCGCTCAGGAGGCGGCGCAAGGGGGGGAGACTAATAACCCCTCCCCCGCCGAGGCCCCGCGGACTAATGTCCAGCGCAAGGCCAAGAAGAAGAAGAAGGGGGCGGCTACTCCACCCAAAGCCGCCCCTACGAAGAAAAAGGCGAGACTGCGCGCCCCCGTCACTGCGGCCGTTACCCTCACTCTAGAGGAAAAGGCTGCGGAGAGGGGGGTCACGTACGCCACGCTGCTGAAGGAGGCCAGGGCGAAAGTCGATCTTGGGGAGTTTGACATCCCCAAGCTCGGCTTCCGCCTTGCAGAAACTGGCGCGCGCGTGCTCACCATCGACGGTGAGCGGGCGCAGGAGAAGGCGGACGCCTTTGCTGCCAAGCTTAGGACCGTCCTCAGTCCGGAAGTTGTGAGAGTCGGCCGCCCGGTGAAATGCGCGGAGATGCGCGTCACTGGGCTGGACGACTCAGTGACGGCCGCCCAAGTCATCCTGGCGGCCTCACAAGAAGGAGGATGCCCGACCAGCTCCATCAGGTCGGGCAAAGTGATGATGGGACCGAGAGGAGACGCATCCTTATGGATGAGCGTCCCCGTCGCGGCCGCTAAAAAGCTGCTCAACTCTGGGCGGCTTCGCGTGGGCTGGGTCTCGGCAAAGGTGGCGCTGCTGGCCGCGAGGCCAAAGCGGTGCTACCGATGCCAGGACACCGGCCACGTCGCGGCGAAATGCCAGTCCTCGGTGGACCGCAGCCGGAGCTGTTTCCGCTGCGGGAAGCCGGGGCACAAGGCGGCAGAGTGCGGAGCGGATCCGCTCTGCTCGCTATGTGAGGCCACTGGCAAACAGGAGGTGGCACACGTGCTGGGGAGCGGTGGCTGCGTCTTCGCAAAGCCGCCCCCCGGCGAGAAAGGGAAGCGAAAGGCTCCCTCCAGGGCCCGGCTCAAAAAGCCGCAAGCCCAAGGCGCAAGGGCAGATCAACCCGCCCCCGCCGTAATGGAGGTTGAAGCGTAGGCCCGTGGGTGGCGATCGGGGGATCGCCGCCCACAGCATGGGCCCCGAGACGACAAGCTCCCCAATGCCCGGGGAGCTCTCGGAGAAGGAGCCGGTTGCGGCTATAGAAGTGGGCCGGTTGCGGCACGCGCTGCGGGGTCGTGGAAGAATGCATTGCGATTCCCACGGCCCCGTTAAAGGCGCTGAAGAAGGGCATCGGGGGGTTTTAGACGGTAAACCCCGGCGCACTCCATCTCGCGCCGGGGGAGCCCGTCATACCCCTGCTGCCCTCCCCCGGGGGCGGCGGGGGATACGTAACGTATTTCCCCCCGTCAAAAAAAAAAAAAAAAAAAAAAAAAAAAAAAAAAAAAAAAAAGGTTAGGTTAGGTTAGGTTGGGGGCGATACCGGTTCCTCCACGTTGGTGTCCCTGGGCAACGCCTGGGTGCGCCACTCCGCTCTTTACACGGGGTGAGGTACTCAGGCGGCTGAACGCCGGTCTATCTCTATCTTTTCACCATCTTTTTATAGTTTACTCTTCTTTTTTGTTTTACGTTTTATTTACTCTTTCTTTCAACACCTTTTCTTTTCTATCTTTCCTTTTTCGTTTACTCTTATTTGCGTGTGTGTTAGGTTTTGCGTGTTAGGTTTTTTGTTTGAATGGTGATGGATGGGCTTTTACGGCCCCTAATCCTTGGATTGTGGTGCCCGGCCTTGGGATGCGTGGCGAACGGGTGGTTTCGTCGTGAGGGCACTGGGGCAGAATCCCCCCTATTGGATCGGGTCAGACTCAGCCCACATTTGACAAAGATGGAAAGTTGCAATACGGATAATATTCCCCGGGTGGGTCCTCTTCGGAGGGAATCCCACACTCCCGCTTCGGCGGGGGGTCGCCCCACGTATACGGGGGGGGCACCTATTGCACTGGAGGTGGAGGAGAAGGCGGGAGAGATGAAGGAGGGAGGCGCAATGGCACAGAATAGGCCGAGCTCGGTGCCCCTAACCGCACCGGGAACGGAGCCTCTAACGGACGAGGACATAGATTTCTCGCAGCCGCAGCCTAATGGCGTACAGCGGCTGCTGAGGCTCCTACAAAGAAAGAAGGAGAGGGGTGATACAGAGGGGCTAGCTCGCGTGCAATATGAACGCGAGCTAAGACTCACATCCCCCGATGAGAGCGAAAATCCAGCCGTGCCGCGCGTGCCGCGCGTTGTGCTCGAGCGGCTGCCGCCTCGACGACTGGACTCCACGAGAGATAGTGACGACTATCTCTCTGACTCCTCGGTCTACAGTGCCATGTCGCTGGAATCCGGGGAGTCCAACACCGGACGGACTGGCCTCAAAAGGAGGAACTCTGAAGATGACAATGCACCGCTCATAGGAAAGGGAGCGGTGCCGAAACCTAAAAAAGGACGTGGCCGGCCACCAACGACCGGGCAGTACGTCGGCCTAGCAAAAGCGCAGGCCGACCTTAATAAGGCAAAGCAAGAGGCCCTTCGACTTCAAGCCGAAGAGGAAGTGGCTGAAACGGCGAGGACTGCCAGAGCGGCGCGCTCGTCACTATGCGCTACCCCCGCTAAAATGGAGGAAGAGTCTGAGCGGACAAGCGCTGCATTGACCAAGAGCGTGGAGGCCTCGTTGGAGACCATAACCATGGTCGCCACGAGGTCCTCAAATCTAAAGGGAACCTACCAGCGGTTCCTCAAAGAGGCGGTCGCCAACATCAAGGCGGCCGTTGGCGAAATGAGGGGCCGCTGTGCATCTGAGGAGATACAGGCCCTGGAAGCCCACAACACCCGGCTCCAGAGGCAAATAGAAGAAATGCGCCGTCAGCTTGATGAGCTGCGGCGCCAAGTTGCTCGCCCGCCTGAGCAAGACGTGCGTCAGCTATTGGCAGAGGTCTCACGCACCAATGCGGAGACCTTCGGCAATATGCTAAACGCCAGGCTGGCTGGTCTGGAAAACCGTCTACTTCCAGAACCACGCCTACGTCCACCACTGGCAATAGACTCCCTAAGCGACACCGCACCGGCTCATGCCGCGGGCAGTGATGTTGCCCTGGGAAAAAATAAGAAGAAGGCTCCGAAGACATCGAAGGAGAAGAGACCGGTCGCGGTGGTTGAAGCAACAGAGACAGCAGCAGGCGTCAGTGCAATCACACCCGCACCGCCGACTGCGAAGAAGAAGAAAAAGACCAAGAAGAAGAGTTTGGCCGCACAGGAGGCCGCAGAAATGAGGGCTATTCCAACCCCCGCTTCTGCTGACGCCCCGTGGTCTACAGTAGGGCCACGTGGGCAAAAAACGAAGGAAAAGGCGAAGGCAGCCAAAAGCGCCCCCGCCAGGACGAAGAAGGCGAGACTCCGCCCTCCCACTACGGCAGCCATCTCCCTCACCTTACAGGAGGGGGCGAAGGATAGGGGGGCGACTTACGCCAAGATACTGTCGGACGCCAGGGCACGCATCGACCTCCGGGAGTTCGGCATCGCCAAGCTGGGCTTTCGGGTGGCTGAGACGGGTGCCAGATTGTTGACAGTGGATGGAGAGGGCGCTTCGGAGAAGGCGGACGCTTTTGCAGCGAGGCTGAAAGCGGTCGTCGACCCAGAGGCAGTGCAGGTGGCCCGCCCGGTGAAGTGCGCGGAGATGCGCGTCACCGGGTTAGACGACGCAGTGACGGTCGCCGAAGTCGTGGAGGCGGCCGCTAATGAAGGAGGCTGCCCGGCCAACACCATCAGGCCGGGCAAGATCGTAGCCGGACGCAGAGGGGACGGCTCCCTCTGGATGAACGTCCCAGTAGCGGCCGCCAAAAAGCTCTCAAGCTCGGGGCGACTGCAAATTGGGTGGACGTCGGCAAAGGTAGTGCTGCTGGCTAAACGGCCCAAGCGGTGCTACCGATGCCTCGCCACGGGCCATTTCGGAGTAAATTGCCGGGCGGAGGACCGCAGCGGACTCTGCTTCCGCTGCGGCAAACCTGGACATAAAATGTCGGACTGCGGGGCGGTTCCAAATTGCCCCGTATGTCTATCGGCCGGCAAAAAGGCAGACCACGTGCTGGGGGGTGGCAGTTGCGTCACCTCGGCGAAAAAGCCGCCTCCCCGAAAGAAGAAGACGCCCACCAAGAAGGCCCGCCAGAAAGTGGCCAAGGCCGATGGCGCAAGGGTGGCACCAGCCGCCCCCGCCATGGACGCCGAATGAGAAGCGCCTAAGACCCGTGGGTGGTGATCGGGGGATCGCTGCCCACCCAAGGGGTCCCGAGAAGAATGCTCCCCTATGTCCGGGGAGCTCTCGGAGAAGGCTAGCGGCGGCACACCATCTATGCCACCGCATTGTGGAGAGTCTGTCATAGGCAGGCGCCGGCGGGGTCGTGGACGAATGCTTTCGCGATACCCATGACCCCGGCCTAGGCGCGAAGGAGGGCATCGTGCGGTTTTTAGTGGGTAAACCCGGTGCCAGTTACAGGCGCTGGGGAGTCCCACATAACCCTACGATGTCCCCCGGCGTCGTAGGGTATTCGTAAAGAATTTTCCGCACGAAAAAAAAAAAAAAAAAAAAAAAAAAAAAAAAAAAAAAAAAAAAAAGGTTAGGTTAGGTTCAGCCCAGGGCCAACGGCGCAAGGGCGGCTCCGCCCGCCCGCGCCATGGAGTTGGACACCTAGGCCCGTGGGTGGTGATCGGGGGATCACCGCCCGCACTATGGGCCCCGAGAATGAAAGCTCCCCAATGCCCGGGGAGCTCTCGGAGAGGCAAGCGGCGGCATAACACCAGGCCGCCGCATTAGAAGGGAGCCGGATGCGGCACGCGCTGGGGGGTCGTGGAAGAATGCTTTCGCGATTCCCACGGCCCCTCCACTGGCGCTGAAGACGGGCATCGGGGTGTTTTAGTCGGTACACCCCGGTGCACTCCATCTCGCGCCGGGGGAGTCCGACATACCCCTGCTGCCCTCCCCCGGGGGCGGCGGGGGATTCGTAAAGAATTTCACCCCGTAAAAAAAAAAAAAAAAAAAAAAAAAAAAAAAAAAAAAAAAAAAAAAAAAGGTTAGGTTAGGTTGGGGCGGGGGCGATACCGGTTCCTCCTCGTTGGTGTCCCTGGGCAACGCCTGGGTGCGCCACCCCGCTCTGTACACGGGGTGAGGTACCCAGGTGGCTGAACGCCGGTCTATCACTATCTTTCACCACCTGTTTATAGTTTGCTCTTGTTTTTGTTTTATTTGTTTTGTTTCTTCTATTTTCACCGTCTTTTCTATTACTATCTTTCCTTGTTTTTGTTTCACTCTGATGGGGGAGCTCACCCCCGAAAAAAGAGACCGCGACCCGGGGTGTCGGCGTTAGTAGGATGGAAAGTCGCGCATTGAAAAGTATTCCCCGGGTGGGTCCTCTCTCTGAGAGGGAATCCCACCCTTCTGCTTCGGCGGAAGGCTGCCCCACGTATACGGGGGGGGCACAATTCGCGAGGGTTGAGGAGAGGGTCGGGAGGACGACGAGTGTGGAGGAAGGCGCGACTGCGCGCGCAAGTTCGGAGCCCGTGCACCTAACCGCACCGGAGACGGACTTGCTTACCGACGAAGACGTCGACTTCTCGCAGCCGGTCCCTGATGGCAGGCGCCGGCTGCTCGAGTTGCTCAGAAAGAAGGCTTTAAGGGGGGATACGAAGGGAATGCCGCGCGTGATGCTCACGCGCGCGCTGTTGCCCGAACCCCCTTCCTCAGAATTTGACAGCGAGGACTACCTCTCGGACTCCAGCGCCTTATCGCTGGACTCCGAGGGGTTGCCCGCAATCCCCGGACGTGACACACCTCGAAAGAGGAAACCCGAAGGTGACAATATACCTCCCCTGAGTAAAGGGGCGGTACCAAAGGCGAAAAGAGGACGTGGCCGGCCACCAACCACCGGTCAATACGTCGGCCTGGCAAAAGCGCAGGCCGACCTTAATAAGGCTAAGGAAGAGGCCCTTCGGCTTGAAGCTGAAGAGGAAGTGGCCAAAACGGCGAGGACTGCCAGAGCGGCGCGCTCGTCACTCTGCGCTACTCCCGCTAAAATGGATGAAGAGTCGGAGCGGACAAGCGCTGCTTTGACCAAGAGCGTGGAGGCCTCGTTGGAGACCATAACTATGGTCGCCACGAGGTCCTCCAACTTAAAAGGGACCTACCAGCGGTTCCTCAAGGAGGCGGTCGCTAACATCAAAACGGCCGTCGCTGAAATGAGGGGCCGCTGTTCATCGGAAGAAGTACAGGCCCTGGAAGCCCATAACACCCGGCTCCAGAGGCAGATAGAGGAAATGCGCCGCGAGCTAGATGAGCTTCGGCGCCAGATAGTTCAGCCACCAGCGCAAGACGTGCGTCAGCTATTGGCGGAGGTCTCACGCACCAATGCGGAGACCTTCGGCAATATGCTGAACGCCAGACTTGCTGGTCTGGAAGACCGACTGCTTCCAGAGCCACGTCTACGCCCACCACTGGCAATAGACTCCCTGAGTGACACCGCACCGGCTCATGCCGCGGGCAGTGATGTTGCTCCGGGGAAATACAAGATGAAGGCTTCAAAAGCACCGATGGAGAAGAGACCGGTCACAGTAGTCGAAGTGTCGGAGATAGCGCCGGGCGACAGAGCAACAACACCCGCACCGCTTGCCGCGCCGAAGAAGAAAAAGAAAAATAAGACCAAGAAAAAGAGCTTGGCCGCACAGGAGGCCACAGAAGCGAGGGTTAATTCAACCCCCGCCCCTCCTAACGCCCCGTGGACCACAGTAGGGCCACGGAGGCCAAAAACGAAGGAAGTGGCGAAGGCAGCCAAAAATGCCCCAGCCAGGAAGAAGAAGGCAAGGCTCCGCCCTCCCACTACGGCAGCCATCTCCCTCACCTTAAAGGAGGGGGCGAAGGATAGGGGGGCGACCTACGCCAAAATATTATCGGACGCCAGGGCGCGTATCGACCTCCGGGAGTTCGGCATCACTAAGCTGGGCTTTCGGGTGGCTGAAACGGGCGCCCGAATGTTAATAGTCGACGGAGAGGGCGCCTCGGACAAGGCGGACGCTTTCGCAGAAAGTTTGAGAGTGGTCGTCGATCACGAGACAGTGCATGTGGCCCGCCCGGTGAAGTGCGCGGAGATGCGCGTCACCGGGCTAGACGATGCTGTGACGGTCGCCGAAGTCGTAGAGGCGGCCGCTAATGAAGGAGGCTGCCCGGCCAACACCATCAGGCCGGGCAAGATCGTAGCCGGACGCAGAGGGGACGGCTCCCTCTGGATGAACGTCCCAGTAGCGGCCGCCAAGAAGCTCTCCAGCTCTGGGCGGCTGCAAATTGGGTGGACGTCGGCTAAGGTAGTGCTGCTGGCTAAACGGCCCAAGCGGTGCTACCGATGCCTTGCCACAGGCCATATCGGAGTCAATTGCCGGGCGGAGGACCGCAGCGGACTCTGCTTCCGCTGCGGCAAACCTGGACATAAAATGTCGGACTGCGGGGCGGTCCCAAATTGCCCCGCATGTCTATCGGCCGGCAAAAAGGCAGACCACGTGTTGGGGAGTGGCAGTTGCGCCACCTCGGCGAAAAAGCCACCTCCCCCAAAGAAGAAGACGCCCACCAACAAGGCCCGCCAGAAAGTGGCCAAGACCGATGGCGCAAGGGTGGCACCAGCTGCCCCCGCGATGGACGCCGAGTGAGAGGCGCCTAAGACCCGTGGGTGGTGATCGGGGGATCGCTGCCCACCCAATGGGTCCCGAGAAGAATGCTCCCCTATGTCCGGGGGGCTCTCGGAGAAGGCTAGCGGTGGCACACCATCTATGCCGCCGCATTGAGGAGAGCCTGTCATAGGCAGGCGCCGGCGGGGTCGTGGACGAATGCTTCCGCGATACCCATGACCCCAGCCTAGGCGCGAAGGAGGGCATAGGGTATTCGTAAAGAATTTTCCGCACGTAAAAAAAAAAAAAAAAAAAAAAAAAAAAAAAAAAAAAAAAAAAAAAAAAAAAGGTTAGGTTGGGGCGAGCGTCGAGGTGCCGAAGGAGAGGCCAAAGCCGAAGAAGGCAACGGCCAAGGAGAGGAAAGGGGCGGCGGAGGACACGGTGGCGCCTACACAGGCTCCCACTGCACCTGTACCGCCCAGGAAAGGAAAGAGTAAGAGGAAGAAGATGTCCTTGGCCGCACAGGAGGCTGAAGGGGCGAGGAGGTCTGCGACCGCCCCAACTGCGACAGACGCCCCGCGGACCACAGACGGGTCACGTGGAAGCGGTCAGAGGAAGGCGAAAAAGGGTGCCGCCAAAAAGGCAGCCCCCAAGAAAAGGAAGACAAGACTGAAGCCCCCCAAAACCGCGGCGATCACTCTCACCCTCAAGGAGGGGGTGCTCGAGGAGGGGAGGGCGACATACGCCTCCATACTCATGGAGGCGAAGAGAAAAATCTGCCTGGCGGAACTCGGCATCTACAAGGTCGACTTCCGCCTGGCAGAAACGGGCGCCCGCGTTCTCGAGCTATCGGGAGAGGGGGCCCAGGAGAAGGCGGACGCCCTTGCTACGAAGATGAGGGCGGTTCTGGACGAGGGACTAGTCAGGGTCGGTCGCCCGGTGAAGCGCGCGGAAATGCTGCTCACCGGACTCGACGATACGACGACGGCCGCCGACATTATAGAGGCGGTCGCCAAAGAGGGAGGCTGCTCGGCCGGCGAAATCCGGTCGGGCAAGGTCGTAGTGGGCCGAAGGGGCGAGAGGTGTCTTTGGCTGTGCGCACCGGTAGCGGCAGCCAAAAGACTGACGAGTGCAGGGCGGCTACAGGTCGGCTGGGTCTCGGCGAGGGTAGTGCTGCTGGCCGCGAGGCCAAAGCGGTGCTACCGTTGCCTTGACACCGGCCACTTAGCCGTTAAGTGCCCGTCCCCGGTGGACCTCAGTGGTCGATGTTTCCACTGCGGAGCACTGGGGCACAGGGCACCCGACTGTACAGCCCCCCCAAATTGTCTCTTGTGCGAGACGATGGGGAAGCCAGAGAAGGAGCATGTGCTGGGGAGTAGTGGCTGCGCACTGGCCAAACCACCCCCCGGCACCAAGAAGGGAAAGGCTCCCCCAAAGACTCGGCCACGAAGGCCTAGAGTCGAAGGCGCAAGGGCGGGTCCGACCGCCCCCGCCATGGAGGTGGAAGCCTAGGCCCGTGGGCGGTGATCGGGGGATCGCCGCCCACATTGTGGGCCCCGAGATGGACAGCTCCCCAATGCCCGGGGAGCTCTCGGTGAGGCAGGCGGCGGCACTACATCCGGCCGCCGCGATAGGAGAGGGCCGGGCGCGGCACGCGCTGCGGGGTCGTGGTAGTAGTATCACGCAGTTCCCATGACCCCGCATTGGCGCAGAAGGAGGCATGGGGGGGTTTTAGTCGGTAAACCTCGGCGCTTTTCATCACCATTGCGCCTGGGGAGTCCGACATACCCCTGCTGCCCTCCCCCGGGGGCGGCGGGGGATACGTAACGTATTTCCCCTCAAAAAAAAAAAAAAAAAAAGGTTAGGTTGGGGGCGATACCGGTTCCTCCACGTTGGTGTCCCTGGGCAACGCCTGGGTGCGCCACTCCGCTCTCTACACGGGGTGAGGTACTCAGGCGGCTGAACACCGGTCTGTCTCTATCTTTTCACCATCTTTTTATAGTTTACTCTTCTTTTTTGCATTGTTTTATTTATTTCATCTATCTTTCAACACCTTTTCTTTCTATCTTTTCTCTTTTATTTATTCTTCTGTGCGTGTGTGTTAGGTTTTGCGTGATAGGGTTTTGTTTTGAATGGTGATGAATGGGCTTTTACGGCCCCTAATCCAAGGTTTGTGGTGCCCGGCCATGGGATGCATGGCGAGCAGGCGGTCTCGTCCCGAGGGCACTGGGGCAGAATCACCCCTTCTTGATCGGGCCAGAATCAGTCCAGAGATGACAAACATGGAGAGTCAGCATGCGGAAAATTCTCCCAGGGTGGGTCCCGGCGATGCCGGGGAATCCCACACTCCCGTTTCGGCGGGAGATAGGGCCATGTATACTGGGGGCCCCAAACATGCTCAGGCGGAAGGAATGGTGGCCGTTGAGACGGCGAGGGTAGAGAAGGGCGCGATGGCGCAAAACAGGCCGAGCCCGGCGCACCTAACCGCGTCGAGAACGGACCTTCTGACGGATGAGGAGGTGGATTTCTCGCAGCCGCAGCCTAATGGGGTTAAGCGGCTGTTGAGACTCCTCCAGCGGAAAAAAGAAAGGGGGGACACTGAGGGACTCGCGCGTGTCCAGCTAGAGCGCGAGCTCAGGATCCCGTCCTCCGATGATGACGGAACAGACATGGCGCGTGTGCCTCGCGTATTGCTGCGCGACGTAATGGCCACGTTGCCCAAACCTGGACATGGACTTATGAGGGATAGCGACGACTATCTCTCCGACTCCTCGGTCCACAGCGCTATGTCGCTGGAGTCCGGGGAGTCCACCACCGGACTTGACAAACCTCTTAAGAGGAAAAACACGGACGAAGACACCGTACCGTCTCTTAGTAAAGAGGCGGTGCCTAAACCTAAGAAGGGACGCGGCCGGCCGCCTACGACCGGCCAGTATGTTGGTCTGGCTAAAGCTCAAGCCGAGCTGAACAGAGCCAAGGAGGAGGCGCTTCGACTTCAGGCCGAGGTCGAAGTAGCTGAGATGACGAGAGCGGCAAGGGAGACGCGAACATCACCCCGCGCAACCCCTGTCACAACCAGAGATGTCGAGTCGGAGCAGTCGAGCGCTGCCCTGGCCAAAACAGTGGAGACTTCACTGGAGGCCATCACGATGGTCGCCGTGAGGTCCTCTAACCTTAAAGGCACATTTCAAAAGTGCCTCAAGGAATCGGTGGCGGCCATCAAATCTGCTGTTGCCGAGATGAGAAGCCGCTCCACTACAGAAGATCTGGCGAGGTTGGAGGCCCAGAACTCACGCCTCCAAGAACAAGTGACGAGAATGGGCCGCGAACTCGAAGAGTTGCGCAGACGGGATAATAACACCCGCCCCGTACGAGAAGAAATGCGTGAGCTGTTGGCGGAGGTCTCCCGATCCAACATAGAGACCTTCGGCAACATGCTCAACGCCAGGCTGGCCGGTCTTGAGGATAGACTGTTGCCGGAGCCGCGTAGGAGACCACCGCTGGCGGCAGACGCTGTGAACACCTGTGTCAGCGCCCCGCCGGCGGCCACCAGAAGTAAAAAGGCGCCGCAGCCCAAAAAGGTTACGGCGCCTACATACGCGGAGATGGCTGGAACAAGTGCAGCGCCCCCCCAAGCGGCGCCGACTGCACCGGTCCAGCCAAAGGCTAAAAAGCCAAAAAAGAAGAAGCGGCCATCAATGGCCGCTCAGGAGGCGGCGCAAGGGGGGGTGAACACCAGCCCCTCCCTCGCCGAGGCCCCGTGGACCACAAAAGGCCCGCGCAAGGCTAAGAAGAAAGGGTCGGCTAAACCAGCCACAGCCGCCCCCAAAAAGAAGAAGACAAGGCTTCGCCCCCCCAAAACGGCAGCAGTAACCCTCACTTTAGAAGCGGGGGCTGCAGAAAGGGGGGTGACCTACGCGAAGGTGCTCAGCGAGGCCAGAGCGAGAATCGACCTGGGGGAACTCAATATCCCCAGGCTCGGTTTCCGCCTGGCCCAAACTGGTGCACGCCTCCTTTCTATCGAGGGAGAGGGGGCCGCTGAGAAGGCCGACGCATTTGCCGCGCGGCTCCGCGCAGTCTTGCGTCCCGAGGACGTCAAAGTCTCCCGTCCGGTGAAATGCGTCGAGATGCGAGTCACCGGATTGGACGACGCAACAACGGCCGCCGAAATCATCGAGGCGGCCGCCAGAGAAGGAAATTGCCCGGCCACCAACATCAGGTCGGGCAAAGTAGTAGTAAGTCCCAGAGGCACCAAATCCCTCTGGATGAGTGTTCCGATAGCAGCCGCCAAAAAGCTCACAAGCATTGGGCGGCTGCAAATAGGCTGGGTCACGGCAAGGGTAGCACTGCTGGATGCGAGGCCTCGGCGGTGTTTCAAGTGTCTAGACACCGGCCACCTTGCGAAGAAATGCACGTGCACGGTGGACCTCAGCGGAAATTGCTTCCGCTGTGGGAAGCCGGGGCACAAGGCGCCCGATTGTGTAGCGGCTCCGAATTGCCCGGTCTGCGAGGCCGCGAGCAAACCAAAGGAGCACGTGCTGGGGAGCAGCGGCTGTATAACAGCACCTAAGCCGCCCCCCGGCACGAAAAAGAAGCGGAAAGCTCCCACGAAGAAGGCTCGGCAGAAAAAGCCGGCCCGTGACGCAAGGGCGGATCAACCCGCTCCCGCCATGGAAGTAGTGATGGAAGCCTAGACCCGTGGGTGGTGGTCGGGGGACCGTCGCCCACACTATGGGTCCCGAGAGAAAAGCTCCCCAATGCCCGGGGGGCTCTCGGTGAGGCAGGCGGCGGCACACTATCTAGCCGCCGCAACAGAAGAGGGCCGGACGCGGCATGCGCTGCGGGGTCGTGGAGCTATGCTCACGCGATTCCCACGACCCCGCATTGGCGCAGAAGGAGGGCATCGCCAGGTTTTAGTGGGTAGACTCTGTGCCAACTCCACCCAGGCACAGAGGAGTCCCACATAACCCCGCGATGTCCCCCGAGCATCGCGGGGTATACGTAACGTATTTCCTGGCGTAAAAAAAAAAAAAAAAAAAAAAAAAAAAAGGTTAGGTTAGGTTGGGGACGATACCGGTTCCTCCACGTTGGTGTCCCTGGGCAACGCCTGGGTGCGCCACTCCGCACTTTACACGGGGTGAGGTACTCAGGCGGCTGAACGCCGGTCTTTCTCTATCTTTCACCACCTTTTTATAGTTTACTCTTCTTTTGCATTGTTTTATTTATTTTCTATCTTTCAACACCTTTTCTTTTTCTATCTTTCCTTTTTCGTTTACTCTTCTGTGCGTGTGTGTTAGGTTTTGCGTGATAGGTTTTTCTTTGAATGGTGACGAATGGGCTTCTACGGCCCCTAATCCAAGGTTTGTGGTGCCCGGCCATGGGATGCATGGCGAGCAGGCGGTCTCGTCCCGAGGGCACTTGGGCAGAATCACCCCTACTTGATCGGGCCAGAATCAGTCCAGAGATGACAAACATGGAGAGTCAGCATGCGGAAAATTCTCCCAGGGTGGGTCCCGGCGATGCCGGGGAATCCCACACTCCCGTTTCGGCGGGAGATAGGGCCATGTATACTGGGGGCCCCAAACATGCTCTGGCGGAAGGAATGGTGGCCGTTGAGACGGCGAGGGTAGATAAGGGCGCGATGGCGCAAAACAGGCCGAGCCCGGCGCACCTAACCGCGTCGAGAACGGACCTTCTGACTGATGAGGAGGTGGATTTCTCGCAGCCGCAGCCTAATGGAGTGAAGCGGCTGTTGAGACTCCTCCAAAGGAAAAAGGAAAGGGGTGACACTGAGGGACTCGCGCGCGTCCAGCTAGAGCGCGACCTCAGGATCCCGTCCTCTGATGATGACGGAACGGACATGGCGCGTGTGCCTCGCGTATTGCTGCGCGACGTAATGGCCACGCCGCCCAAACCTGGACCTAGATCTATGAGAGATAGCGACGACTATCTCTCCGACTCCTCGGTCTACAGCGCTATGTCGCTGGAGTCCGGGGAGTCCACCACCGGACTTGACAAACCTCTTAAGAGGAAAAACACGGACGACGACACCGTACCGTCTCTTAGTAAAGAGGCGGTGCCTAAACCTAAGAAGGGACGCGGCCGGCCGCCTACGACCGGCCAGTATGTTGGTCTGGCTAAAGCTCAGGCCGAGCTGAACAGAGCCAAGGAGGAGGCGCTTCGACTTCAGGCCGAGGTCGAGGTGGCTGAGATGACGAGAGCGGCAAGGGAGACGCGAACATCACCCCGCGCAACCCCTGTCACAACTGGAGATGTCGAGTCGGAGCAGTCGAGCGCTGCCCTGGCCAAAACAGTGGAGACTTCACTGGAGGCCATCACAATGGTCGCCGTGAGGTCCTCTAACCTTAAAGGCACATTTCAAAAGTGCCTTAAGGAATCGGTGGCGGCCATCAAATCTGCTGTTGCCGAGATGAGAAGTCGCTCCACTACAGAAGATCTGGCGAGGTTGGAGGCCCAGAACTCACGCCTCCAAGAACAAGTGACGAGAATGGGCCGCGAACTCGAAGAGTTGCGCAGACGGGATACTAACACCCGCCCCGTACGAGAAGAAATGCGTGAGCTGTTGGCGGAGGTCTCCCGATCCAACATACAGACCTTCGGCAACATGCTCAACGCCAGGCTGGCCGGTCTTGAGGATAGACTCTTGCCGGAGCCGCGTAGGAGACCTTCGCTGGCGTCAGACGCTGTGAACACCTGTGTCAGCGCCCCGCCGACGGCCACCGGAAGTAAAAAGGCGCCAAAGCCCAAAAAGGCGACGGCGCCCACATACGCGGAGATGGCTGGAACAAGTGCAGCGCCCCCACAAGTGGCGCCGACTGTACCGGTCCAGCCAAAGGCTAAAAAGCCAAAAAAGAAGAAGCGGCCATCAATGGCCGCTCAGGAGGCGGCGCAAGGGGGCATGAACACCAGCCCCTCCCCCGCCGAGGCCCCGTGGACCACAACAGGCCCGCGCAAGGCTAAGAAGAAAGGGGCGGCTAAACCAGCCACAGCCGCTCCTAAAAAGAAGAAGACAAGGCTTCGCCCCCCCAAAACGGCAGCAGTAACCCTAACTTTAGAAGCGGGGGCTGCAGAAAGGGGGGTGACCTACGCGAAGGTGCTCAGTGAGGCCAAAGCGAAAATCGACCTGGGGGAACTCAATATCCCCAGGCTCGGCTTCCGTCTAGTCCAAACTGGCGCACGCCTCCTCTCCATAGAGGGAGAGGGAGCTGCTGAGAAGGCCGAAGCCTTTGCCGCGCGGCTGCGTGCAGTCCTGCGCCCCGAGGACGTAAGAGTCTCCCGTCCGGTGAAATGCGTGGAAATGCGAGTCACCGGATTGGATGACGTAACAACGGCCGCCGAGATCGTCGAGGCGGCCGCCAAAGAAGGCAATTGCCCGGCCACCAACATCAGGTCGGGCAAAATCGTTGTAGGTCCCAGAGGCACCCGAAGCCTCTGGCTAAAAGTCCCGATAGCAGCTGCCAAAAAGCTCACCAGCACTGGGCGGCTGCAAATAGGCTGGGTGACGGCGAGGGTAGCACTGCTGGCCGCTAGGCCACGGCGGTGTTACAAGTGCCTTGACACCGGCCACCTTGCGTCGAAGTGCACGTGCACGGTGGACCTCAGCGGAAATTGTTTCCGCTGTGGGAAGCCGGGGCACAAAGTGTCCGAATGTGTAGCGGCTCCGAATTGCCCGGTCTGCGAGGCCGCAAGCAAACCTAGGGAGCACGTATTGGGGAGCAGCGGCTGTATTACAGCACCGAAGCCGCCCCCCGGTACGAAAGGGAAGCGGAAGGCTCCCACTAAAAAGGCTCGGCATAAAAAGCCAGGCCGCGGCGCAAGGGCGGAACAACCCGCCCCCGCCATGGAAGTAGTGGTGGAAGCCTAGACCCGTGGGTGGCGATCGGGGGATCGTCGCCCACACTATGGGTCCCGAGAGATAAGCTCCCCAATGCCCGGGGAGCTCTCGGTAAGGCAGGCGGCGGCACACTATCTAGCCGCCGCAAAAGAAGAGGGCCGGACGCGGCACGCGCTGCGGGGTCGTGGAGCTATGCTCACGCGATTCCCACGACCCCGCATTGGCGCACAAGGAGGGCATCGCCAGGTTTTAGTGGGTAGACTCTGTGCCACTCCACCCAGGCACAGAGGAGTCCCACATAACCCCGCGATGTCCCCCGAGCATCGCGGGGTATACGTATCGTATTTCCTGGCGTAAAAAAAAAAAAAAAAAAAAAAAAAAAAAAAAAAAAAAAAAAAAAAAAAAAAAAAAAAAACAAGGTTAGGTTAGGTTGGGGGCGATACCGGTTCCTCCACGTTGGTGTCCCTGGGCAACGCCTGGGTGCGCCACTCCGCACTTTACACGGGGTGAGGTACTCAGGCGGCTGAACGCCGGTCTTTCTCTATCTTTCACCACCTTTTTATAGTTTACTCTTCTTTTGCTTTGTTTTATTTATTTTCTATCTTTCAACACCTTTTCTTTTTCTATCTTTCCTTTTTCGTTTACTCTTCTGTGCGTGTGTGTTAGGTTTTGCGTGATAGGTTTTTCTTTGAATGGTGACGAATGGGCTTCTACGGCCCCTAATCCAAGGTTTGTGGTGCCCGGCCATGGGATGCATGGCGAGCAGGCGGTCTCGTCCCGAGGGCACTGGGGCAGAATCACCCCTACTTGATCGGGCCAGAATCAGTCCAGAGATGACAAACATGGAGAGTCAGCATGCGGAAAATTCTCCCAGGGTGGGTCCCGGCGATGCCGGGGAATCCCACACTCCCGTTTCGGCGGGAGATAGGGCCATGTATACTGGGGGCCCCAAACATGCTCTGGCGGAAGGAATGGTGGCCGTTGAGACGGCGAGGGTAGATAAGGGCGCGATGGCGCAAAACAGGCCGAGCCCGGCGCACCTAACCGCGTCGAGAACGGACCTTCTGACGGATGAGGAGGTGGATTTCTCGCAGCCGCAGCCTAATGGAGTGAAGCGGCTGTTGAGACTCCTCCAAAGGAAAAAGGAAAGGGGTGACACTGAGGGACTCGCGCGCGTCCAGCTAGAGCGCGACCTCAGGATCCCGTCCTCTGATGATGACGGAACGGACATGGCGCGTGTGCCTCGCGTATTGCTGCGCGACGTAATGGCCACGCCGCCCAAACCTGGACCTAGATCTATGAGAGATAGCGACGACTATCTCTCCGACTCCTCGGTCTACAGCGCTATGTCGCTGGAGTCCGGGGAGTCCACCACCGGACTTGACAAACCTCTTAAGAGGAAAAACACGGACGACGACACCGTATCGTCTCTTAGTAAAGAGGCGGTGCCTAAACCTAAGAAGGGACGCGGCCGGCCGCCTACGACCGGCCAGTATGTTGGTCTGGCTAAAGCTCAAGCCGAGCTGAACAGAGCCAAGGAGGAGGCGCTTCGACTTCAGGCCGAGGTCGAGGTGGCTGAGATGACGAGAGCGGCAAGGGAGACGCGAACATCACCCCGCGCAACCCCTGTCACAACTGGAGATGTCGAGTCGGAGCAGTCGAGCGCTGCCCTGGCCAAAACAGTGGAGACTTCACTGGAGGCCATCACAATGGTCGCCGTGAGGTCCTCTAACCTTAAAGGCACATTTCAAAAGTGCCTTAAGGAATCGGTGGCGGCCATCAAATCTGCTGTCGCCGAGATGAGAAGTCGCTCCACTACAGAAGATCTGGCGAGGTTGGAGGCCCAGAACTCACGCCTCCAAGAACAAGTGACGAGAATGGGCCGCGAACTCGAAGAGTTGCGCAGACGGGATACTAACACCCGCCCCGTACGAGAAGAAATGCGTGAGCTGTTGGCGGAGGTCTCCCGATCCAACATACAGACCTTCGGCAACATGCTCAACGCCAGGCTGGCCGGTCTTGAGGATAGACTCTTGCCGGAGCCGCGTAGGAGACCTTCGCTGGCGGCAGACGCTGTGAACATCTGTGTCAGCGCCCCGCCGGCGGCCACCGGAAGTAAAAAGGCGCCAAAGCCCAAAAAGGCGACGGCGCCCACATACGCGGAGATGGCTGGAACAAGTGCAGCGCCCCCACAAGTGGCGCCGACTGTACCGGTCCAGCCAAAGGCTAAAAAGCCAAAAAAGAAGAAGCGGCCATCAATGGCCGCTCAGGAGACGGCGCAAGGGGGCATGAACACCAGCCCCTCCCCCGCCGAGGCCCCGTGGACCACAACAGGCCCGCGCAAGGCTAAGAAGAAAGGGGCGGCTAAACCAGCCACAGCCGCTCCTAAAAAGAAGAAGACAAGGCTTCGCCCCCCCAAAACGGCAGCAGTAACCCTAACTTTAGAAGCGGGGGCTGCAGAAAGGGGGGTGACCTACGCGAAGGTGCTCAGTGAGGCCAAAGCGAAAATCGACCTGGGGGAACTCAATATCCCCAGGCTCGGCTTCCGTCTAGTCCAAACTGGCGCACGCCTCCTCTCCATAGAGGGAGAGGGAGCTGCTGAGAAGGCCGAAGCCTTTGCCGCGCGGCTGCGTGCAGTCCTGCGCCCCGAGGACGTAAGAGTCTCCCGTCCGGTGAAATGCGTGGAAATGCGAGTCACCGGATTGGATGACGTAACAACGGCCGCCGAGATCGTCGAGGCGGCCGCCAAAGAAGGCAATTGCCCGGCCACCAACATCAGGTCGGGCAAAATCGTTGTAGGTCCCAGAGGCACCCGAAGCCTCTGGCTAAAAGTCCCGATAGCAGCCGCCAAAAAGCTCACCAGCACTGGGCGGCTGCAAATAGGCTGGGTGACGGCGAGGGTAGCACTGCTGGCCGCTAGGCCACGGCGGTGTTACAAGTGCCTTGACACCGGCCACCTTGCGTCGAAATGCACGTGCACGGTGGACCTCAGCGGAAATTGTTTCCGCTGTGGGAAGCCGGGGCACAAAGTGTCCGAATGTGTAGCGGCTCCGAATTGCCCGGTCTGCGAGGCCGCAAGCAAACCTAGGGAGCACGTATTGGGGAGCAGCGGCTGTATTACAGCACCGAAGGCTTCTTCATAGGAAGAAGCTGCGAGGAGACACGGAGGGGCTTGCGCGCGTTCAGCACAAGCGTGAGCTGATCCTCCCTCCCTCCATTAAGACAGAGACAGTAGCGGCGGGGAATTCCAGCGCAGCCGCACCGCGCGTACCGCTCGTGTTGCTCACGCGCGCGCGGATCCCCGATCGCCTAACCGGACTAGACAGCGACGACTACCTCTCGGACTCCAGTGATGTGTCTGGCATATCACTGGACTCCGAGGGGCTGCCCGTCATACCCGAACGAGACGCACCTCGAAAGAGGAAGACTGACGAAGACGATGTGCCGTCTCTTAGCAAAGAGGCGGTACCGCGGCCAAAGCGAGGACGTGGCCGACCGCCGACCACCGGCCAGTACGTTGGACTGGCGTCGGCGCAGGCCGAACTCAACCGCCAGAAGGAGGAAGCTCTTCGGCTTCAAGCCGAAGAAGAGGTGGCCGAATCAGCGAGGATGGCGCGGGAAACACGAGCGTCAACCTGCGCAAGCCCCGCAAGCTCAGTTACCGGAGAGGATAGGCCAGAGCAGACCATCACAGCTCTGGCCCAAAGCGTGGAAGCTTCGTTGGCGACGATCACAATGGTCGCCACGAAGTCACAAAATCTCAAGGGGACCTACCAGCGGTTTCTCAAAGAAGCTGCCGCCAACATAAAGGCGGCCGTCGCAGAAATGAGGGGCCGCGGGCAGTCGGAAGAAGTTAGGGCTCTGGAGGCCCAGAATGGACAACTGCAACGGCAGATGGACGCCATGCGCCGAGAGCTAGACGAGCTGAGGCGGCAGGCGTCCAGGCCCGCTGTCCAAGACCTGCAGCAGCTGTTGTCGGAGGTTTCGCGCTCTAATATCGAAACCTTCGGCAACATGCTGAATGCGAGGCTGGCCGGACTCGAAGACCGGCTCCTCCCAGAACCAAGGAGGCGACCGCCGCTGGCGGCGGATAGTGCCACTGTAGGCACCCCGCCGGCGGCGGAAAAGAAGAAGGCACCGAAGCCAAAAAAGGTAACGGCGCCCACGTACGCGGAGGTGGCGACACCAATCGCAGCGGTCCCCCCTAAAGAGGCACCACCTGCACCGGCTCCGCCCAAAGCCAAGAAAACGGCCAAAAAGAAGAAGCGGCCATCAATGGCCGCTCAAGAGGCGGCGCAAGGGGGGGAGCACACCAACCCCTCCCCCGCCGAGGCCCCGTGGACCACTGTTCGGCCACGGAAGGCTAAGGAGAAGAAGGGGGCGGCTACAACACCCAAGGTCGCCCCGAAAAAGAAGAAGGCGAAGCTTCGCCCCCCCTCCACCGCAGCCATCACCCTGACCCTTGAGGCAGAGGCCGCGGAGAGGGGGAAAACTTACGAAAATGTGCTCCGTGAAGCCAGAGCGGGGATCGACCTCGGGGAACTTAACATCCCCAGGCTCGGTTTCCGTCTGGCACAAACTGGCGCTCGCGTCCTGTCTGTCGATGGAGAGGGCGCAGATGGGAAGGCGGACGCGCTTGCCGCAAGGCTGCGAGCGGTCCTAGGTTCGGACGTTAAAGTCGCCCGCCCGGTGAAATGCGTGGAAATGCGCATCACCGGGCTGGACGACTCAACCACAGCCGCCGACATCACCGAGGCGGCTGCAAAGGAAGGAGGTTGCCCGGCTGCCAACATCCAGTCGGGCAAAGTCGTTGTAGGCCCAAGAGGAGCCAGGTCCCTCTGGCTCAAAGTCCCAGTGGCGGCCGCAAAGAAGCTCTTGAGCTCTGGGCGGCTGCAGGTGGGCTGGGTCGAGGTGAAGGTAGCGCTGCTGGCCGCGAGGCCCAGGCGGTGTTACCGTTGCCTCGACACTGGCCATTTGGCGGCGCATTGCAAGTGCACGGTGGACCTCAGCCGGAACTGTTTCCGCTGTGGGAAGCCGGGGCACAAAGCGCCTGCCTGCGAGGCGGCTCCGAACTGCCCGGTCTGTGAGACCCAAGGCAAGCCGAAGGAGCACGTGGTGGGGAGCATCGGCTGCATTATAGCCGCCAAGTCGCCCCTCACGAAAAAGAAGGGTAAGGCTCCGATTAAAAAAGCCCGGCGTAAAACGCCCAAGGCTAAAGGCGAAAGGGCGGTTCAGCCCTCCCCCGGCATGGAGACGGAAGCCTAGACCCGTGGGTGGTGATCGGGGGATCGCCGCCCACACTATGGGTCCCGAGCGCAAAGCTCCCCTATGCCCGGGGAGCTCTCGGTGAAGGCAGGCGGCGGCACAACACCATGCCGCCGCAAAAGAAGTGGGCCGGTCGCGGCACGCGCTGCGGGGTCGTGGAGCTATGCTCACGCGATTCCCACGGCCTCGCATTGGCGCAGAAGAAGGGCATCGGGGGGTTTTAGTCGGTAAACCCCGGTGCACTCCATCTCGCACCGGGGGAGTCCGACATACCCCTTCTGCCCTCCCCCGGGGGCAGCAGGGGATTCGTAACGAATTTCCCCCCGCAAAAAAAAAAAAAAAAAAAAAAAAAAAAAAAAAAAAAAAAAAAGGTTAGGTTGGGGCTCAGCCGGGGACGATACCGGTTCCTCCACGTTGGTGTCCCTGGGCAACGCCTGGGTGCGCCACTCCGCTCTCTACACGGGGTGAGGTACTCAGGCGGCTGAACACCGGTCTTTCTCTATCTTTTCACCACCTTTTTATAGTTTACTCTTCTTTTTGCATTGTTTTATTTATTTTTCTATTTTCAACACCTTTTCTTTCTATCTTTTCTCTTTTATTTATTCTTCTGTGCGTGTGTGCTAGGTTTTGCGTGATAGGTTTTTTGTTCTGAATGGTGATGGATGGGCTTTTACGGCCCCTAATCCAGGGTTTGTGGTGCCCGGCCGTGGGATGCGTGGCGAGCAGGCGGCTCGTCCCAAGGGCACTGGGGCAGAATCCCCCCTATTGGATCGGGTCAGCATCAACCCTTATCTGAGCAAATATGGAGAGCAATAAGGATAATATTCCCCGGGTGGGTCCTCTTAGGAGGGAATCCCACACTCCCGCTTCGGCGGGGGGTCGCCCCACGTATACGGGGGGGGCACCTGTTGCTGTAGAGTCGGATGACGAGACCGTGGTTAAGACGGTTGAGAAGGAGAGAGGCGCGATGGCGCAACCAGGCCCGAAGCTGGCGCACATTACCGCGCCGGAGACGGGCCTCCTGACCGACGAAGACGTTGACTTCAGTCAGCCGCAGCCCAATGGGGTTGAGAGGCTACTGAAGTTAATGCAGAAAAAGAAGATGCGGGGCGACCCAGACTTACCGCGCGTGCTTCTCACGCGCGACGTGATACTGCCGTCGCCCACAATACCTGACAGAGACAGCGAGGACTATCTCTCGGACTCCAGCTGCATGTCTCATATGTCGCTGGACTCCGAGGGATTGCCCGCACCCACCGGACGAACGACCCCCCTAAAGAGGCGGTTATACCCGGACGTAGACGAAACGGCGCCGTCCACCAGCAAAAGTGCGGTGCCAAAGGCCAAACGAGGACGCGGCCGGCCACCAACGACCGGCCAGTACGTTGGATTGGCCAAGGCGCAGGCCGAACTTAATCGGACTAAAGAGGAGGCTCTTCGGCTTCAGGCAGAGAAAGAGGTTGCCGAGTCGATGAGGACTGCGAGGGAAGCGCGCGCATCCACCTGCGCAAGCCCTGCTGCAGCCATCGAAGGAGACAATGCGGAGCGGACAAACGCCGCTCTGACAAAAAGTATTGAGACTTCGCTGGAGGCCGTAACCATGGTCGCCACGAAGTCTCAGAACTTGAAAGGCACCTTTCAACGGTGCCTCAAGGAGGCGGTCGCTAGCATTAGGGCGGCCGTCACCGAATTGAGGGGCCGTTCAATGACGGAGGAGATGACAAGGATGGAGGCTCAAAACGCACGCCTCCAGAAACAGCTGGCTGACATGCGCCAGGAGATAGAAGAGCTGCGCCGGCAGGCATCCCGCCCCGCCGAGCAAGACCTGCGACAACTTATAGATGAGATGTCGCGTAAAAATGTGGAGACGTTCGGCACAATACTGAACGCTAGGCTGGCCGGATTAGAGGACCGACTCTTGCCGGCGCCTCGGATACGGCCACCACTGGCGGCAGACAGCGTCAGTGCCCCAACATCGGCACCGACGAAGAAGGCGCCAAAGCCCAAAAGGGCGACGGCGCCCACATACGCAGAGATGGAGGCACCAATTGCACCGGCCCCTAAAGAGGCTCCGGCTGCACCGGCCCCGCCCAAGGCCAAAAATAAAAAGGCCAAGAAGAAGCGGCCATCAATGGCCGCTCAAGAGACGGCTCAAGGGGGGGAGAACACCAATCCCTCCCCCGCAGAGGCCCCGTGGACCAAGATAGGTCCACGCAAGGCCAAACAGAAGAAAGGGGCGGCTACACCAGCCAAAGCCGCCCCAAAGAAGAAGAAAAAGAAGAAGGCGAAACTTCGTCCCCCTGCAACCGCGGCGGTCACTCTCACTCTGGGGGCGAGCGCTGTGGAAAGAGGGGTGACATACGCCAAAGTGTTGGCCGAGGCTAGAGCGGCGATCGACCTGGGGGAACTCGGCATCCCCAGGCTCGGTTTCCGTCTGGCCGAAACAGGAGCGCGCGTTCTCACCATTGCTGGTGAGGGCGCGCAAGAGAAGGCGGACGCCTTTGCCTCGAGGCTTAGATCCGTCCTGCCACCGGACGAAGTAAAAGTCGCCCGCCCGGTCTTGTGCGCGGAGATCCGCGTGGCCGGGTTAGACGACTCAGTAGCGGCCGCCGACGTCATCGAGGCGGTCGCGAAGGAAGGTGGGTGCTCGGCCGACAACATTAGGTCGGGCCAATTGACGGTGGGGCCACGCGGGGATGCATCAGTGTGGATGCGTGTCCCGATCGCGGCCGCCAAGAAGCTAACAAGCTCGGGGCGGCTGCGAGTTGGCTGGGTGTCGGCGAGAGTGGCGCTGCTGGCCGCGAGGCCTAAGCGCTGCTTCCGCTGCCAAGACACCGGCCACGTGGCGGCGAAGTGCCAGTGCCCGGTAGACCGCAGCCGGAGCTGTTTTCGCTGCGGGAAACCGGGGCACAAGGCAGCCGAGTGCAGGGAAGCGCCCAACTGCTTCCTGTGCGAGGCTGCCGGCAGGCCGGAGAAGGCGCATGTGTTGGGAGGAAGTGGCTGCGTCGCAAAGCCTCCTTCCGGCGCGAAGAGAAAGGCGCCGACCAAGAAGGCCCGGCTCAAAAAGCCCAAGGCCAACGGCGCAAGGGCGGCTCCGCCCGCCCGCGCCATGGAGTTGGACGCCTAGGCCCGTGGGTGGTGATCGGGGGATCACCGCCCGCACTATGGGCCCCGAGAAGGAAAGCTCCCCAATGCCCGGGGAGCTCTCGGAGAGGCAAGCGGCGGCATAACACCAGGCCGCCGCATTAGAAGGGAGCCGGATGCGGCACGCGCTGGGGGGTCGTGGAAGAATGCTTTCGCGATTCCCACGGCCCCTCCACTGGCGCTGAAGACGGGCATCGGGGTGTTTTAGTCGATACACCCCGGTGCACTCCATCTCGCGCCGGGGGAGTCCGACATACCCCTGCTGCCCTCCCCCGGGGGCGGCGGGGGATTCGTAAAGAATTTCACCCCGTAAAAAAAAAAAAAAAAAAAAAGGTTGGGGCTCAGCCAGTTCGTCCTCGTTCGTGGCCCTGGGCAACGCTTGGGTGCGCCACCCCGTCTTTTGCGGGGTGAGGTACTCACGCGGCTGAAGGCTGGCGCTATCTTTTCTTCTCTATCTTTCACCACCTATTTTGGTTTAACTTTCTTGTTTTTGCATTCGTTTTATTTTGTTTTTCTATCTTTCACCACCTTTTCTTTCATCTCTAACTATCTTTCCATTTCATTTAATTCTTCTGATGGGGGAGCTCACCCCCGAAAAAAGAGACCGCGACCCGGGGTGTCGTAGTTAGCAGTATGGAAGGTCGCAATAGTACAAATAATCTCCGGGTGGGTCCCAGCGATGGGGAATCCCACACCCCTGCTTCGGCGGGGGTCAGGTCCGCGTATACGGAGGGGCCAACTAGTGCGAGGGATGAGGAGGAGGTCATAGTAATGACGCAGAAGGAGACGGGCGCGAGGGCGCAACCGAATCCGAAGCTGGCGCACCTTACCGCGCCGGCGGCGGACTTATTAACAGATGAGGACGTTGACTTCAGTCAGCCGCAGCCCAACGGGGTTCAGCGGCTACTGAAGTTAATGCAAAGGAAGAAACTAAGGGGCGACCCGGATCTGCCGCGCGTGCTGCTCACGCGCGACGTGATCATGCCGCCCCCCAAACACGGACGTGACATACCCGATCGAGACAGCGAGGACTATCTCTCGGACTCCAGTTGCATGACTGACATGTCGCTGGACTCCGAGGGATTGCCCGCACCCACCGGACGTACAACCCCCCTTAAGAGGCGGAACCCGGACGAGACAGAGGCGGCGCCGTCCACCAGCCAAGGTGCGGTGCCGAAGGCCAAACGGGGACGCGGCCGACCGCCTACCACCGGCCAATACGTCGGCTTGGCTAAGGCGCAGGCCGAATTGAACCGAGAGAAGGAGGAAGCGCTTCGGCTTCAGGCCGCAGAGGAAGTAGCCGAGACGTTGAGAACTGCGCGGGGCGCGCGCGCGTCCATCTGCGCAAGCACCACCGCAACCACTGGAGAAGACAGGTCGGAGCAGACCAGCCATGCTCTGGCCAAGGGTGTTGAGGCCTCGCTGGAGGCGATAACCATGGTCGCCACGAGGTCCCAAAATTTGAAAGGGACATTTCAGCGGCACCTTAAAGAGGCAGTTGCCAACATACGGGCAACTTTTGCCGAATTGAGGGGCCGCGGACAATCGGAGGAGATGAAGGCTTTGGAAGCCCAGAACGAAAAGCTCCAACGGCAGCTCGACGCGATGCGCCGGGAGCTCGAGGAGTTGCGTCGCCAGGCAACCAGGCCCGCTACCAACGAATTGCAGCAGATGTTGTCGGAGGTCTCGCGCTCTAATATCGAGACCTTCGGCAACATGCTGAATGCGAGGTTGGCAGGCATTGAGGACAGGCTCCTACCAGAACCGAGGAGAAGGCCACCGCTGGCGGCGGATAGTGCTGATGTTGGCACCACGCCAGCGACCGGATGTACAAAAGCGCCGAAGCCCAAAAGGGCGACGGCGCCAACATATGCAGAGATGGCGGCACCAGCCCCTAAAGAGGCTCCGGCTGCTCCGGCCCCGCCCAAGGCCAAAAAGAAGAAGACAGAGAAGAAGCGGCCATCAATGGCCGCTCAAGAGGCGGCGCAAGGGGGGGAGAACACCAACCCCTCCCCCGCCGAGGTCCCGTGGACTAAGATAGGTCCACGCAAGGCCAAAAAGACGAAGAAGGGGGCGGCTACAACAGCCAAAGCCGCCCCGAAGAAAAAGAAGAGAGCGAAACTTCGCCCTCCAACCACTGCGGCGGTCACTCTCACCCTGGGGGCGGGCGCTGCTGACAGGGGGGTGACGTACGCAAAGGTGTTGGCCGAGGCCAGAGCGGCGATCGACCTGGGGGAACTCGGCATCCCCAGGCTCGGTTTCCGCCTGGCCGAAACCGGAGCGCGTGTCCTCACGATCGCCGGTGAGGGGGCGCAAGAAAAGGCAGACGCTTTCGCCACGAGGCTAAAAGCCGTCTTAAAACCGGACGACGTAAAGGTCGCCCGCCCGGTCCTGTGCGCGGAGATCCGCGTGGCCGGGCTGGATGACTCAGTGGCGGCCGCCGACGTCATTCAGGCGGTCGCGAAAGAAGGAGAGTGCTCGGCCGACGATATTCGGTCGGGCCAACTGTCGGTGGGGCCACGAGGAGACGCGTCGCTATGGATGCGTGTCCCGGTCGCTGCAGCCAAGAAGCTTGTAAGCTCTGGGCGGCTGCGCGTTGGTTGGGTGTCGGCGAGAGTGGCGCTGCTAGCCGCGAGGCCTAAGCGCTGCTTCCGCTGCCAGGACACCGGCCACGTGGCGGCGAAGTGCCAGTGCCCGGTAGACCGCAGCCGGAGCTGTTTCCGCTGCGGGAAACCGGGGCACAAGGCGGCCGAGTGCAGGGAAGCGCCCAACTGCTTCCTGTGCGAGGCTGCCGGCAGGCCGGAGAAGGCACACGTGCTGGGTAACAGCGGCTGTATTGCAAAGCCGCCCCCCGGTACGAAGGGAAAGGCACCAACTAAAAAGGCCCGGCAGAAAAAGCCTAAGGCCAACGGCGCAAGGGCTGTTCCCGCCCCCGCCATGGAGTTGGACGCCTAGGCCCGTGGGCGGTGATCGGGGGATCGCCGCTCACACTATGGGCCCCGAGATGGCAAGCTCCCCTATGCCCGGGGAGCTCTCGGTGAAGGCAGGCGGCGGCACAACACCAAGCCGCCGCAACAGAAGAGGGCCGGTCGCGGCACGCGCTGCGGGGTCGTGGAGCTATGCTCACGCGATTCCCACGGCCTCGCATTGGCGCAGAAGAAGGGCATCGGGGGGTTTTAGTCGGTAAACCCCGGTGCACTCCACCTCGCACCGGGGGAGTCCGACATACCCCTGCTGCCTTCCCCCGGGGGCAGCGGGGGATTCGTAACGAATTTCCCCCCGCAAAAAAAAAAAAAAAAAAAAAAAAAAAAAAAAAAAAAAAAAAAAAAAAAAAAAAAAAAAAAAAGGTTAGGTTAGGTTGGGGGTCTGCCGGGGGCGATACCGGTTCCTCCACGTTGGTGTCCCTGGGCAACGCCTGGGTGCGCCACTCCGCTCTTTACACGGAGTGAGGTACTCAGGCGGCTGAACGCCGGTCTTTCTTTCTCTATCTTTTCACCACCTTTTTATAGTTTACCCTTCTTTTTGCATTATTTTATTTATTTTCTCTATCTTTCAACATCTTTTCTTTCTATCTTTTCTCTTTCATTTATTCTTCTGTGCGTGTGTGATAGGTTTTTGTTTGAATGATGATGGACGGGCTTATACGGCCCCTAATCCTTGGATTGTGGTGCCCGGCCTTGGGATGCGTGGCGAACGGGCGGTTTCGTCGTGAGGGCACTGGGGCAGAATCCCCCCTACTGGATCGGGTCAGACTCAGCCCACAATTGACAACCATGGAAGACAAGCATGCGGAAAATTCTCCCAGGGTGGGTCCCGGCGATGCCGGGGAATCCCACACTCCCGTTTCGGCGGGAGATAGGGCCAGGTATACTGGGGGCCCCAAACATGCGTTGGTGGAGGGAAAGGAGGCCGTTGCGACGGCGAATGAGGAGGGAAGCGCGATGGCGCATGCGAGTCCGAAGCCGGTGCCCCTAACCGCACCGGTGGCGGAACTCTTAACCGATGAGGATGTAGATTTCTCTCAGCCTGTGGAGAATGGTAGGGAGCGGCTCCTGAGACTTCTTCACCGTAAGAAGTTGCGAGGAGACACGGAGGGGCTCGCACGCGTTCAGCGCGAGCGGGATCTGATCCTCCCTCCCTCTATTAAGGCTGAGACAATGGCGGCGGGAAATACCAGTGGAGCCGCACAGCGTATACCGCGCGTTATGCTCACGCGCGCGCTGATTCCCGCACGCCCAAACACCGGACTAGACAGCGACGACTACCTCTCGGACGCCAGTGATATGTCTTGCATATCATTGGACTCCGAGGGGCTGCCCGTCATACCCGACAGAGACGCACCTCGTAAGAGGAAGACCAGCGAGGACGATGTACCGGCACTCAGCAAAGGGGCGGTACCCAAGCCTAAAAGGGGACGTGGCCGGCCACCATCTACCGGCCAGTACGTCGGCCTAGCGAAGGCACAAGCCGAGCTTAACCGGCAGAAGGAGGAAGCTCTTCGGCTCCAAGCCGAGGAAGAGGTGGCCGAAACGGCGAGGATGGCGCGGCAGGCACGCGTGTCAACTTGCGCAAGCCCCGCAAGCATGGACACCGAAGAAGAGAGGTCAGAGCAGACCATCACCGCTCTGGCCCAAAGCGTAGAGGCATCGTTGGCGACAATCTCAATAGTCGCCACGAAGTCCCAAAACTTAAAGGGGACCTATCAACGGTTCCTCAAAGAGGCGGCCGCCAACATAAAGGCGGCCGTCGCCGAAATGAGGGGCCGCGGGCAATCCGAAGAGGTAAGGGCTCTGGAGGCCCAAAACGCTAAGCTCCAGCAACAGGTGGACACTCTCCGCCGCGAGCTGGAGGAGCTGCGGCGTCAGGCGACAAGACCCGCCACACAAGACCTGCAACAGCTGTTGTCGGAGGTTTCGCGCTCCAATATCGAAACCTTCGGCAACATGCTGAATGCAAGGCTGGCCGGACTCGAAGACCGGCTCCTCCCAGAACCAAGAAGGAGGCCGCCGTTGGCAGCGGACAGCGCCGATACTCCTGTCGACGCCCCGCCGAATAAAACGGCACCGAAGAAGGCGCCGAAGCCTAAAAAGGCAACGGCGCCCACATATTCGGAAATAACGGCGTCAAACGCAGCGGCCCCCAAAGAGGCACCGCCTGCACCGCCGAAGGCTAAAAAGCCAACAAAGAAGAAGAAGCGGCCATCAATGGCCGCTCAGGAGGCGACACAAGGGGCGGGCAACACGATACC
Organism: Phengaris arion; assembly: GCA_963565745.1. NCBI lineage: Eukaryota > Metazoa > Arthropoda > Insecta > Lepidoptera > Lycaenidae > Phengaris > Phengaris arion. Next base: position 155,052 of record OY751446.1, on the reverse strand, counting down.
CTCCCCCGCCGAGGCCCCGTGGGCCACCGTTGGGCCACGAAAGGCCAGGAAGGAGAAGGGGGCGGCTAAAACACCCAAAGCCGCCCCAAAAAAGAGAAAGGCAAGGCTTCGCCCCCCTACTACGGCTGCAATCACCCTCACTCTCGAGGCTGGTGCTGCAGAGAGGGGGGTGACGTATGAGAAGATCCTGCGCGAGGCTCGGGCGAAAGTCGATCTAGGGGAGCTAAATATCCCCAGGCTCGGCTTCCGCCTGGCGCAGACGGGCGCGCGTATCTTGTCCGTGGATGGAGAGGGGGCAAACCAGAAGGCGGACGCTCTGGCCGCGAGGCTGCGTTCGGTCCTAAGCCCCGACAGCGTGAGGATCGTCCGCCCGGTGAAATGTGCAGAATTGCGCATCACCGGGCTGGACGACGCGACGACGGCCGCCGATGTCATCGAGGCGGCCGCAAGAGAAGGAGATTGCCCGGCCACCAACATCCGGTCGGGCAAAATCGCCGTGGGCCCGAGGGGTTCGCGAAGCCTCTGGCTCAGCGCCCCAATAGGAGCCGCCAAAAAGCTCACCAGCTCTGGGCGGCTGCATATCGGCTGGATCGAGGCGCGAGTGACACTGCTGGCTGCGAGGCCCAAGCGGTGTTACAAGTGCCTTGACACCGGCCACTTAGCGACGAAGTGCTCGTGCCCGGTTGACCTCAGTGGAACTTGCTACCGCTGTGGGAAGCCGGGGCACAAAGCGCAACAGTGTGAGGCGGCTCCGAATTGCCCGGTCTGTGAGGCCGTTAGCAAGCCAAAGGAGCACGTGCTGGGGAGCAGCGGCTGCATTACAGCATCCAAGCCGCCCCCCGGCACGAATAAGAAGAGGAAGGCTCCTTCCAAGGCCCGGCTTAAAAAGCCCAAGGCCGGCGCAAGGGCGGTTCCACCCGCCCCCGCCACTATGGAATTGGAGGCCTAGACCCGTGGGCGGCGATCGGGGGATCGCCGCTCGCACTATGGGTCCCGAGCGTAAAGCTCCCCCTATGCCCGGGGAGCTCTCGGTGAAGGCAGGCGGCGGCACAACACCAAGCCGCCGCGACAGAAGAGGGCCGGTCGCGGCACGCGCTGCGGGGTCGTGGAGCTATGCTCACGCGATTCCCACGGCCTCGCATTGGCGCAGAAGAAGGGCATCGGGGGGTTTTAGTCGGTAAACCCCGGTGCACCCCACCTCGCACCGGGGGAGTCCGACATACCCCTGCTGCCTTCCCCCGGGGGCAGCGGGGGATTCGTAACGAATTTCCCTCCGCAAAAAAAAAAAAAAAAAAAAAAGGTTGGGGGTCTGCCAGTGCGTCCACGTTCGTGCCCCTGGGCAACGCTTGGGTGCGCCACCCCGTCTTTTGCGGGGTGAGGTACTCACGCGGCTGAAGGCTGGCTCTATCTTTCTTCTTCTTCTATCTTTCACCACCTTTTTAGTTTAACTTTCTTGTTTTTGCTGTAGTTTTATTCGTTTTTTCTATCTTTTCACCAACTTTCTTTCTTCTCTTACTATCTTTCATTTTTATTTTACTCTTCGGATAGGTGACCTCACACCTGAAAAAAGGCCGCGACCCGGGGTGTCGTAGAAAGATAATGGCAGATCGTATCCAAAAAAGAATCTCCGGGTGGGTCCCGGCAGCAATGCTGGGGAATCCCACACTCTCCCGCAGGGGAGAGGTAGGCCCGTGTATACGGAGGGGTCAAAAGATGCGATGAAGGCAGAGGCGGTCGTGCAAACGACGGAGAGGGACAGGGACGCGACAAAGCGAACGGGTCCGGGTCTGGCGCACATTACCGCGCCGGAAACGGACCCTTTAACCGACGAAGATGTCGACTTCTCCAAGCCGCAGCTTGACGGCAAGCGTCGGCTGTTCGTGCTTCTGGAGAAGATGGAATTGAGAGGCAATACGAAGGGCGTACCGCGCGCGTATATAGATCGCGTGCTGTACAACAAAAGCCCCAATATCGAACAAGACAGCGAGGACTGTCCCTCAGACACCAGCAGCGTGTCTAACATGTCGCTGGACTCTGAGGGGCTGCCCGCAAACCCGGACAGGACTGCCCGTAAGCGGCGTAACACAGATGAGGACATGGCGCCGCCCATCAGTAAGGGGGTGGCGCCCAAACCAAAAAGAGGGCGTGGCCGGCCGCCGACGACCGGCCAGTATGTCGGCCGACCTGAATAGAGAAAAGGCGGAGGCCCTTCGGCTTCAGGCCGAGGAGGAGATCGCCGCAGTGGCTCGTGGGGCGAGGAATGCTGGAGCGCCCATCCGTTCTAGCCCCTCCCCCATCAGACTCCCCGCTACTTCTCTTACGCGAGAAGAAGCGGCGGAGCGAACGAGCGCTGCGCTGGTCGGAGCAGTGCAGGCCGCGTTGGAGACCGTCGTCATGGTTGCCACAAAGTCCTCCAACCTCAAAGGTACCTATCAAAGGTACCTAAAGGAGGCGGTGGTGACCGTCGCGTCGGCCTTCAACGAGGTGCGATATCGCACCGCGACAGAAGAGGTAGCAAAGCTGGAGGCCCACAACAAGCGCCTCGAAGAGCAAATGGCCGATTTGCGCCAGGAGCTTGACGAGTTGCGCAAACAGGCCTCCCGCCCTAAGGACAAGGACATGCGTGAGCTGTTGGCGGAGGTCTCTAGAGCAAACATAGAGACCTTCGGCAACATGCTCAACGCGAGGCTGGCCGGCCTAGAGGAGCGTCTTCCGCCGGAGCCTCGAAGAAGGCCTCCGCTCGCAGCGGACAGGGACCGGGAGTTCTTGGCCCCGGCACCTGCGCCGAGCGTCGAGGCGCCGAAGGAGAGGCCAAAGCCGAAGAAGGCAACGGCCAAGGAGAGGAAAGGGACGGCGGAGGACACGGTGGCGCCTACACAGGCGCCCACTGCACCTGCACCGCCCAAGAAAGGAAAGAAGGGGAAGAGAAAGACTTTGGCCGCACAGGAGGCTGAAGCGGCGAGGGGGTCTACGACCGCCCCACCTACGACAGACGCTCCGCGGACCACAGACGGGTCGCGCGGACGCGGTAAAAAGAAAGCGAGAAGGGGTGCCGCCAAGGAGCCTGCCCCAAAGAAAAAGAAGGCGAAATTGAAGCCCCCCAAAACCGCGGCGATCACCCTCACCCTCAAGGAGGGGGTGCTTGAGGAGGGGAGGGCGACATACGCCTCCATACTAACGGAGGCGAAGAGGAAAATCTGCCTGGCGGAACTCGGCATCTACAAGGTCGACTTCCGCCTGGCAGAAACGGGCGCCCGCGTTCTCGAGCTATCGGGAGAGGGGGCCCAGGAGAAGGCGGACGCCCTTGCTACGAAGATGAGGGCGGTTCTGGACGAGGGACTAGTCAGGGTCGGTCGCCCGGTGAAGCGCGCGGAAATGCTGCTCACCGGACTCGACGATACGACGACGGCCGCCGACATTATAGAGGCGGTCGCCAAAGAGGGAGGCTGCTCGGCCGGCGAAATCCGGTCGGGCAAGGTCGTAGTGGGCCGAAGGGGCGAGAGGTGTCTTTGGCTGTGCGCACCGGTAGCGGCAGCCAAAAGACTGACGAGTGCAGGGCGGCTACAGGTCGGCTGGGTCTCGGCGAGGGTAGTGCTGCTGGCCGCGAGGCCAAAGCGGTGCTACCGTTGCCTTGACACCGGCCACTTAGCCGTTAAGTGCCCGTCCCCGGTGGACCTCAGTGGTCGATGTTTCCACTGCGGAGCACTGGGGCACAGGGCACCCGACTGTACGGCCCCCCCAAAGTGTCTCTTGTGCGAGACGATGGGGAAGCCAGAGAAGGAGCATGTGCTGGGGAGTAGTGGCTGCGCACTGGCCAAACCACCCCCCGGCACCAAGAAGGGAAAGGCTCCCCCAAAGACTCGGCCACGAAGGCCTAGAGTCGAAGGCGCAAGGGCGGGTCCGACCGCCCCCGCCATGGAGGTGGAAGCCTAGGCCCGTGGGCGGTGATCGGGGGATCGCCGCCCACATTGTGGGCCCCGAGATGGACAGCTCCCCAATGCCCGGGGAGCTCTCGGTGAGGCAGGCGGCGGCACTACATCCGGCCGCCGCGATAGGAGAGGGCCGGGCGCGGCACGCGCTGCGGGGTCGTGGTAGTAGTATCACGCAGTTCCCATGACCCCGCATTGGCGCAGAAGGAGGCATGGAGGGGTTTTAGTCGGTAAACCTCGGCGCTTTTCATCACCATTGCGCCGGGGGAGTCCGACATACCCCTGCCGCCTTCCCCCGGAGACGGTGGGGGATACGTAACGTATTTCCCCTCCTAAAAAAAAAAAAAAAAAAAAAAAAAAAAAAAAAAAAAAAAAAAAAAAAAAGGTTAGGTTAGGTTAGGTTAGGTTAGGTTAGGTTAGGTTCGGGGGCGATACCGGTTCCTGGGGGCGATACCGGTTCCTGGGGGCGATACCGGTTCCTCCACGTTGGTGTCCCTGGGCAACGCCTGGGTGCGCCACTCCGCTCTCTACACGGGGTGAGGTACTCAGGCGGCTGAACACCGGTCTATCTCTATATTTTCACCATCTTTTTATAGTTTACTCTTCTTTTTGCATTGTTTTATTTATTTCATCTATCTTTCAACACCTTTTCTTTCTGTCTTTTCTCTTTTATTTATTCTTCTGTGTGTGTGTGTTAGTTTTTTGTTTGAATGGTGATGGATGGGCTTTTACGGCCCCTAATCCAGGGTTTGTGGTGCCCGGCCGTGGGATGCGTGGCGAGCAGGCGGCTCGTCCCAAGGGCACTGGGGCAGAATCCCTCCTACTGGATCGGGCGTGACTCAGCCCATATCCGAGCAACCATGGAGTGCAACAAGAAAAGTATTCCCCGGGTGGGTCCTCTAACGAGGGAATCCCACACTCCCGCTTCGGCGGGGGGTCGCCCCACGTATACGGGGGGGGCACCTGTTGCAGTGGAGTCGGAGTCGGAGGAGACCGTGCTAAAGACGGTAGAGAAGGAGAGGGGCGCGATGGCGCAACCAGGCCCGAAGCTGGCGCACATTACCGCGCCGGCGGCGGACTTACTCACGGACGAAGACGTCGATTTTAGCCAGCCGCAGCCCAACGGCTACGAGCGGATGCTAAAATTGATGCAGAAGAAGAAGTTGCGGGGCGACGCAGACCTGCCGCGCGTGCTACTCACGCGCGACGTGATTATGCCAAAACCCCGTGAACTTGGACCAGAAAGAGACAGCGAGGACTATCTCTCGGACTCCAGCTGCATGTCTTCCATGTCGCTGGACTCCGAGGGATTGCCCGCACCCACCGGACGTACGACCCCCCTTAAGCGGCGGTTAGACCCGGACGTGACAGAGGCGGCGCCGACCACCAGCAAAGGTGCGGTGCCGAAGGCGAAGAGAGGACGTGGTCGGCCACCATCAACCGGCCAATACGTCGGCCTGGCTAAAGCACAGGCAGAATTAAATAAGGCGAAGGCGGAGGCCATCAGACTGGAGGCCGAAGCCGAGGTTGCTGATACAGCGCGAGCGGCGAGAGAATCACGTGCATCTCTCCCCGCAAGCCCAGTGTCTGTCACCACCACTGAGGAGACAAACGCGGCTATCGCAGCCAGCGTAGAGAGGTCCCTGGAAACGATCCTGATGGTCGCATCCAGGTCCTCAAATTTGAAGGGAACTTTCCAGCGGTTCCTCAAGGAGTCGGTCAGCACCATCAGAACGGCCGTCACCGAAATGAGGGGCCGCTGCGAAACGGACGAGCTGCGGGCCTTGGAAGCCCAGAACGCGCGGCTCCAACAGCAGGTCGACGCGATGCGACACGAGCTGGAGGAGTCGCGCCGCCAGGCGACTAAGCCTGCTACTCAGGACTTGCAGCAGATGTTGTCGGAGGTCTCGCGCTCTAATATCGAGACCTTCGGCAACATGCTAAATGCGAGGTTGGCCGGACTGGAAGATAGGCTCCTTCCGGAGCCAAGGAGAAGGCCACCGCTGGCGGCGGACAGTGCCACTGTGGGCACCACGCCGGCGGACAATAGAAAGAAGGCGCCGAAGCCAAAAAGGGCGACGGCGCCAACATACGCGGAGATGGCGGCACCGAGTGCACCGGCCCCTAAAGAGGCTCCGGCTGCCCCGGCCCCGCCTAAGGCCAAAAAGGCCAAGAAGAAGAAGCAGCCAACAATGGCCGCTCAAGAGGCGGCGCAAGGGGGGGATAACAGCAACCCCTCCCCCGCCGAGGCCCCGTGGACCAAGATAGGTCCACGCAAGGCCAAAAAGACGAAGAAGGGGGCGGCTACAACAGCCAAAGCCGCCCCGAAGAAGAAGAAAGCGAAGCTTCGCCCTCCAACTACTGCAGCGGTCACCCTCACCCTGGGGGCGAGCGCTGCTGAAAGGGGGGTGACTTACGCGAAAGTGTTGAGTCAGGCTAGAGCGGCGATCGACCTGGGGGAACTCGGCATCCCCAGGCTTGGTTTCCGCCTGGCCGAGACTGGAGCGCGCGTCCTTACCATTGCTGGCGAGGGCGCGCAGGAGAAAGCGGACGCCTTCGCCTCGAGGCTGAGGTCCGTCTTGCCCCCGGACGATGTAAAAGTCGCCCGCCCGGTCTTATGCGCGGAGATCCGCGTGACCGGGCTGGACGACTCAGTAGCGGCCGCCGACGTCATCCAGGCGGTCGCGAAGGAAGGAGGGTGCTCGGCCGACGATATCCGGTCGGGCCAACTGACGGTAGGGCCACGCGGGGACGCGTCATTGTGGATGCGTGTCCCGGTCGCGGCCGCCAAGAGGCTCACAAGCTCAGGGCGGCTGCGAGTTGGCTGGGTGTCGGCGAGAGTGGCGCTGCTGGCCGCGAGGCCTAAGCGCTGCTTCCGCTGCCAAGACACCGGCCATGTGGCGGCGAAGTGCCAGTGCCCGGTAGACCGCAGCCGGAGCTGTTTCCGCTGCGGAAAACCGGGGCACAAGGCGGCCGAGTGCAGGGAAGCGCCCAACTGCTTCCTGTGCGAGGCTGCCGGCAGGCCGGAGAAGGCCCATGTGTTGGGAGGAAGCGGCTGCGTAGCGAAGCCGCCCCCCAGCACGAAGCGCAAGGCGCCAACAAAGAAGGCCCGGCACAAGAAGCCCAAGGCCGACGGCGCAAGGGCGGTTCCCGCCCCCGCCATGGAGTTGGACGCCTAGGCCCGTGGGTGGTGATCGGGGGATCGCCGCCCACACTATGGGCCCCGAGACGGCAAGCTCCCCAATGCCCGGGGAGCTCTCGGAGAGGCAAGCGGCGGCATAATACCAGGTCGCCGCATTAGAAGGGAGCCGGACGCGGCACGCGCTGGGGGGTCGTGGAAGAATGCTCAAGCGATTCCCACGGCCCCTCCACTGGCGCTGAAGACGGGCATCGGGGTGTTTTAGTCGGTACACCCCGGTGCACTCCATCTTGCGCCGGGGGAGTCCGACATACCCCTGCTGCCCTCCCCCGGGGGCGGCGGGGGATGCGTAACGTCATTTCACCCCGTCAAAAAAAAAAAAAAAAAAAAAAAAAAAAAAAAAAAAAAAAAAAAAAAAAAAGGTTAGGTTAGGTTAGGTTAGGTTAGGTTGGGGGCGATGCCGGTTCCTCCTCGTGGTGCCCCTGGAAACACTCGCTTGTGCCACCGTGGCCTTTTCCAGGGTGGCACAAGCGAGTGGCAGATCGCCGGTTCTGTCTTTCTTTTATGTTATGTCTTCCCCACCTTTGTTACTCTTCTTTTGTTTTCGTTTTGTTTTGTTTGTTTTAAGTCTGTTTTCACCACCTTTGTTTTGTCTTCTTCTATCTTTCTTTTTTGTTACCTCTTCTGATGGGGGAGCTCACCCCCGAAAAAAGAGACCGCGACCCGGGGTGTCGGATTAAAGAGAATGGAAGATCGTAGTTTGAAAAATTCTCCCCGGGTGGGTCCCGGCAATGCCGGGGAATCCCACTCTCCCGCTTCGGCGGGAGGCTGCTGCACGTATACGGGGGCGGCACAATCTACGAGTGAGGAGGAAAGGGAGGTCGTGAAGATGACGATAAAGGAGACAGGCGCAATTGCGCACCCAGGCCCGAAGCTGACGATCATCACCGCGTCAGAGTCGGGCAAACTTACGGACGAGGATACGGACTTCTCGCAACCGGTCCCTGATGGCAGGCGGCGGTTGCTTGAGTTACTGCGGAAGAAGGCTTTAAGGGGGGACACAGAGGGAATGCCGCGCGTAATGCTTACGCGCGCGCTGTTGCCAGAACCCCCTTCCTCGGACTTTGACAGCGAGGACTGCCTCTCGGACTCCAGCGCCTTATCGCTGGACTCCGAGGGGTTGCCCGCAATTCCTGGACGTGACACACCTCGGAAGAGGAAACCTGAAAGTGACAATGTACCTCCTCTAAGTACAGGGGCGGTACCAAAGGCGAAGAAAGGACGTGGCCGGCCTCCAACAACCGGCCAATACGTCGGCCTGGCCAAAGCCCAGGCGGATCTCAACCGCGAGAAGGCCGAAAGCCTCCGGCTCGAGGCCGAGGCTCAAATCGTAGAGACGGCACGAGCAGCGAGGGAGACGCGACTTTCGCTTCGCGCTAGTCCCGCGCCAACCGACACAGAGAAGACGAACGCGGACTTAACAGAAAGCGTAGAGAGGGCTTTGGAGACGATCACCATGGTTGCTACAAAGTCCTCAAACCTGAAGGGGACATATCAGCGGTTCCTCAAAGACGCGGTTGTCACCATCAAAACAGCCGTCGCCGAGATGAGGGGCCGCTGCCAAAATGACGAAATGCGGACACTGGAGGCCCAAAACCAGCAGTTACAAAGGCAAATCGACGCCATGCGCCGGGAGCTGGAGGAGCTGCGGCGGCAGGCGTCCAGGCCTGCACAAGACCTGCAACAGCTGTTGTCGGAGGTTTCTCGCTCCAACATCGAGACCTTCGGCAACATGCTGAATGCGAGGCTGGCTGGGTTGGAGGACAGACTCCTTCCCGAGCCTAGAAGGAGACCGCCGTTGGCGGCAGACAGACAGTTGGACGATCCTGTCGGTACCCCACCATCAGCAGCAGTGACGAAGAAGGCGCCGAAGCCAAAAAAGGTGACGGCGCCCACGTATGCGGAGGTGGCGACACCGAGCACGACGGTCCTCACGCAAGAGGCACCGCCTGCACCGGCACCGCCCAAGAAGACAAGGAAGAAAAAGCGGCCAACAATGGCCGCCAAAGAGGCGGCGAAAGGGGGGGAGCACACCGACCCCTCCCCCGCCGAGGCCCCGTGGATCAAAGCAGGTCCACGCAAGGCCAAGAAGGGGAAGAAGGGGACGGCTACACCATCCAAAGCCGTCCCAAAAAAGAAGAAAAAGGCGAAGCTTCGCCCCCCCACTACCGCGGCGGTCACCCTCACTCTGGGGGCGAACGCTGCTGAAAGGGGGGTGACGTACGCTAAGGTACTGGCCCAAGCCAGAGCGGCGATCGACCTCGGGGAGCTCGGCATCCCCAGGCTCGGTTTCCGCCTGGCCGAGACCGGAGCGCGCGTCCTCACCATTGCTGGTGAGGGGGCGCAGAATAAGGCGGACGCCTTTGCCGAGAGGCTTAGGTCAGTCCTAAACCCGGACGAAGTGAGAGTCGGCCGCCCGGTAAGATGCGTTGACATGCGCGTCTCCGGGCTGGACGACTCTGTGACGGTCGCCGATGTCATCCAGGCGGCCGCCACTGAAGGAGGATGCCCGACCAGTACCATCAGATCGGGCCAAATAGTTGCGGGACCAAGGGGAAACGCGTCCCTGTGGATGCGCGTCCCCATGGCAGCTGCCAAAAAGCTTCTGAGCTCTGGGCGGCTGCGTATCGGCTGGGTCTCGGCAAAGGTGGTGCTGCTGGCCGCGAGGCCTAAGCGGTGCTACCGATGCCTTGACACCGGCCACCTGGCGACGAAATGTGTGTGCTCGGTGGACCTCAGTCGGAGTTGTTTCCGCTGTGGGAAACCGGGCCACAGGGCGGCTGAATGCGGGGCAGCTCCAAATTGCCCTGTATGTGAGGCTGCCAATAAGCCGAAGGAGCATGTACTGGGGAGCAGCGGCTGTATCACAGCAAAGCCGCCCCCAGGCAAGGACCGGAAGAGAAAGGCTCCCTCAAGGGCTCGGCCGCGGAGGCCAAGAGCTGCAGGCGCAAGGGCGGAGCAACCCGCCCCCGCCATGGAGGTAGAGGCCTAGGCCCGTGGGCGGTGATCGGGGGATCGCCGCTCACACTATGGGCCCCGAGAAGTAAAGCTCCCCAATGCCCGGGGAGCTCTCGGAGAGGCAGGCGGCGGCACAACACCATGCCGCCGCAAAGAAGAGAGCCGGTTGCGGCACGCGCTGCGGGGTCGTGGAAGAATGCAATGCGATTCCCATGGCCCCGCCAACGGCGCTGAAGGTGGGCATCGGGGGGTTTTAGACGGTAAACCCCGGCGCACTCCATCTCGCGCCGGGGGAGCCCGTCATACCCCTGCCGCCCTCCCCCGGGGGCGGCGGGGGATACGTAACGTATTTCCCCCCGTCAAAAAAAAAAAAAAAAAAAAAAGGTTAGGTTAGGTTAGGTTAGGTTAGGTTAGGTTAGGTTAGGTTAGGTTAGGTTAGGTTAGGTTAGGTTAGGTTAGGTTAGGTTAGGTTCCCCCCGACGGTTGCCCGCCTTGTCGTGGCGGTGGGGCTCAGTAACCGTGGTTGAGGACCCACGGTGAAGCGAAGAGGCAACCAGGGCCGGCTAGGCAGGAGGCCAGGCCGGCCCGAGGAGGGGCGCTCCCGGCGGACTGGAGGAGCCAGTCCGCTGCGGACGCGCCTGGAGGTGGGACCGCAGAAGAAGAGGAGTGCCGGTATTACGGTGCGCCGTACTCCCTATCTTCTGCGGCCGTGGAGGATCGCAGGGGGAGAGGGTGGTGGTGTTGTGCCGCTATCCCTACCCCCCTGCGAGCTGGCGGGGCCGTTCCGCGCGGTAACGGCATCGGTGGGGCCGCAGGGGAAGAGGCAAGTTTGGTATTACGGTGCGCCGCTTGCCCTATCCTCTGCGGCCGAGGTGTAGTTGGCCTCCACCAGTACTGCAGCAGACTCGGGGGGAGTCTGCTGCAGTACTGGTGGAGGCGGAGGAGGGAGGCGCACCTTACCATCTGGTGCGCCTGCCGCCGGCGGGGTCGCGGATGTGTGTATCGTTCCCGTGGCCCCGTCGCAAGGCGGCGTGGAGGAAGGTGGGGGGGGGTTTTAGTGGGTAAACCGTGGGTCTCATTAGCCTATACGGGAGTCCCACATCACCACTCGGGTGCCCCCTGCACCCGGGTGGTATGCGTAATGCATTTCCCCCTCCGAAAAAAAAAAAAAAAAAAAAAAAAAAAAAAAAAAAAAAAAAAAAAAAAAAAAAAAAAAAAAAAAAAAAAAAAAAAAAAAAAAAAAAAAAAAAAAAAAAAAGGTTAGGTTAGGTTGGGGGCGATACCGGTTCCTCCACGTTGGTGTCCCTGGGCAACGCCTGGGTGCGCCACTCCGCTCTCTACACGGGGTGAGGTACTCAGGCGGCTGAACACCGGTCTATCTCTATCTTTTCACCATCTTTTTATAGTTTACTCTTCTTTTTTTGCATTGTTTTATTTATTTCATCTATCTTTCAACACCTTTTCTTTCTATCTTTTCTCTTTTATTTATTCTTCTGTGCGTGTGTGTTAGGTTTTGCGTGTTAGGTTTTTGTTTGAATGATGATGGATGGGCTTTTACGGCCCCTAATCCTTGGATTGTGGTGCCCGGCCTTGGGATGCGTGGCGAACGGGCGGTTTCGTCGTAAGGGCACTGGGGCAGAATCCCCCCTAATGGATCGGGTCAGTATCAGCCCACAACTGACAAGCATGGAGGTACAGCAAACGAAAAATTCTCCCCGGGTGGGTCCCAGTAATGGGGAATCCCACACTCCTGCTTCGGTAGGGGGTCGGCCCGAGTATACGGGGGGGCCTAAATTTGCTTTGGAGGTAGAGAGGAAGGAGGCCGTCGCGACGGCGAGTGGTGGCGCAACAACGCGCGTTAGTCCGGGGCCGGTGCCCATAACCACACCGGAATCGGACCCGATGGAGATTTCCGGGGACCTTACAGCCCCCAAAACCAACGACGCTAGGCATGTCCAACGGATTCCGATTGTGATAATGGAGAGGATGTCGGATTCGGATTGTTCGCTTAACACAATGCGAACAGCGGTGAGCTCTCGCGCATCCTCGCACGATAGAGCAGGAAGTAGTTTGACTGGCAAGCGGAGACTCTCAAACTCCCGGTCAGGCTCAGACGATGGCGGCTCGGAGCGATCTATCCGCTCAGAGTCACGTCGCAAGAAATCCGTCCCTGCCAAAAGGGGGAGAGGACGTCCCCCCACAACTGGGGAATACGTAGGGATGGCTGATGCCAAAAGGAAGTACCTGGATCTGGAGCACGAAGAACTGAGGCTCCAGGCCGAGAAGGAGGTCGCTGCGGCTCTACAAAAAGCGCAGCGACAGGCGGAAAGACAGGCGGAGATCGCAAATACTGGACACGCGGAACGTGCGGCGCTTGATGCTCTCCCGGCCGCCACCAAACTTAAAACGGTTGGTGAGCAAGGCCTGGAACTTATAAGAATGGTCCGCACGAAAAGTGGTAATTTAAAGGGCACTTTTACCAAGGCCCTCAAAGAAGGAGAAGCCAAGGTCGAGGAATCTTTCCGAGGTCTCGTCTCCCTCAAGGAGGACACCCTCAAATTAGAGGCCGAAAATCTGCGCCTCAGGGAAGAGATAGCGCAGTTGCAGGAAAAGGCAAGTCGGGCACAGGAGGTGTCGTCACGACAGCCGCCCCCAGCAAATGTGGCAGAAAATGTAAAAGGACTGACTGTTGCGGGGCTGCGGGCCATGTTTGAGGAGTTTTCTCGCTCCATCATGGAGAGAACCTCAAATATGGTCAACGCCCGTATTGAAGCCATGGAGGATCGTCTGCTCCCAGCCAAGCGGCTTCGACCGCCACTGGCAGCAGACAAAAACAAGGACGTAAATATTGAAACTCACCGTTCTGAAGATTGGCCCGCCCTCCCACGAGCTGGACCATCTAGAGGAACGCCAACTCCAGTTCCAGCGGCGACAGTAAGAGCAGCAGCTGCTCCAACTCTAGCGGCTTCTGCACCTGAAAAAGAGAAGTCAGTTAGTAACACAAAAAAGAAGGGAAGGAAACAAGGAAAGCCATCGGCAGAACAACAGCCAGCTCCATCAGTAGCTGTTACCCCCGGCCCCTCACCACCTCAAGGAGAGGGCTGGAGTACAGTAGTTAGGAAAAAGGGGAAGAGTAAGGCAAAACCGGATGCGACAAACTCGGACATGACACACCCGGATACAGCTAAGGCGCGGCCGAAGGGGGCACCGAAAGCCTCCCAAAAGTCGCAGCCCAAGAAAAAGACAAGAAGAAGGAGGAACGCAGCTCCCGCTACCTCTGCAGTGGTGATCACGCTGCAGCACGATGCGGTAGAGCGCGGAACAACATATAAGGACGTCCTCAATAAGGCCCGACAAGGGATTAACTTGGCGGAACTAGGTTTGGTGGAAGGCGTCCGAATCAGGCAGGCGGCAACGGGGGCTCGAATCATGGAGCTCCCGACTAGCGCGACTAGCGAAATGGCGGACCGGTTCGCCGAAAAGTTGCGGGGCGTCCTTGCTGGAGATGCCAGAGTCGCCAGGCCGGTGAAGTGCTCAGACGTTCGCGTCACTGGCTTGGACGACACCGTCACGAAGGAGGCCGTTCTGGCTGCGGTCGTAGCAAAGACGAGCTGCCCCCCGGAACATATCAAGGGGGGCGATATTCGCGAGGGCCCTGGGGGAACCGGAACCATGTGGGTTCAGTGTCCCGTGGCTGCCGCCAACACCTTGGTAGCTGCGGGTCGCTTGCTCGTTGGCTGGAGTTCGGCGCGTGTCCAGCCCTTAGAACCGAGGGTGATGAAATGTTACCGCTGCCTCGAAGTCGGTCATACGGCGCGGCGGTGCGACTCAGAAGTGGACAGAGGCCAACTGTGCTTCCGGTGCGGTCAAGCCGGGCACAAGTCTTCCTTCTGCACGGCAAAGCCTCACTGCGTGGTTTGCTCGGCGGCGGGAAGAAATCCCAACCACTCGATCGGCGGAAAGGGTTGCGCTCCTCCGAAGAAGGGGCGCAACAGAAGAGCCAAAACTCAAGCGACGGGTCGGCCTCAGGCACGACAGGAGGAACTAATGGACATCAACAATGGATAGACAACCATTGCAGTTCCTTCAGACGAACCTGAACCACTGTGCCGGCGCCCAAGACATGCTTTTCCAGGCTCTGGTGCAGTGGCAGGTAGACATCGCGATAGTGGCCGAGCCCTACTACGTCCCAGCTCGCACCAACTGGGTAGGGGACCTGCTGGGCTCCGTCGCTATCTGCGCTTCCGATGCTGGCCCGCCGCTCCTATTGCGGGACAAAGGCCAAGGGTTCGTGTCGGCGGATTGGGGGAAGTACACAATCTTCGGTGTATACTTCTCCCCCAACAAAACCCTCGCCGAATTTGAGGACTTCCTGGGCGAGTTGCAGGCGGCAGTCTTAAGAGCGGCCCCAAGGCCCGTTCTTGTCGCCGGCGACTTTAACGCCAAGCACTCAGCCTGGGGCTCTCCCGTGACCGACGCTCGTGGTGACGCAGTGCTAGAGTGGACTGTCATGACCGGCCTCTCGCTATTAAACCGCGGGGACGCGCCTACATGCGTTCGGCATCAGGGGAGTTCGATCGTCGACCTCTCCTTTGCCAGCTCTGCGGTTGGAAGACTGGTCCACGACTGGAGGGTGGTGGAGGACTTGGAGACACTGTCGGATCACTTATACATCCGGTTCAGTGTTTCCTCCTCGAGAGTTGACCAGACGGTCCCGACTACATCGACGCGTGCACCGGAATTCCCGCGCTGGGCACTTACGAAGATGGATAAGGAGGCGCTCGATGAGGCAGCGCAGGTGGAGGCCTGGACACCGAGGCCTACGGCTCCCATCGCCGTCAACGAGGAGGCGCTCTGGTTTCGCGAAGCCCTCACCAGGATTTGCGATGCCGCCATGCCCCGAGTGAAGCACCGCCCTCCGAAGAGGCAGGTGTATTGGTGGTCGGATGTGATCGCGGAACTCCGGCATCGATGCATCAGAGCGCGTCGGCCATACCAACGGCAGCGAAGCAGAAGAGTGCGGAACGAATCGTTGGAGAGGCGGCTTGGGGCGGAGTATAGCGCAGCCAAAAGTGCTCTACGCCTGGCCATTATATTGGCTAAGGACACTGCCCGGGAGGAGATGCTGGCGGAGTTAAATCGGGACCCGTGGGGTCGCCCGTATCGCGTGGTGCGGAACAAGATCGGCCGCGGTCCGCCAGTCATGGAGACGTTGCCTCCGGAGCAGTTGCCCGTCATTGTGTCGGCACTGTTTCCGACCGTCGCGGGCTCGGTGCCGCCAAACGACGTCGGGCCGGCACCGGGCGAGGAAGTGCCACCTGTATCGGAGGGAGAATTAGACGCAGCCATTTTCAGGCTTAGCGAGCGCAAGACTGCCCCGGGCCCGGACGGAATCCCCGGCCGGATCTGGGTAAAGTCCATGGGGCCACTCAAGGATAGGATGCGGGACCTGTTCACAGTGTGTCTCGCGCAGGCGGAGTTTCCCGAGTGCTGGAAGGAGGGTAGGCTTGTTCTGCTGAGGAAGGACGGCCGCCCTGTTGACTCGCCTTCGGCCTACAGGCCTATCGTCTTGCTAGACGAGGCCGGGAAGTTATTGGAGAGAGTGATTGCATCTAGGGTCACCAAACACCTTGAGCGGGAAGGGCCTAACCTCTCCGAGGCACAATATGGCTTCCGAACGCAGCGCTCGACCATAGATGCAATCCTCAAAGTCAAGGAGTTCTCAGAGGAGCACACGACAAACGGCGGAGTGGTGCTGGCGGTGTCATTTGACATCGCCAACGCATTTAACACCTTGCCCTTCGATGCCATCGAGGAGGGCCTCCGCTATCACGAAGTGCCTTGGTATCTCCGCAAAATCATCGGAGGGTACCTTAGGAGACGGACTATCATCTGTACTGGACGTAATGGTGTTGCCGTCCGGATTGTGACTTGGTGCGGTGTTCCACAGGGGTCTGTTCTTGGCCCTCTCCTGTGGAACATCGGATTCGATCGCGTCCTGCGTGCCGCACTTCTCCGTGGGCTTCGTGTCATTTGTTATGCTGATGACACCCTGCTCTTAGCCCGCGGAGAAACATTTGAGGAGGCAATTCGCCTAGCGAGAGTCGGCGCATCACAGGTGGTGGCGCGTATTGAGAGACAGGGGGTGCGGGTCGCGCTGCAGAAAACGGAGGCCATATTCTTTCACGGACCCCGGAAACGCCCCCCAGCGGAACTGTCCCTCCGAATCGGAGACGTGAGTGTGCCGATCGGCACGGAGATGAAATACTTGGGTCTCGTCTTGGACTCGAGGTGGTCCTTCGCCGCGCATTTCCGCCGGTTGGCACCAAAATTGAAGAAGACGACTGTGGCCCTTGGACGCCTCCTGCCCAACATCGGAGGTCCAGGGTCCACTTGCAGGCGGCTCTATACGGGGGTCCTTCAGTCCATGGCCCTCTATGGAGCCCCCGTCTGGGCGGATAATCTGAGTGCCCAAAATAAGGCGCTCTTGCGGAGTCCTCAGCGGATGATGGCGTTGCGAATGGTTCGCGGGTACCGTACCGTGTCCTGCGACGCAGCGCTCGCTCTCGCCAGAACCCCTCCATGGGACCTTGAAGCCCGCGTTCTGAGCGAGATATACTACCGCACGGTTGAAGTAAAGAGGAGAGGAGAAAGAGTGTCCCCGGAGT
This sequence comes from Phengaris arion, assembly GCA_963565745.1. Taxonomy (NCBI): domain Eukaryota; kingdom Metazoa; phylum Arthropoda; class Insecta; order Lepidoptera; family Lycaenidae; genus Phengaris; species Phengaris arion. Next base: position 138,298 of record OY751446.1, on the reverse strand, counting down.
TGACTGCTCGATGGCGCCGCCAAGCGCGCATCATAATAATGCGCTCTTGGGAGGACCGATTGGCGTCCCCAACAGCCGGACACAGGGTGGTGGCGGCAATTCGGCCGCACCTTCAGGAGTGGGTGACGCACTGCAAGGGCACCCTCACCTACCGGATGGTGCAGATGTTGACCGGGCATGGTTGCTTCGGCCATTACCTGCACCACATGGCTAGGAGGGAACCAACGCCCCAGTGCCACCATTGTAATCACGGAGACGACACTGCGCAGCACACGCTCGAGGCCTGCCCTGCCTGGGTAGAGCAACGGGCGGTGCTTTGCGCCTCTATCGGATTTGACTTAACGCTCCCGGCTATAATAACAGCTATAGTCCGGTCGAGCGAATCATGGACAGTGATGGCCACCTTCTGCGAGGACGTAATATCACAGAAGGAGGCCGCAGAACGGGAGAGGGAGGCGGACGAAGCCGCAAACCCCGTTCGCAGGAGGCGAGGAGGGCGCAGGCGCGCTAATTACGAGCGCCAGCTCCCGCCCTAACACGGACTCGGGCGACGGATAGGGGAATCCGCCGCCCATTGCACGAGTCCCATCCGGTCGCAGAGCGCCCGGTGCCTCGGGCTGCTTTCCCGGAGTGGATGGCAACTAGCCTAAAAACTAGTCTGCCGCGCGGAGGGTTTGCTGCAGAAGCAAATGCCGCTAACTGGGCCGCTGCTGTTATCGCCTCAGGCGGGTCCGGCGGCCCAGCAGCATAGCGGAGGAGGAGGCACCGATGGGTTTTAGTGGGTAACCCCAGGTGCGCTCCTCACCCCGCACCCGGGCGAGTCCCACATACCCCGGCGGTCCCCCCCAGTCCGCTGGGGATTCATAAAGAATTTCCCATCGTTAAAAAAAAAAAAAAAAAAAAAAAAAAAAAAAAAAAAAAAAAAAAAAAAAAAAAAAAAAAAAGGTTAGGTTAGGTTAGGTTAGGTTAGGTTAGGTTAGGTTAGGTTAGGTTAGGTTAGGTTAGGTTGGGGGCGATACCGGTTCCTCCACGTTGGTGTCCCTGGGCAACGCCTGGGTGCGCCACTCCGCTCTTTACACGGGGTGAGGTACTCAGGCGGCTGAACGCCGGTCTTTCTCTATCTTTTCACCACCTTTTTATAGTTTACTCTTCTTTTTGCATTGTTTTATTATTTCATCTATCTTTCAACACCTTTTCTTTCTGTCTTTTCTCTTTTATTTGTTCTTCTGTGTGTGTGTGTTAGGTTTTTGTTTGAATGGTGATGGATGGGCTTTTACGGCCCCTAATCCAGGGTTTGTGGTGCCCGGCCGTGGGATGCGTGGCGAGCAGGCGGCTCGTCCCAAGGGCACTGGGGCAGAATCCCCCCTAATGGATCGGGCGTGACTCAGCCCATATCCGAGCAACCATGGAGTGCAACAAGAAAAGTATTCCCCGGGTGGGTCCTCTAACGAGGGAATCCCACACTCCCGCTTCGGCGGGGGGTCGCCCCACGTATACGGGGGGGGCACCTGTTGCAGTGGAGTCGGAGTCGGAGGAGACCGTGGTAAAGACGGTAGACAAGGAGAGAGGCGCGATGGCGCAACCAGGCCCGAAGCTGGCGCACATTACCGCGCCGGAGACGGGCCTCCTTACCGACGAGGACGTCGATTTCAGCCAGCCGCAGACCAACGGCGTGGAGCGGCTGCTGAAATTGATGCAGAAGAAGAAGCTGCGGGGCGACCGAGATCTGCCGCGTGTATTGCTCACGCGCGACGTGATCATGCCGCCACCCCAACAAGGACGTGATACACCCGAAATAGACAGCGAGGACTATCTCTCGGACTCCAGCTGCATGTCTCGCATGTCGCTGGACTCCGAGGGATTGCCCGCACCCACCGGACGTACGACCCCCCTTAAGCGGCGGTTACACCCGGAGGAGACAGAGGCGGCGCCGTCTACCAGCAAAGGTGCGGTGCCGAAAGCCAAGAGAGGACGCGGCCGGCCGCCAACAACAGGCCAGTATGTCGGTCTGGCTAAAGCCCAAGCCGAATTAAATCGCGAGAAGGAGGCGGCTCTTCAGCTTCAGGCTGCGGAAGAGGTTGCCGAAAAAATGAAAACTGCACGGGAGGCGCGCGCCAACATCTGCGCAAGCCCCGCTGCAGCTGCCGAAGGAGACAGGTCGGAGCAGACAACCTATGCTCTGGCCAAAAGTGTCGAGACTTCGTTGGAGGCCGTAACCATGGTCGCCACGAAGTCTCAGAACTTGAAAGGCACCTTTCAACGGTGTCTCAAGGAGGCGGTCGCCAACATAAAGGCGGCCGTCGCCGAACTGAGAGGCCGTTCGATGACGGAGGAGTTGACGAGACTGGAGGCGCAAAACGTGCAACTCCAAAGGCAGGTGGCTGATCTTCGTCGAGAGCTAGAGGAGATGCGCCGACGACCAGCTGCGCCCGCCGAAAAAGACTTGCGTGAGCTGTTGGCCGAGGTCTCTCGCTCAAACATAGAGACACTCGGCAGCATGCTCAACGCGAGACTTGCCGGCATAGAAGACAGGCTCCTCCCGGAGCCAAGGAGGAGGCCTCCGCTGGCGGCGGATAGTGCTACTGTAGGCACCACGCCAGCGGAGAATAGACCGAAGGCGCCGAATCCCAAGAAGGCGACAGCGCCCACCTACGCTGAGATGGCGGCACCGAGTGCGGCAGCCCCAATAGAGGCACCGCCAATACCGGCCCCGCCAAAGGCCAAGGGAAAAACCAAGGCCAAAAAGAAGAAGCGGCCATCAATGGCCGCTAAAGAGGCGGCGCAAGGGAGGGAAAATACCAACCCCTCCCCCGGCGAGGCCCCGTGGACCACAAAAGGTCCACGCAAGGCCAAAAATACGAAGAAAGGGGCGGCTACTCCAGCTAAGGTCGCCCCGAAGAAGAAGAAGAGAGCGAAACTTCGCCCCCCCACGACTGCGGCGGTCACCCTCACCCTGGGGGCTAACGCTGCTGAAAGGGGGGTGACGTACGCGAAAGTGCTAGGACAGGCTAGAGCGGCGATCGACCTGGGGGAGCTTGGTATCCCCAGGCTCGGTTTCCGTCTGGCCGAAACAGGAGCGCGCGTTCTCACCATTGCTGGTGAGGGCGCGCAAGAGAAGGCGGACGCCTTTGCCTCGAGGCTTAGATCCGTCCTGCCACCGGACGAAGTAAAAGTCGCCCGCCCGGTCTTGTGCGCGGAGATCCGCGTGGCCGGGTTAGACGACTCAGTAGCGGCCGCCGACGTCATCGAGGCGGTCGCGAAGGAAGGTGGGTGCTCGGCTGACAACATTAGGTCGGGCCAATTGACGGTGGGGCCACGCGGGGACGCATCAGTGTGGATGCGTGTCCCGATCGCGGCCGCCAAGAAGCTAACAAGCTCGGGGCGGCTGCGAGTTGGCTGGGTGTCGGCGAGAGTGGCGCTGCTGGCCGCGAGGCCTAAGCGCTGCTTCCGCTGCCAAGACACCGGCCACGTGGCGGCGAAGTGCCAGTGCCCGGTAGACCGCAGCCGGAGCTGTTTTCGCTGCGGGAAACCGGGGCACAAGGCAGCCGAGTGCAGGGAAGCGCCCAACTGCTTCCTGTGCGAGGCTGCCGGCAGGCCGGAGAAGGCGCATGTGTTGGGAGGAAGTGGCTGCGTCGCAAAGCCGCCTCCCGGCGCGAAGAGAAAGGCGCCGACCAAGAAGGCCCGGCTCAAAAAGCCCAAGGCCAACGGCGCAAGGGCGGCTCCGCCCGCCCGCGCCATGGAGTTGGACGCCTAGGCCCGTGGGTGGTGATCGGGGGATCACCGCCCGCACTATGGGCCCCGAGAAGGAAAGCTCCCCAATGCCCGGGGAGCTCTCGGAGAGGCAAGCGGCGGCATAACACCAGGCCGCCGCATTAGAAGGGAGCCGGATGCGGCACGCGCTGGGGGGTCGTGGAAGAATGCTTTCGCGATTCCCACGGCCCCTCCACTGGCGCTGAAGACGGGCATCGGGGTGTTTTAGTCGGTACACCCCGGTGCACTCCATCTCGCGCCGGGGGAGTCCGACATACCCCTGCTGCCCTCCCCCGGGGGCGGCGGGGGATTCGTAAAGAATTTCACCCCGTAAAAAAAAAAAAAAAAAAAAAAAAAAAAAAAAAAAAAAAAAAAAAAAAAAAAAAAAAAAAAAAAAAAAAAAAAAAAAAAAAAAAAAAAAAAAAAAAAAAAAAAAAAAAAAAAAGGTTAGGTTAGGTTAGGTTACGGGGTGACACCGAAGGACTCGCTCGCGTGCAGTTGGAGCGCGACCTAAGACTCACGCCCCCCGAAGAAGAAAACGAAAATGCAGCAAAACCGCGCGTGCCGCGTGTGGTGCTCGAGCGGCTGCTGCCTCATGGACTTGACTGCACGAGAGATAGCGACGATTATCTCTCAGACTCCTCGGTCTACAGTGCCATGTCGCTGGAATCCGGGGAGTCCACCACCGGACAAGACAGACCTCGCAAGAGGAGGAACACCGATGACGACAGTGTACAGTCCCTCAGTAAGGGGGCGGTACCAAAACCCAAAAAAGGACGCGGCCGGCCACCAACGACCGGCCAGTACGTCGGCCTAGCGAAAGCGCAGGCCGACCTTAATAAGGCAAAGGAAGAGGCCCTTCGACTTCAAGCCGAAGAGGAAGTGGCTGCAACGGCGAGGACTGCCAGAGCGGCGCGTTCGTCACTCTGCGCTACCCCCGCCAAAATTGACGAAGAGTCCGAGCGGACAAGCGCTGCGCTGACCAAGAGCGTGGAGGCCTCGCTGGAGACCATAACTATGGTCGCCACGAGGTCCTCCAATTTAAAAGGAACGTACCAGCGGTTCCTCAAGGAGGCGGTCGCTAACATCAAAACGGCCGTCGCTGAAATGAGGGGCCGCTGTTCATCGGAAGAAGTTCAGGCCCTGGAAGCCCATAACACCCGGCTCCAGAGGCAGATAGAGGAGATGCGCCGCGAGCTAGATGAGCTCCGGCGCCAGATAGCTCGACCACCAGAGCAAGACGTGCGTCAGCTGTTGGCGGAGGTCTCACGCACCAATGCGGAGACCTTCGGCAATATGCTGAACGCCAGACTGGCTGGTCTGGAAGACCGACTACTTCCAGCGCCACGTCTACGTCCACCACTGGCTTTTGACTCCCCGAGTGACACCGCACCGGCTCATGCCGCGGGCAGTGATGTTGCTCCGGGGAAAAACAAGAAGAAGGTCCCAAAGCCACCGAAGGAGAAGAGACCGACCACAGTTGTTGAAGTGTCGGAGGTAACGGCAGGCGACAGTGCAACCACACCCGCACCGCCTGCCGCGCCGAAGAAGAAGAAAAAGAAGACCAAGAAGAAGAGCTTGGCCGCACAGGAGGCCGCAGAAACGAGGGCTAATCCAACCCCCGTCTCTGCAAACGCCCCGTGGACTACGGTAGGTCCACGCGGGCAAAATAAGAAGGAAAAGGCGAAGGCAACCAAAAGTGCCCCAGCCAGGAAGAAGAAGGCGAGGCTCCGCCCTCCTACCACGGCAGCCATCTCCCTCACCTTACAGGAGGGGGCGAAGGATAGGGGGGCGACCTACGCCAAAATATTGTCGGATGCCAGGGCGCGCATCGACCTCCGAGAGTTCGGCATAACCAAGCTGGGCTTCCGGGTGGCTGAATCAGGCGCCCGATTGCTGACAGTGGATGGAGAGGGCGCCTCGGAGAAGGCGGACGCTTTTGCAGCGAGGCTGAAAGCGGTCGTCGACTCTGAGGCAGTGCAAGTGGCCCGCCCGGTGAAGTGCGCGGAGATGCGCGTCACCGGGTTAGACGACGCTGTGACGGTCGCCGAAGTCGTGGAGGCGGCCGCTAATGAAGGAGGCTGCCCGGCCAACACCATTAGGCCGGGCAAGATCGTAGCCGGACGCAGAGGGGACGGCTCCCTCTGGTTGAACGTCCCAGTAGCGGCCGCCAAAAAGCTCTCCAGCTCGGGGCGGCTGCAAATTGGGTGGACATCGGCAAAGGTAGTGCTGCTGGCTAAACGGCCCAAGCGGTGCTACCGATGCCTCGCCACGGGCCATATCGCAGTTAATTGCCGGGCGGAGGACCGCAGCGGACTTTGCTTCCGCTGCGGCAAACCTGGGCATAAAATGCCGGACTGCGGGTCGATCCCAAATTGCCCCGTTTGTCTATCGGCCGGCAAAAAGGCAGATCACGTGTTGGGGGGTGGCAGTTGCGTCACCTCGGCGAAAAAGCCACCTCCCCCAAAGAAGAAGACGCCCACCAAGAAGGCCCGCCAGAAAGTGGCCAAGGCCGATGGCGCAAGGGTGGCACCAGCCGCCCCCGCTATGGACGCCGAGTGAGAGGCGCCTAAGACCCGTGGGTGGTGATCGGGGGATCACTGCCCACCCAAGGGGTCCCGAGAAGAAAGCTCCCCTATGTCCGGGGGGCTCTCGGAGAAGGCTAGCGGCGGCACACCATCTATGCCGCCGCATTTCGGAGAGCCTGTGAGGCAGGCAGGCGCCGGCGGGGTCGTGGACGAATGCTTCCGCGATACCCATGACCCCGGCCTAGGCGCGAAGGAGGGCATCGTGCGGTTTTTAGTGGGTAAACCCGGCGCCAGTCGCAGGCGCTGGGGAGTCCCACATAACCCTACGATGTCCCCCGGCGTCGTAGGGTATTCGTAACGAATTTTCCGCACGTAAAAAAAAAAAAAAAAAAAAAAAAAAAAAAGGTTAGGTTAGGTTAGGTTAGGTTGGGGGCGATACCGGTTCCTCCACGTTGGTGTCCCTGGGCAACGCCTGGGTGCGCCACCCCGCTCTTTACACGGGGTGAGGTACTCAGGCGGCTGGACGCCGGTCTTTCTCTATCTTTCACACCTTTTTATAGTTTACTCTTCTTTTTGCATTCTTTCATTTATTTTCTTTCTTTCAACACCTTTTCTTTTCTATATTTCCTTTTGGTTTACTCTTCTGTGCGTGTGTGTTAGGTTTTGCGTGTTAGGTTTTTGTTTGAATGATGATGGATGGGCTTTTACGGCCCCTAATCCAAGGTTTGTGGTGCCCGACCATGGGATGCATGGCGAGCAGGCGGTCTCGTCCCGAGGGCACTGGGGCAGAATCACCCCTTCTTGATCGGGCCAGAATCAGTCCACAAATGACAAACATGGAGAGCAATATGGAAAATATTCCCCGGGTGGGTCCTCTTAGGAGGGAATCCCACACTCCCGCTTCGGCGGGGGGTCGCCCCACGTATACGGGGGGGGCACCAGTTGCTGTGGAGGAGGAGGCCGTGGCGACGGCGAGTGAAGGGAGTGGCGCGATGGCGCATGCGAGTCCGAAGCCGGTGCCCCTAACCGCACCGGCGGCGGACCAATTATTGACGGACGAGGATGTGGATTTTTCCCAGCCTCAGGAAAACGGCAGGGAGCGGCTCCTGAGGCTTCTTCATAGGAAGAAGCTACGAGGAGACACGGAGGGGCTCGCGCGCGTTCAGCGCGAACGTGAGCTGATCCTCCCTCCCTCCATAAAGGCAGAGACAATAGCGGCGGGGAATTCCAGCGCAACCGCACCGCGCGTACCGCTCGTGTTGCTCACGCGCGCGCGGATCCCCGATCGCCTAACCGGACTTGACAGCGACGACTACCTCTCGGACTCCAGTGATATGTCTGGCATATCACTGGACTCCGAGGGGCTGCCCGTCATACCCGACAGAGACGCACCTCGTAAGAGAAAAACTAGCGACGACGATGTACCGTCCTTAAGTAAAGTGGCGGTACCAAAAATCAAACGTGGACGCGGCAGGCCGCCTACGACCGGCCAGTATGTTGGCCTGGCCAAGGCGCAGGCCGACTTAAATAGGGAGAGAGAGGAGGCTCTTCGGCTTCAAGCTGAAGCCGAAGTTGCAGAAACGGCGAGGACAGTGAGGGAGACACGCGCATCACTCTGCTCGAGTCCCGCCAAGATCGGAGAGGTTGAGTCGGAGCAGTCAAGCGCTGCCCTGGCACAGTCCATACAGGTGTCATTGGAGGCCATTACAATGGTCGCCACTAAATCGTCGAACCTCAAGGGCACCTTCCAAAGGTGCCTCAAGGATTCAGTGGCGGCCATTAAAGCGGCTATTACCGAGATGAGGGGCCGCACCATGAACGAGGAGCTTGCCAGATTGGAGGCCCAAAACGCGCGGCTCCAGGAGCGAGTGGCTGAAATGGGCCGGGAGCTGGAGCAGTTGCGCAAGCGGGCCGACAATGCCTGCCCCGTAGAGCAGGACATGCGCCAGCTGTTGTCGGAGGTCTCTCGTTCCAACATAGAGACCTTCGGCAACATGCTGAACGCTAGGTTGGCGGGCCTTGAAGACCGTCTTCTGCCGGCCCCTAGAGTGAGACCACCGCTGGCGGCGGACAGTGCCGCTGTAGGCACCCCGCCAGCAAAGACGAAGGCGCCGAAGCCCAAAAAGGCAACGGCGCCGACCTACGCGGAAGCGGCGGCAGCGAATGCAACGGCCCCCATAGTGGCACCGCCTTCATTAGCCCCGCCTAAGAAGGCGAAAAAGAAGAAGCGGCCCACAATGGCCGCAAAAGAAGCGGCGCAAGGGGGGGAGAACAGCGACCCCTCCCCCGCCGAGGCCCCGTGGACCACCGTTGGAAAACGAAAGGCCAGAAAGAACAAAGGGGCGACTAAAACACCCAAGGCCGCCCCGAAGAAGAAGAAAAAGGCAAGGCTTCGCCCCCCCACAACGGCGGCAATCACCCTCACTCTTGAGACGGGTGCTGCGGAGAAGGGGGCGACCTACGAGAAGATCCTGCGCGAGGCCAGGTCGAAGATCGATTTAGGGGAGCTAAACATCCCCAGACTCGGCTTCCGCCTGGCCCAGACGGGTGCGCGCGTCCTGTCGGTTGAGGGAGAGGGGGCTGACGAAAAGGCGGACGCTTTGGCCACGAGGCTGCAAGCGACTCTTAGCCCCGACATCGTGAAGATCGCCCGCCCGGTGAAATGTGCGGAAATGCGCGTCACCGGGCTGGATGACGCGACGACGGCCGCCGATGTCATCGAGGCGGCCGCTAAAGAAGGAGATTGCCCGGCCACCAATATCCGGTCGGGCAGAATTGTCGTGGGCCCAAGAGGTGCGAGAAGCCTCTGGCTCAGTGTTCCGATGTCAGCCGCCAAAAAGCTAACCAGCTCTGGGCGGATGCAGATAGGCTGGGTCGTTGCAGGGGTGACACTGCTGGCTGCGAGGCCCAAGCGGTGTTACCGCTGTCTTGACACCGGCCACCTGGCGGTGCAGTGCAAGTCCTCGGTGGACCTCAGTCGGAATTGTTTCCGCTGCGGAAAGCCGGGGCACAGGGCACCAGAGTGCGAGGCTGCTCCAAATTGCCCGGCCTGCGAGGCCGTGGGCAAGCCGAGGGAGCACGTGTTGGGGAGCAGCGGCTGTATTACAGCACCCAAGCCGCCCCCCGGCACGAATAAGAAGAGGAAGGCTCCTTCCAAGGCCCGGCTCAAAAAGCCCAAGGCCGGCGCAAGGGCGGTTCCACCCGCCCCCGCCACTATGGAAGTGGAGGCCTAGACCCGTGGGCGGTGATCGGGGGATCGCCGCTCACACTATGGGTCCCGAGCGCAAAGCTCCCCTATGCCCGGGGAGCTCTCGGTGAAGGCAGGCGGCGGCACAACAACAAGCCGCCGCAACAGAAGAGAGCCGGTCGCGGCACGCGCTGCGGGGTCGTGGAGCTATGCTCACGCGATTCCCACGGCCTCGCATTGGCGCAGAAGAAGGGCATCGGGGGGTTTTAGTCGGTAAACCCCGGTGCACTCCACCTCGCACCGGGGGAGTCCGACATACCCCTGCTGCCTTCCCCCGGGGGCAGTGGGGGATTCGTAACGAATTTCCCCCCGCAAAAAAAAAAAAAAAAAAAAAAAAAAAAAAAAAAAAAAGGTTAGGTTAGGTTAGGTTGGGGACGATACCGGTTCCTCCACGTTGGTGTCCCTGGGCAACGCCTGGGTGCGCCACTCCGCTCTCTACACGGGGTGAGGTACTCAGGCGGCTGAACGCCGGTCTTTCTCTATCTTTTCACCACCTTTTTATAGTTTACTCTTCTTTTTGCATTTTATTTATTTTGTCTATCTTTCAACACCTTTTCTTTTCTATCTTTCCTTTTTCGTTTACTCTTCTGTGTGTGTGTGTTAGGTTTTGTGTGATAGGTTTTTTGTTCTGAATGGTGATGGATGGGCTTTTACGGCCCCTAATCCAAGGTTTGTGGTGCCCGGCCATGGGATGCGTGGCGAACGGGTGGTTTCGTCGTGAGGGCACTGGGGCAGAATCACCCCTAATTGATCGGGCCAGAAATCAGTCCACAAATGACGAACATGGAAGGCCGTATTATGAAAAATACTCCCCGGGTGGGTCCCAGCGATGGGGAATCCCACACTCCCGCTTCGGCGGGGGATCGGCCCGTGTATACGGGGGGGCCACATAATGCGACGGAGGAGGAGAAGGCGGGAGAAAGGAGGGTGGAAGGCGCGATGGCGCATAATAGGCCGAGCTCGGTGCCCCTAACCGCACCGGGAACGGAGCCTTTAACGGACGAGGACGTAGATTTCTCGCAGCCGCAGCCTGATGGAGTGCAGCGGCTGCTGAGACTACTACAAAGAAAGAAGGAGAGGGGAGATACGGAGGGGCTCGCTCGCGTGCAGTATGAGCGCGAGCTGAGTCTCACCCCACCCGGAAAGGATATGGTGCGCGTGCCACGCGTAGTGTTGCGCGACGTGATGGCACTGCCGGTCAAACCTGGACCTGCATCTATGAGGGATAGTGATGACTATCTCTCGGACTCCTCGGTATACAGCGCCATGTCGCTGGAGTCCAGGGAGTCCACCACCGGATATGACAAACCTCTCAAGAGGAAAAATATGGACGACGACACCGTACCGTCTCTTAGTAAAGGGGCGGTACCTAAACCCAAGAAAGGACGTGGCCGACCGCCAACAACTGGCCAGTACGTTGGTCTGGCCAAAGCGCAGGCGGATCTCAACAGAGCGAAGGAGGAGGCTATTCGGCTTCAAGCTGAGGCCGAAGTGGCAGAAATGGCGAGAGCGGCAAGGGATTTGCGATCATCCCCCCGCGCAACCCCCGCCACTATCAGAGATGAGGAGTCGGAGCAGTCAAGCGCTGCCCTGGCCAAAACCGTGGAGGCTTCGCTGGGCGCCATTACAATGGTTGCCGTGAAGTCCTCCAACCTTAAGGGCACGTTTCAGAAGTGCCTTAAGGAATCGGTCGTGACTATAAGATCGGCTGTCGCAGAGATAAGAAGCCGGTCTACTACCGAAGACCTGGCGAGGTTGGAAGCCCAGAATGCGCGGCTTCAAGAGCGAGTGACCAGAATGGGTCAGGAGCTTGAAGAGCTGCGCAGACGGGCTAACAACACCCGCCCCATACAGGACGATATGCGCGAGCTGTTGGCGGAGGTCTCCCGATCCAATTTAGAGACCTTCGGCAACATGCTTAACGCCAGGCTGGCCGGACTCGAGGACAGACTCTTGCCGGAGCCGAGGAGGAGACCTCCGCTGGCGGCAGACGCTGCTAACACCTGTGTCAGCGCCCCGCCGGCGGCCACCGGAAAACAAAAGGCGCCGAAGCCCAAAAAGGCGACGGCGCCCACATATGCAGAGACGGCGGCATCAAATGCAGCGGCCCCCCAAGTGGCACCGCCTGCACCGGTCCAGCCAAAGACTAACAAGTCTAAACAGAAGAAAAAGCGGCTATCAATGGCCGCTCAGGAGGCGGCGCAAGGGGGGGTGAACACCAGCCCCTCCCCTGCAGAGGCCCCGTGGACGACCGTAGGTCCACGGAAGGCCAAGAAGAAGAAAGGGACGGCTACAACAGCCAAAGTCGCCCCCAAACAGAAAAAGACAAGGCTTCGCCCCCCCAAAACGGCGGCAGTGACCCTCACCCTGGAGGCTGGGGCTGCAGAAAGGGGGGTGACCTATGCGAAGGTCCTCAGCGAGGCTAGAGCAAAAATCGACCTGGGGGAACTCAATATCCCCAGGCTCGGTTTCCGCCTAGCACAAACTGGCGCGCGCCTCCTCACGATTGAGGGAGAGGGGGCCTCGGAGAAGGCCGACGCTTTTGCCGCGAGGCTTCGAGCGGTTTTGCGCCCCGAAGATGTCAGAGTCTCCCGCCCGGTGAAATGCGTGGAAATGCGCGTCACCGGGCTGGATGACGCTACAACGGCTGCGGAAGTTGTGGATGCGGCCGCTAAAGGAGGTGATTGCCCGGCCACCAACATCCGGTCGGGCAAAATTGTCGTGGGCCCAAGAGGTTCTAGAAGCCTCTGGCTCAATGTACCGATCGCAGCCGCCAAAAAGCTCACCAGCTCCGGGCGGCTGCAAATAGGCTGGGTCACGGCTAGGGTGGCACTGCTGGCTGCGAGGCTGCGGCGGTGTTACAAGTGCCTAGACACTGGCCACCTGGCGATAAAGTGCACGTGCCCGGTAGACCTCAGCGGAAATTGTTTCCGTTGCGGGAAGCCAGGGCACAAAGTGCCTGAATGCGTAGCGGCTCCAAATTGCCCGGTCTGCGAGGCCGTGGGAAAACCCAAGGAGCACGTGCTGGGGAGCAGCGGCTGTACTACAGCACCAAAGCCGCCCCCCGGTACGAAAGGGAAGCGGAAGGCTCCCACTAAAAAGGCTCGGCATAAAAAGCCGGGCCGCGGCGCAAGGGCGGAACAACCCGCCCCCGCCATGGAAGTAGTGGTGGAAGCCTAGACCCGTGGGTGGCGATCGGGGGATCGTCGCCCACACTATGGGTCCCGAGAGATAAGCTCCCCAATGCCCGGGGAGCTCTCGGTAAGGCAGGCGGCGGCACACTATCTAGCCGCCGCAAAAGAAGAGGGCCGGACGCGGCACGCGCTGCGGGGTCGTGGAGCTATGCTCACGCGATTCCCACGACCCCGCATTGGCGCAGAAGGAGGGCATCGCCAGGTTTTAGTGGGTAGACTCTGTGCCACTCCACCCAGGCACAGAGGAGTCCCACATAACCCCGCGATGTCCCCCGAGCATCGCGGGGTATACGTAACGTATTTCCTGTAACGTAACGTAACGTAAAAAAAAAAAAAAAAAAAAAAAAAAAAAAAAAAAAAAAAAAAAAAAAAAAAAGGTTAGGTTAGGTTGGGGGCGGGGACGATACCGGTTCCTCCACGTTGGTGTCCCTGGGCAACGCCTGGGTGCGCCACTCCGCTCTTTACACGGGGTGAGGTACTCAGGCGGCTGAACGCCGGTCTATTTCTATCTTTTCTTATCTTTTTATAATTTACTCTTCTTTTGCATTGTTTTTATTTATTTTCTATCTTTCAACACCTTTTCTTTTCTTTTTTCCTTTTGGTTTACTCTTCTGTACGTGTGTGTTAGGTTTTTGTTTGAATGATGATGGATGGGCTTTTACGGCCCCTAATCCAAGGTTTGTGGTGCCCGGCCATGGGATGCATGGCGAGCAGGCGGTCTCGTCCCGAGGGCACTGGGGCAGAATCACCCCTTCTTGATCGGGCCAGAATCAGTCCACAAATGACAAACATGGAGAGCAATATGGAAAATATTCCCCGGGTGGGTCCTCTTAGGAGGGAATCCCACACTCCCGCTTCGGCGGGGGGTCGCCCCACGTATACGGGGGGGGCACCAGTTGCTGTGGAGGAGGAGGCCGTGGCGACGGTGAGTGAAGGGAGTGGCGCGATGGCGCATGCGAGTCCGAAGCCGGTGCCCCTAACCGCACCGGCGGCGGACCAATTATTGACGGATGAGGATGTGGATTTTTCCCAGCCTCAGGAAAACGGCAGGGAGCGGCTCCTGAGGCTTCTTCATAAGAAGAAGCTACGAGGAGACACGGAGGGGCTCGCGCGCGTTCAGCGCGAACGTGAGCTGATCCTCCCTCCCTCCATTAAGAATGAGACCTTGGCGACGGGTAACAATGCAACGCGCGTACCGCTCGTGGTACTCACACGCGCGCTGTTACCCGAACGCCCAAACACTGGACTTGACAGTGACGACTACCTCTCGGACTGCAGTGATATGTCTGGCATGTCACTGGACTCCGAGGGGCTGCCCGTCATACCCGGACGTACAACCCCCCTTAAGAGGCGGAATCCGGACGAGACTGAGGCGGCACCATCCACCAGCAAAGGTGTAGTGCCGACGGCTAAGAAAGGACGTGGCCGGCCACCAACAACCGGCCAATACGTCGGCCTGGCTCGAGCTCAAGCCGAGCTAAACAAAGAGAAGGCAGAAAGCCTTCGGCTTCAGGCCGAGGCTGAGATCGCCGAGACGGCGCGGAAGGCGAGGCAAGCGAGAGCGACCATCTGCTCGAGCCCCAACGCCCCCGCAGGAGAGAGAGTGTCGGAGCAGACCAGTGCAGCTCTGACTAGGAGCGTCGAGGCTTCGCTGGAGACTATCCATATGGTCGCCACGAAGTCCTCAAACCTCAAGGGGACGTTCCAGAGGCACCTGAAGGAGGCGGTAGTGGCCATAAGAGCGGCGGTGGCCGAAATAAAGGGCCGCTCAACTACCGATGAGATGGCACAGCTCGAGGCCCAAAACAAGCGTCTCGAGAAGCAAGTGGCCGAGATGCGTCGGGAGCTCGACGAGCTGCGCAAGCGGACAGCGCAGCCCGCGGAAAAGGACATGCGCCAGCTGTTGTCGGAGGTCTCTCGTTCCAACATGGAGACCTTCGGCAACATGCTGAACGCAAGGTTGGCAGGTCTTGAGGACCGTCTTCTGCCGGCCCCGAGGATGAGACCACCGCTGGCGGCGGACAGTGCCACTGTAGGCACCACGCCAGCGGCAGTAAAGACGAAAGCGCCGAAGCCCAAAAAGGCGACGGCGCCCACATACGCGGAGGTGACGGCACCGAGTGCAGCGGCCCCAAAAGAGGCACCGCCTGCACCGGCCCCGCCAGCAAAGAAGAAGACAAAAAAGAAAAAGCGGCCATCAATGGCCGCACAGGAAGCAGCGCAAGGGGGGGATAACACCGACCCCTCCCCCGCCGAGGCCCCGTGGACCGCCGTAGGTCCACGCAAGGCAAAGAAAAAGAAGAAGGGGGCGGCTATCCCAGCTAAAGCCGCCCCCAAGAAGAAGAAGAAGGCGAGGCTGCGCACCCCAGCCACCGCGGCCGTTACCCTCACCCTTGAGGAAAAGGCTGCGGAGAAGGGGGTGACATACGCCCAGCTTCTCAAAGAAGCCAGGGCGAAAGTCGATCTTGGGGAGTTTGACATCCCCAGGCTCGGCTTCCGCCTGGCGGAAACAGGTGCGCGCGTGCTCACAATCGCAGGCGAGGGCGCGCAGGCGAAAGCAGACGCTTTTGCTGCGAAATTGAGGGCCGTACTAAGCCCAGAAACGGTGAGAGTCGGCCGCCCGGTCAAGTGTGCAGAGTTGCGCGTGACCGGGCTGGACGACTCAGTGACGGCCGCCCAAGTAATCCTGGCGGCGTCACAGGAAGGAGGATGCCCGACCAGCTCAATCAGGTCGGGCAAAATAGTGGTGGGACCCAGAGGGGACGGGTCCTTGTGGATGAGCGTCCCCATCGAGGCGACAAAGAAGTTGCTCAGTTCTGGGCGGCTTCGCGTGGGCTGGGTCGCGGCAAAGGTGGCGCTGCTGGCCGCGAGGCCAAAGCGGTGCTTCCGATGCCAAGACACCGGCCACGTCGCGGCGAAATGCCAGTCCTCGGTGGACCGCAGCCGGAGCTGTTTCCGCTGCGGGAAGCCGGGGCACAAGGCGGCAGAGTGCGGAGCGGATCCACTCTGCTCGCTGTGCCAGGCCACTGGTAAGGAGGAGGTGGCACATGTGCTGGGGAGCAGCGGTTGCGTATTCGCAAAGCCGCCCTCCGGCGCGAAAGGTAAGGGTAAGGCTCCCTCAAGGGCCCGGCATAAAAAGCCGCAAGCCCAGGGCGCAAGGGCGGCTCAACCCGCCCCTACCATGGAGGTCGTAGTCTAGGTCCGTGCGCGGTGATCGGGGGATCGCCGCCCACACTATGGGCCCCGAGAAGAAAGCTCCCCAATGCCCGGGGAGCTCTCGGAGAAGGAGCCGGTTGCGGCTAAGGAAGTGGGCCGGTTGCGGCATGCGCTGCGGGGTCGTGGAAGAATGCAATGCGATTCCCACGGCCCCGTCCAAGGCGCTGAAGATGGGCATCGGGGGGTTTTAGACGGTAAACCCCGGCGCACTCCATCTCGCGCCGGGGGAGTCCGTCATACCCCTGCTGCCTTCCCCCGGGGGCAGCGGGGGATTCGTAATGAATTTCCCCCCGTCAAAAAAAAAAAAAAAAAAAAAAAAAAAAAAAAAAAAAAAAAAAAAAAAAAAAAAAAAAAAAAAAAAAAAAAAAAAAAAAGGTTAGGTTGGGGGCGATACCGGTTCCTCCACGTTGGTGTCCCTGGGCAACGCCTGGGTGCGCCACTCCGCTCTCTACACGGGGTGAGGTACTCAGGCGGCTGAACACCGGTCTATCTCTATATTTTCACCATCTTTTTATAGTTTACTCTTCTTTTTTGCATTGTTTTATTTATTTCATCTATCTTTCAACACCTTTTCTTTCTGTCTTTTCTCTTTTATTTATTCTTCTGTGTGTGTGTTAGGTTTTTGTTTGAATGGTGATGGATGGGCTTTTACGGCCCCTAATCCAGGGTTTGTGGTGCCCGGCCGTGGGATGCGTGGCGAGCAGGCGGCTCGTCCCAAGGGCACTGGGGCAGAATCCCCCCTACTGGATCGGGCGTGACTCAGCCCATATCCGAGCAACCATGGAGTGCAACAAGAAAAGTATTCCCCGGGTGGGTCCTCTAACGAGGGAATCCCACACTCCCGCTTCGGCGGGGGGTCGCCCCACGTATACGGGGGGGGCACCTGTTGCAGTGGAGTCGGAGTCGGAGGAGACCGTGCTAAAGACGGTAGAGAAGGAGAGGGGCGCGATGGCGCAACCAGGCCCGAAGCTGGCGCACATTACCGCGCCGGCGGCGGACTTACTCACGGACGAAGACGTCGATTTTAGCCAGCCGCAGCCCAACGGCTACGAGCGGATGCTAAAATTGATGCAGAAGAAGAAGTTGCGGGGCGACGCAGACCTGCCGCGCGTGCTACTCACGCGCGACGTGATTATGCCAAAACCCCGTGAACTTGGACCAGAAAGAGACAGCGAGGACTATCTCTCGGACTCCAGCTGCATGTCTTCCATGTCGCTGGACTCCGAGGGATTGCCCGCACCCACCGGACGTACGACCCCCCTTAAGCGGCGGTTAGACCCGGACGTGACAGAGGCGGCGCCGACCACCAGCAAAGGTGCGGTGCCGAAGGCGAAGAGAGGACGTGGTCGGCCACCATCAACCGGCCAATACGTCGGCCTGGCTAAAGCACAGGCAGAATTAAATAAGGCGAAGGCGGAGGCCATCAGACTGGAGGCCGAAGCCGAGGTTGCTGATACAGCGCGAGCGGCGAGAGAATCACGTGCATCTCTCCCCGCAAGCCCAGTGCCTGTCACCACCACTGAGGAGACAAACGCGGCTATCGCAGCCAGCGTAGAGAGGTCCCTGGAAACGATCCTGATGGTCGCATCCAGGTCCTCAAATTTGAAGGGAACTTTCCAGCGGTTCCTCAAGGAGTCGGTCAGCACCATCAGAACGGCCGTCACCGAAATGAGGGGCCGCTGCGAAACGGACGAGCTGCGGGCCTTGGAAGCCCAGAACGCGCGGCTCCAACAGCAGGTCGACGCGATGCGACACGAGCTGGAGGAGTTGCGCCGCCAGGCGACTAAGCCTGCTACTCAGGACTTGCAGCAGATGTTGTCGGAGGTCTCGCGCTCTAATATCGAGACCTTCGGCAACATGCTAAATGCGAGGTTGGCCGGACTGGAAGATAGGCTCCTTCCGGAGCCAAGGAGGAGGCCACCGCTGGCGGCGGACAGTGCCACTGTGGGCACCACGCCGGCGGACAATAGAAAGAAGGCGCCGAAGCCAAAAAGGGCGACGGCGCCAACATACGCGGAGATGGCGGCACCGAGTGCACCGGCCCCTAAAGAGGCTCCGGCTGCCCCGGCCCCGCCTAAGGCCAAAAAGGCCAAGAAGAAGAAGCAGCCAACAATGGCCGCTCAAGAGGCGGCGCAAGGGGGGGATAACAGCAACCCCTCCCCCGCCGAGGCCCCGTGGACCAAGATAGGTCCACGCAAGGCCAAAAAGACGAAGAAGGGGGCGGCTACAACAGCCAAAGCCGCCCCGAAGAAGAAGAAAGCGAAGCTTCGCCCTCCAACTACTGCGGCGGTCACCCTCACCCTGGGGGCGAGCGCTGCTGAAAGGGGGGTGACTTACGCGAAAGTGTTGAGTCAGGCTAGAGCGGCGATCGACCTGGGGGAACTCGGCATCCCCAGGCTTGGTTTCCGCCTGGCCGAGACTGGAGCGCGCGTCCTTACCATTGCTGGCGAGGGCGCGCAGGAGAAAGCGGACGCCTTCGCCTCGAGGCTGAGGTCCGTCTTGCCCCCGGACGATGTAAAAGTCGCCCGCCCGGTCTTATGCGCGGAGATCCGCGTGGCCGGGCTGGACGACTCAGTAGCGGCCGCCGACGTCATCCAGGCGGTCGCGAAGGAAGGAGGGTGCTCGGCCGACGACATTCGGTCGGGCCAATTGACAGTGGGGCCACGCGGGGACGCGTCATTGTGGATGCGTGTCCCGGTCGCGGCCGCCAAGAAGCTTACTAGCTCAGGGCGGCTGCGGGTTGGCTGGGTGTCGGCGAGAGTGGCGCTGCTGGCCGCGAGGCCTAAGCGCTGCTTCCGCTGCCAGGACACCGGCCACGTGGCGGCGAAGTGCCAGTGCCCGGTAGACCGCAGCCGGAGCTGTTTCCGCTGCGGGAAACCGGGACACAAGGCGGCCGAGTGCAGGGAAGCGCCCAACTGCTTCCTGTGCGAGGCTGCCGGCAGGCCAGAGAAGGCCCATGTGCTGGGCAGTAGCGGGTGCGTAGCGAAGCCGCCCCCCAGCACGAAGCGCAAGGCGCCAACAAAAAAGGCCCGGCACAAAAAGCCCAAGGCCGACGGCGCAAGGGCGGTTCCCGCCCCCGCCATGGAGTTGGACGCCTAGGCCCGTGGGCGGTGATCGGGGGATCGCCGCCCACACTATGGGCCCCGAGAAGGTAAGCTCCCCAATGCCCGGGGAGCTCTCGGAGAGGCAAGCGGCGGCATAATACCAGGCCGCCGCATTAGAAGGGAGCCGGACGCGGCACGCGCTGGGGGGTCGTGGAAGAATGCTCACGCGATTCCCACGGCCCCTCCATTGGCGCTGAAGAGGGGCATCGGGGTGTTTTAGTCGGTACACCCCGGTGCACTCCATCTTGCGCCAGGGGAGTCCGACATACCCCTGCTGCCCTCCCCCGGGGCCGGCGGGGGATGCGTAACGTCATTTCACCCCGTCAAAAAAAAAAAAAAAAAAAAAAAAAAAAAAAAAAAAAAAAAAAAAAAAAAAAAAAAAAAAAAAAAAAAAAAAAAGGTTAGGTTAGGTTGGGGGCGATACCGGTTCCTCCACGTTGGTGTCCCTGGGCAACGCCTGGGTGCGCCACTCCGCTCTCTACACGGGGTGAGGTACTCAGGCGGCTGAACGCCGGTCTTTCACTGTCTTTCACCACCTTTTTATAGTTTACTCTTCGTTTTGCATTATTTTATTTATTTTCTCTATCTTTCAACACCTTTTCTTTCTATCTTTTTCTCTTTTATTTATTCTTCTGTGCGTGTGTGTTAGGTTTTGCGTGTTAGGTTTTTGTTCTGAATGGTGATGGATGGGCTTTTACGGCCCCTAATCCAGGGTTTGTGGTGCCCGGCCGTGGGATGCGTGGCGAGCAGGAGGCTCGTCCCAAGGGCACTGGGGCAGAATCACCCCTTCTTGATCGGGTCAGACTCAGCCCACAATTGACAACAATGGAAGGTCAGCATGTTGAAAATTCTCCCAGGGTGGGTCCCGGCGATGCCGGGGAATCCCACACTCCCGTTTCGGCGGGAGATAGGGCCAGGTATACTGGGGGCCCAAAACATGTTTCGGTGGAGGTTGAGACGAAGGCCGTTGCGACGGCGAGAGACGAAGGCGTGACGGCGCAAAACAGGCCGAGCCCGGCGCACCTAACCGTGTCGGGAACGGACCTTCTGACGGATGAGGAGGTTGATTTTTCTCAGCCGCAGCCTAATGGAGTGAAGCGGCTGTTGAGACTCCTCCAAAGGAAAAAGGAAAGGGGAGACACTGAGGGACTCGCGCGTGTCCAGTTAGAACGCGAGCTCAGAATCCCGTCCTCTGATGATGACGTAATGGAGATGGCGCGCGTGCCACGCGTAGTGCTGCACGATGTTATGGCACCGCCGCCCAAAGGACCAGACTCTATGAGGGATAGCGACGACTATCTCTCTGACTCCTCGGTCTACAGCGTTATGTCGCTGGAGTCCGGGGAGTCCACCACCGGATTAGACAGACGTCGTAAGAGAAAACCCGATTTCGACGCCGTACCGTCCCTCAGTAAAGAGGCGGTACCAAAACCAAAACGGGGACGTGGCCGGCCGCCGACGACAGGCCAGTACGTTGGCTTGGCGAAGGCGCAGGCCGAATTAAACAAGGAGAAGGAGGAGGCTCTTCGGCTTCAAGCCGAAGCGGAAGTGGCCGAAACGGCCAGGGTAGCACGGGAGACGCGCACGTCACTCCGCGCAAGCCCTGTCTCAATAGGTACAGAAAGACCAGAGCAGACCAGCGCCGCTCTAATGAAAAGTGTCGAGGCTTCGCTGGAGACAGTTATTATGGTCTCCACGAGGTCCCAAAACCTGAAGGGGACCTACCAGCGGTTTCTGAAGGAGGCGGCCGCCAATATCAAGGCAGCCGTCACCGAATTGCGGAGCCGCAGGCATACGGACGAACTGCGGGCCCTTGAACTCCAAAACGAGCGGCTTCAACAGCAAGTGGACTCAATGCTCCGCGAGCTAGAGGAGTTACGTCGTCAGGCGAACAGGCCCGCCACCCACGACCTGCAACAGCTGTTGTCGGAGGTCTCGCGCTCCAATATTGAGACCTTCGGCAACATGCTAAATGCAAGACTGGCTGGGCTAGAAGGCAGGCTCTTACCCGAGCCACGACTAAGGCCGCCGCTGGCGGCGGATAATGCCGACGCTTCGGTTAACATCCTACCGGCAGCGAAGCCGACGAAGAAAGCGCCGAAGCCGCAGAATAAGGCGACGGCAAGCACAACGGAAGTGTTGCTGGCACCGAGCGCAGTGGCCCCCAAAGAGGTTACAATTGCGCCAGCCCCGACTAAGGCCAAAAAGAAGGCCCGAAAAACGAAGAAGCGGCCATCAATGGCCGCTCAAGAGGCGGCGCAAGCGAGGGAGACAAACACCCCCGCTTCTACAAAGGCCCCGTGGACCACCATAGGTCCACGCAAGGCCAAGAAGAAAGGGGCGGCTAAACCAACCACAGCCGCCCCCAAAAAGAAGACGAGACTTCGCCCCCCCAAAACGGCGGCAGTAACCCTCACCTTAGAGGCAGGGGCTGCAGAAAGGGGGGTGACTTATGCAAAGGTGCTAAGTGAGGCCAGAGCGAAGATCGATCTTGGGGAGCTTAACATCCCCAAGCTCGGCTTCCGCTTGGTTCAAACAGGTGCTCGCCTCCTTTCTATCGAGGGAGAGGGGGCCACGGAGAAGGCCGACGCATTTGCTGAGAGGCTACGTGCGGTCCTGCGCCCTGAGGACGTGAAAATCTCCCGCCCGGTGAAATGCGTCGAAATGCGAGTCACCGGGCTGGACGATGCGACAACGGCCGCCGAGGTTATCGAAGCGGCCGCCAGAGAAGGTAATTGCCCGGCTACCAACATCAGGTCAGGCAAAATTGCTGTAAGTCCCAAGGGCTCCCGAAGCCTCTGGCTCAGTGTTCCAACCGCAGCCGCCAAGAAGCTTACCAGCTTCGGGCGGCTGCAGATCGGCTGGGTCACAGCAAAGGTAGCATTGCTGGCCGCGAGGCCTAGGCGGTGCTACCGATGCCTAGACACTGGCCATCTGGCTGTGAAATGCCCATGCCCGGTGGACCTCAGTCGGAACTGCTTCCGCTGTGGAAAACCGGGTCATAAGGCGCTTGAGTGTACAGCGGCACCAAACTGCGTAGCATGTGAGGCTGCTGGCAAGGAGCAGAAGGAGCACATGCTGGGGAGTAGCGGCTGCATAATAGCAGCAAAGAAGCCGCCTCCCGGCACTAAGAGGAAGGCTCCCACAAAAAAGGCCCGGCAGAAGCCCAAGGCCAAAGGCGCAAGGGCGGAAACATCCGCCCCCGCCATGGAATTGGTTGAGTCCTAGACCCGTGGGTGGCGATCGGGGGATCACCGCCCACACTATGGGTCCCGAGCGCAAAGCTCCCCTATGCCCGGGGAGCTCTCGGTGAAGGCAGGCGGCGGCACAACACCAAGCCGCCGCAACAGAAGAGGGCCGGTCGCGGCACGCGCTGCGGGGTCGTGGAGCTATGCTTCGCGATTCCCACGGCCTCGCATTGGCGCAGAAGAAGGGCATCGGGGGGTTTTAGTCGGTAAACCCCGGTGCACTCCACCTCGCACCGGGGGAGTCCGACATACCCCTGCTGCCCTCCCCCGGGGGCAGCGGGGGATTCGTAACGAATTTCCCCCCGCAAAAAAAAAAAAAAAAAAAAAAAAAAAAAAAAGGTTAGGTTAGGTTAGGTTAGGTTAGGTTAGGTTAGGTTAGGTTAGGTTAGGTTAGGTTAGGTTAGGTTAGGTTAGGTTAGGTTAGGTTAGGTTGGGGGCGATACCGGTTCCTCCACGTTGGTGTCCCTGGGCAACGCCTGGGTGCGCCACTCCGCTCTCTACACGGGGTGAGGTACTCAGGCGGCTGAACGCCGGTCTTTCACTGTCTTTCAACATCTTTTTATAATTTGCTCTTCTTTTCTTCGTTTATTTTGTTTTTCTATTTTTCACCACCTTTTCTTCTACTATCTTTCTCATTTTGTTAACTCCTCTTTACCGTTTTGTGTGCTTGCGTGTGAAAATGTGTGTGTGTGTTTGTGTGACGGATGGACCCGTGGGTCCCTAACCCTAAGCTGGTGTCGGCCGGTGATGGGGTGCATGGCGAGCAGGCGGCTACGCAACGAGGTCGTGGGGCAGAACCCCCCCTAATGGATCGGGTCAGACTCAGCCCATACATGATCAAATATGGAGTGCAATATGGAAAATACTCCCCGGGTGGGTCCTCTTCGGAGGGAATCCCACACTCCCGCTTCGGCGGGGGGTCGCCCCACGTATACGGGGGGGGCACCTATTGCTCTGGAGGAGGAGGTGGCCGTTGCGGCGGCGAGTGCAGGGAGAGGTGCGATGGCGCACGTTGGTCCGGGGCCGGTGCCCATAACCGCACTGGAAACGGACTTGACTGTGATTTCCGGGGACCCTTCTGTCCCCAAAAACGATGACCCTATGCTTTTAAAACGGTATCCGATTGTGCAGCTGGAAAGATTTGATGGTTCGGAAGGCGGATCGCGAGCGTCGCCGCCCGCGTCCGTAAGCAAGTTCTTCAACATGGAAGGAGGAACTTCGGACGACGTTGAGAGTGGCACTGAGACCGCAGTCTCTCAGAGTCGCGAGGAAAGAAGCAAAGAGGAAGATAAAGAGAGGATAAGGCGACGCTTCCGCAAAAGACGCGGGAGCGAAGTAGAGGAAGATTCAGACTCGGAGAAGGGAAAGGGAGTGGCCACTCCAAAAAATACAAAACGCGGCAGAGGTAGGCCGCCCACTACCGGTGATTACGTGGGTTTGGCCAAGGCCAAAAAGGAGAAGATTGCGCTCGAGCGGGAGGCCCTCAAGGTCGAAGCCGAACGAGACTTTTTGGATGAGACGAGGAGACTCCAACAGACACGCTCAAACCGTCTGTCGGTTTCCTCCTATTTATCGGACGCGACAATGTCTGAGGAAGACGTGGTCACAGCGGCGAAACTGGGCTCACAAATAACCGAGGGCCTAGAATCCATCACCAAAGTGGCCAAAACGTCCAAAAACTTAAGCGGTACCTATGTGAAGGCTCTCAAAGAGGCAGTTTGCCTCATCCGAGAATCGTGCGCGGCCCTCCTTGGACGCTCAACGTCGGATGAAACGCGAGCCCTGGAGGCGGCTAACACGCGCCTCTCCAGGGACCTCACAGATATGAGGAACGAGCTCGCGGCCGTTAAACGCGAGCTCCTAAATGTACGACCCCAGATTGCTGCTGCGGTCCCCTCGCTCAACGTAGAAGAGATGTTGGAGCGGGCGGTCCGAGAGGCGGTCTCTCTGTCGAGCGCACGACTTGACGCACGACTGGAGTCCCTAGAGGCTCGGCTTCTCCCGGAGCCGCGCTTGCGCCCTCCCCTCGCTGCAGATAAAAAGAGGGAGGCAGCTCAAGACGCACAACCATATGTGTCGAGGGCCAGGAAAAAGACGCCGGAACCAGAACCAGTGGTTTCGACTTTGGCGCCCTCGCTAAACCCTGGTCCGGCCCAGAAGAAAAAGAAGGCGAATACAAAGAAGTCTGCAGCTGCAGTAGAAGCAGCCGCCGCGAGGCGTGACACCACAGAAAAATCAGCAGCGTCGAAACCACCCGCCACACAAGAGTGGACGCAGGTGGTCAAGAGGAAGGGAAAAGCTCAGAAAGGAGAAGAAAATAAAACTGTAAGAAAGAAGAAGAAGGGAAAGAAAAAGAGTAGGAATCTGCGCGCCCCCAAATCTGCAGCGGTAGTCATAACTCTGCAGCCGGGCGCAGCAGATAAAGGCGTCACATACAAAGACGTCCTAGATAAGGCGAAGAGGGATGTGGATCTGGCGGCTCTGGATATCCCAGCCGTCAAATTTAAATTGGCTGTTACCGGGGCCCGTATGTTCGAAGTCTCAGGCGCGGCCTGTCAAGAGAAGGCGGATGCCCTTGCGTCCAAATTGATAGAAGTTGTAGGGGGGGAAAATGTGCGCATCTCCAGACCCCAGAAGTGCGCCGAATTGCGCATAACTGGTCTGGATGACTCAGCTACCGCAGCTGAAATCGCGGAAGCTATCGCCAGACCCGGAAATTGTGCAGCGGCTAACATCAAAGTCGGCGAAATACGGCGGGAGAGGAATGGCCGCGGATCGGCATGGGTAAAGTGCCCGGTCGAAGCCGCCAAAAAAGTGACGGCGCCGAATACAAAAGTATACGTCGGATGGACCGTGGTGCGCGTGGTACTCTTATCTGCACGCCCCATGCGTTGTTACCGGTGCCACGAGACCGGGCATACGCGAGCGACTTGCCCATGTGAGACGGACCGCAGCGAGCTTTGCTTCCGCTGCGGCCAACCAGGACACCCTTCTGCTCAGTGCCATAACGCACCACACTGTGCGCTGTGCGCAGAAAAGGGTAAACCGGCAGACCACACCGTGGGCAGCAAGACCTGCGGTAAGCCTACGCCGAAAACGAGGGGCTCCAAAAAGAGTCAAGCACCCCAGAAACCCGCCATACCATCCGCGGCGGCTGCTTCTGCAGCACGAGAGGCTCCAATGGAAGCCTAACAACGGCGACCCATCGTTTTTTGCAGGGCAATCTGAACCACTGCGCTCGCGCACAGGACCTTCTGGTTCTTACTGCAGCGCAGTGGTCAATCGACGTCGTAATAGTGTCGGAGCCGTACCGCGTCCTACCCAGGAGTGAATGGGTAGGAGACGTAGACTCAACAGTTGCGCTGGTCTTTGGCTCTAGGTTCGTGCCTCCATCTTCCGGGAACACGACCAGGGGCCAGGGTTTTGTCATAGTCAACCTGGGGGCCCTCACCTTGGTGGGGGTTTACTTCTCCCCAAATAGACCTCTGGCTGATTTTGAGGCCTTTCTCCTACGCCTGACCGCTTTCGTGGGCGGAGCGACCGGTCTTGTGATCGTTGCCGGGGACTTCAACGCGAAATCTACGCTCTGGGGTTCCCCGGTAACGGACCCTAGGGGCCGCGCGCTCGAAAGTTGGATGTCGTCAACTGGCCTCGTGTCAGCCAATCGAGGCTCGACTGGTACCTGCGTTCGTCGACAGGGCGAGTCCATCGTGGACCTGACCCTTGTCAGCTCGGCTGCTGCCCTCCGCATCAAAAACTGGCGGGTCGAAGAGGAGACGGAGACTCTCTCCGATCACAGGTACATCTGCTTCGATGTCTCTGCTCATGCATCGGAGCTAGGCCGCACTATTTCATCTGGCGGCGGCCCAAGATGGGCCTTAAAAAGATTGGACAAGGACCTTCTAATGGAAGCGGCAGTCGTTGCGTCATGGGCACCTCTCCCCTCAGGCGATGCGGAGGAGGGAGCGAAATGGCTGAATGAGGCGTTGCACAATATCTGTGACGCCTCAATGCCACGCGCGGGGGCTTTTAAGCCATGGCGCCAAACTTATTGGTGGCGTCCTGAAATCCGCCAACTTCGACGAGAGTGTTCTGTGGCTCGGCGCCGTTATACGCATTATCGCCGTAGGCGAAACAGAACGTCCGAAGAAGAGGAGGCCATCTACGATGCCTATCGCACGGCCTGTCTTGCTTTGCGAGACAGCATCACAAAGGCCAAAACAGAGGCCTGGGAAGAGTGGCTGGCGACCTTAGAACAAGACCCCTGGGGCAGGCCGTACAAGTGGGTCAGGCAGAAGCTCCGTCCCGCTGCTCCACCCCTCACACAAACCCTGGACCCTGTCCTGCGTCGAACTGTCGTCTCGACCCTGTTTCCGTCGGGGGCAGAATGGACTCCACCGTTTACGGTGCCACATATTGTAGAGTCAGAAGACGACGGAGAAGTAGTGCCGCAAGTAACGTCCGCAGAGCTAGGAGTGGCTGTGCATAAAATGGGTATGAAAAATACGGCCCCCGGCCTTGACGGTGTGCCCGGCCGCGTTTGGGTTCTAGCCATGAAAGAGATGGAGCCGCGTGTACTCGCCGTTTTGACCAGTTGTCTGGTCCAGGGACGAGTGCCGCGGCGTTGGAAGATGGGAAAGTTGGTCCTTATGCGCAAGAACGGACGGCCAGAAGAACAGCCATCGGCTTACCGTCCCATCGTACTTCTGGACGAGGCATGCAAGATGCTTGAGAGGGTGCTCGTGGCGCGCATAAACAAACATCTCGAGCGCGCCGGGCCAAACCTTAATGACAGCCAATACGGCTTCCGAAGCGGCAGATCGACGGTTGACGCAGTTGCACGGCTGCGCGACACAATCGAGGACGTAATGCCCCGGGGCGGCGTGGTTTTAGCGGTGTCCCTCGACATTTCTAATGCATTTAACTCCCTGCCCTGGGCAACAATCGAAGCGGGACTTGGGTACCACGGAGTGCCACAATATCTTCGTCGTACAATCAGAAGCTACCTCTCCGCTCGTTCAGTGAAATATCCAACGCAGGACGGGTGGCAGGAGCAGGAAGTCGTATGCGGTGTGCCGCAGGGGTCGGCTCTGGGGCCACTCCTGTGGGATATTGGGTACGACTGGGTACTCCGCGGCGTCCTTATACACGGCGCGGAGCTAATTTGTTACGCGGACGACACACTGGTTGTCGCTCGTGCCTGGACGCATAGAGAGGCGGTAATTCGTGCGACGGCAGCTGTCGCGCAGACGGTGCATCGGATCCGTGCGCTGGGCCTCGCGGTGGCGCTGAACAAAACCGAAGCCCTCATGTTCCATGGGCCTAGGAATGCGCCGCCGTCTGACTTAGCTATTGTAGTGGGCGGCACGAGAATCCTTATCGGGTCATCAATGACTTACTTGGGCCTCGTCCTCGATGGCCGCTGGTCCTTCAAGGAGCACTTCCATCGTCTCTCCGAGAAGGTCAGCAGGTCGGCGGGGGCCCTAGCCTCGCTTCTCCCTAATCTTGGGGGTCCGAGTCTCTGTTGTAGACGCCTATACATGGGAGTAATACGCTCCATGATAATGTACGGCTCGCCGATTTGGGCCGATCATCTGGTGCCCGAAAATCGTCTAGTCCTCGGAAGGTTGCAGAGGGTGATGGCTACGCGAGCGGTACGTGGCTATCGCACCATCTCTAAAGATGCGGCGTGCCTGCTCGCGGGAGCCATCCCGTGGGATTTGGACGCGCGAGCTCTCGCCGACGTCTACTGGCGTTGCGCAGCGGTCCGCGCAGAGGGATGCAACCCCCTACCGGACGCCGTACGTCGGTGGAGGGACTCAGCGCAAGACAGGTGCCTGGCATTGTGGCAAGAGCGGCTACAAGAGCCGCAAGTGAGTGTGGACCTGGTGGTGGCTATCCGCCCAGTCCTTAAAGAGTGGATAAGCAGAAAGAACGGCGCGCTCTCCTTCCGTCTCACGCAGGTGCTGACCGGGCACGGCTGCTTCGGCCGGTACCTGTGTGAGATAGTGGGAAGAGAAGACGACACGCGTTGCCACCACTGCACGGAGGTTAGGGACACGGCCGCGCACACCCTTGCGGTCTGTCCCGCCTGGGCATCACAACGAGCGGCTTTAACAGCCGCCATTGGATTGGACGTAACGCTCCCGGCACTGCTCCGAGAAATGCTGGTGAGCAAGGAAAAATGGGACGCGGCGGTGGCGTTTGCGGAAAGCGTCATCGCTACAAAAGAGGAAGCCGAGCGCATTAGGGAAAGAGAGGCGCTCGACTCCCAACGTAGACGGCTGAGACGAAGACGAGCGGTACGCAATGACCGCAATGTCCCGCCTTAGCTGGGGAGCTCGGGGTGGCGGCGTGGGGACGCTGTCGCCCATCGCACCGAGCCCCCGAGAGGGTCGCGACGCGCAATATACTCCTGCACATCGCGATACATGTGACGGAAGGCCTATGCAAGCCCCTGTGGGGTCTCTGTTCGGCCTTGGGAGCGCTTGAACGCTCCCCAACGGGATGGGCCTGCAAAACCCACAACGCAGGCGCCCGCCGTCGGAGTCGCGGATGTTTTCACATAGTTCCCGTGGCTCTGGCAAGGGTGGTACTGTCGGAGTATCGCCGAGTTTTAGTGGGTAGGGCTGCGGTCAATAATTTCCATCTTCATGGCCGCAGCGAGTCCTACATATCCGCGCAAGGGAATCCCCAATCCCCGCGGAATGCCTAAATGCATTTCTCGGCGTAAAAAAAAAAAAAAAAAAAAAAAAGGTTAGGTTAGGTTGGGGGCGATACCGGTTCCTCCACGTTGGTGTCCCTGGGCAACGCCTGGGTGCGCCACTCCGCTCTCTACACGGGGTGAGGTACTCAGGCGGCTGAACGCCGGTCTTTCACTGTCTTTCACCACCTTTTTATAGATTACTCTTCTTTATTTTTCTTTGTTTTATTTATTTTCTCTATGTTCACCGTCTTTTCTTCTACTATCTTTCTTGTTTTCTTTCACTCTGGTGGGGGAGCTCACCCCCGAAAAAAGAGACCGCGACCCGGGGTGTCGTAGTAGCTAGGATGGAAAGTCGTAACAGTAAAAGTATTCTCCGGGTGGGTCCCAGCGATGCTGGGGAATCCCACACTTCCCCGAAGGGGGAAGTCAGGCCCGTGTATACGGAGGGGCCAACCGTTACGAGTGGAGAGGAGGACGTTGTGAGGACGAGGAGAAAGGAGAGTGGCGCGATTGCGCAACCAGGCCCGAAGCTGGCGCACATCACCGCGTCAGAGTCGGGCAAATTAACGGACGAAGACACCGACTTCTCGCAGCCGGTCCCTGATGGCAGGCGCCGGTTGCTTGAACTTCTAAGAAAGAAGGCTTTGAGGGGCGACACGGAAGGAATGCCACGCGTGATGCTCACGCGTGCGCTGATGCCCGAACCCCCCTCCACAGACTGTGACAGCGAGGACTGCCACTCGGACTCCAGCGCCTTATCGCTGGACTCTGAGGGGTTGCCCGCAATACCGGATCGGACAAGCCTTAAAAGGCGTAACTCGGACGTAGAAATGGCACCTCCCACTAGTACGGGAGCGGTGCCCAAATTAAAGAGAGGACGTGGCCGGCCACCATCAACCGGCCAGTACGTCGGCCTAGCTCGGGCCCAAGCTGAGCTTAATAAGGAGAAGGCGGAAAGCCTCCGGCTGCAAGCCGAGGCCGAGATCGCCGAGACAGCACGGGCGGCGAGAAAGGAGAGAGCGACCATCTGCTCTAGCCGCACCGCGCCCGCAGAAGAGGTGATGTCAGAGCGTACCAACATGGCTCTGACAAAGAGTGTCGAGGCTTCGCTGGAGACCATCAATATGGTCGCCACGAAGTCCTCGAACCTCAAAGGCACCTACCAAAGGTTCCTCAAGGAGGCGGTAGTAGCTATAAGAGCGGCGGTGGCCGAAATGAAGGGCCGCTCAACTACCGAAGAGATGGCAAAGCTCGAGGCCCAAAATACACGGCTCGAGCAACGGGTTGCCGAAATGCGCCGTGAGCTTGACGAGCTACGCCGGCGGACGGCACAACCCGTAGAGAAGGATTTGCGCCAGATGTTGTCGGAGGTCTCTCGTACCAACATAGAGACCTTCGGCAACATGCTGAACGCTAGGTTGGCCGGGCTGGAGGACCGCCTCCTCCCGGAGCCGCGCCGCCGGCCCCCGCTGGCAGCAGATAAAGAGAGGGCGGAAACTCCCCCGGAAGCGACACTGGCGGCAACAAGCGCAGCGGCACCAAGTGAGGCCCCGGCTGCACCCAAGCTGTCAAAGGCTAAAAAGCCAAAGAAGAAGACCAAGCGGAAGTCCTTGGCCGCACATGAGGCTGCTCAGGCAAGGGAGACCGACACCCCATCCGCAAGCGAGGCCACGTGGACCGCTGTCGGTCCACGCAAGGCCGAAAAGAAGAAGGGGGCGGCTACAACATCTAAAGCCGCCCCGAAAAAGAAAAAGAGGAGGAAGAGGGCAAAGCTGCGCACGCCAACAACAGCGGCAGTAACCCTCACCCTCAAGGCGGGGGCCGAGGAGCAGAGGGCTACTTACGCCTCTGTGCTCTCGGAAGCGAGGAGTAAGGTCGACCTGGCGGAGTTCAATATTTCCAAACTTGGATTCCGTCTGGCTCAGACCGGCGCTCGAGTCCTGTTGCTATCAGGAGAGGGCGCACAGGAGAAGGCCGACGCATTTGCCGCTCGGCTGAAGGAGGTGCTCGACCCAGGAGTCGTGCGAATTGCTCGCCCGGTGAAGTGCGCAGAGGTGCGCGTCACCGGGTTGGACGACGCAACGACGGCCGCCAACGTCATCGAGGCGGTCGTCAAAGAAGGAGGTTGCCCGGCCACCAACATCCGGTCGGGCAAAATAGTAGTGGGTCCCAGGGGCGCCAGGTCACTCTGGCTGAGCGTCCCCATTGCGGCTGCCAAAAAGCTGACCAGCGCTGGGCAGCTGCAAGTCGGCTGGGTCCGGGCAAAGGTGGTGCTGCTGGCCGCGAGGCCCAAGCGGT
The DNA here is from genome assembly GCA_963565745.1 of Phengaris arion. Lineage (NCBI taxonomy): Eukaryota > Metazoa > Arthropoda > Insecta > Lepidoptera > Lycaenidae > Phengaris > Phengaris arion. The sequence goes on along the minus strand of OY751446.1, from coordinate 107,007 downwards.
GCTACCGGTGCCTGGACACCGGCCACCTGGCCGCGACATGCAAGTGCTCGGTAGACCTCAGCCGGAATTGCTTCCGCTGTGGAAAGCCGGGCCATAAGGCGGCCGAATGCGGGGCAGACCCGAACTGCCCTGTGTGCGAGGTCGTCGGAGCACCGAAGGAGCACGTGCTGGGGGCTGCTGGCTGCATCACAGTAGCCAAAAAGCAGCCCCCCAGCAAAGACAAGGGAAAGGCTCCCACCAAAAAGGCCAGGCACAAAAAGCCCAAGGCCGGCGCAAGGGCGGTTCCACCCGCCCCCGCCGTAGAGGTGATGGAGTCCTAGGCCCGTGGGCGGTGATCGGGGGATCGCCGCTCACGCTATGGGCCCCGAGAAGTAAAGCTCCCCAATGCCCGGGGAGCTCTCGGAGAGGCAGGCGGCGGCACAACACCAGGCCGCCGCAAAGAAGTGAGCCGGTTGCGGCACGCGCTGCGGGGTCGTGGAAGAATGCAATGCGATTCCCATGGCCCCGCTAACGGCGCTGAAGGTGGGCATCGGGGGGTTTTAGACGGTAAACCCCGGCGCACTCCATCTCGCGCCGGGGGAGCCCGTCATACCCCTGCCGCCCTCCCCCGGGGGCGGCGGGGGATACGTAACGTATTTCCCCCCGTAAAAAAAAAAAAAAAAAAAAAAAAAAGGTTAGGTTAGGTTGGGGGCGATACCGGTTCCTCCACGTTGGTGTCCCTGGGCAACGCCTGGGTGCGCCACTCCGCTCTCTACACGGGGTGAGGTACTCAGGCGGCTGAACACCGGTCTATCTCTATCTTTTCACCATCTTTTTATAGTTTACTCTTCTTTTTTTTGCATTGTTTTATTTATTTCATCTATCTTTCAACACCTTTTCTTTCTATCTTTTCTCTTTTATTTATTCTTCTGTGCGTGTGTGTTAGGTTTTGCGTGTTAGGTTTTTGTTTGAATGATGATGGATGGGCTTTTACGGCCCCTAATCCTTGGATTGTGGTGCCCGGCCTTGGGATGCGTGGCGAACGGGCGGTTTCGTCGTAAGGGCACTGGGGCAGAATCCCCCCTAATGGATCGGGTCAGTATCAGCCCACAACTGACAAGCATGGAGGTACAGCAAACGAAAAATTCTCCCCGGGTGGGTCCCAGTAATGGGGAATCCCACACTCCTGCTTCGGTAGGGGGTCGGCCCGAGTATACGGGGGGGCCTAAATTTGCTTTGGAGGTAGAGAGGAAGGAGGCCGTCGCGACGGCGAGTGGTGGCGCAACAACGCGCGTTAGTCCGGGGCCGGTGCCCATAACCACACCGGAATCGGACCCGATGGAGATTTCCGGGGACCTTACAGCCCCCAAAACCAACGACGCTAGGCATGTCCAACGGATTCCGATTGTGACAATGGAGAGGATGTCGGATTCGGATTGTTCGCTTAACACAATGCGAACAGCGGTGAGCTCTCGCGCATCCTCGCACGATAGAGCAGGAAGTAGTTTGACTGGCAAGCGGAGACTCTCAAACTCCCGGTCAGGCTCAGACGATGGCGGCTCGGAGCGATCTATCCGCTCAGAGTCACGTCGCAAGAAATCCGTCCCTGCCAAAAGGGGGAGAGGACGTCCCCCCACAACTGGGGAATACGTAGGGATGGCTGATGCCAAAAGGAAGTACCTGGATCTGGAGCACGAAGAACTGAGGCTCCAGGCCGAGAAGGAGGTCGCTGCGGCTCTACAAAAAGCGCAGCGACAGGCGGAAAGACAGGCGGAGATCGCAAATACTGGACACGCGGAACGTGCGGCGCTTGATGCTCTCCCGGCCGCCACCAAACTTAAAACGGTTGGTGAGCAAGGCCTGGAACTTATAAGAATGGTCCGCACGAAAAGTGGTAATTTAAAGGGCACTTTTACCAAGGCCCTCAAAGAAGGAGAAGCCAAGGTCGAGGAATCTTTCCGAGGTCTCGTCTCCCTCAAGGAGGACACCCTCAAATTAGAGGCCGAAAATCTGCGCCTCAGGGAAGAGATAGCGCAGTTGCAGGAAAAGGCAAGTCGGGCACAGGAGGTGTCGTCACGACAGCCGCCCCCAGCAAATGTGGCAGAAAATGTAAAAGGACTGACTGTTGCGGGGCTGCGGGCCATGTTTGAGGAGTTTTCTCGCTCCATCATGGAGAGAACCTCAAATATGGTCAACGCCCGTATTGAAGCCATGGAGGATCGTCTGCTCCCAGCCAAGCGGCTTCGACCGCCACTGGCAGCAGACAAAAACAAGGACGTAAATATTGAAACTCACCGTTCTGAAGATTGGCCCGCCCTCCCACGAGCTGGACCATCTAGAGGAACGCCAACTCCAGTTCCAGCGGCGACAGTAAGAGCAGCAGCTGCTCCAACTCTAGCGGCTTCTGCACCTGAAAAAGAGAAGTCAGTTAGTAACACAAAAAAGAAGGGAAGGAAACAAGGAAAGCCATCGGCAGAACAACAGCCAGCTCCATCAGTAGCTGTTACCCCCGGCCCCTCACCACCTCAAGGAGAGGGCTGGAGTACAGTAGTTAGGAAAAAGGGGAAGAGTAAGGCAAAACCGGATGCGACAAACTCGGACATGACACACCCGGATACAGCTAAGGCGCGGCCGAAGGGGGCACCGAAAGCCTCCCAAAAGTCGCAGCCCAAGAAAAAGACAAGAAGAAGGAGGAACGCAGCTCCCGCTACCTCTGCAGTGGTGATCACCCTGCAGCACGATGCGGTAGAGCGCGGAACAACATATAAGGACGTCCTCAATAAGGCCCGACAAGGGATTAACTTGGCGGAACTAGGTTTGGTGGAAGGCGTCCGAATCAGGCAGGCGGCAACGGGGGCTCGAATCATGGAGCTCCCGACTAGCGCGACTAGCGAAATGGCGGACCGGTTCGCCGAAAAGTTGCGGGGCGTCCTTGCTGGAGATGCCAGAGTCGCCAGGCCGGTGAAGTGCTCAGACGTTCGCGTCACTGGCTTGGACGACACCGTCACGAAGGAGGCCGTTCTGGCTGCGGTCGTAGCAAAGACGAGCTGCCCCCCGGAACATATCAAGGGGGGCGATATTCGCGAGGGCCCTGGGGGAACCGGAACCATGTGGGTTCAGTGTCCCGTGGCTGCCGCCAACACCTTGGTAGCTGCGGGTCGCTTGCTCGTTGGCTGGAGTTCGGCGCGTGTCCAGCCCTTAGAACCGAGGGTGATGAAATGTTACCGCTGCCTCGAAGTCGGTCATACGGCGCGGCGGTGCGACTCAGAAGTGGACAGAGGCCAACTGTGCTTCCGGTGCGGTCAAGCCGGGCACAAGTCTTCCTTCTGCACGGCAAAGCCTCACTGCGTGGTTTGCTCGGCGGCGGGAAGAAATCCCAACCACTCGATCGGCGGAAAGGGTTGCGCTCCTCCGAAGAAGGGGCGCAACAGAAGAGCCAAAACTCAAGCGACGGGTCGGCCTCAGGCACGACAGGAGGAACTAATGGACATCAACAATGGATAGACAACCATTGCAGTTCCTTCAGACGAACCTGAACCACTGTGCCGGCGCCCAAGACATGCTTTTCCAGGCTCTGGTGCAGTGGCAGGTAGACATCGCGATAGTGGCCGAGCCCTACTACGTCCCAGCTCGCACCAACTGGGTAGGGGACCTGCTGGGCTCCGTCGCTATCTGCGCTTCCGATGCTGGCCCGCCGCTCCTATTGCGGGACAAAGGCCAAGGGTTCGTGTCGGCGGATTGGGGGAAGTACACAATCTTCGGTGTATACTTCTCCCCCAACAAAACCCTCGCCGAATTTGAGGACTTCCTGGGCGAGTTGCAGGCGGCAGTCTTAAGAGCGGCCCCAAGGCCCGTTCTTGTCGCCGGCGACTTTAACGCCAAGCACTCAGCCTGGGGCTCTCCCGTGACCGATGCTCGTGGTGACGCAGTGCTAGAGTGGACTGTCATGACCGGTCTCTCGCTATTAAACCGCGGGGACGCGCCTACATGCGTTCGGCATCAGGGGAGTTCGATCGTCGACCTCTCCTTTGCCAGCTCTGCGGTTGGAAGACTGGTCCACGACTGGAGGGTGGTGGAGGACTTGGAGACACTGTCGGATCACTTATACATCCGGTTCAGTGTTTCCTCCTCGAGAGTTGACCAGACGGTCCCGACTACATCGACGCGTGCACCGGAATTCCCGCGCTGGGCACTTACGAAGATGGATAAGGAGGCGCTCGATGAGGCAGCGCAGGTGGAGGCCTGGACACCGAGGCCTACGGCTCCCATCGCCGTCAACGAGGAGGCGCTCTGGTTTCGCGAAGCCCTCACCAGGATTTGCGATGCCGCCATGCCCCGAGTGAAGCACCGCCCTCCGAAGAGGCAGGTGTATTGGTGGTCGGATGTGATCGCGGAACTCCGGCATCGATGCATCAGAGCGCGTCGGCCATACCAACGGCAGCGAAGCAGAAGAGTGCGGAACGAATCGTTGGAGAGGCGGCTTGGGGCGGAGTATAGCGCAGCCAAAAGTGCTCTACGCCTGGCCATTATATTGGCTAAGGACACTGCCCGGGAGGAGATGCTGGCGGAGTTAAATCGGGACCCGTGGGGTCGCCCGTATCGCGTGGTGCGGAACAAGATCGGCCGCGGTCCGCCAGTCATGGAGACGTTGCCTCCGGAGCAGTTGCCCGTCATTGTGTCGGCACTGTTTCCGACCGTCGCGGGCTCGGTGCCGCCAAACGACGTCGGGGTGGCACCGGGCGAGGAAGTGCCACCTGTATCGGAGGGAGAATTAGACGCAGCCATTTTCAGGCTTAGCGAGCGCAAGACTGCCCCGGGCCCGGACGGAATCCCCGGCCGGATCTGGGTAAAGTCCATGGGGCCACTCAAGGACAGAATGCGGGACCTGTTCACAGAGTGCCTCGCGCAGGCGGAGTTTCCCGAGTGCTGGAAGGAGGGTAGGCTTGTTCTGCTGAGGAAGGACGGCCGCCCTGCTGACTCGCCTTCGGCCTACAGGCCTATCGTCTTGCTAGATGAGGCCGGGAAATTATTGGAGAGAGTGATTGCATCTAGGGTCACCAAACACCTTGAGCGGGAAGGGCCTAACCTCTCCGAGGCACAATATGGCTTCCGAACGCAGCGCTCGACCATAGATGCAATCCTCAAAGTCAAGGAGTTCTCAGAGGAGCACTCGACAAACGGCGGAGTGGTGCTGGCGGTGTCATTTGACATCGCCAACGCATTTAACACCTTGCCCTTCGATGCCATCGAGGAGGGCCTCCGCTATCACGAGGTGCCTTGGTATCTCCGCAAAATCATCGGAGGGTACCTTAGGAGACGGACTATCATCTGTACTGGACGTAATGGTGTTGCCGTCCGGATTGTGACTTGGTGCGGTGTTCCACAGGGGTCTGTTCTTGGCCCTCTCCTGTGGAACATCGGATTCGATCGCGTCCTGCGTGCCGCACTTCTCCGTGGGCTTCGTGTCATTTGTTATGCCGATGACACCCTGCTCTTAGCCCGCGGAGAAACATTTGAGGAGGCAATTCGCCTAGCGAGAGTCGGCGCATCACAGGTGGTGGCGCGTATTGAGAGACAGGGGGTGCGGGTCGCGCTGCAGAAAACGGAGGCCATATTCTTTCATGGACCCCGGAAACGCCCCCCAGCGGAACTGTCCCTCCGAATCGGAGACGTGAGTGTGCCGATCGGCACGGAGATGAAATACTTGGGTCTCGTCTTGGACTCGAGGTGGTCCTTCGCCGCGCATTTCCGCCGGTTGGCACCAAAATTGAAGAAGACGACTGTGGCCCTTGGACGCCTCCTGCCCAACATCGGAGGTCCAGGGTCCACTTGCAGGTGGCTCTATACGGGGGTCCTTCAGTCCATGGCCCTCTATGGAGCCCCCGTCTGGGCGGATAATCTGAGTGCCCAAAATAAGGCGCTCTTGCGGAGTCCTCAGCGGATGATGGCGTTGCGAATGGTTCGCGGGTACCGTACCGTGTCCTGCGACGCAGCGCTCGCTCTCGCCAGAACCCCTCCATGGGACCTTGAAGCCCGCGTTCTGAGCGAGATATACTACCGCACGGTTGAAGTAAAGAGGAGAGGAGAAAGAGTGTCCCCGGAGTTGACTGCTCGATGGCGCCGCCAAGCGCGCATCATAATAATGCGCTCTTGGGAGGACCGATTGGCGTCCCCAACAGCCGGACACAGGGTGGTGGCGGCAATTCGGCCGCACCTTCAGGAGTGGGTGACGCACTGCAAGGGCACCCTCACCTACCGGATGGTGCAGATGTTGACCGGGCATGGTTGCTTCGGCCATTACCTGCACCACATGGCTAGGAGGGAACCAACGCCCCAGTGCCACCATTGTAATCACGGAGACGACACTGCGCAACACACGCTCGAGGCCTGCCCTGCCTGGGTAGAGCAACGGGCGGTGCTTTGCGCCTCTATCGGATTTGACTTAACGCTCCCGGCTATAATAACAGCTATAGTCCGGTCGAGCGAATCATGGACAGTGATGGCCACCTTCTGCGAGGACGTAATATCACAGAAGGAGGCCGCAGAACGGGAGAGGGAGGCGGAGGAAGCCGCAAACCCCGTTCGCAGGAGGCGAGGAGGGCGCAGGCGCGCTAATTACGAGCGCCAGCTCCCGCCCTAACACGGACTCGGGCGACGGATAGGGGAATCCGCCGCCCATTGCACGAGTCCCATCCGGTCGCAGAGCGCCCGGTGCCTCGGGCTGCTTTCCCGGAGTGGATGGCAACTAGGCTAAAAACTAGTCTGCCGCGCGGAGGGTTTGCTGCAGAAGCAAATGCCGCTAACTGGGCCGCTGCTGTTATCGCCTCAGGCGGGTCCGGCGGCCCAGCAGCATAGCGGAGGAGGAGGCACCGATGGGTTTTAGTGGGTAACCCCGGGTGCGCTCCTCACCCCGCACCTGGGCGAGTCCCACATACCCCGGCGGTCCCCCCAGTCCGCTGGGGATTCATAAAGAATTTCCCATCGTAAAAAAAAAAAAAAAAAAAAAAAAAAAAAAAAAAAAAAAGGTTAGGTTAGGTTAGGTTGGGGACGATACCGGTTCCTCCACGTTGGTGTCCCTGGGCAACGCCTGGGTGCGCCGCTCCGCTCTCTACACGGGGTGAGGTACTCAGGCGGCTGAACACCGGTCTATCACTATCTTTTCACCATCTTTTTATAGCTTACTCTTCTTTTTGCATTATTTTATTTATTTTCTATCTTTCAACAACTTTTCTTTTCTATCTTTCCCTTTTTGTTTACTCTTCTCTACTATATTGTGTGTTTATGTGAGAAAATTCTGCGAGTGTTTGTGCGATGGATGGACCCGTGGGTCCCTAACCCTAAGCTGGTGACGGCCGGTGATGGGGTGCATGGCGAGCAGGTGGCTACGCAGCGAGGTCGTGGGGCAGAATCCCCCCTAATGGATCGGGTCAGACTCAGCCCATACCTGATCAAATATGGAAGGCAATTCGGAAAAAACTCCCCGGGTGGGTCCTCTTATGAGGGAATCCCACACTCCCGCTTCGGCGGGGGGTCGCCCCAAGTATACGGGGGGGGCACCAGTTGCTTTGGAGGACGAGGTGAGAAGTGAGAAGGAGAACGACTTTGGCACAAATACGGACAACGAAACGCAATACGAATTGGCTGCAATTACGACGGCTAGTGAGGGTGAGGGTGGATCGCGAGTGGCGACGCCCGTGTTCATCGGTTCTGCGAGTAGGTTTTTCCGAAAGCATCCCGGAAGTGGAACAGAGGAAGAGAGCGGCAATGATACCGCCGCCTCTCGAAGCCAAGACAGAGACAGTGATAGAGAGGAAAAGAGGGAAAGGTTCTTGCGCAAGAGGCGCGGAACCGAGGACAGTCCAGATAAGGGGAAAGGAGCAGCTCGTAAGCCCGCCTCAAAACGCGGCAGAGGTAGGCCCCCCACTACAGGGGAATACGTCGGCTTAGCCAAGGCTCAACAGGACCTTCTCGACACCCAACAGAGGGCTCTGGAGGTCGAGGCCGAGCGACAAATACTAGAGTCGGCAAAGAGGATACCGCAGCTACGGTTACACCGGCTGTCGGAACCCTCTGATTCCTCGGACGTGACAATGGTAGAGGACGAGGAGATCACGGCGGCAAAACTGGGCGCAGTGATAACGGAGAGTCTGGGGGCTATTAACAACGTGGCCCAAAAATCCAAAAACCTGAAGGGGACCTCCGTTGCGGCCCTTAAAAAAGCGACCCAAGCCATTCAGGAGGCATGTGCGGCTCTTCTTAGTCGCTCGGCATCGGAGGAAACCAGAGCCCTGGAGGCGGCAAACACACGCCTCTCCAGGGACTTTGAGGAATTGAAGAAGGAGCTAGAGACCGTCAAGCGCAAGCTGGCTGACGTCCATCCACATGCCGCTCTAACGAACAAGGAGCTGGATGTGGAAGAGCTTTTACAGCGAGCGGTGCGCGAGGCGGTCTCGGTAACGAGCGCACGTATGGACGCACGACTGGAGAGCCTGGAGACCCGGCTATTACCGGAGCCGCGTCTCCGACCTCCCCTCGCCGCAGACAAGAGAAAGGACCGTGAGGCCACTGCCCCAACACCTGCAGGACCCCCACAAAATAAGGAGAAAGAAAAGAGGGCACCTCCGCCGGAATCGGTCTCGACGCTGATGCCTCCAATGAACTCTGGCCCAGCGCCCAAAAAGGCTAAGAAAGCACGCAAATCTGCCGCCGCCCTTGAAGCGGCAGCCGCGAGACGTGACGCAGAAACTACAGCAGCTGCATCGCAATCTACCAACACGTCGGAATGGGCACAAGTAGTGAGGAAAGGAAAGGTGTCGTCGAAGAAGAAAGAGGGAGAAAATAAAAAGACGCCAAAGAATAAGAAAAAGAAGAGAGACAGGCAACTACGCACCCCTAAGTCTGCGGCCGTAGTACTCACGCTGCAATCGGACGCAGCAGATCGAGGAGTCTCCTACAAAGACATCCTCGTAAAGGCGAAGCAGCGGCTCGATCTAGCTGCATTAGACATCCCGGCGGTGAAATTTAAGCTGGCCGTAACCGGGGCTCGTATGTTCGAAGTCTCGGGTTCGGCCTGCAAAGAGAAGGCCGACGCCCTCGCGGGAAAACTGAGAGAAATACTCGGAGAAGAGGAAGTCCGCATATCTCGGCCACAAAAGTGCGCAGAGTTGCGGGTTACAGGTCTCGACGACTCTGCCTCGGCGGCGGAGATCGCAGCAGCCATCGCTAGACCTGGTGGCTGCGCCGCCGAAGACGTCAAGGTCGGCGAAATCCGTCTGGATCGGAGTGGCCGCGGCACGGCCTGGGTCAAATGCCCGGTCGAGGCCGCTAAACAAGTGACGGCACCGAACACCAGAGTGTACGTCGGGTGGACCGTGGTACGTGTGACGCTGTTGTCCGCGCGCATCATGCGGTGTTACCGCTGCCACGAAGTAGGGCACACGCGGGCGACTTGTCCCTCCGAAACTGACCGTGGCGAGCTCTGTTTCCGTTGCGGTCAGCCTGGCCATTCGTCCAGACAGTGTGGAAATCCACCTCACTGCGCAGTGTGCGCAGCGAACGGAAAACCAGCGGAAAACCACAGCGTGGGGAGCAAACCCTGCGGAAAGCCCGCCCCAAAGAAGAGGAACAGCTCTAAAAAGAGCCAAGCGCCCAAGAAAGCCGCCACAACATCTACGGCGGCTTCCGGCGCTGGAGCGGTCCCTATGGAGGCCCAATAACGGCCACCCAACGCTTTCTTCAGGGCAACCTGAACCACTGCGCTCAGGCGCAGGACCTATGGGTTCAGGAGATTCTGCAGAGGAAAATTGATGTCGCCGTTGTTGCCGAGCCGTATCGTGTTCTGGCCAGGAGTGACTGGTTCGGGGACGCCGACTCGTCGGTCGCCTTAGTCATCGGCCCCAAAATCGTGCCTCCATCCTCAAGGAACACGATTAGGGGCCGGGGATTCGTCGTTACCATCCTAGGGGCACTCACAGTTGTCGGGGTCTACTTCTCCCCCAATAGGACGCTCGCTGATTTCGAGGAGTTCCTGCTTCAACTAACCGCCGTTGTTGAGGGAGCATCTCGTCCTGTAGTCGTCGCCGGAGACCTGAACGCGAAGTCAACGCTGTGGGGTTCGCCGGCGACGAATGCAAGAGGTCGCGTTGTCGAGGACTGGCTGATCACCACTGGCCTGGTTCTAGCAAACCGCGGTACTACTAGTACTTGTGTCCGGCGTCAGGGCGAATCAATAGTGGACCTAACTTTGGTCAGTCCAACTATTTCCTCGCGCATCACCGAATGGCGAGTCCTGAGTCGCACTGAGACTCTATCGGACCACCAATACATCTTCTTCGTCGTTTCCGCTCTCACGTCGGAGTTGGGTCGCACAACTTCACCTGGCGGCGGCCCAAGGTGGTCTCTGAAGAAGCTGGATCGAGATCTGCTCGAGGAAGCAGCTATTACCGCGTCGTGGGCGCCTCTTCCCTCCGAAGACGTCGAAGAGTGCGCAGAATGGCTTAATGAGGCCGCGCGCAACATCTGCGACGCCTCAATGCCACGAGCAGGACCTTACAAGCCTCGGCGCCAAACTTATTGGTGGCGCCCAGAACTAAGACGACTACGAAAAGAGTGTGTGGCAGCCCGACGCCGATACCAGCGATATCGTAGAAGGCGGAATAGGGATGAGGAAGAAGAGGAGGCTATCTACGACGGGTACCGCAGGGCACGCCACAACTTGCGCGACGCCATCCGCGCGGCGAAAAAGGAGGCATGGGACGAATTCCTCGATACCCTAGAGCAGGACCCGTGGGGCAAGCCTTACAAATGGGTGAGGCAGAAACTACGCCCTGCTGCCCCACCGCTCACCCAGAACCTGCAACCGGAACTTTGCAGCTCCATAATGTCGGCCCTATTTCCATCTAGGGCCGAGTGGTCCCCACCATCAATGGCACCACACACTGCGGAGTCTGAGCTAGAAGAGGACGTGCCGCCTGTAACGGCAGGAGAATTGTCAGTAGCGGTTCATAAAATGGGCCTCAAGAACACGGCCCCCGGTCTTGATGGCGTCCCCGGACGGGTCTGGGTGCTCGCTATTGAGCAGATGGAAGAGCGCGTGCTCACCGTTTTGACCAGTTGTCTGGTCCAGGGTAGAGTACCGCGGCGCTGGAAGACCGGGAAGCTTGTGCTGCTTAGGAAATACGGGCGACCTGAGGACCAGCCGTCGGCCTACCGCCCAATAGTGCTGCTAGATGAAATCTGCAAGACGCTGGAGCGGATTATCGTGGCGCGTCTTACCCGCCACCTAGAGCATGTCGGCCCAGATCTGAGCGAAAACCAATTCGGGTTTCGCTCATGCCGCTCAACGATAGATGCGGTGGCGCGGCTTAGGTCAATAACTGACGAGGAGATCTCCCGGGGTGGGGTGGTTCTGGTGGTCTCGCTGGACATCACCAACGCCTTTAACTCCCTGCCCTGGGACACAATCAAGGAGGGACTCCGGTACCACCGCGTGCCGAGGTATTTACGCAACACCATCTGCGACTACCTATCGGCACGTTCGGTGCAGTACCCCACCGGATATGACTGGACAGAGCAGGAAGTGGTCTGCGGCGTCCCGCAGGGTTCGGCTCTAGGTCCGACCCTGTGGGACATTGGCTTTGACTATGTGCTTCGGGGTGCCAACCTACCTGGCGTGGAGCTCATCGCGTATGCCGACGACACCCTTGTCGTTTGTCGAGGAAAGACTCACCGCGAAGCAAAAATCCTCGCGACGGCGGCGGTCGCGCAGGTAGTCCGGCGGATTCAGGCGCTGGGCCTGACGGTGGCGCTGCACAAATCTGAGGCCCTATCTTTCCACGGGCCGAGGAACTCGCCTCCGGGCGGTCTGGCGGTTATCGTAAGTGGAACAACAATAGGTGTGGCGTCCTCTATGACGTACCTCGGTCTAGTCCTCGATGGTCGTTGGACGTTCAAGGAACACTTTCGCCTATTGTCTGAGAAGGTTAGCAGATCAGCGGGGGCCCTGGCTTCGCTCCTCCCGAATCTCGGGGGGCCGAGCTTAACCTGCCGGCGCTTATATATGGGCGTCATCCGCTCAATGGCGATGTACGGCGCGCCGATCTGGGCCGAACATCTGTCGCCCACAAATCGGCTCGCCCTCGGTAGACTCCAGAGAATTATGGCAACACGAGCAGTGCGTGGATACCGCACCATCTCTAAGGATGCGGCATGCCTGCTCGCTGGAAGCGTCCCGTGGGACCTGGACGCACGAGCCCTCGCCGACGTTTACTGGCATGGAGCAACGATACGCGCGGGGGGCAGCAACCCCCTACCGGATGTCGTACGTCGGTGGAGGGACCAGGCAAGAGAAAGGACTATTGAGATGTGGGAGGAATCTTTGCAAGAACCGCAAGTCAGTGTGGACCTGGTGCTGGCCATCCGCCCAGTGCTAAGGGAGTGGCTCGACAGAACAACAGGCGCGCTCTCATTCCGCCTCACACAGGTGCTGACTGGGCACGGCTGCTTCGGTCAGTACCTGTGTGAGATCGTCGGGAGGGAGGACTCAACAAGCTGCCACCACTGTGACGCGGACAGGGACACGGCCGAACACACTGTTATAGCCTGTCCCTCCTGGACAAGACAACGCGCAGCCCTGGAGGCTGCCATCGGAAATGACCTCTCACTGCCAGCACTGGTGCGTTCCATGCTGAGCGGTGAGCACGAGTGGAAAGCGGTGGAGGACTTTGCTCAAGAAGTCATCTCCGCAAAAGAAGAGGCCGAGCGCGTAAGAGAAAGGGAGACGCTCGACCCTCGTCGAAGGAGCCGGCCGAGACGGAGACAGGTCAATAATGACAACCGTAATGTCCCGCCTTAGCCGGGGAACTCGGAGCGGCGAAGTGGGGATGCCGTCGCTCATTGAACCGAGTCCCAGAGATGGTCGCGATGCGCAGTGTACTCTTCGTGCATCGCGACACCAGAGAGATTGGCCTATACAAGCCCTCGGAGGGCCTCTGTTCGGCCTTCGGAGCCCGCAAGTGCTGCTCCAAAGAAGAAGGGCCTGCTGAATAGCAACGCAGGCGCACGCTCGCCGAGTCGCGGAGCAAGCTTACGCGTTCCCGTGGCCCGGCATGTAGCGGTACGTGGAAGAGTACCGACGGGTTTTAGTGGGTAGGGCTGCGGTCATTCACCATCTTGTCCGCCGCAGCGAGTCCCACATACCCTCTGGGAGGTCCCCAGGTTAGGTTAGGTTAGGTTAGGTTAGGTTAGGTTAGGTTAGGTTAGGTTAGGTTTGGAAGGTTTGGGGGTGGACAAAATGGCTGGCTGTCTCGGCGACGTACTCACTAACGTCTGCCGGGCAGCCATGCCTAGAGTTTGGGGTCCTCCCCCTCCTCGACGGGCGGTGTACTGGTGGTCAGCCGAGCTGGCCGACCTTCGTGTCGCCTGCGATGCGGCGCGCCGCGCCTATGTTCGCAGCAGGCGGCGCCGTCCCCAGGACGAGGAGCGTGATGGCCGGCTGTTCAGGGTCTACCGTGCCAAAAGGGAGATCCTGCAGCTGGCCATCAGTCGGGCCAAGGAGCGAGCGTGGCTGGAGCTGGTGGAGGGTCTGGATAATGACCCGTGGGGTCGACCGTATAAGAGGGCGCGAGACAAACTTCGCGCCCAGTCGGCCCCACTGACGGAAACGCTCCAGCCGGAACTGCTGGGGAACATTGTCCGGGAGTTATTCCCGGACCCCCCGGCAGGCTTCGCTCCACCGCAAATGGCCCGACGGACGCCGGGCTCGATGGAGGAGGGTGTTCCGCCACCCGTCACCGACTTAGAAATGGAGGCGGTTCTGTCCCGTCTCCGTAGTAAGAGAAGGGCGCCTGGTCCGGACGGGGTGCACGGGAGGGTTCTATCTATAGCTCTCGTGCACCTCGAAGATAGCCTTCGGGAACTGTTCAACCGCTGTCTACAGAGCGGTCAGTTCCCGAAGGCGTGGAAGGAGGGTCGGCTCGTCCTGCTACCCAAGGGCGGGCGACCACCGGACTCTGCGTCGGCGGTGCGGCCGATTGTGTTACTGAACGAGGTGGGCAAGGCGTTTGAACGTGTAATAGCCTCCCGCCTCGTTCAGCACTTGGAGGAAGGACCGGGGCCCGGACTGTCAGACTCACAGTTCGGGTTTCGGGCCGGTCGGTCGACCATCGACGCAGTGAGGCGCCTGAAGTCGGTGACGGATGAAGCGGAACGCGGGAGGGAAGTGGTGGTGGTGGTGTCCTTGGACATCGCCAACGCCTTCAACAGCCTTCCCCACAGCGTAATACGCGAGGCACTGAACTATTTCGAAGTGCCTCCGTATCTCGGGAGGCTGTTGGACGCGTATCTCTCCGATAGGGAGATCGTGTTCGAGGATCGGTCGGGGTCCTTAGAGAGGCGGCAGGTCGTGTGCGGCGTCCCTCAGGGTTCGGTTCTGGGACCGAACCTCTGGGACGTCGGCTACGACTGGGTCCTGCGGAGCGGCATCCTCCCCGGAACAGATGTCATCTGCTATGCAGATGACACTTACGTCACGTTCCGGGGAAGGACGTATCAGGAGGCCGCGCGGCTGGCTGAGGAGGGGGCAGCCCTCGTTGTCAGCCGCATAGAGCGCTTGGGGCTTCGGGTACGTTTAGACAAGACCGAAGCCCTGCTCTTCCGCGGACTTGGGAGGAAAGGACCCCCACCGGGTGCACGACTCCTTATCGGAGAGACGGAGGTCAGGGTGAGTCCAACCCTTAAGTGTCTCGGACTCACCCTGGACGGGAGGTGGACCTTCGGCCCCCATTTCCAACAGCTGGGGCCGAAGGTCGTGAGGGTGGCATCAGCGCTGGGCCGGCTCCTACCAAATGTGGGGGGGCCCAGCCAAGCCTGCAGGCGGCTGTACTCCGGAGTATGTCGGAGTATGGCCCTGTACGGAGCCCCAATTTGGGCGGATGCCCTCACCGTGCGTAATGTGGCCCAGCTGCACAAAATGCAGCGGGTCATAGCGGTGAGGGTCATCAGGGGCTACCGTACAGTCTCCTGGGCGGCAGCTACTGCCCTAGCGGGGGAACCGCCGTGGGAGCTCGTGGCGAGGGTCCTCGCCGAGTTAAACCTCCTCGTTGCAGAGAGGAGGTCACGTGGCGAGGTCCCTTCGTGGGAGGAGCTAAGGCGGTTCCGAAGACTGGGAGAGCAGTGGCTGCTGAGGAGGTGGGGTGAGGTCCTGGCGCAGTCGCCGTACGGCCAACATACGGCCGCGGCACTGCGACCAGTCCTTGCGGCGTGGATGCGCCGCAAGAGGAAACCCCTCACCTTCCGCCTTACACAGGTGCTCACCGGGCATGGATGCTTCGGTGCGTACCTGTGTAAGGTCGCCAGGAGAGAGCCTACGCCAGCCTGCCACGAGTGTGGCGCTGCGGAGGACACGGCCCAGCACACCCTCGAGGTGTGCGACCGATGGGCCGTGCAGCGCCACGATCTCGTGGCAGTGATTGGGCGGGACCTCTCGCTCTCGAGTGTGGTTCGCTGCATGCTCGAGAGCGATGAGGCCTGGCAGGCGGCGGTCTCTTTCTGCGAAGCTGTCATTTCGCAGAAAGAGGCCGCGGAGCGGGACAGAGAGAACGATCAATCCTCTGTTCCGCTCCGCCGGCGTAGGACGGGAGTGCGGAGGCGTCGTTATGCGAACCTCCAAACTTCCTTCTAACGGGGCTCCGGGAGAGGATGGGAACCTCCCCGGCTTAGCTAGTCCCGGCGCCGAGGGGGACGCTTCAGGTTGTCGGAGCGGCCCCTAATTGTGGTGGAAGTCCGGTCCCTATAGAGGTAGACCGGCCGGTCGCGGGGGGTGTCCTGTGCTAGACAGATCCGGGACACCCCCCCTTAAAGCGGCTGATGGCAATCCGCAGGTTAGTTTTAGTGGGTAAACCGGCGAGTCGCGCCGGGAGTCCCACATACCCCCGGGTCCCCCAACCCGGGAAGGGCGTAATGACCTTTCCCCTGCGAGATCAAAAAAAAAAAAAAAAAAAAAAAAAAAAAAAGGTTAGGTTAGGTTAGGTTAGGTTAGGTTAGGTTAGGTTAGGTTAGGTTAGGTTAGGTTTCCCCCCGACGGTTGCCCGCCTTGTCGTGGCGGTGGGGCTCAGTAACCGTGGTTGAGGACCCACGGTGAAGCAAAGAGGCAACCAGGGCCGGCTTGGCAGGAGGCCGGGCCGGCCCAAGGAGGGGCGCTCCCGGCGGACTGGAGGAGCCAGTCCGCTGCGGACGCGCCTAGAGGTGGGACCGCAGAAGAAGAGGAGTGCCGGTATTACGGTGCGCCGTACTCCCTATCTTCTGCGGCCGTGGAGGATCGCAGGGGGAGAGGGTGGTGGTGTTGTGCCGCTATCCCTACCCCCCTGCGAGCTGGCGGGGCCGTTCCGCACGGAAACGGCGTCGGTGGGGCCGCAGGGGAAGAGGCAAGTTTGGTATTACGGTGCGCCGCTTGCCCTATCCTCTGCGGCCGAGGTGTAGTTGGCCTCCACCAGTACTGTGGCAGACTCGGGGGGAGTCTGCTATAGTACTGGTGGAGGCGGGGGAGGAAGGCGCACTTACCATCAGGTGCGCCTGCCGCCGGCGGGGTCGCGGATGTGTGTATCGTTCCCGTGGCCCCGTCGCAAGGCGGCGTGGAGGAAGGTGGGGGGGGGTTTTAGTGGGTAAACCGTGGGTCTCATTAGCCTATACGGGAGTCCCACATCACCACTTGGGTGCCCCCTGCACCCGGGTGGTATGCGTAATGCATTTCCCCCTCCGGAAACAAAAAAAAAAAAAAAAAAAAAAAAAAAAAAAAAAAAAAAAAAAAAAAAAAAAAAAAAAAAAAAAGGTTAGGTTAGGTTAGGTTAGGTTAGGTTAGGTTAGGTTAGGTTAGGTTAGGTTAGGTTAGGTTAGGTTAGGTTAGGTTAGGTTAGGTTAGGTTAGGTTGGGGACGATACCGGTTCCTCCACGTTGGTGTCCCTGGGCAACGCCTGGGTGCGCCACTCCGCTCTCTACACGGGGTGAGGTACTCAGGCGGCTGAACGCCGGTCTATCTCTATCTTTTCACCACCTTTTTATAGTTTACTCTTCTTTTTGTATTATTTTATTTATTTTCTCTATCTTTCAACACCTTTTCTTTCTATCTTTTCTCTTTTATTTATTCTTCTGTGCGTGTGTGTTAGGTTTTTTGTTATGAATGGTGATGAATGGGCTTATACGGCCCCTAATCCTTGGATTGTGGTGCCCGGCCTTGGGATGCGTGGCGAACAGGCGGTTTCGTCGTGAGGGCACTGGGGCAGAATCCCCCCTACTGGATCGGGTCAGACTCAGCCCACAATTGACAACCATGGAAGGCAAGCATGCGGAAAATTCTCCCAGGGTGGGTCCCGGCGATGCCGGGGAATCCCACACTCCCGTTTCGGCGGGAGATAGGGCCAGGTATACTGGGGGCCCCAAACATGCGTTGGTGGAAGGGAAGGAGGCCGTTGCGACGGCGAATGAGGAGGGAAGCGCGATGGCGCATGCGAGTCCGAAGCCGGTGCCCCTAACCGCACCGGTGGCGGAACTCTTAACCGATGAGGATGTGGATTTCTCTCAGCCTGTGGAGAATGGTAGGGAGCGGCTCCTGAGGCTTCTTCACCGTAAGAAGTTGCGAGGAGACACGGAGGGGCTCGCACGCGTTCAGCGCGAGCGGGATCTGATCCTCCCTCCCTCTATTAAGGCTGAGATAATGGCGGCGGGAAATACCAGTGGAGCCGCACAGCGTATACCGCGCGTTATGCTCACGCGCGCGCTGATTCCCGCACGCCCAAACACCGGACTAGACAGCGACGACTACCTCTCGGACGCCAGTGATATGTCTGGCATATCATTGGACTCCGAGGGGCTGCCCGTCATACCCGATAGAGACGCACCTCGTAAGAGGAAGACCAGCGATGACGATGTACCGGCCCTCAGCAAAGGGGCGGTACCCAAGCCTAAAAGGGGACGTGGCCGACCACCATCTACCGGCCAGTACGTCGGCCTAGCGAAGGCACAAGCCGAGTTTAACCGGCAGAAGGAGGAAGCTCTTCGGCTACAAGCCGAGGAAGAGGTGGCCGAAACGGCGAGGACAGCGCGGCAAGCACGCGCGTCAACGTGTGCAAGCCCTGTTAGCGTTGTCAGCGAAGAAGACAGGTCAGAGCAGACCATCGCCGCTCTGGCCCAAAGTGTAGAGGCATCGTTGGCGACAATTAGAATGGTCGCCACGAAGTCCCAGAATTTAAAGGGAACCTACCAGCGGTTCCTCAAAGAGGCGACCGCCAACATAAAGACGGCCGTCGCCGAAATGAGGGGCCGCGGGCAGTCCGAGGAAGTGAGAGCTCTTGAAGCTCAAAACGCTAGGCTCCAACAGCAGGTGGACATACTTCGTCACGAGCTGGAGGAGTTTCGTCGTCAGGCGGCACGACCTGCCACCCAAGACCTGCAACAGCTGTTGTCGGAGGTTTCGCGCTCCAATATCGAAACCTTCGGCAACATGCTGAATGCAAGGCTGGCCGGGCTCGAGGACCGGCTACTGCCGGAGCCCCGTAGGAGACCTCCGCTGGCGGCGGATAGTGCCACTATGGGCACCCCGCCGGCGGCGGAAAAGACGAAGGCACCGAAGTCTAAAAAGACGACAGTGCCCTCTTTTGCGGAAATGGCGGCGCCACAAGCGACGGTGCCCCCAAAAGAGGCACCGACTGCACCGGCCCCGCCCAAGGCCAAGAAAAAGGGCAAGAAGAAGCGGCCATCAATGGCCGCTCAAGAGGCGGCGCAAGGGGGGGAGCACACCGACCCCTCCCCCGCTGAAGCCCCGTGGACCACCGTTAGGCCACGAAAGGCTAAAAAGACGAAAGGAACGGCTACAACACCAAAAGCCGCCCCGAAACAGAAGAAGGCGAAACTTCGCCCCCCCTCTACCGCAGCCATCACCCTCACCCTTGAGGTGGGGGCCGCGGAGAAGGGGATAACCTATGAAAAGGTGCTCCGTGAAGCCAGAGCGGGGATCGACCTCGGGGAGCTCAACATCCCCAGGCTCGGTTTCCGCCTGGCACAAACGGGTGCACGCGTTCTGTCCGTTGATGGAGAGGGCGCAGATGTGAAGGCGGACGCGCTTGCCGCTAGACTGCGAGCGGTCCTCGGTAAAGACGTAAAGGTCGCCCGCCCGGTGAAATGCGTGGAAATGCGCATCACCGGGCTGGACGACGCGACCACAGCCGCCGACATCACCGAGGCGGCTGCAAAGGAAGGAGGTTGCCCGGCTGCCAATATCCAGTCGGGCAAAGTCGTTGTGGGCCCAAGAGGAGCCAGATCTCTCTGGCTCAAAGTCCCGGTGGCAGCCGCAAAGAAGCTCTTGAGCTCTGGGCGGCTGCAGATTGGCTGGGTCGAGGCGAAGGTAGCACTGCTGGCCGCGAGGCCTAAGCGGTGTTACCGTTGCCTCGACACTGGCCATTTGGCGGCGCAATGTAAGTGCGCGGTGGACCTCAGCCGGAACTGTTTCCGCTGCGGGAAGCCGGGGCACAAAGCGCCCGCCTGCGAGGCGGCTCCAAACTGCCCGGTCTGTGAGACCCAAGGCAAGCCGAAGGAGCACGTGGTGGGGAGCAACGGCTGCATCATAGCTGCCAAGCCGCCCCCCACGAAAAATAAGAGAAAGGCTCCGACGAAAAAGGCCCGGCGTAAAACGCCCAAGGCTAAAGGCGCAAGGGCGGTTCAGCCCGCCCCCGCTATGGAGACGGAAACCTAGACCCGTGGGTGGTGATCGGGGGATCGCCGCCCGCACTATGGGTCCCGAGCGCAAAGCTCCCCTATGCCCGGGGAGCTCTCGGTGAAGGCAGGCGGCGGCACAACACCATGCCGCCGCAACGGAAGAGGGCCGGTCGCGGCACGCGCTGCGGGGTCGTGGAGCCATGCTCACGCGATTCCCACGGCCTCGCATTGGCGCAGAAGAAGGGCATCGGGGGGTTTTAGTCGGTAAACCCCGGTGCACTCCATCTCGCACCGGGGGAGTCCGACATACCCCTGCTGCCTTCCCCCGGGGGCAGCAGGGGATTCGTAACGAATTTCCCCCCGCAAAAAAAAAAAAAAAAAAAAAAAAAAAAAAAAAAAAAAAAAAAAAAAAAAAAAAAAAAAAAAAAAAAAAAAAAAAAAAAAAAAAAAAAAAGGTTAGGTTAGGTTGGGGGCGATACCGGTTCCTCCACGTTGGTGTCCCTGGGCAACGCCTGGGTGCGCCACTCCGCTCTCTACACGGGGTGAGGTACTCAGGCGGCTGAACACCGGTCTATCTCTATCTTTTCACCATCTTTTTATAGTTTACTCTTCTTTTTGCATTGTTTTATTTAATTCTTCTATCTTTCAATACCTTTTCTTCTCTATCTTTTCTCTTTTATTTATTCTTCTGTGCGTGTGTGCTAGGTTTTGCGTGATAGGTTTTTGTTCTGAATGGTGATGGATGGGCTTTTACGGCCCCTAATCCAGGGTTTGTGGTGCCCGGCCGTGGGATGCGTGGCGAGCAGGCGGCTCGTCCCAAGGGCACTGGGGCAGAATCCCCCCTAACGGATCGGGCGTGACTCAGCCCATATCCGAGCAACTATGGAGGTACGCAATGTAAAAAATAGTCCCCGGGCGGGTCCCGACTATGTCGGGGAATCCCGCACCTCTCCGAAGGGAGAGGTCTGGCCCAAGTATACGGGGGGTGCCACCATTGCGAGTGGGAATGTGGAGGCCGTGGCGACGGCGAGTGAAGGGAGTGGCGCGATGGCGCATGCGAGTCCGAAGCCGGTGTCCCTAACCGCACCGGCGGCGGATCTCTTAACCGACGAGGACACGGACTTTTCTCAGCCCGTGGAGAATGGCAGGGAGCGACTCCTGCGGCTTCTTCATCGTAAGAAGTTGCGAGGAGACACGGGGGGGCTCGCACGCGTTCAGCGCGAGCGCGAGCTTATCCTCCCTCCCTCTATGACAGAGACAATGGCGGCGGGAAATGCCAGTGGAGCCACACCGCGCATACCGCGCGTTATGCTCACGCGCGCGCTGATCCCCGCACGCCCAAACACCGGACTTGACAGCGACGACTACCTATCGGACTCCAGTGATATTTCTGGCATGTCACTGGACTCCGAGGGGCTGCCCGTCATACCCGATAGAGACGCACCTCGTAAGAGAAAAACTAGCGACGACGATGTACCGTCCTTAAGTAAAGGGGCGGTACCAAAAATCAAACGTGGACGCGGCAGGCCGCCTACGACCGGCCAGTATGTTGGCCTGGCCAAGGCGCAGGCCGACTTAAATAGGGAGAGAGAGGAGGCTCTTCGGCTTCAAGCTGAAGCCGAAGTTGCAGAAACGGCGAAGACAGTGAGGGAGACACGCGCGTCATTCTGCTCGAGTCCCGCCAAGATCGGAGAGGCTGAGTCGGAGCGGTCAAGTGCTGCCCTGGCCAAGGCGATAGAGACGTCATTGGAGGTCATTACAATGGTCGCCACTAAATCGTCGAACCTTAAGGGCACCTTCCAAAGGTGCCTCAAGGATTCAGTGGCGGCCATTAAATCGGCTGTTACCGAGATCAGGGACCGCACCATGAACGAGGAGATAGCGAGATTGGAGGCCCAAAACGCGCGGCTCCAGGAGCGAGTGGCCGAAATGGGCCGGGAGCTGGAAGAGCTGCGTAAACGGGCCTACAATTCCCGCCCCGTAGAGCAGGACATGCGCCAGCTGTTGTCGGAGGTCTCTCGATCCAACATAGAGACCTTCGGCAACATGCTGAACGCTAGGTTGGCAGGCCTTGAAGACCGTCTTCTGCCGGCCCCTAGAGTAAGACCACCGCTGGCGGCGGACAGTGCCACCGTAGGCACCCCGCCAGCGGCAGTAAAGACGAAGGCGCCGAAAGCAAAAAAGGCGCCCACGTATGCGGAGGTGGCGACACCGAGCGCGACGGTCCCCCCAAAAGAGGCTCCGCCTGCACCGGCTCCGCCCAAAAAGGCGAAAAAGAAAAAGCGGCCATCAATGGCCGTAAGAGAAGCGACGCAAGGGGGGGAGATCATCAACCCCTCTACCGCCGAGGCCCCGTGGACCACAGTCGGTCCACGCAAGGCTGGAAAGAAAAAAGGGGCGGCCAAAACACCCAAAGCCGCCCCAAAGAAGAAAAAGAAGGCAAAGCTTCGTCCCCCCACAACGGCGGCAATCACCCTCACCCTTGAGGCTGGAGCCGCCGAGGAGGGGGCAACATACGAGAAGATCTTGCGTGAGGCCAGGTCGAAAATCGATCTAGGGGAACTGAACATCCCCAGACTCGGCTTCCGCCTGGCCAAGACGGGTGCGCGCATCCTATCGGTTGACGGAGAGGGGGCAAGTGAGAAGGCTGACGCTCTGGCCACGAGGCTTCGGGCGGCCCTTAGCCCCAACGTTGTGAAGATAGCCCGCCCGGTGAAATGCGCGGAAATACGCATCACCGGGCTGGACGACGCGACGACGGCCGCCGATGTCACCGAGGCGGCCGCAAAAGAAGGAGAATGCCCGGCCACCAACATCCGGTCGGGCAGAGTTGTCGTGGGCCCAAGGGGAGCTAGAAGCCTCTGGCTCAGTGTCCCGATGGCAGCCGCCAAAAAGCTTACCAGCTCTGGGCGGCTGCAAATAGGCTGGGTCGTTGCAGGGGTGACACTGCTGGCCGCGAGGCCCAAGCGGTGTTACCGCTGCCTCGACACCGGCCACCTGGCGGTGCAGTGCAAGTCCTCGGTGGACCTCAGTCGGAATTGTTTCCGCTGCGGGAAGCCGGGGCACAAGGCACCAGAGTGCGAAGCGGCTCCAAATTGCCCGGCCTGCGAGGCCGTAAGCAAGCCAAAGGAGCACGTGCTGGGGAGCAGCGGCTGTATCACAGCACCCAAGCCGCCCCCCGGCACGAATAAGAAGAGGAAGGCTCCTTACAAGGCCCGGCTTAAAACGCCCAAGGCCGGCGCAAGGGCGGTGCCACCCGTCCCCGCAACTATGGAAGTGGAAGCCTAGACCCGTGGGCGGTGATCGGGGGATCGCCGCTCACACTATGGGTCCCGAGCGCAAGGCTCCCCTATGCCCGGGGAGCTCTCGGTGAAGGCAGGCGGCGGCATTCCACCTAGCCGCCGCAATAGAGGAGGGCCGGTCGCGGCACGCGCTGCGGGGTCGTGGAGCTATGCTCACGCGATTCCCACGGCCCCACATTGGCGCAGAAGAAGGGCATCGGGGGGTTTTAGTCGGTAAACCCCGGTGCAGTCCACCTCGCACCGGGGGAGTCCGACATACCCCTGCTGCCTTCCCCCGGGGGCAGCGGGGGATTCGTAACGAATTTCCCCCCGAAAAAAAAAAAAAAAAAAAGGTTAGGTTAGGTTAGGTTAGGTTAGGTTAGGTTAGGTTAGGTTAGGTTAGGTTAGGTTAGGTTAGGTTAGGTTCCCCCCGATGGTTGCCCGCCTTGTCGTGGCGGAGGGGCTCAGTAGCCGTGGATGGGGACCACGGTGAAGCGAAGAGGCAACCAGGGCCGGCTTGGCAGGAGGCCGGGCCGGCACGAGGAGGGGCGCTCCCGGCGGACTGGAGGAGCCAGTCCGCTGCGGACGCGCCTGGAGGTGGGACCGCAGAAGAAGAGGAGTGCCGGTATTACGGTGCGCCGTACTCCCTATCTTCTGCGGCCGTGGAGGATCGCAGGGGGAGAGGGTGATGGTGTTGTGCCGCTATCCCTAACCCCCTGCGAACTGGCGGGGCCGTTCCGCGCGGTAACGGCATCGGTGGGGCCGCAGGGGAAGAGGCAAGTTTGGTATTACGGTGCGCCGCTTGCCCTATCCTCTGCGGCCGAGGTGTGGTTGGCCTCCACCAGTACTGTGGCAGACTCGGGGGGAGTCTGCTACAGTACTGGTGGAGGCGGAGGAGGAAGGCGCACTTACCATCAGGTGCGCCTGCCGCCGGCGGGGTCGCGGATGTGTGTATCGTTCCCGTGGCCCCGTCACAAGGCGGCGTGGAGGAAGGTGGGGGGGGGTTTTAGTGGGTAAACCGTGGGTCTCATTAGCCTATACGGGAGTCCCACATCACCACTCGGGTGCCCCCTGCGCCCGGGTGGTATGCGTAATGCATTTCCCCCTCCGGAAACAAAAAAAAAAAAGGTTAGGTTAGGTTAGGTTAGGTTGAGATTCTATTTCCATAGGTGGAGGGTATATTTGCCTACGGATCTAGACGTTCAAGGTGTCAAAAGTTGCGCATTGTTGCAAAGAATTTTTTGGTGGTTTCTGTTTTTTGATATCTTGTTTAGTTATTTTAATATTGAATTTTTTGTGTTTGTTTGATTTTCTGAGAAAATCGTCCATGTAAAATTTTTTCGGTCGACGACTTTGTCCCGGAATTATTTTGCGTGGGTGGTTCTCAGAGGGGGGAGATTTCTTTCAAAATTACTTTAGGTTAGGTATTTAGGTTAGGTGTTTTTAATTTTTTAATTCTGGTGTTGGTTTATAAGTTGTACATAGTTTTAGTTAGGTTTAAGGTTGACGACAGGCCGACGATACATTTATTCGTCGCTTGCCACGACCAAAGTAGTAGGTGACCGACCTTTGTGTCGGCACCATGATAAGGGGAGCCGAGAAAGTTGAAAGGGGGAGTGGTGAGACCTGGGGGGGGGGAAATAAAACTTCTAGGGGGGGTTTAAAATTGGACTTTGGAAAAGTCAGGAGTATGAGGGAGGACCTTGTAGGGGTGGACGAGGAAATGGGGGGGGAGGGGGAAGAAATGGGGGGGGGGAGTGAAATGAGTAATTTGGAGGTCAGGGAAGGGGAAGGACCTACCGGCTCATTTTTGAAGCCGAGGGGCTACACCCGGGCGGGGGTAACCCTCGAGGAGTTGCTGGGGAAGGAGCCAAGGTACCCAGAGTCGGATTCGGAGATGGTCGCCAATAAGCGACTTTTCTCGGAGATCTCCGGATCCGAATCGGATGATGTGGGCATCCACCCGAGAGCCCAGATGGCCAAGAGGGGAAAGGCACGAGGCCGGGCGAGCGGAGGGGCTGGAGCTCGTAAGGGGATCCAAGAGCACACGGAAGGGACTGGGGAGGCAGATTTTCTGACCTCCCTTGAAAATTACAGGAAGGTGGCCACGGTCGAGACGGCTGCACCACCCGGACCTCTCGACATAAACGTCGAGGTCATGGGTCCGGAGGACCTGATGAGCGCTGCCGAGAGTAATTTGGAGGAGATTCTCGGCATCGCGAGCAGGTCCTCCAACCTCAAAGGGGGGTACGCTAGCAAGATCCGGCGTGCCACCTCCACCGTCAAGATGGTGCTAGACGCTCTTGCAGCACGAACCATCGCAGAGGAGACTCGTCGCCTAAGAGCGGACAACATCCGGCTGGCAAGAGAGTTGACGAATCTCCGCGACGAGGTTCGCGCATACAAGCGCGAGTATGAGGAAGGCAAGACGGCGGCGAAGGAAAAGCGCTCTCCGATGTCCAACGAGCAGTTGGGCATTCTGGAGAGCAGTGTGGCTCGCCTCGTGGGCAATATGCTGGACGGTCGTCTGGCGGCCCTCGAGGAGCGATTGCTGCCGCCCGTCGTGGTGCGCCCGCCATTGGCGGCGGACAGGAGGAGGCCTGCCGCAGAGGAACAGAGGGCAGCCCGGGAGGCGGCAAGGGAGGAAACACCGGTGTCGGTGCCCTCTCAGATATGCCGACAAATCAGGGAGGAGTTCCCGCCATTGCCAGTACGCGCCGAGGTTAGACCGGCTCCAAGCTCCAAAAAGGGGGGAAAAGTAGCGGAGTGGTCTAGCTTCGGCCCGTCTGCCCCAGTGGCAAAGAAGGCGCCTACAAAAGCGCCCCAAAAAGGGCGCCCAGAAGCGCGCCCGGTAGCCGCGGAGCTGTCTGCGGCTTCGGAGATGACAGAAGCGTGGTCCACGGTCGCCAGGCGAAGGGCACCAAGGAAGGCCAACGCCGGGAAAGTGCCGCCGCCGACAGCCTCCGGCCCGGCGAAGAGGAAGGGACCCAAAGTGGTGCTCCCTAGTTCCTCCGCCGTTATACTAAAGATTCGGCCGGAGGCAATACAGCAGGGGGAAACTTATTCCTCCCTGCTGACAAGGGCCCAGAAGTCCATAAAGGTGGACGAAATGGGCATTGGGCCCTTAAGGGTGAGAACGGCGGCCACGGGGGCGCGCCTCATAGAAGTGCCGGGGCGTGCCAGCGCCGAGCAGGCAGACGCCCTGGCGGAGAAGATGGGGGAGTTGCTGGTGGGAGTGGCGGATGTGGTCAGACCCGTCAAGACCACAGATTTTAGGCTGACGGGTCTAGACGAGACCGCTACGCGAGAGGGGGTCATAGCGGCAGTGGCTGCGGAGGGGGGCTGCACAATGGGACAAGTGTGGGTCGGGGAGATTCACCTCGGCCCGCGGGGGGTCGGCTCAGTCCGTATGTCGTGCCCGCTGGGGGCAGCGAAAAAGTTGCTCCAGCTGGGCGCGATACGCATAGGCTGGAGCAAGGTGCAGCTCCAGCATGAAGGTGCCCGTCCCAGGCACTGTTATAGATGCCTGGGCAGAGGGCACTCGGCGGGGTCGTGTCCCCCCTCCGAAAAAGACCGCAGCGACCTGTGTTATCGCTGCGGTCAACCGGGCCACAAGGCGGCCGGTTGTGAGGCCGAGCAAAAGTGCGCGGTCTGCCTGGCCGCGGGCAAAAAGGCGGACCATGTGATGGGGGGTAGAGCGTGTAACCCCCCATCAGTTCGTGGAACATTTTTCTCCTCCCCAAAACCAACGGGGAGGGGACTGGCGGCGCCTGAGGCCGAGATGTCCGAGTAATGCCAGGACATCTCGGCTTCCTCCAGGGAAACGTCAACCACTCCGCCGCGGCTCAGGATGTCTTCCTGCAGTCGATGGCGGAGTGGTCGATAGACGTGGCGGTCGTGGCGGAGCCCTACTACGTCCCCCCCCTGTCACATTGGGCTGGGGACGACGTCGGCTCCGTCGCGATAGTGGCAAGGCCAGGTAATGGCCCCCCCCTCATACCCAGAATGAGGGGGTCGGGGTACGTGGTTGCTGTTCGGGGAGACATCGTAGTAGTAGGAGTCTACTTCTCCCCGAACCGCAACCTAGCCGCCCTAGAGCAATTTCTCGATGCTCTGGGGCCGCTGATCAGGAGGCTGGCTCCCCTCCCCGTCGTCGTGATGGGGGACTTCAACGCCAAGTCCTCGGCGTGGGGTTCCCTCATCACTGACCCAAAGGGAAGGGAAGTAGAGGAGTGGGCGCTAGCCTCGGGACTGTCCCTCCTGAATACAGGGACAGTCCTCACCTGCGTGCGACGGACGGGCGGTTCAGTGGTGGACCTGTCGTTCGCCACTCCCGACGTCGCGCGCAGGGTGGAAGGGTGGAGGGTGGAAACGGAGGTGGAGACACTCTCGGACCATCGCTATATACGGTTCGAGGTGTCTCCGACCTCCGCATCGAGTCCGGCGTCTGTGTCCGGGGGACATAGCTGGTTCCCGCGTTGGGCACTTACCAAGCTCAACCGGGAACTAGCAGAGGAGGCGGCCATTGTTGGCTGCTGGAGCCTCCCGTCTGCAGAGGGGCTGGGGGTGGATGAAATGGCTGGCTGTCTCGGCGACGTACTTACCAACGTCTGCCGGGCAGCCATGCCAAGAGTGTGGGGTCCTCCCCCCCCTAGACGGGCGGTTTACTGGTGGTCGGCCGAGCTGGCCGACCTTCGCGTCGCCTGCGACGCGGCGCGTCGCGCCTACGTTCGCAGCAGGCGGCGCCGTCCCCAGGACGAGGAGCGTGATGGCCGGCTGCACAGGGTCTACGGGGCGAAACGGGAGATCCTGCGGCTGGCCATCAGTCGGGCCAAGGAGCGAGCGTGGCTGGAGCTGGTCGAGGGTCTGGAGAAGGACCCGTGGGGCAGACCGTACAAAAGGGCGCGAGACAAACTTCGCGCCCAGTCGGCCCCACTGACGGAAACGCTCCAGCCGGAAATGCTGGGGAAAATCGTCCGGGAGTTGTTCCCGGACCCCCCGGCAGGCTTCGCTCCGCCGCGAATGGCCCGACGGACGCCGGGCTCGATGGAGGAGGGTGTTCCGCCACCCGTCACCGACTTGGAGATGGAGGCGGTTATGTCCCGCCTCCGTAGTAAGAGAAGGGCGCCTGGTCCGGATGGGGTGCACGGGAGAGTTCTGGCTATAGCTCTCGTGCACCTCGAAGACAGCCTTCGGGAGCTGTTAAACCGCTGCATACAGGGCGGACAGTTCCCGAAGGCGTGGAAGGAGGGTCGGCTCGTCCTATTACCAAAGGGCGGGCGACCACCGGACTGCGCGTCGGCGGTGCGACCGATTGTGTTGCTGAACGAGGTGGGGAAGGCGTTTGAAAGGGTGATAGCCTCCCGCCTCGTTCAACACTTGGAGAAAGGCCCGGGGCCCGGACTGTCCGATTCGCAGTTCGGGTTCCGGCCCGGTCGGTCAACCATCGACGCGGTGAGGCGCCTAAAGTCGGTGACGGGTGAAGCGGAACGCGGGAAGGAGGTGGTGGTGGCGGTGTCGTTGGACATCGCCAACGCCTTCAACAGCCTCCCCCACAGCGTAATACGCGAGGCACTGAAGTCGTTCGGAGTGCCTCCGTATCTCAGGGGGCTGTTGGACGCGTATCTCTCCGATAGGGAGGTCGTGTTCGAGAATCGGTCGGGGTCCTTAGAGAGGCGGCAGGTCGTGTGCGGCGTCCCTCAGGGTTCGGTTCTGGGTCCGAACCTCTGGGACGTCGGCTACGACTGGGTCCTGCGGAAGGAGTGCCTCCTCCCCGGAATGGATGTCGTCTGCTATGCGGACGACACATACGTCACATTCCGGGGACGGACGTACAAGGAGGCCGCGCGGCTGGCAGAGGAGGGGACAGCCCTCATTGTCAGCCGCATCGAGCGATTGGGGCTTCGGGTCTGCCTGGAGAAGACCGAAGCCATGCTCTTCCGCGGACCTGGGAGGAAAGGACCCCCACCGGGTGCACGACTCCTTATCGGAGAGACGGAGGTCAGGGTGAGCCCAACCCTTAAGTGTCTGGGACTCACCCTGGACGGGAGGTGGACCTTCGGCCCACATTTCCAACAGTTGGGACCGAAGGTCGTGAGGGTGGCATCAGCGCTGGGCCGACTCCTACCAAATATAGGGGGGCCCAGCCAAGCCTGCAGGCGGCTATACTCCGGGGTGTGTCGGAGTATGGCCCTGTACGGAGCCCCAATATGGGCGGATGCCCTCACCGTGCGAAATGTGGCCCAGCTGCACAAAATGCAGCGGGTCATAGCGGTGAGGGTCATCAGGGGCTACCGTACAGTCTCCTGGGCGGCAGCTACTGCACTGGCGGGGGAACCGCCATGGGAGCTCGCGGCGAGGGTCCTTGCCGAGTTAAGCCTCCTCGTTGCTGAGAGGAGGTCACGTGGCGAGGTCCCCTCGGGGGAGGAGCTCAGGCGGTTCCAAAGGCTGGGAGAGCAGTGGCTGCTGAGGAGGTGGGGAGAGGTTTTGGCACAGTCGCCGTACGGCCAGCGCACGGCCGAGGCACTGTGTCCAATACTTGCGGCGTGGATGCGCCGCAAGCGCAAACCCCTCACCTTCCGCCTTGCGCAGGTGCTCACCGGACATGGGTGCTTCGGTGCGTACCTGTGCAAGGTCGCCAGGAGGGAGCCAACGCCAGCCTGCCATGAGTGCGGCGCTGCGGAGGACACGGCCCAGCACACCCTAGAGGTGTGTGACCGATGGGCCGTGCAGCGCCATGACCTCATGGCAGTGCTTGGGCGGGACCTCTCGCTCTCGAGTGTGGTTCGCTGCATGCTCGAGAGCGATGAGGCCTGGCAGGCGGCGGTCTCTTTCTGCGAAGATGTAATGTCGCGGAAAGAGACCGCGGAGCGGGACAGAGAGATGGAGATATCCTCTGCTCCGCTCCGCCGGCGTAGGACGGGAGTGCGGAGGCGTCGCTTTGTGAACCTCCAAACTTCCGTCTAACGGGGCTCCGGGAGAGGATGGGAACCTCCCCGGCTTAGCTAGTCCCGGCGCCGAGGGGGACGCTTCAGGTTGTCGGAGCGGCCCCTAATTATGGTGGAAGTCCGGTCCCTATAGAGGTAGACCGGCCGGTCGCGGGGGGTGTCCTGTGCTAGACAGATCCGGGACACTCCCCATTTAGCGGCTGATGGCAATCCGCAGGTTAGTTTTAGTGGGTAAACCGGCGAGTCGCGTCGGGAGTCCCACATACCCCCGGGTCCCCCAACCCGGGAAGGGCGTAATGACCTTTCCCCTGCGATAACAAAAAAAAAAAAAAAAAAAAAAAAAGGTTAGGTTAGGTTAGGTTAGGTTAGGTTAGGTTAGGTTAGGTTAGGTTAGGTTAGGTTAGGTTAGGTTAGGTTAGGTTAGGTTTGGGGCTCAGCCAGTTCGTCCAAGTTCGTGGCCCTGGGCAACGCTTGGGTGCGCCACTCCGCTTTTACACGGTGTGAGGTACCCACGCGGCTGAAGGCTGGCGCTATCTCTTTCTTGTCTATCTTTCACCACCTATTTTGTTTAGTTTTCTTGTTTTGCATTAGTTTTATTTTGTTTTTCTCTATCTTTCACCATCTTTTCTTTCTTCTCCTACTATCTTTTCCGTTTTTGTTAACTCTTTGATGGGTGAGCTACACCCGAAAACAAGCCCGCGACCCGGGGTGTCGGCGCTTAGATGGAATGGAACGTAATGAAAAAAGTTTCTCCGGGCGGGTCCCGACAACAGTCGGGGAATCCCGCACTGTGTCCGAAGAGTCTTCGGGCACAGTCTGGCCCACGTATACGGAGGGTGCCAACATTGCGTTGAGAGGTGCGGAGGCCGTTGCGACGGCGAGTGAAGTGGAGGAAGGCGCGACTGCGCGCGTGAGTTCGGAGCCGGTGTCCCTTACCGCACCGGCGGCGGACTTATTAACGGATGAAGACGTTGACTTCAGTCAGCCGCAGCCCAACGGGGTTCAGCGACTACTGAAGTTGATGCAACGGAAGAAACTAAGGGGCGACCCGGATCTGCCGCGCGTGCTTCTCACGCGCGACGTGATCATGCCGCCCCCCAAACACGGACGTGACATACCCGATCGAGACAGCGAGGACTATCTCTCGGACTCCAGCTGCATGACTGACATGTCGCTGGACTCCGAGGGATTGCCCGCACCCACCGGACGAACGACCCCCCTAAAGAGGCGGTTAAACCCGGACGAAGACGTAGCGGCGCCGTCTACCAGTAAAGGTGCGGTGCCTAAGGTCAAGAGAGGACGCGGCCGGCCACCAACTACCGGCCAGTACGTCGGCTTGGCCAGAGCTCAGGCGGAGCTCAATAGAGAGAAGGCGGAGAGTCTCCGACTCGAAGCGGAGAAGGAGGTTGTCGAGAAGGTGAGGACGGCGAGAGAGACGCGAGTTTCCCTCTGCGCTGGCTCCGCGCCGACTGACACACCGGAGCAGACGAACGCGGCCATCACGGCGAGCATAGAGAGGTCCCTGGAAACCATTGCAATGGTTGCATCCAGGTCCTCCAATTTAAAGGGGACATTTCAGCGGTTCCTCAAGGAGGCGGTCAATAACATCCGAACGGCCGTCACCGAACTGAGGGGCCGCTGTGAAACGGACGAGCTGCGAGCCCTAGAGGCGCAAAATGCTCGGCTCCAGCAGCAGATCGACGCCATGCGTCGAGAAATGGAGGAATTGCGGCGCCAGGCGACCAGGCCCGCTACCCAAGACGTACAACAGCTGTTGTCGGAGGTCTCGCGCTCCAATATCGAGACCTTCGGCAACATGCTGAATGCAAGGCTCGCCGGCCTGGAGGACAGACTCCCGCCGGAGCCCAGAAGACGACCCCCGCTGGCGGCGGATAGTGCTACTGTGGGCACCACGCCAGCGCCGGCGGCACAAAAGACGAAGGCGCCGAAGCCGAAAAAGGCAAAGGCGCCAACGTACGCGACAGTGACGGCGCAGGTTGCGGCGGCCCCAGAAGAGGCGCCGCCTGCACCCGCCCCGCCAAAGGCCCCCATGGCCAAAAAGTCGAAAAAGAAGCGGCCATCAATGGCCGCTCAGGAGACGGCGCAAGGGGGGGACACCAACAACCCCTCCCCCGCCGAGGCCCCGTGGACCACAGTAGGTCCGCGCAAGGCCAAGAAGAAGAAGGGGGCGGCTACTCCATCTAAAGTCGCCCCTAAGAAGAAGAAGGCGAAGCTGCGCACCCCCGCCACAGCGGCCGTTACCCTCACTCTTGAGGAGAAGGCTGCGGAGAAGGGGGTTACGTACGCCAGCCTGTTAAAAGAAGCTAGAGCGAAAATCGATTTGGGGGAGTTCGACATCCCCAAACTCGGTTTCCGCCTGGCGGAAACTGGCGCGCGCGTGCTCACCATCGACGGTGAGCGGGCGCAAGAGAAGGCGGACGCCTTTGCCTCAAAGCTCAGGTCTGTCCTTAATCCGGAGGTAGTAAGAGTCGGCCGCCCGGTGAAGTGCGCGGAGATGCGCGTCACCGGGCTGGACGACTCAGTGACGGCCGCCCAAGTCATCCTGGCGGCCTCACAAGAAGGAGGATGCCCGACCAGCTCCATCAGGTCGGGCAAAGTTGTGATGGGACCGAGAGGAGACGCATCCCTATGGATGAGCGTCCCCGTCGCGGCCGCTAAAAAGCTGCTCACTTCTGGGCGGCTTCGCGTGGGCTGGGTCTCGGCGAAGGTGGCGCTGCTGGCCGCGAGGCCTAAGCGGTGCTACCGATGCCAGGACACCGGCCACGTCGCGGCGAAATGCCAGTCCTCGGTGGACCGTAGCCGGAGCTGTTTCCGATGCGGGAAGCCGGGGCACAAGGCGGCAGAATGCGGCGCTGATCCGCACTGCTCGCTGTGTGAGGCCACTGGCAAAAAGGAGGTGGCACACGTGCTGGGGAGCGGCGGCTGCGTTTTCGCAAAGCCGCCCCCTGACACGAAAGGGAAGCGTAAGACTCCCTCCAGGGCCCGGCATAAAAAGCCGCAAGCCCAAGGCGCAAGGGTGGCTCAACCCGCCCCCGCCGAAATGGAGGTTGAGGCATAGGCCCGTGGGCGGTGATCGGGGGATCGCCGCTCACAATATGGGCCCCGAGACGACAAGCTCCCCAATGCCCGGGGAGCTCTCGGAGAAGGAGCCGGTTGCGGCATTTGGAAGTGGGCCGGTTGCGGCAAGCGCTGCGGGGTCGTGGAAGAATGCTACGCGATTCCCATGACCCCGCAAACGGCGCTGAAGGTGGGCATCGGGGGGTTTTAGACGGTAAACCCCGGCGCACTCCATCTCGCGTCGGGGGAGCCCGTCATACCCCTGCTGCCCTCCCCCGGGGGCGGCGGGGGATACGTAACGTATTTCCCCCCGTCAAAAAAAAAAAAAAAAAAAAAAAAAAAAAAAAAAAAAAAAAAAAGGTTAGGTTAGGTTAGGTTAGGTTAGGTTAGGTTAGGTTAGGTTAGGTTAGGTTTTTCCCATCGTTAAAAAAAAAAAAAGGTTAGGTTAGGTTAGGTTAGGTTAGGTTAGGTTAGGTTAGGTTAGGTTAGGTTGGGGGCGATACCGGTTCCTCCACGTTGGTGTCCCTGGGCAACGCCTGGGTTCGCCACTCCGCTCTCTACACGGGGTGAGGTACTCAGGCGGCTGAACGCCGGTCTATCTTCTATCTTTTCACCACCTTTTTTTTATAGTTTACTCTTCTTTTTTGCATTGTTTTAGTTATTTTTCTGTCTTTCAACACCTTTTCTTTTCTATCTTTCCTTTTTCGTTTACTATTCTGTGCGTGTATGTTAGGTTTGCGTGTTAGGTTTTTGGTTTGAATGGCGATGGATGGGCTTATACGGCCCCTAATCCAGGGTTTGTGGTGCCCGGCCGTGGGATGCATGGCGAGCAGGTGGCTCGTCCCAAGGGCACTGGGGCAGAATCACCCCTAACTGATCGGGCCAGACATCAGTCCACAAATGACAAACATGGAGAGTCGTATTGTGAAAAATTCTCCCCGGGTGGGTCCCAGTAATGGGGAATCCCACACTCCCGCTTCGGCGGGGGATCGGCCCGTGTATACGGGGGGGCCACATAATGCGATGGAGGAGGAGAAGGCGGGACAAAGGAGGGAGGAAGGCGCAATGGCGCAGGATAGGCCGGGACCGGCGCACCTTACCGCGCCGGGAACGGACCTATTAACGGATGAGGAGGTAGACTTCTCGCAGCCGCAGCCTAATGGAGTGCAGCGACTGTTGAGGCTCCTCCAGAGGAAGAAGGAACGGGGTGACACCGAAGGACTCGCTCGCGTGCAGTTTGAGCGCGACCTAAGACTCACGCCCCCCGAAGAAGAGAACGAAAATGCAGCAAAACCGCGCGTGCCGCGTGTGGTGCTCGAGCGGCTGCTGCCTCATGGATTTGACTGCACGAGAGATAGCGACGATTATCTCTCGGACTCCTCGGTCTACAGTGCCATGTCGCTGGAATCCGGGGAGTCCACCACCGGACAAGACAGACCTCGCAAGAGGAGAAACACCGATGACGACAGTGTACCGTCCCTCAGTAAGGGGGCGGTACCAAAACCCAAAAAAGGACGCGGCCGGCCACCAACGACCGGCCAGTACGTCGGCCTAGCGAAAGCGCAGGCCGACCTTAATAAGGCAAAGGAAGAGGCCCTTCGACTTCAAGCCGAAGAGGAAGTGGCTGCAACGGCGAGGACTGCCAGAGTGGCGCGCTCGTCACTCTGCGTTACCCCCGCCAAAATGGAGGAAGAGTCCGAGCGGACAAGTGCTGCGCTGACCAAGAGCGTGGAGGCCTCGTTGGAGACCATAACTATGGTCGCCACGAGGTCCTCCAATTTAAAAGGAACGTACCAGCGGTTCCTCAAGGAGGCGGTCGCTAACATCAAAACGGCCGTCGCTGAAATGAGGGGCCGCTGTTCATCGGAAGAAGTTCAGGCCCTGGAAGCCCATAACACTCGGCTCCAGAGGCAGATAGAGGAGATGCGCCGCGAGCTAGATGAGCTCCGGCGCCAGATAGCTCGACCACCAGAGCAAGACGTGCGTCAGCTGTTGGCGGAGGTCTCACGCACCAATGCGGAGACCTTCGGCAATATGCTGAACGCCAGACTGGCTGGTCTGGAAGACCGACTACTTCCAGCGCCACGTCTACGTCCACCACTGGCTTTTGACTCCCCGAGTGACACCGCACCGGCTCATGCCGCGGGCAGTGATGTTGCTCCGGGGAAAAACAAGAAGAAGGTCCCAAAGCCACCGAAGGAGAAGAGACCGACCACAGTTGTCGAAGTGTCGGAGGTAACGGCAGGCGACAGTGCAACCACACCCGCACCGCCTACCGCGCCGAAGAAGAAGAAAAAGAAGACCAAGAAGAAGAGCTTGGCCGCACAGGAGGCCGCAGAAACGAGGGCTAATCCAACCCCCGCCTCTGCTAACGCCCCGTGGACTACAGTGGGTCCACGCGGGCAAAATAAGAAGGAAAAGGCGAAGGCAACCAAAAGTGCCCCAGCCAGGAAGAAGAAGGCGAGGTTCCGCCCTCCTACCACGGCAGCCATCTCCCTCACCTTACAGGAGGGGGCGAAGGATAGGGGGGCGACCTACGCCAAAATATTGTCGGACGCCAGGGCGCGCATCGACCTCCGAGAGTTCGGCATCACCAAGCTGGGCTTCCGAGTGGCTGAATCGGGCGCCCGACTGCTGACAGTGGACGGAGAGGGCGCTTCGGAGAAGGCGGACGCTTTTGCAGTGAGGCTGAAAGCGGTCGTCGACCCAGAGGCAGTGCAGGTGGCCCGCCCGGTGAAGTGCGCGGAGATGCGCGTCACCGGGTTAGACGACGCTGTGACGGTCGCCGAAGTCGTGGAGGCGGCCGCTAATGAAGGAGGCTGCCCGGCCAACACCATCAGGCCGGGCAAGATCGTAGCCGGACGCAGAGGGGACGGCTCCCTCTGGATGAACGTCCCAGTAGCGGCCGCCAAAAAGCTCTCAAGCTCGGGGCGACTGCAAATTGGGTGGACGTCGGCAAAGGTAGTGCTGCTGGCTAAACGGCCCAAGCGGTGCTACCGATGCCTCGCCACGGGCCATATCGGAGTAAATTGCCGGGCGGAGGACCGCAGCGGACTCTGCTTCCGCTGCGGCAAACCTGGACATAAAATGTCGGACTGCGGGGCGGTTCCAAATTGCGCCGTATGTCTATCGGCCGGCAAAAAGGCAGACCACGTGTTGGGGGGTGGCAGTTGCGTCACCTCGGCGAAAAAGCCACCTCCCCGAAAGAAGAAGACGCCCACTAAGAAGGCCCGCCAGAAAGTGGCCAAGGCCGATGGCGCAAGGGTGGCACCAGCCGCCCCCGCCATGGACGCCGAATGAGAGGCGCCTAAGACCCGTGGGTGGTGATCGGGGGATCGCCGCCCACCCAAGGGGTCCCGAGAAGAATGCTCCCCTATGTCCGGGGAGCTCTCGGAGAAGGCTAGCGGCGGCACACCATCTATGCCGCCGCATTGAGGAGAGCCTGTCATAGGCAGGCGCCGGCGGGGTCGTGGACGAATGCTTTCGCGATACCCATGACCCCGGCCTAGGCGCGAAGAAGGGCATCGTGCGGTTTTTAGTGGGTAAACCCGGCGCCAGTCACAGGCGTTGGGGAGTCCCACATAACCCTACGATGTCCCCCGGCGTCGTAGGGTATTCGTAAAGAATTTTCCGCACGAAAAAAAAAAAAAAAAAAAAAAAAAAAAAAAAAAAAAAAGGTTAGGTTAGGTTGGGGGGGGGCGATACCGGTTCCTCCACGTTGGTGTCCCTGGGCAACGCCTGGGTGCGCCACTCCGCACTTTACACGGGGTGAGGTACTCAGGCGGCTGAACGCCGGTCTATCTTCTATCTTTTCACCACCTTTTTATAGTTTACTCTTCTTTTTGCATTGTTTTATTTATTTCATCTATCTTTCAACACCTTTTCTTTCTGTCTTTTCTCTTTTATTTATTCTTCTGTGTGTGTTTGTGTTAGGTTTTTGTTTGAATGGTGATGGATGGGCTTTTACGGCCCCTAATCCAAGGTTTGTGGTGCCCGGCCATGGGATGCATGGCGAGCAGGCGGTCTCGTCCCGAGGGCACTGGGGCAGAATCACCCCTTCTTGATCGGGTCAGACTCAGCCCACAATTGACAACAATGGAAGGTCAGCATGTTCAAAATTCTCCCAGGGTGGGTCCCGGCGATGCCGGGGAATCCCACACTCCCGTTTCGGCGGGAGATAGGGCCAGGTATACTGGGGGCCCAAAACATGCTTCGGTGGAGGTTGAGACGAAGGAGGCCGTTGCGACGGCGAGAGACGAAGGCGCGATGGCGCATACTAGGCCGAGCCCGGCGCACCTTACCGCGTCGAGAACGGACCTATTGACTGATGAGGACGTGGACTTCAGTCAGCCGCAACCCAACGGGATTGAGCGGCTACTGAAGCTCATGCAGAAGAAGAAGTTGCGGGGCGACCCAGATCTGCCGCGCGTGCTGCTCACGCGCGACGTGATCATGCCGCCACCCCAACAAGGACGTAACATACCCGAATTAGATAGCGAGGACTATCTCTCGGACTCTAGCTGCATGACAGACATGTCGCTGGACTCCGAGGGATTGCCCGCACCCACCGGACGTACGACCCCCCTTAAGCGGCGGTTACACCCGGACGAGTTAGAGGCGGCGCCGTCCAACAGCAAAGGTGCGGTGCCGAAGGCTAAGAAAGGACGTGGTCGGCCACCATCAACCGGCCAATACGTCGGCCTGGCTAAGGCGCAGGCAGAGTTGAATAGGGCGAAAGCGGAGGCAATCAGATTGGAGGCTGAGGCTGAGGTCGCCGATACGGCGCGGGCAGCGAGAGAAGCACGAGCTAATCTCGCAAGCCCTGCCCCTATCACCACCCCTGAGAAGACAAGCCCAGAGGAGACAAACGCTGCTATTGCAGGCAGCGTAGAGAGGTCCCTGGAGACGATCCTGATGGTCGCATCCAGGTCCTCAAATTTAAAGGGAACGTTCCAGCGGTTCCTCAAGGAGTCGGTCAACACTATCAGAATGGCCGTCACCGAACTGAGGGGCCGCTGCGAATCAGACGAGCTACGGGCCTTGGAAGCCCAGAACGCGCGGCTTCAACAACAAGTCGACGCGATGCGGCGAGAGCTAGAGGAGTTGCGGCGCCAAGCAGCCAAGCCTGCCGCTGACGACCTGCAGAAGCTGTTGTCGGAGGTCTCGCGCTCAAACATCGAGACCTTCGGCAATATGCTGAATGCGAGGCTGGCTGGGTTGGAGGACAGACTCCTTCCTGAGCCTAGGAGGAGACCGCCGTTGGCGGCGGACATCACGGACGTTCCCGTCGGTGCCTCACCATCAACAGCACCGACAAAGAAGGCGCCGAAGCCAAAAAAGGCGACGGCGCCCCCCACGTATGCGGAAGTGGCAACACCAAGCGCGACGGTCCCCCCAAAAGTGGCACCGCCCGCACAGGCCCCGCCCAAGAGGGCGAAACAGAAGAAGCGGCCAACAATGGCCGCAAGAGAAGCGGCACAAGGGGGGGATAACAGCAACCCCTCCCCCGCCGAGGCCTCGTGGACCACCGTAGGTCCACGCAAGGCCAAACAGAAGAAAGGGGCGGCTACACCTGCCAAAGCCGCCCCAAAGAAGAAAAAGAAGAAGGCGAAGCTTCGTCCCCCCGCAACCGCGGCGGTCACCCTCACTCTGGGGGCGAGCGCTGTAGAAAGAGGGGTCACATACGCCAAGGTGTTGGCCGAGGCCAGAGCGGCGATCGACCTGGGGGAACTCGGCATCCCCAGGCTCGGTTTCCGCCTTGCCGAGACCGGAGCGCGTGTCCTCACCATCGCCGGTGAGGGGGCGCAGGAAAAGGCGGACGCCTTCGCCACGAGGCTAAAGGCAGTCCTGAAACCGGACGATGTAAAAGTCGCCCGCCCGGTCCTGTGCGCGGAGATCCGCGTGGCCGGGCTGGACGACTCAGTAGCGGCCGCCGACGTCATCCAGGCGGTCGTGAAGGAAGGAGGGTGCTCGGCCGACGATATCCGGTCGGGCCAACTGACGTTAGGGCCACGCGGGGACGCGTCATTGTGGATGCGTGTCCCGGTCGCGGCCGCCAAGAAGCTTACAAGCTCAGGGCGGCTGCGAGTTGGCTGGGTGTCGGCGAGAGTGGCGCTGCTGGCCGCGAGGCCTAAGCGCTGCTTCCGCTGCCAAGACACCGGCCACGTGGCGGCGAAGTGCCAGTGCCCGGTAGACCGCAGCCGGAGCTGTTTCCGCTGCGGGAAACCGGGTCACAAGGCGGCCGAGTGCAGGGAAGCGCCCAACTGCTTCCTGTGCGAGGCCGTCGGCAAAGAGGAGAGGGGGCACGTGCTGGGCAGTAGCGGCTGCGTTGGAGCTGCGAAAAAGCCGGTCCCCATGAAGAGCAAGGCACCGACAAAGAAGGCCCGGCATAAAAAGCCCAAGGCCAACGGCGTAAGGGCGGTTCCGTCCGCCCCCGCCATGGAGTTGGACGCCTAGGCCCGTGGGTGGTGATCGGGGGATCGCCGCCCACACTATGGGCCCCGAGATGGCATGCTCCCCAATGCCCGGGGAGCTCTCGGAGAGGCAAGCGGCGGCATAACAACAGGCCGCCGCATTAGAAGAGAGCCGGTTGCGGCACGCGCTGGGGGGTCGTGGAAGAATGCAACGCGATTCCCACGGCCCCTCCACTGGCGCTGAAGATGGGCATCGGGGGGTTTTAGACGGTAAACTCCGGCGCACTCCATCTCGCGCCGGGGGAGTCCGTCATACCCCTGCTGCCCTCCCCCGGGGGCGGCAGGGGATACGTAACGTATTTCCCCCCGTCAAAAAAAAAAAAAAAAAAAAAAAAAAAAAAAAAAAAAAAAAAAAAAAAAAAAAGGTTAGGTTGGGGGCGATACCGGTTCCTCCACGTTGGTGTCCCTGGGCAACGCCTGGGTGCGCCACTCCGCTCTTTACACGGGGTGAGGTACTCAGGCGGCTAAACGCCGGTCTTTCTCTATCTTTCACTCCTTTTTTATAGTTTACTCTTCTTTTTTTGCATTCTTATATTTATTTTCTATCTTTCAACACCTTTACTTTTCTATTTTTCCTTTTTTGGTTTACTCTTCTGTGCGAGTGTGTTAGGTTTGCGTGCTAGGTTTTTGTTCTGAATGGTGATGGATGGGCTTTTACGGCCCCTAATCCAGGGTTTGTGGTGCCCGGCCGTGGGATGCGTGGCGAGCAGGCGGCTCGTCCCAAGGGCACTGGGGCAGAATCACCCCTAACTGATCGGGCCAGACATCAGCCCACAAGTGACAGCTATGGAAAGTCGTACTTTGAAAAGTATTCCCCGGGTGGGTCCCAGCGAAGCTGGGGAATCCCACACTCCCGCTCCGGCGGGGGGTCGGCCCTTGTATACGGGGGGGCCACAAAATACGATGGCGGAGGAGGAGAAGGCGGGAGAGAGGAAGGAGGGAGGCGCGATGGCGCAGAACAGGCCGAGCTCGGTGCCCCTAACCGCACCGGGAACGGAACCTCTGACAGATGAGGACATAGATTTCTCGCAGCCGCAGCCTAATGGCGTGCAGCGGCTGCTGAGACTCCTCCAAAGAAAAAAGGAAAGGGGAGACACAGACGGACTCGCGCGCGTCCAGTTTGAACGCGAGCTCAGACTCCCTTCCCCCGATAATGACGTTACGGCCATGGTGCGCGAGCCACGCGTAGTGCTGCGCGACGTAATGGCACCGCCGCCCAGACCTGGACCTGGATCTATGAGAGATAGCGACGACTATCTCTCCGACTCCTCGGTCTACAGCGCTATGTCGCTGGATTCCGGGGAGTCCACCACCGGACTTGAGAAACCTCGTAAGAGGAAACCCGATTTTGACTCGGTACCGTCCTTCAGTAAAGGGGCGGTACCAAAACCAAAACGAGGACGTGGCCGGCCGCCGACGACAGGCCAGTACGTTGGCTTGGCGAAGGCGCAGGCCGAATTAAACAAGGAGAAGGAGGAGGCTCTTCGGCTTCAAGCCGAAGCGGAAGTGGCCGAATCGGCCAGGGTAGCACGGGAGACGCGCACGTCACTCCGCGCAAGCCCTGTCTCAATAGGTACAGAAGGACCAGAGCAGACCAGCGCCGCTCTAATGAAAAGTGTCGAGACTTCGCTGGAGACAGTTATTATGGTCTCCACGAGGTCCCAAAACCTGAAGGGGACCTACCAGCGGTTTCTGAAGGAGGCGGCCGCCAATATCAAAGCAGCCGTCACCGAACTGCGGAGCCGCGGGCATACGGACGAACTGCGGGCCCTTGAACTCCAAAACGAGCGGCTTCAACAGCAAGTGGACTCAATGCGCCGCGAGCTGGAGGAGCTACGCCGTCAGGCGAACAGGCCCGCCACCCACAACCTGCAACAGCTGTTGTCGGAGGTCTCGCGCTCCAATATTGAGACCTTCGGCAACATGCTAAATGCAAGACTGGCCGGGCTAGAAGGCAGGCTCTTACCCGAGCCAAGACTAAGACCGCCGCTGGCGGCGGATAATGCCGACGCTCCGGTTGACATCCTACCGGCAGCGAAACCGACGAAGAAAGCGCCGAAGCCGCAGAATAAGGCGACGGCAAGCACAACGGAAGTGTTGCTGGCACCGAGCGCAGTGGCCCCCAAAGAGGATACAATTACGCCGGCCCCGACTAAGGCCAAAAAGAAGGCCCGAAAAACGAAGAAGCGGCCATCAATGGCCGCTCAAGAGGCGACGCAAGCTAGGGATACTAACACCCCCGCTTCTACAGAGGCCCCGTGGACCACCATAGGTCCACGCAAGGCCAAGAAGAAAGGGGCGGCTAAACCAACCACAGCCGCCCACAAAAAGAAGAAGACGAGACTTCGCCCCCCCAAAACGGCGGCAGTAACCCTCACCTTAGAGGCAGGGGCTGCAGAAAGGGGGGTGACTTATGCAAAGGTGCTAAGCGAGGCCAGAGCGAAGATCGATCTTGGGGAGCTTAACATCCCCAAGCTCGGCTTCCGCCTGGTTCAAACAGGTGCTCGCCTCCTTTCTATCGAGGGAGAGGGGGCCACGGAGAAGGCCGACGCATTTGCTGAGAGGCTACGTGCGGTCCTGCGCCCTGAGGACGTGAAAATCTCCCGCCCGGTGAAATGCGTCGAAATGCGAGTCACCGGGCTGGACGATGCGACAACGGCCGCCGAGGTTATCGAAGCGGCCGCTAGAGAAGGTAATTGCCCGGCTACCAACATCAGGTCGGGCAAAATTGTTGTAGGCCCCAGGGGCTCCCGAAGCCTCTGGCTCAGTGTTCCAACCGCAGCCGCCAAGAAGCTTACCAGCTCCGGGCGGCTGCAGATCGGCTGGGTCACAGCAAAGGTAGCATTGCTGGCCGCGAGGCCTAGGCGGTGCTACCGATGCCTAGACACTGGCCATCTGGCCGTGAAATGCCCATGCCCGGTGGACCTCAGTCGGAACTGCTTCCGCTGTGGGAAACCGGGTCATAAGGCGCTTGAGTGTACAGCGGCACCAAACTGCGTCGCATGTGAGGCTGCTGGAAAGGAGCAGAAGGAGCACGTGCTGGGGAGTAGTGGCTGCATAATAGCAGCAAAGAAGCCGCCTCCCGGCACTAAGAGGAAGGCTCCCACAAAGAAGGCCCGGCAGAAGCCCAAGGCCAAAGGCACAAGGGCGGAAACATCCGCCCCCGCCATGGAAGTGGTTGAGTCCTAGACCCGTGGGTGGTGATCAGGGGATCGTCGCCCACACTATGGGTCCCGAGAGAAAAGCTCCCCAATGTCCGGGGAGCTCTCGGTAAGGCAGGCGGCGGCACACTATCTAGCCGCCGCAACAGAAGAGGGCCGGACGCGGCACGCGCTGCGGGGTCGTGGAGCTATGCTCACGCGATTCCCACGGCCCCGCATTGGCGCAGAAGGAGGGCATCGCCAGGTTTTAGTGGGTAGACTCTGTGCCAACTCCATCTAGGCACAGAGGAGTCCCACATAACCCCGCGATGTACCCCCGAGCATCGCGGGGTATACGTAACGTATTTCCTGGCGTTAAAAAAAAAAAAAAAAAAAAAAAAAAAAAAAAAAAAGGTTAGGTTAGGTTGGGGGCGATACCGGTTCCTCCACGTTGGTGTCCCTGGGCAACGCCTGGGTGCGCCACCCCGCTTTTTACACGGGGTGAGGTACTCAGGCGGCTGAACGCCGGTCTTTCTCTATCTTTCACTCCTTTTTTATAGTTTACTCTTCTTTTTTTGCATTCTTATATTTATTTTCTATCTTTCAACACCTTTACTTTTCTATTTTTCCTTTTTTGGTTTACTCTTCTGTGCGAGTGTGTTAGGTTTGCGTGCTAGGTTTTTGTTCTGAATGGTGATGGATGGGCTTTTACGGCCCCTAATCCAGGGTTTGTGGTGCCCGGCCGTGGGATGCGTGGCGAGCAGGCGGCTCGTCCCAAGGGTACTGGGGCAGAATCACCCCTAATTGATCGGGCCAGACATCAGCCCTCAAGTGACAGCTATGGAAAGTCGTACTTTGAAAACTATTCCCCGGGTGGGTCCCAGCGAAGCTGGGGAATCCCACACTCCCGCTCCGGCGGGGGGTCGGCCCTCGTATACGGGGGGGCCACAAAATACGATGGCGGAGGAGGAGAAGGCGGGAGAGAGGAAGGAGGGAGGCGCGACGGCGCAGAACAGGCCGAGCTCGGTGCCCCTAACCGCACCGGGAACGGAACCTTTAACGGACGAAGATGTCGATTTTTCTCAGCCGCAGCCTAACGGCGTGCAACGGCTATTGAGACTTCTCCAAAGAAAGAAGGAGAGGGGTGATACGGAGGGGCTCGCTCGCGTGCAGTATGAGCGCGAGCTTAGACTCCCGTCCCCCGAAGATACTGACGTGATGGACACGGCGCGCGTACCACGCGTGTTGCTGCACGATATAATGCAGCCCAAAGGATCAGGCTCTATGAGGGACAGCGATGACTACCTCTCCGACTCCTCGGTCTACAGCGCTATGTCGCTGGAGTCTGGGGAGTCTACTACCGGACTAGACAGACCTCGCAAGAGAAAACCCGAATGTGACGCGGTACCGTCCTTCAGTAAAGGGGCGGTACCTAAACCCAAAAAAGGACGCGGCAGGCCGCCGACAACAGGCCAGTATGTTGGCTTGGCGAAGGCGCAGGCCGAATTAAATAGAGAGAAGGAGGCGGCCCTCCGGCTTGAGGCCGAGGCAGAGGTGGCCGAATCGGCTAGGTCCGCGAGAGAGACGCGAGCGTCGCTCGGCGCGGGCACTATCGTGACAGAGGAGGAAAAGTCAGAGCGAACAACCATGGCTCTGACACAGACTGTTGAGACTTCGTTGGCGACAATCACTATGGTCGCCACGAGGTCCCAAAACCTAAAAGGGACATTTCAGCGGTTCCTCAAAGAGGCGGTCGCCAATATCAAAACGGCCGTCGCAGAGATGAGGGGCCGCTCACAAAGCGA
Source organism: Phengaris arion (assembly GCA_963565745.1). Classification (NCBI taxonomy): domain Eukaryota; kingdom Metazoa; phylum Arthropoda; class Insecta; order Lepidoptera; family Lycaenidae; genus Phengaris; species Phengaris arion. The sequence goes on along the minus strand of OY751446.1, from coordinate 62,600 downwards.
CGAAATGCGGGCATTGGAAGCACAGAACCAGCAGCTCCAACGGCAGATCGACGCCATGCGCCGGGAGCTAGTAGAGCTACGGCGGCAAGCGACCAAGCCCGCTACCGATGACCTGCAGAAGCTGTTGTCGGAGGTCTCGCGTTCCAACATTGAGACCTTCGGCAACATGCTGAACGCGAGGCTCGCAGGCCTGGAGGACAGGCTCCTACCAGAACCGAGGAGGAGACCTCCGCTAGCGGCAGACGCCACACCAGCCGCAAGCGTCGAGGCTTTTATAGAGGCAGAGGTGCCGAAGCCTTGTGAAAGGAAGGTAAAGGCTAAAGAGAAGAAAAAGGCGGCAGCGGACGCAGTGGCTATTTTGGCTTCCGCTGTATCCGCGGCACCCAAAAAAGGCAAGAGGAAGAAAAAGTCGCTGGCCGCAAAAGAGGCCGAACAGGCGAGGGCAACTCCAACTGTCCCACCTACGACAGACGCCCCGCGGACCACAGTCGGGTCACAAGGGCGTAAGCAAATAGAGAAGAAGAAGGGAGCCGTCAAAACGGCGGCCCATAAGAAAAAGAAGAAGGCGAAACTGAAGCCTCCCAAAACGGCGGCGATCACCCTCACCATGGAGGCGGGGGTGATAGAAGAAAAGAAGGCGACATACGCCTCCATTCTTGCGGAGGCGAGAAATAAGATATGCCTGGCGGAACTTGGCATCACCAAGGTCGACTTCCGCCTGGCGCAGACAGGCGCCCGGGTGCTCGAAATATCGGGAGAAGGGGCCCAAGAGAAGGCGGACGCCCTGGCCTCAAGGATGAGGGCGGTCTTAGACACGAGACTGGTGAAAATTGGTCGCCCGGTGAAACGCGCTGAAATGCTGGTCACCGGGCTGGACGATTCGACTTCGGCTGCCGATACTATTGAGGCGGTCGCAAGAGAAGGAAGTTGCCCGACCACCGACATCCGGTCGGGTAAAGTCATAGTAGGACGAAAGGGCGTGAGATGCCTCTGGCTACACGCACCTGTAGCAGCCGTGAAAAAGATCACTAGTGCGGGACGGCTACAAGTGGGCTGGGTCTTGGCGAGGGTAGTGCTGCTGGCCGCGAGGCCAAAGCGGTGCTACCGTTGCCTGGACACCGGCCACTTGGCGGTGAACTGCTCGTGCCCGGTGGACCTCAGTGGTAGATGTTTCCACTGTGGTGCACCGGGGCACAAGGCGCCCGACTGCACGGCGCCACCCAACTGCCTCGTATGCGAGGCGATGGGAAAAGATGAGACTGGACATGTGCTGGGGAGCAGCGGCTGCGTAACAGCAAAGTCGCCCCCTGGCACCAAAAAGGGAACGGCTCCCTCAAAGGCTCGGCCGCGTAGGCCAAGGGCTCAAGGCGCAAGGTCGGTTACACCCGCCCCCGCCATGGAAGTGACGGACGCCTAGACCCGTGGGCGGTGATCGGGGGATCGCCGCTCACACTATGGGTCCCGAGACGACAAGCTCCCCAATGCCCGGGGAGCTCTCGGCGAGGCAGGCGGCGGCACACTATCTAGCCGCCGCAACAGAAGAGGGCCGGACGCGGCACGCGCTGCGGGGTCGTGGAGCTATGCTCACGCGATTCCCACGACCCCACATTGGCGCAGAAGGAGGGCATCGCCAGGTTTTAGTGGGTAGACTCTGTGCCAACAAACCCAGGCACAGAGGAGTCCCACATAACCCCACGATGACCCCCCGATCATCGCGGGGTATACGTAACGTATTTCCTGGCGTTAAAAAAAAAAAAAAAAAAAAAAAAAAAAAAAAAAAAAAAAAAAAAAAAAAAAAAAAAAAAAAAAGGTTAGGTTAGGTTAGGTTAGGTTAGGTTAGGTTAGGTTAGGTTAGGTTAGGTTAGGTTAGGTTAGGTTAGGTTAGGTTGGGGGTTTTTGAATGATAGGTTTTTTGTTCTGAATGGTGATGGATGGGCTTTTACGGCCCCTAATCCAAGGTTTGTGGTGCCCGGCCATGGGATGCATGGCGAGCAGGCGGTCTCGTCCCGAGGGCACTGGGGCAGAATCACCCCTTCTTGATCGGGTCAGACTCAGCCCACAATTGACAACAATGGAAGGTCAGCATGTTCAAAATTCTCCCAGGGTGGGTCCCGGCGATGCCGGGGAATCCCACACTCCCGTTTCGGCGGGAGATAGGGCCAGGTATACTGGGGGCCCAAAACATGCTTCGGTGGAGGTTGAGACGAAGGAGGCCGTTGCGACGGCGAGAGACGAAGGCGCGATGGCGCATACTAGGCCGAGCCCGGCGCACCTTACCGCGTCGAGAACGGACCTATTGACTGATGAGGACGTGGACTTCAGTCAGCCGCAACCCAACGGGATTGAGCGGCTACTGAAGCTCATGCAGAAGAAGAAGTTGCGGGGCGACCCAGATCTGCCGCGCGTGCTGCTCACGCGCGACGTGATCATGCCGCCACCCCAACAAGGACGTAACATAACCGAATTAGATAGCGAGGACTATCTCTCGGACTCTAGCTGCATGACAGACATGTCGCTGGACTCCGAGGGATTGCCCGCACCCACCGGACGTACGACCCCCCTTAAGCGGCGGTTACACCCGGACGAGTCAGAGGCGGCGCCGTCCAACAGCAAAGGTGCGGTGCCGAAGGCTAAGAAAGGACGTGGTCGGCCACCATCAACCGGCCAATACGTCGGCCTGGCTAAGGCGCAGGCAGAGTTGAATAGGGCGAAAGCGGAGGCCATCAGATTGGAGGCTGAGGCTGAGGTCGCCGATACGGCGCGGGCAGCGAGAGAAGCACGAGCTAATCTCGCAAGCCCTGCCCCTATCACCACCCCTGAGAAGACAAGCCCAGAGGAGACAAACGCTGCTATTGCAGGCAGCGTAGAGAGGTCCCTGGAGACGATCCTGATGGTCGCATCCAGGTCCTCAAATTTAAAGGGAACGTTCCAGCGGTTCCTCAAGGAGTCGGTCAACACTATCAGAATGGCCGTCACCGAACTGAGGGGCCGCTGCGAATCAGACGAGCTACGGGCCTTGGAAGCCCAGAACGCGCGGCTTCAACAACAAGTCGACGCGATGCGGCGAGAGCTAGAGGAGTTGCGGCGCCAAGCAGCCAAGCCTGCCGCTGACGACCTGCAGAAGCTGTTGTCGGAGGTCTCGCGCTCAAACATCGAGACCTTCGGCAATATGCTGAATGCGAGGCTGGCTGGGTTGGAGGACAGACTCCTTCCTGAGCCACGGAGGAGACCGCCGTTGGCGGCGGACATCACGGACGTTCCCGTCGGTGCCCCACCATCAGCGGCAACGACGAAGAAGGCGACGGCGCCCCCCACGTATGCGGAAGTGGCAACACCAAGCGCGACGGTCCCCCCGAAAGTGACACCGCCCGCACAGGCCCCGCCCAAGAGGGCGAAACAGAAGAAGCGGCCAACAATGGCCGCAAGAGAAGCGGCGCAAGGGGGGGATAACAGCAACCCCTCCCCCGCCGAGGCCTCGTGGACCACCGTAGGTCCACGCAAGGCCAAACAGAAGAAAGGGGCGGCTACACCAGCCAAAGCCGCCCCAAAGAAGAAAAAGAAGAAGGCGAAGCTTCGTCCCCCCGCAACCGCGGCGGTCACCCTCACTCTGGGGGCGAGCGCTGTGGAAAGAGGGGTTACATACGCCAAGGTGTTGGCCGAGGCCAGAGCGGCGATCGACCTGGGGGAACTCGGCATCCCCAGGCTCGGTTTCCGCCTTGCCGAGACCGGAGCGCGTGTCCTCACCATCGCCGGTGAGGGGGCGCAGGAAAAGGCGGACGCCTTCGCCACGAGGCTAAAGGCAGTCCTGAAACCGGACGATGTAAAAGTCGCCCGCCCGGTCCTGTGCGCGGAGATCCGCGTGGCCGGGCTGGACGACTCAGTAGCGGCCGCCGATGTCATCGAGGCGGTCGCGAAGGAAGGAGGGTGCTCGGCCGACGATATACGGTCGGGCCAACTGACGGTGGGGCCACGAGGGGACGCATCATTATGGATGCGTGTCCCAGTCGCGGCCGCCAAGAAGCTCGTAAGCTCTGGGCGGCTGCGTGTCGGATGGGTGTCGGCGAGAGTGGCGCTGCTGGCCGCGAGGCCTAAGCGCTGCTTTCGCTGCCAGGACACCGGCCACGTAGCGGCGAAGTGCCAGTGCCCGGTAGACCGCAGTCGGAGCTGTTTCCGCTGCGGGAAACCGGGGCACAAGGCGGCCGAGTGCAGGGAAGCGCCCAACTGCTTCCTGTGCGAGGCTGCCGGCAGGCCGGAGAAGGCACATGTGCTGGGCGCAAGCGGCTGTATCGCAAAGCCGCCGCCCAGCACGAAGCGCAAGGCGCCAACAAAGAAGGCCCGGCACAAAAAGCCCAAGGCCGACGGCGCAAGGGCGGTTCCCGCCCCCGCCATGGAGTTGGACGCCTAGGCCCGTGGGTGGTGATCGGGGGATCGCCGCCCACACTATGGGCCCCGAGACGGCAAGCTCCCCAATGCCCGGGGAGCTCTCGGAGAGGCAAGCGGCGGCATAATACCAGGTCGCCGCAATAGAAGGGAGCCGGACGCGGCACGCGCTGGGGGGTCGTGGAAGAATGCTCACGCGATTCCCACGGCCCCTCCACTGGCGCTGAAGACGGGCATCGGGGTGTTTTAGTCGGTACACCCCGGTGCACTCCATCTTGCGCCGGGGGAGTCCGACATACCCCTGCTGCCCTCCCCCGGGGGCAGCGGGGGGATGCGTAACGCCATTTCACCCCGTCAAAAAAAAAAAAAAAAAAAAAAAAAAAAAAAAAAAAAAAAAAAAAAAAAAAAAAAAAAAAAAAAAAAAAAAAAAAAAAAAAAAAAAAAGGTTAGGTTGGGGGTTCGCAACAGCGACGGTCGCGCAGGTCGTCCGGCGGATCCAGGCACTGGGCCTGACGGTGGCGCTAAATAAGTCCGAAGCCCTAGCATTCTACGGGCCGAGGAATGCGCCACCGCCCGGTCTAGCTGTAATAGTGAGCGGTACAAGGATTGACGTGGCGTCATCAATGACGTACCTCGGCCTAGTCCTCGATGGCCGATGGACCTTTAAGGATCATTTCCGGCACCTATCCGAAAAGGTCAGTAGGTCCGCGGGGGGACTGGCCTCACTCCTCCCGAACCTCGGGGGACCGAGTTTGACCTGTCGGCGCTTGTACATGGGCGTTATCCGCTCCATGGCGATGTACGGTGCGCCGATCTGGGCCGAGGATCTGTCACCCACGAATAGACTGGCTCTCGGGAGACTACAGAGGATGATGGGAACGCGGGCAGTGCGTGGATACCGCACCATCTCAAAGGATGCGGCATGCCTGCTCGCCGGAAGCGTGCCATGGGACCTGGATGCTCGAGCCCTTGCCGATGTTTACTGGCGTGGCGCTGAGATCCGCGCAGGGGGCTGCAACCCCTTACCGGACGCCGTACGTCGGTGGAGGGACCAAGCCAAAGATAGGACGATTGAGTTGTGGGAAGAACGACTGCAAGAGCCAACAGTTAGTGTGGACCTGGTACTGGCCATCCGCCCAGTGCTAAGGGAGTGGCTCAATAGAACAACAGGCGCGCTCTCCTTCCGCCTCACACAGGTACTGACGGGGCACGGCTGCTTCGGTCGGTACCTGTGTGAGATCGCCGGGAGGGAGGAAACGACACGCTGCCACCACTGCGGCGCGGACAGGGACACGGCCGAACACACTGTGACGGCCTGTCCTTCCTGGACAAGACAACGCGCGGCCCTCGTGGCTGCCATCGGACGTGACCTCTCACTGCCAGCACTGGTGCGTTCCATGCTGAGCGGTGAGCATGAGTGGAAAGCGGTAGAGGACTTCGCTCACGAAGTCATCTCTGCAAAAGAAGAGGCCGAGCGTATTAGAGAAATGGAGACGCTCGACCCTCGTCGAAGGAGCCGGCCGAGACGAAGACAAGTCAACAATGACAACCGCAATGTCCCGCCTTAGCTGGGGAACTCGGGGCGGCGGTATGGGGATGCCGTCGCCCACTGCACCGAGTCCCCGAGATGGTCGCGATGCACTGTGTACTCTTCGTGCATCGCGACACCAGAGTTATAGGCCTATACAAGCCCTGGAAGGGCCTCTGTTCGGCCTTAGGAGCGCACAAGTGCAGCTCCAACGAAGAAGGGCCTGCTAATCACAAATGCAGGCGCACGCTCGCCGAGTCGCGGAGCAAGCTCACGCGTTCCCGTGGCCTGGCATTGAGCGGTACGTGGAAGAGTACCGACGGGTTTTAGTGGGTAGGGCTGCGGTCATTTCTTGTCGGCCGCAGCGAGTCCCACATACCCTCTGGGAGGTCCCCGCCTCTCTTGGGATGCGTAAATGCATTCCCCGTCGCAAAAAAAAAAAAAAAAAAAAAAAAAAAAAAAAAAAAAAAAAAAAAAAAAAAAAAAAAAAAAAAAAAAAAAAAAAAAAAAAAAAAAAAAAAAAAAAAAAAAAAAAAAAAAAAAAGGTTAGGTTGGGGGTCTGCCAGTGCGTCCACGTTCGTGCCCCTGGGCAACGCTTGGGTGCGCCACCCCGTCTTTTGCGGGGTGAGGTACTCACGCGGCTGAAGGCTGGCTCTATCTTTCTTTCTTCTTCTATCTTTCACCACCTTTTTAGTTTAACTTTCTTGTTTTTGCTTTACTTTTATTTGTTTTTCTATCTTTTCACCAACTTTCTTTCTTCTCTTACTATCTTTCATTTTTATTTTACTCTTCGGATAGGTGACCTCACACCTGAAAAAAGGCCGCGACCCGGGGTGTCGGAGTTTAAAGATGATGAGTCGTAACAGTGCAAATATTCTCCGGGTGGGTCCCAGCGATGCTGGGGAATCCCACACTTCCCCGAAGGGGGAAGTCAGGCCCGTGTATACGGAGGGGCCAACCGTTGCGAGTGGGAGTGTGGAGGCCGTCACGACGGCGAGTAAAGGTGAAGGCGCGACAACACGCGCGGGTCCGAAGCCGGTGTCCCTAACCGCACCGGCGGCGGACCAATTATTGACGGACGAGGATGTGGATTTTTCCCAGCCTCAGGAAAACGGCAGGGAGCGGCTCCTGAGGCTTCTTCATAGGAAGAAGCTACGAGGAGACACGGAAGGGCTCGCGCGCGTTCAGCGCGAACGTGAGCTAATCCTCCCTCCCTCCATAAGGACTGAGACAATGGCGGCGGGAGACACTAGCGGAGCTGCACCGCGCATACCGCGCGTGATGCTCACGCGCGCGCTGATTCCCGCACGCCCAAACACCGGACTTGACAGCGACGATTGCCTCTCGGACTCCAGTGATATGTCTGGCATGTCACTGGACTCCGAGGGGTTGCCCGTCGTACCACCAGAGCGGACAGGCCTTAAACGGCGAAACTCAGACGATGACACTGCGCCGCCCATTAGCAAGGGAGCGGTGGAAAAACCAAAAAGAGGACGCGGCCGCCCACCAACCACCGGCCAATACGTTGGCTTGGCCAAGGCACAGGCGGATCTGAACCGCGCAAAAGCTGAGAGCCTGCGGCTCGAGGCCGAAACGGAGGTTGCTGGAGTGGCGCGAGCGGCGAGAGAGGCGAGGACCTCACTGCAGCCAAGCCCGATACCAGCTCAGGAGTTGGAAATGGAGAGAACCTGTGTGGATCTCAACATAAGTGTGGAGAAATCGCTGGAAACCATTGCCATGGTCGCCAGAAAGTCAAACAACCTTAAGGGGACATACCAGCGTTTCCTTAAGGAGGCGGTCGCCAACATAAAGGCGGCCGTCACGGAGATGAGGGGCCGTTCCATGAGCGATGAAATGGCGCGGCTGGAAGCCCAAAACGCGCGGCTCCAGGAGCGAGTGGCCGAAATGGGCCGGGAGCTGGAACAGTTGCGCAAGCGGGCCGACAATGCCCGCCCCGTAGAGCAGGACACGCGCCAGCTGTTGTCGGAGGTCTCTCGTTCCAACATAGAGACCTTCGGCAACATGCTGAACGCTAGACTGGCCGGGCTGGAGGACCGCCTCCTCCCGGAACCACGCCGCCGGCCCCCGCTGGCAGCGGACAGAGAGATGAGGGAGCAAACCCCGGAAGTGATAATGGCGGAAACGAGCGCAGCGGCACCACCTGAGGCCCCTGCTGCGGCCACACCACCGAAGGCTAAAAAAGCCAAAGCGAAGAAGAAGCGGCCATCAATGGCCGCTCAAGAGGCGGCGCAAGGGAGTGCGCAAACCGGCTCCTCCCCCGCCGAGGCCCCGTGGACCACCGTCGGTCCGCGCAAGGCCGACAAGAAGAAGAAGGGGGCGGCTAAAACACCCAAGGCCGCCCCGAAGAAGAAGAGGAAAAGGAAGGCGAGGCTGCGCGTTCCGACCACAGCAGCGGTCACCCTCACGTTAGAGGCGGGGGCTGCGGAGCGGAGCGTCACATACGCCTCTGTGCTCGCAGAAGCAAGGAGCAAAATCGACCTGGCGGAGTTCGGGATACCCAAACTCGGATTCCGCCTGGCCGAAACAGGCGCCCGAGTCCTGCTCTTGTCAGGAGACGGCGCCCAGGAGAAGGCCGACGCCTTTGCCACACGGCTGAAGGAGGTGCTCGACCCAGGAGTCGTTAGAATCGCCCGCCCGGCGAAGAGCGCGGAAATGCGCGTCTCCGGGCTGGACGACGCGACGACGGCCGCCGACGTCATCAAGGCGGTCGTCAAAGAAGGAGGATGCTCGGCCACTAACATCCGGTCGGGCAAAATAGTGATGGGCCCTAGGGGCACCAGGTCACTCTGGCTGCGCGTTCCTGTTGCGGCCGCAAAGAAGCTCTCGAGCTCTGGGCGGCTGCAAGTCGGCTGGGTCCTGGCAAAGGTAGCACTGCTGGCCGCGAGGCCAAGGCGGTGTTACCGGTGCCTGGACACCGGCCACTTGGCGGCGAAGTGCGTGTGCTCGGTGGACCTCAGCCGGAACTGTTTCCGCTGCGGGAAGCCGGGCCACAAGGCGCCAGATTGCGGGGCAGATCCTAACTGCCCCGTGTGTGAGGCGACCGGGAAGCCGAAGGAGCACGTGCTGGGGGCTGCTGGCTGCATCACAGCTGCCAAAAAGCCGCCCCCCGGCAAGAAAAAGGGAAAGGCTCCGACAAAAAAGGCCCGCTTTAAAGAGCCAAAGGCCTCAGGCGCAAGGGCGGTTCTGCCCGCCCCCGCCGAAGTGATGGAGTCCTAGACCCGTGGGCGGTGATCGGGGGATCACCGCTCACAATATGGGTCCCGAGCGCAAAGCTCCCCAATGCCCGGGGAGCTCTCGGAGAGGCAGGCGGCGGCATTTCATCTAGCCGCCGCAAAGAAGTGAGCCGGTTGCGGCACGCGCTGCGGGGTCGTGGAAGAATGCTAAGCGATTCCCATGGCCCCGCAAACGGCGCTGAAGGTGGGCATCGGGGGGTTTTAGACGGTAAACCCCGGCGCACTCCATCCCGCGCCGGGGGAGCCCGTCATACCCCTGCCGCCCTCCCCCGGGGGCGGTGGGGGATACGTAACGTATTTCCCCCCGTCAAAAAAAAAAAAAAAAAAAAAAAAAAAAAAAAAAGGTTAGGTTAGGTTAGGTTCCAGCCAGGAAGAAGATGGCGAGGCTCCGCCCTCCTACCACGGCAGCCATCTCCCTCACCTTACAGGAGGGGGCGAAGGATAGGGGGGCGACCTACGCCAAAATATTGTCGGACGCCAGGGCGCGCATCGACCTCCGAGAGTTCGGCATCACCAAGCTGGGCTTCCGGGTGGCTGAATCGGGCGCCCGACTGCTGACAGTGGACGGAGAGGGCGCTTCGGAGAAGGCGGACGCTTTTGCAGTGAGGCTGAAAGCGGTCGTCGACCCAGAGGCAGTGCAGGTGGCCCGCCCGGTGAAGTGCGCGGAGATGCGCGTCACCGGGTTAGACGACGCTGTGACGGTCGCCGAAGTCGTGGAGGCGGCCGCTAATGAAGGAGGCTGCCCGGCCAACACCATCAGGCCGGGCAAGATCGTAGCCGGACGCAGAGGGGACGGCTCCCTCTGGATGAACGTCCCAGTAGCGGCCGCCAAAAAGCTCTCAAGCTCGGGGCGACTGCAAATTGGGTGGACGTCGGCAAAGGTAGTGCTGCTGGCTAAACGGCCCAAGCGGTGCTACCGATGCCTCGCCACGGGCCATATCGGAGTAAATTGCCGGGCGGAGGACCGCAGCGGACTCTGCTTCCGCTGCGGCAAACCTGGACATAAAATGTCGGACTGCGGGGCGGTTCCAAATTGCGCCGTATGTCTATCGGCCGGCAAAAAGGCAGACCACGTGTTGGGGGGTGGCAGTTGCGTCACCTCGGCGAAAAAGCCACCTCCCCGAAAGAAGAAGACGCCCACTAAGAAGGCCCGCCAGAAAGTGGCCAAGGCCGATGGCGCAAGGGTGGCACCAGCCGCCCCCGCCATGGACGCCGAATGAGAGGCGCCTAAGACCCGTGGGTGGTGATCGGGGGATCGCCGCCCACCCAAGGGGTCCCGAGAAGAATGCTCCCCTATGTCCGGGGAGCTCTCGGAGAAGGCTAGCGGCGGCACACCATCTATGCCGCCGCATTGAGGAGAGCCTGTCATAGGCAGGCGCCGGCGGGGTCGTGGACGAATGCTTTCGCGATACCCATGACCCCGGCCTAGGCGCGAAGAAGGGCATCGTGCGGTTTTTAGTGGGTAAACCCGGCGCCAGTCACAGGCGTTGGGGAGTCCCACATAACCCTACGATGTCCCCCGGCGTCGTAGGGTATTCGTAAAGAATTTTCCGCACGAAAAAAAAAAAAAAAAAAAAAAAAAAAAAAAAGGTTAGGTTAGGTTAGGTTAGGTTGGGGCTCAGCCAGTTCGTCCTCGTTCGTGGCCCTGGGCAACGCTTGGGTGCGCCACCCCGTCTTTTGCGGGGTGAGGTACCCACGCGGCTGAAGGCTGGCGCTATCTTTTCTTCTCTATTTTCACCACCTATTTTGTTAACTTTCTTGTGTTTTGCATTTAATTTTATGTTGTTTTTCTATCTTTCACCACCTTTTCTTTCATCTCTATCTATCTTTCTTTTTGTTTTAACTCTTCTGATGGGGGAGCTCACCCCCGAAAAAAGAGACCGCGACCCGGGGTGTCGGCGTTCCGGAGTATGGATAGTCGTAATGTAAAAAGTTTCTCCGGGCGGGTCCCGACGTCAGTCGGGGAATCCCGCACTGTGTCTGAAGAGTCTTCGGGCACAGTCTGGCCCACGTATACGGAGGGTGCCAACATTGCGAGGACGGATGAGGAGGGCGTCATAAGGACGGTCGATAAGGAGAGGGCCGCAAGTGCGGGAACGAGTTCGAAGCTGGCGCACATTACCGCGCCGGCGGCGAACATTTTAACTGACGAAGACGTGGACTTCAGTCAGCCGCAGCCCAATGGGGTTGAGCGACTACTGAAGCTCATGAAAAAGAAGAAACTGAGGGGCGATCCTGATCTGCCGCGCGTATTGCTCACGCGCGACGTGATCATGCCGCCACCCAAACACGGACGTGACATTCCCGATAGAGACAGCGAGGACTATCTCTCGGACTCCAGTTGCATGACAGACATGTCGCTGGACTCCGAGGGATTGCCCGCACCCACCGGACGTACAACCCCCCTAAAGAGGCGGTTACACCCGGACGAAGACGTAGTGGCGCCGTCCACCAGCAAAGGCGCGGTGCCTAAGGCCAAGAGAGGACGCGGTCGGCCACCAACTACCGGCCAGTACGTCGGCCTGGCCAAGGCTCAAGCAGAGCTAAACAGAGAGAAAGCGGAGAGTCTCAAACTCGAAGCAGAGAAGGAGGTAATAGAGGCGGCACGGACAGCGAGAGAAGCGCGAGTCTCACTTCGCGCCAGTCCTGCGTCGACCGAAACACCGGAAAAGACGAACGCAGCCCTTATGGCAAGCGTGGAGAGGTCCCTGGAGACCATAGCAATGGTGGCATCCAGGTCCTCCAACTTGAAGGGGACATTTCAGCGGTTCCTCAAGGAGGCGGTCAACAACATCCGAACGACCGTCACCGAATTGAGGGGCCGCTGCGAAACAGACGAGCTGCGGGCCCTAGAAGCGCAGAATGCGCGGCTCCAGCAGCAGATCGATGCCATGCGTCGAGAAATGGTGGAATTGCGGCGCCAGGCAACCAGGCCCGCTACCCAAGACGTGCAGCAGCTGTTGTCGGAGGTCTCGCGCTCCAATATCGAGACCTTCGGCAACATGCTGAATGCAAGGCTCGCCGGCCTGGAGGACAGACTCCCGCCGGAGCCCAGAAGACGACCCCCGCTGGCGGCGGACAGTGCTACTGTTGGCACCACGCCAGCGCCGGCGGCACAAAAAACGAAGGCGCCGAAGCCGAAAAAGGCAAAGGCGCCCACGTACGCGAGAGTAACGGCGCAGGTTGCGGCGGCCCCAAAAGAGGCACCGCCTACACCCGCCCCGCCAAACGCCCCTAGGGCTAAGAAGAATACAAGAAAGAAGCGGCCATCAATGGCCGCTAAGGAGACGGCGCAAGGGGGGGAGACCAACAACCCCTTCCCCGCCGAGGCCCCGTGGACTAATGTCCAGCGCAAGGCCAAGAAGAAGAAGGGGGCGGCTACTCCATCCAAAGCCGCCCCTACGAAGAAGAAGGCAAGACTGCGCGCCCCCGTCACTGCGGCCGTTACCCTCACTCTTGAGGAGAAGGCTGCGGAGAAGGGGGTTACGTACGCCAGCCTGCTCAAAGAAGCCAGAGCGAAGATCGATCTTGGGGAGTTCGACATCCCCAAGCTCGGTTTCCGCCTGGCGGAAACTGGCGCGCGCGTGCTCACCATCGATGGTGAGCGGGCGCAAGAGAAGGCGGACGCCTTTGCTCTCAAGCTCAGGTCCGTCCTTAACCCGGAAATAGTAAGAGTCGGCCGCCCGGTCAAATGCGCAGAGTTGCGCGTTGCCGGGCTGGACGACTCTGTGACGGCCGCCCAAGTCATCCTGGCGGCCTCACAAGAAGGAGATTGCCCGACCAGCTCCATCAGGTCGGGAAAAGTTGTAATGGGACCGAGAGGAGACGCATCCTTATGGATGAGCGTCCCCGTAGCGGCCGCAAAAAAGCTGCTCAGTTCTGGGCGGCTTCGCGTGGGCTGGGCCTCGGCGAAGGTGGTGCTGCTGGCCGCGAGGCCAAAGCGGTGCTACCGATGCCAGGACACCGGCCACGTCGCGGCGAAATGCCAGTCCTCGGTGGACCGCAGCCGGAGCTGTTTCCGTTGCGGGAAGCCGGGGCACAAGGCGGCAGAATGCGGAGCGGATCCGCACTGCTCGCTCTGTGAGGCCACTGGCAAGCAGGAGGTGGCACATGTGCTGGGGAGTGGTGGCTGCGTCTTCGCAAAGCCGCCCCCTGGCGCGAAAGGGAAGAGAAAAGCTCCCTCCAGGGCCCGGCTCAAGAGGCCGCAAGCCCAGGGTGCAAGGGCGGACGAACCCGCCCCCGCCGTTATGGAGGTAGAAGCGTAGGCCCGTGGGTGGTGATCGGGGGATCACCGCCCACAATATGGGCCCCGAGATGACAAGCTCCCCAATGCCCGGGGAGCTCTCGGAGAAGGAGCCGGTTGCGGCTATTGGAAGTGGGCCGGTTGCGGCACGCGCTGCGGGTTCGTGGAAGAATGCTTACGCGATTCCCACGGCCCCGTTAAAGGCGCTGAAGATGGGCATCGGGGGGTTTTAGACGGTAAACCCCGGCGCACTCCATCTCGCGTCGGGGGAGTCCGTCATACCCCTGCTGCCTTCCCCCGGGGGCAGCCGGGGATACGTAACGTATTTCCCCCCGTCAAAAAAAAAAAAAAAAAAAAAAAAAAAAAAAAAAAAAAAAAAAAAAAAAAAAAAAAAAAAAAAAAAAAAGGTTAGGTTAGGTTAGGTTAGGTTAGGTTAGGTTAGGTTAGGTTAGGTTAGGTTAGGTTAGGTTAGGTTAGGTTAGGTTAGGTTAGGTTAGGTTAGGTTAGGTTAGGTTAGGTTAGGTTAGGTTAGGTTAGGTTAGGTTAGGTTAGGTTAGGTTAGGTTAGGTTAGGTTAGGTTAGGTTAGGTTAGGTTAGGTTAGGTTAGGTTAGGTTAGGTTAGGTTAGGTTAGGTTAGGTTAGGTTAGGTTAGGTTAGGTTAGGTTAGGTTAGGTTAGGTTAGGTTAGGTTAGGTTAGGTTAGGTTAGGTTAGGTTAGGTTAGGTTAGGTTAGGTTAGGTTAGGTTAGGTTAGGTTAGGTTAGGTTAGGTTAGGTTAGGTTAGGTTAGGTTAGGTTAGGTTAGGTTAGGTTAGGTTAGGTTAGGTTAGGTTAGGTTAGGTTAGGTTAGGTTAGGTTAGGTTAGGTTAGGTTAGGTTAGGTTAGGTTAGGTTAGGTTAGGTTAGGTTAGGTTAGGTTAGGTTAGGTTAGGTTAGGTTAGGTTAGGTTAGGTTAGGTTAGGTTAGGTTAGGTTAGGTTAGGTTAGGTTAGGTTAGGTTAGGTTAGGTTAGGTTAGGTTAGGTTAGGTTAGGTTAGGTTAGGTTAGGTTAGGTTAGGTTAGGTTAGGTTAGGTTAGGTTAGGTTAGGTTAGGTTAGGTTAGGTTAGGTTAGGTTAGGTTAGGTTAGGTTAGGTTAGGTTAGGTTAGGTTAGGTTAGGTTAGGTTAGGTTAGGTTAGGTTAGGTTAGGTTAGGTTAGGTTAGGTTAGGTTAGGTTAGGTTAGGTTAGGTTAGGTTAGGTTAGGTTAGGTTAGGTTAGGTTAGGTTAGGTTAGGTTAGGTTAGGTTAGGTTAGGTTAGGTTAGGTTAGGTTAGGTTAGGTTAGGTTAGGTTAGGTTAGGTTAGGTTAGGTTAGGTTAGGTTAGGTTAGGTTAGGTTAGGTTAGGTTAGGTTAGGTTAGGTTAGGTTAGGTTAGGTTAGGTTAGGTTAGGTTAGGTTAGGTTAGGTTAGGTTAGGTTAGGTTAGGTTAGGTTAGGTTAGGTTAGGTTAGGTTAGGTTAGGTTAGGTTAGGTTAGGTTAGGTTAGGTTAGGTTAGGTTAGGTTAGGTTAGGTTAGGTTAGGTTAGGTTAGGTTAGGTTAGGTTAGGTTAGGTTAGGTTAGGTTAGGTTAGGTTAGGTTAGGTTAGGTTAGGTTAGGTTAGGTTAGGTTAGGTTAGGTTAGGTTAGGTTAGGTTAGGTTAGGTTAGGTTAGGTTAGGTTAGGTTAGGTTAGGTTAGGTTAGGTTAGGTTAGGTTAGGTTAGGTTAGGTTAGGTTAGGTTAGGTTAGGTTAGGTTAGGTTAGGTTAGGTTAGGTTAGGTTAGGTTAGGTTAGGTTAGGTTAGGTTAGGTTAGGTTAGGTTAGGTTAGGTTAGGTTAGGTTAGGTTAGGTTAGGTTAGGTTAGGTTAGGTTAGGTTAGGTTAGGTTAGGTTAGGTTAGGTTAGGTTAGGTTAGGTTAGGTTAGGTTAGGTTAGGTTAGGTTAGGTTAGGTTAGGTTAGGTTAGGTTAGGTTAGGTTAGGTTAGGTTAGGTTAGGTTAGGTTAGGTTAGGTTAGGTTAGGTTAGGTTAGGTTAGGTTAGGTTAGGTTAGGTTAGGTTAGGTTAGGTTAGGTTAGGTTAGGTTAGGTTAGGTTAGGTTAGGTTAGGTTAGGTTAGGTTAGGTTAGGTTAGGTTAGGTTAGGTTAGGTTAGGTTAGGTTAGGTTAGGTTAGGTTAGGTTAGGTTAGGTTAGGTTAGGTTAGGTTAGGTTAGGTTAGGTTAGGTTAGGTTAGGTTAGGTTAGGTTAGGTTAGGTTAGGTTAGGTTAGGTTAGGTTAGGTTAGGTTAGGTTAGGTTAGGTTAGGTTAGGTTAGGTTAGGTTAGGTTAGGTTAGGTTAGGTTAGGTTAGGTTAGGTTAGGTTAGGTTAGGTTAGGTTAGGTTAGGTTAGGTTAGGTTAGGTTAGGTTAGGTTAGGTTAGGTTAGGTTAGGTTAGGTTAGGTTAGGTTAGGTTAGGTTAGGTTAGGTTAGGTTAGGTTAGGTTAGGTTAGGTTAGGTTAGGTTAGGTTAGGTTAGGTTAGGTTAGGTTAGGTTAGGTTAGGTTAGGTTAGGTTAGGTTAGGTTAGGTTAGGTTAGGTTAGGTTAGGTTAGGTTAGGTTAGGTTAGGTTAGGTTAGGTTAGGTTAGGTTAGGTTAGGTTAGGTTAGGTTAGGTTAGGTTAGGTTAGGTTAGGTTAGGTTAGGTTAGGTTAGGTTAGGTTAGGTTAGGTTAGGTTAGGTTAGGTTAGGTTAGGTTAGGTTAGGTTAGGTTAGGTTAGGTTAGGTTAGGTTAGGTTAGGTTAGGTTAGGTTAGGTTAGGTTAGGTTAGGTTAGGTTAGGTTAGGTTAGGTTAGGTTAGGTTAGGTTAGGTTAGGTTAGGTTAGGTTAGGTTAGGTTAGGTTAGGTTAGGTTAGGTTAGGTTAGGTTAGGTTAGGTTAGGTTAGGTTAGGTTAGGTTAGGTTAGGTTAGGTTAGGTTAGGTTAGGTTAGGTTAGGTTAGGTTAGGTTAGGTTAGGTTAGGTTAGGTTAGGTTAGGTTAGGTTAGGTTAGGTTAGGTTAGGTTAGGTTAGGTTAGGTTAGGTTAGGTTAGGTTAGGTTAGGTTAGGTTAGGTTAGGTTAGGTTAGGTTAGGTTAGGTTAGGTTAGGTTAGGTTAGGTTAGGTTAGGTTAGGTTAGGTTAGGTTAGGTTAGGTTAGGTTAGGTTAGGTTAGGTTAGGTTAGGTTAGGTTAGGTTAGGTTAGGTTAGGTTAGGTTAGGTTAGGTTAGGTTAGGTTAGGTTAGGTTAGGTTAGGTTAGGTTAGGTTAGGTTAGGTTAGGTTAGGTTAGGTTAGGTTCCCCCCGACGGTTGCCCGCCTTGTCGTGGCGGTGGGGCTCAGTAACCGTGGTTGAGGACCCACGGTGAAGCAAAGAGGCAACCAGGGCCGGCTTGGCAGGAGGCCGGGCCGGCCCAAGGAGGGGCGCTCCCGGCGGACTGGAGGAGCCAGTCCGCTGCGGACGCGCCTAGAGGTGGGACCGCAGAAGAAGAGGAGTGCCGGTATTACGGTGCGCCGTACTCCCTATCTTCTGCGGCCGTGGAAGATCGCAGGGGGAGAGGGTGGTGGTGTTGTGCCGCTATCCCTACCCCTCTGCGAGCTGGCGGGGCCGTTCCGCAGAGAAACGGCATCGGTGGAGCCGCAGGGGAAGAGGCAAGTTTGGTATTACGGTGCGCCGCTTGCCCTATCCTCTGCGGCCGAGGTGTAGTTGGCCTCCACCAGTACTGTGGCAGACTCGGGGGGAGTCTGCTACAGTACTGGTGGAGGACTGTGGCAGACTCGGGGGGAGTCTGCTACAGTACTGGTGGAGGCGGGGGAGGAAGGCGCACTTACCATCAGGTGCGCCTGCCGCCGGCGGGGTCGCGGATGTGTGTATCGTTCCCGTGGCCCCGTCACAAGGCGGCGTGGAGGAAGGTGGGGGGGGGTTTTAGTGGGTATACCGTGGGTCTCATTAGCCTATACGGGAGTCCCACATCACCACTCGGGTGCCCCCTGCGCCCGGGTGGTATGCGTAATGCATTTCCCCCTCCGGAAACAAAAAAAAAAAAAAAAAAAAAAAAAAAAAGGTTAGGTTAGGTTAGGTTAGGTTAGGTTAGGTTAGGTTAGGTTAGGTTAGGTTAGGTTAGGTTAGGTTAGGTTAGGTTAGGTTAGGTTAGGTTAGGTTAGGTTAGGTTAGGTTAGGTTAGGTTAGGTTAGGTTAGGTTAGGTTAGGTTAGGTTAGGTTAGGTTAGGTTAGGTTAGGTTAGGTTAGGTTAGGTTAGGTTAGGTTAGGTTAGGTTAGGTTAGGTTAGGTTAGGTTAGGTTAGGTTAGGTTAGGTTAGGTTAGGTTAGGTTAGGTTAGGTTAGGTTAGGTTAGGTTAGGTTAGGTTAGGTTAGGTTAGGTTAGGTTAGGTTAGGTTAGGTTAGGTTAGGTTAGGTTAGGTTAGGTTAGGTTAGGTTAGGTTAGGTTAGGTTAGGTTAGGTTAGGTTAGGTTAGGTTAGGTTAGGTTAGGTTAGGTTAGGTTAGGTTAGGTTAGGTTAGGTTAGGTTAGGTTAGGTTAGGTTAGGTTAGGTTAGGTTAGGTTAGGTTAGGTTAGGTTAGGTTAGGTTAGGTTAGGTTAGGTTAGGTTAGGTTAGGTTAGGTTAGGTTAGGTTAGGTTAGGTTAGGTTAGGTTAGGTTAGGTTAGGTTAGGTTAGGTTAGGTTAGGTTAGGTTAGGTTAGGTTAGGTTAGGTTAGGTTAGGTTAGGTTAGGTTAGGTTAGGTTAGGTTAGGTTAGGTTAGGTTAGGTTAGGTTAGGTTAGGTTAGGTTAGGTTAGGTTAGGTTAGGTTAGGTTAGGTTAGGTTAGGTTAGGTTAGGTTAGGTTAGGTTAGGTTAGGTTAGGTTAGGTTAGGTTAGGTTAGGTTAGGTTAGGTTAGGTTAGGTTAGGTTAGGTTAGGTTAGGTTAGGTTAGGTTAGGTTAGGTTAGGTTAGGTTAGGTGTTAGGTTAGGTTAGGTTAGGTTAGGTTAGGTTAGGTTAGGTTAGGTTAGGTTAGGTTAGGTTAGGTTAGGTTAGGTTAGGTTAGGTTAGGTTAGGTTAGGTTAGGTTAGGTTAGGTTAGGTTAGGTTAGGTTAGGTTAGGTTAGGTTAGGTTAGGTTAGGTTAGGTTAGGTTAGGTTAGGTTAGGTTAGGTTAGGTTAGGTTAGGTTAGGTTAGGTTAGGTTAGGTTAGGTTAGGTTAGGTTAGGTTAGGTTAGGTTAGGTTAGGTTAGGTTAGGTTAGGTTAGGTTAGGTTAGGTTAGGTTAGGTTAGGTTAGGTTAGGTTAGGTTAGGTTAGGTTAGGTTAGGTTAGGTTAGGTTAGGTTAGGTTAGGTTAGGTTAGGTTAGGTTAGGTTAGGTTAGGTTAGGTTAGGTTAGGTTAGGTTAGGTTAGGTTAGGTTAGGTTAGGTTAGGTTAGGTTAGGTTAGGTTAGGTTAGGTTAGGTTAGGTTAGGTTAGGTTAGGTTAGGTTAGGTTAGGTTAGGTTAGGTTAGGTTAGGTTAGGTTAGGTTAGGTTAGGTTAGGTTAGGTTAGGTTAGGTTAGGTTAGGTTAGGTTAGGTTAGGTTAGGTTAGGTTAGGTTAGGTTAGGTTAGGTTAGGTTAGGTTAGGTTAGGTTAGGTTAGGTTAGGTTAGGTTAGGTTAGGTTAGGTTAGGTTAGGTTAGGTTAGGTTAGGTTAGGTTAGGTTAGGTTAGGTTAGGTTAGGTTAGGTTAGGTTAGGTTAGGTTAGGTTAGGTTAGGTTAGGTTAGGTTAGGTTAGGTTAGGTTAGGTTAGGTTAGGTTAGGTTAGGTTAGGTTAGGTTAGGTTAGGTTAGGTTAGGTTAGGTTAGGTTAGGTTAGGTTAGGTTAGGTTAGGTTAGGTTAGGTTAGGTTAGGTTAGGTTAGGTTAGGTTAGGTTAGGTTAGGTTAGGTTAGGTTAGGTTAGGTTAGGTTAGGTTAGGTTAGGTTAGGTTAGGTTAGGTTAGGTTAGGTTAGGTTAGGTTAGGTTAGGTTAGGTTAGGTTAGGTTAGGTTAGGTTAGGTTAGGTTAGGTTAGGTTAGGTTAGGTTAGGTTAGGTTAGGTTAGGTTAGGTTAGGTTAGGTTAGGTTAGGTTAGGTTAGGTTAGGTTAGGTTAGGTTAGGTTAGGTTAGGTTAGGTTAGGTTAGGTTAGGTTAGGTTAGGTTAGGTTAGGTTAGGTTAGGTTAGGTTAGGTTAGGTTAGGTTAGGTTAGGTTAGGTTAGGTTAGGTTAGGTTAGGTTAGGTTAGGTTAGGTTAGGTTAGGTTAGGTTAGGTTAGGTTAGGTTAGGTTAGGTTAGGTTAGGTTAGGTTAGGTTAGGTTAGGTTAGGTTAGGTTAGGTTAGGTTAGGTTAGGTTAGGTTAGGTTAGGTTAGGTTAGGTTAGGTTAGGTTAGGTTAGGTTAGGTTAGGTTAGGTTAGGTTAGGTTAGGTTAGGTTAGGTTAGGTTAGGTTAGGTTAGGTTAGGTTAGGTTAGGTTAGGTTAGGTTAGGTTAGGTTAGGTTAGGTTAGGTTAGGTTAGGTTAGGTTAGGTTAGGTTAGGTTAGGTTAGGTTAGGTTAGGTTAGGTTAGGTTAGGTTAGGTTAGGTTAGGTTAGGTTAGGTTAGGTTAGGTTAGGTTAGGTTAGGTTAGGTTAGGTTAGGTTAGGTTAGGTTAGGTTAGGTTAGGTTAGGTTAGGTTAGGTTAGGTTAGGTTAGGTTAGGTTAGGTTAGGTTAGGTTAGGTTAGGTTAGGTTAGGTTAGGTTAGGTTAGGTTAGGTTAGGTTAGGTTAGGTTAGGTTAGGTTAGGTTAGGTTAGGTTAGGTTAGGTTAGGTTAGGTTAGGTTAGGTTAGGTTAGGTTAGGTTAGGTTAGGTTAGGTTAGGTTAGGTTAGGTTAGGTTAGGTTAGGTTAGGTTAGGTTAGGTTAGGTTAGGTTAGGTTAGGTTAGGTTAGGTTAGGTTAGGTTAGGTTAGGTTAGGTTAGGTTAGGTTAGGTTAGGTTAGGTTAGGTTAGGTTAGGTTAGGTTAGGTTAGGTTAGGTTAGGTTAGGTTAGGTTAGGTTAGGTTAGGTTAGGTTAGGTTAGGTTAGGTTAGGTTAGGTTAGGTTAGGTTAGGTTAGGTTAGGTTAGGTTAGGTTAGGTTAGGTTAGGTTAGGTTAGGTTAGGTTAGGTTAGGTTAGGTTAGGTTAGGTTAGGTTAGGTTAGGTTAGGTTAGGTTAGGTTAGGTTAGGTTAGGTTAGGTTAGGTTAGGTTAGGTTAGGTTAGGTTAGGTTAGGTTAGGTTAGGTTAGGTTAGGTTAGGTTAGGTTAGGTTAGGTTAGGTTAGGTTAGGTTAGGTTAGGTTAGGTTAGGTTAGGTTAGGTTAGGTTAGGTTAGGTTAGGTTAGGTTAGGTTAGGTTAGGTTAGGTTAGGTTAGGTTAGGTTAGGTTAGGTTAGGTTAGGTTAGGTTAGGTTAGGTTAGGTTAGGTTAGGTTAGGTTAGGTTAGGTTAGGTTAGGTTAGGTTAGGTTAGGTTAGGTTAGGTTAGGTTAGGTTAGGTTAGGTTAGGTTAGGTTAGGTTAGGTTAGGTTAGGTTAGGTTAGGTTAGGTTAGGTTAGGTTAGGTTAGGTTAGGTTAGGTTAGGTTAGGTTAGGTTAGGTTAGGTTAGGTTAGGTTAGGTTAGGTTAGGTTAGGTTAGGTTAGGTTAGGTTAGGTTAGGTTAGGTTAGGTTAGGTTAGGTTAGGTTAGGTTAGGTTAGGTTAGGTTAGGTTAGGTTAGGTTAGGTTAGGTTAGGTTAGGTTAGGTTAGGTTAGGTTAGGTTAGGTTAGGTTAGGTTAGGTTAGGTTAGGTTAGGTTAGGTTAGGTTAGGTTAGGTTAGGTTAGGTTAGGTTAGGTTAGGTTAGGTTAGGTTAGGTTAGGTTAGGTTAGGTTAGGTTAGGTTAGGTTAGGTTAGGTTAGGTTAGGTTAGGTTAGGTTAGGTTAGGTTAGGTTAGGTTAGGTTAGGTTAGGTTAGGTTAGGTTAGGTTAGGTTAGGTTAGGTTAGGTTAGGTTAGGTTAGGTTAGGTTAGGTTAGGTTAGGTTAGGTTAGGTTAGGTTAGGTTAGGTTAGGTTAGGTTAGGTTAGGTTAGGTTAGGTTAGGTTAGGTTAGGTTAGGTTAGGTTAGGTTAGGTTAGGTTAGGTTAGGTTAGGTTAGGTTAGGTTAGGTTAGGTTAGGTTAGGTTAGGTTAGGTTAGGTTAGGTTAGGTTAGGTTAGGTTAGGTTAGGTTAGGTTAGGTTAGGTTAGGTTAGGTTAGGTTAGGTTAGGTTAGGATAGGTTAGGTTAGGTTAGGTTAGGTTAGGTTAGGTTAGGTTAGGTTAGGTTAGGTTAGGTTAGGTTAGGTTAGGTTAGGTTAGGTTAGGTTAGGTTAGGTTAGGTTAGGTTAGGTTAGGTTAGGTTAGGTTAGGTTAGGTTAGGTTAGGTTAGGTTAGGTTAGGTTAGGTTAGGTTAGGTTAGGTTAGGTTAGGTTAGGTTAGGTTAGGTTAGGTTAGGTTAGGTTAGGTTAGGTTAGGTTAGGTTAGGTTAGGTTAGGTTAGGTTAGGTTAGGTTAGGTTAGGTTAGGTTAGGTTAGGTTAGGTTAGGTTAGGTTAGGTTAGGTTAGGTTAGGTTAGGTTAGGTTAGGTTAGGTTAGGTTAGGTTAGGTTAGGTTAGGTTAGGTTAGGTTAGGTTAGGTTAGGTTAGGTTAGGTTAGGTTAGGTTAGGTTAGGTTAGGTTAGGTTAGGTTAGGTTAGGTTAGGTTAGGTTAGGTTAGGTTAGGTTAGGTTAGGTTAGGTTAGGTTAGGTTAGGTTAGGTTAGGTTAGGTTAGGTTAGGTTAGGTTAGGTTAGGTTAGGTTAGGTTAGGTTAGGTTAGGTTAGGTTAGGTTAGGTTAGGTTAGGTTAGGTTAGGTTAGGTTAGGTTAGGTTAGGTTAGGTTAGGTTAGGTTAGGTTAGGTTAGGTTAGGTTAGGTTAGGTTAGGTTAGGTTAGGTTAGGTTAGGTTAGGTTAGGTTAGGTTAGGTTAGGTTAGGTTAGGTTAGGTTAGGTTAGGTTAGGTTAGGTTAGGTTAGGTTAGGTTAGGTTAGGTTAGGTTAGGTTAGGTTAGGTTAGGTTAGGTTAGGTTAGGTTAGGTTAGGTTAGGTTAGGTTAGGTTAGGTTAGGTTAGGTTAGGTTAGGTTAGGTTAGGTTAGGTTAGGTTAGGTTAGGTTAGGTTAGGTTAGGTTAGGTTAGGTTAGGTTAGGTTAGGTTAGGTTAGGTTAGGTTAGGTTAGGTTAGGTTAGGTTAGGTTAGGTTAGGTTAGGTTAGGTTAGGTTAGGTTAGGTTAGGTTAGGTTAGGTTAGGTTAGGTTAGGTTAGGTTAGGTTAGGTTAGGTTAGGTTAGGTTAGGTTAGGTTAGGTTAGGTTAGGTTAGGTTAGGTTAGGTTAGGTTAGGTTAGGTTAGGTTAGGTTAGGTTAGGTTAGGTTAGGTTAGGTTAGGTTAGGTTAGGTTAGGTTAGGTTAGGTTAGGTTAGGTTAGGTTAGGTTAGGTTAGGTTAGGTTAGGTTAGGTTAGGTTAGGTTAGGTTAGGTTAGGTTAGGTTAGGTTAGGTTAGGTTAGGTTAGGTTAGGTTAGGTTAGGTTAGGTTAGGTTAGGTTAGGTTAGGTTAGGTTAGGTTAGGTTAGGTTAGGTTAGGTTAGGTTAGGTTAGGTTAGGTTAGGTTAGGTTAGGTTAGGTTAGGTTAGGTTAGGTTAGGTTAGGTTAGGTTAGGTTAGGTTAGGTTAGGTTAGGTTAGGTTAGGTTAGGTTAGGTTAGGTTAGGTTAGGTTAGGTTAGGTTAGGTTAGGTTAGGTTAGGTTAGGTTAGGTTAGGTTAGGTTAGGTTAGGTTAGGTTAGGTTAGGTTAGGTTAGGTTAGGTTAGGTTAGGTTAGGTTAGGTTAGGTTAGGTTAGGTTAGGTTAGGTTAGGTTAGGTTAGGTTAGGTTAGGTTAGGTTAGGTTAGGTTAGGTTAGGTTAGGTTAGGTTAGGTTAGGTTAGGTTAGGTTAGGTTAGGTTAGGTTAGGTTAGGTTAGGTTAGGTTAGGTTAGTTAGGTTAGGTTAGGTTAGGTTAGGTTAGGTTAGGTTAGGTTAGGTTAGGTTAGGTTAGGTTAGGTTAGGTTAGGTTAGGTTAGGTTAGGTTAGGTTAGGTTAGGTTAGGTTAGGTTAGGTTAGGTTAGGTTAGGTTAGGTTAGGTTAGGTTAGGTTAGGTTAGGTTAGGTTAGGTTAGGTTAGGTTAGGTTAGGTTAGGTTAGGTTAGGTTAGGTTAGGTTAGGTTAGGTTAGGTTAGGTTAGGTTAGGTTAGGTTAGGTTAGGTTAGGTTAGGTTAGGTTAGGTTAGGTTAGGTTAGGTTAGGTTAGGTTAGGTTAGGTTAGGTTAGGTTAGGTTAGGTTAGGTTAGGTTAGGTTAGGTTAGGTTAGGTTAGGTTAGGTTAGGTTAGGTTAGGTTAGGTTAGGTTAGGTTAGGTTAGGTTAGGTTAGGTTAGGTTAGGTTAGGTTAGGTTAGGTTAGGTTAGGTTAGGTTAGGTTAGGTTAGGTTAGGTTTTTTTTTTTTTTTTTTTTTTTTTTTTTTTTTTTTTTTTTTTTTTTTTTTTTTTTTTTTTTTTTTTTTTTTTTTTTTTTTTTTTTTTTTTTTTTTTTTTTTTTTTTTTCTTGTTCCCCCGGCCATTAGCCAGGACAATTGTTTTCATTGTTTTATTTGTGACTAATATATTTTTAATTTAATCCTAATACAATTGTTGTTTTTACTATCTTTCTATTTATTTTGTTTACATTCATTTTCTTCTCTAATCTATTTACATTCCTCTTTTTATCACTATTTACATTTAATACTTCTTAACCTCGTTTTCCTCTTACATTTTTTACAATTTGTGATTTCATTAATTTACAGTTTACTTACAGTTTACTTACAGTATTTATCATTTATACGACTCCTTACATCTTACTTCTTTTACATTTCAATTATTTCTTTTTTAACTATATTTCATTCACACTATTTATTCATTACCTTTTTTACAACTTTATATCAATTCCTTTCTCTTTGTCACATTTTCCTGCTAATGTCTACATTTATATTTCTTTGCTTACGTTTAATATTTACCCCTTTTACATTTCACCTTATACTTATTTACTACTTCTACTTATTTCTTTATTTCTATATTTTTACTTATATGTAATTTCTTATATTATCTATCTATAGATTATGTATTTGAGCGGCTTAACCCACACATTCCACTATTACAAATTTCATCTACAATTTTCATCTACTGTTAAATTTATCTTCTACTTTTACTTTATCTATAGTTTGTTTAAGTTCCAGGTTTTTTACATCAATTTTCTTTACTTTCTAATTTCCTATTTTTTTTTTTTTTACATTCTCTTTCCTTCTCAAACCTTCTATCTGTTTTATATCTAGTTCTCTACTTCTCTGTATTTCAGTCTTTCCGTGCCCAGGGCGGACTGCCCGGCCGGGCGGTTTGCCGAGAGATTATTTTTACAATAATTCCCTGCATTTGTGGTACGCTATGCGCACCGTGGTAAACCAAGGTGGTTTATAGCCGCAATAGTATCAGTTTACACAGTTGTTATTTCTTAAGCTATATATGCTGTGTTATGTATTATAACCATATATATGCTAAGATTTTTAATGGCCAATTTTTGCTTACACCAAATTGGATTTGCCAAAAACAATTTTTGGCAAATGCCAGCTAGTTTTTGTTTGAGCTATTCTGGCCGTGCCGGTACCATTGCTACTATTCCTCCTGGCTATCATACGCTACGGCTGCCCGTGCTATAGCATCCCACTTCCGCCGTACCGGGCACTCCGCACTGAATGCGTTGTGATCTACTCGATCCAATTTCTCCATTGAGCAATTCACACAACACGCTTTACTTCCGTCTTTTAATTTCTCGCATTTGGACTGGTGGTGTGCTCCGGAGCAGTGGCAGCACTTTTCGTCAGTATTGCTATCACACTGTCGCCTTCCATGCCCATACGCTAAACAGCGTGAACACTGTATTAGCGGGGACTGGTCGGCGACACGGACGCGCTGCATGTTTATGTAAATGTAGCCCTCTTTAGTAAAGCGCTGCCACAGCCCCGGGGCCACACTCAGTACTACGTGCTCCGTTTGCTCATCTTTCCCCTTCTTCCTATATTTTATAGCTATTCTGTTTTCTGCCCCATCAGGGAGCGGTTGCATGAGGTGCTCATTCTGGGCTCTAATTGCCTCGAGGATTTCCCCGTCAGTGGTCGGCTTGAGCACCCCGTACAGCACTACCTGTGGGTCCTTGTTTTTAACTATTTCCACCTCAAAGTTTCTTTTACTGTTCTCTATTTTATTTTTGATTCTATCTCTTTCTTTCTTATCCCTAAATCCTAAGATGACCTTTCTCTCTTTTCCTTTACGAATCCTATCTACTTTTATCCCCTCCTTTCTAGCCTCTATTATCTCTCCTATCCCAGTTATAATTTCCGTGCCCGACATGTGATTTTCCTTATCTGTTACAACTAAGGAGTGGAGGGTCATGTGCCTCGGTTCCGGTGGCGTGGTTTGGGTATCTCCACCGCCACCAACCACACTCGCGTATGACGCTGGTTGCAGTACTGCCGGAGCCCTGGCCCCCCACTCCTCAATTGCCCTGTCTAATTTTTTCCTATTTTCCTGATTTTCGTTTACCACTTCTTCGTGGTTTAGTCTTATTTCTTTTGTTATTTTTTCTACTGTTCTCTCATTCACTTCCCTTACATACTTTTCCATACTTTCCTTACTATCTTCCACCAATTTCTCACCTATCTGTCTGAATTCCTCCATTTTAACATCCAGCTCCTCTTTCACATCATCACATTCTCTTCTAACATCCTTATGTATATTGCTAATTTCTTCTCTTAATGTTTCTATTGTGTTTTCATTCACTTCCCTTACATACTCTTTCATTTCTTCACTTTTTTCTATCATTTTCTTATATACCTGGAGAAGTATTTCTTTAATATCATGTTCTCTTAAATATTTTTGGTTATGCTCATAATGCTTATCATTTTCATCACATCCACTCCACTGCACTTCCACTTCCCTTGTTTCCCTAATTTCTCTCTCACTATCCACTTCCGTCCTTTTCCTACTCAACAAGGCGACCCTCCCTAACTGACTCGAGATTTTGGTGAGGTTACTTGCTAGACCGGACCTCAAATCTCCCCTCATGTTTCTGGTCTGGTTTAGCAAGTAGACGCTATTTTGTACGGTTTTCGATGTCTCAGCCAGAAGGGCACCGAGAGAGTCAATATCGCACCGTACCCTATCCTCAACCACCGGACTACCTCGGCGGCTACTGCCTCCCCCACCGCTACTATCAGTCATCGGTCCCTCCATGGACAGACGGTGTGGGTTTTTAGGGCCTTTGTTAATCGGGGTGTATACCGTAGCCATTATTTTAAAAATCACTAATTTATAAAATGTAAGGTAAAGATATATATATTCTGTATGTTTAAAATAGTTATATAGTATTAATTAAAATTGTAAATTCTTCGGGGGAACGCGTCAGTTATAAAATTATATAATAAAATATTAGTATAATAAGATTTTTTATTGAAGACTTAACCTATCAACTACACCAAAAATGATGTAGTTGGTCCTAAATTCCTAATTAGTTATTTTCCTATTCTATGTCTTATGCCTAACAGCTGCGCTAAGATGACGCAGCTGGTCCTAACTTAATATATGTGGTTATAGGTGTATAATAATAATATCACAGTCAATTTAGCTATAGATACGTCAGGTTTAAATATCAATAATATCACAGTTTATCCACTATAGCTATACCTATACCTGTCAGTTTCTCCAAGGGGGGCAACTTGTCCTATAACTTAAGCGGCACACAAGACAAAAACTATCCTAACAACTACACTAAAAATAGTGTAGTTGGTCCTTATTAGCTAACCTTATTTCTAATCAGTAGCTCCAATAGGGGCTACTGGTCATTAATCTAGTGACTATATAAATACCTTAATCTAAGTTTTCTTTTTCCAGGTCTCGCGGCGGTTCCGGTCAGCACAGCAGCCTTCAGCAGGTAAGTTGCGTTATTTTTCTTTTCTTTTTCTCTTCCAGGTGCTGCAGGTGTTCCAGGTGCTGTGAGCTATCAGGTGTAGCGTCTTCACCCTCGCCCGGTGCCAGCACCCGAAAACTGCAGCCTTCTGCGACGTCCAGAAGCCTCCCGGTGAATATTTCACTTTCCAGGTCTTCGCGTGTCTTCCAGGTCTTCGATGTTGACCTGCCTGCGTAGAGCTTCCGCCGACGATGACTCTGAAGAAAACCCCAACTCTCTGCGAGCAGTGGGAGCGGAGTTATTGGCCGTCAAACTTTTCCAACATGGCTGCCAATATGGCTGCCGGTTTTTTCCCTATCCTCTAGCTCCGGAACGGTTGGTCGCAGAGGGTTGGTGTTTGGGCTTATTCTTCAAGGCTTTTGAAGCCCTTTCTTGTTTTCCGGGTCTCCCCCCCGGATTCCCACTTCAAGGGTTGATGACTCCGATTTGTCCCAAATTCGGTGGGTGTGTAGCCGAGGTGACGCCCAGTACCCCAAAGAAAGTCCCGTGCTTGTAACTCTTCTGGGCGCCGAGATATCCGGGTTTTTGTCGGTCCTCTGACAGTTCGAGAACTGTCAATGTCAGACTTTGAGGGCCGATATCTCGGGAACGGTGCGTCGCAGGTGGGTCTTCCTTGGGGTTATTCGGCTCGGCTCCTTCTCCTCTATTTGATTTTGGTCAAGTTTGACCCCAAAATTTTTTGCCAAATTTTTTGGTAATTTTAGGACTTGACCTGATGGGTCCGTTAGTCGAGCCTTCCTGCTGCCCAAATCCGCGATCCGCGTACTCCTGTGACGTTTGCCGGCTGAGTTATCTGCGTTTAAAAATTTTCAAAATGGCCGACAAACGTCAAAGTCGAGTTTCTTTTCTTATTTTCTCCCTTCCCGTAGGTGGTGGCGGATCGCGGTTTCCGTCTCTAGGGGGTTACCTTACCTTCCCCTTCTAACAATGGGGGAGTTTGGGGGGGTTCTATTTCCCCCTTTTTTCGTCGAGTTCTCTCTCGTATCAGCTTGTCCTGGTCGAGACCTTTTTAAGGAGCCGTCGCACGTTGTCGTACCTCGCGCGGTTCGGGAGCTATGGGTGTTTAGGTTAGGTTAGGTTAGGTTAGGTTAGGTTAGGTTAGGTTAGGTTAGGTTAGGTTAGGTTAGGTTAGGTTAGGTTAGGTTAGGTTAGGTTAGGTTAGGTTAGGTTAGGTTAGGTTAGGTTAGGTTAGGTTAGGTTAGGTTAGGTTAGGTTAGGTTAGGTTAGGTTAGGTTAGGTTAGGTTAGGTTAGGTTAGGTTAGGTTAGGTTAGGTTAGGTTAGGTTAGGTTAGGTTAGGTTAGGTTAGGTTAGGTTAGGTTAGGTTAGGTTAGGTTAGGTTAGGTTAGGTTAGGTTAGGTTAGGTTAGGTTAGGTTAGGTTAGGTTAGGTTTTTTTTTTTTTTTTTTTTTTTTTTTTTTTTTTTTTTTTTTTTTTTTTTTTTTTTTTTTTTTTTTTTTTTTTTTTTTTTTTTTTTTTTTTTTTTGTTCCCCCTAACGTAATCAGGGACAATTTTTTGCTTGTTTTGTATTTACTGTTTATGTTTGGTTTTTAATTACAATTCTCATCGTTACATTTCCGTTTCTATTACTATCGCGTTACATTCTCTTTGCTTATTGCATTTCTATTTATACATTTACAGTTCTACACCTCATTTCACATCTACTTTACACAATTTGCTTTACACAAAATTTTACATCTCGCTTTTTTAGTTACAGTTTATGTTTTTTATTTTTAATTACAATTTTTATTCTTACATTTACATTTCTATTGCTATTACATTACAATTCTCTTTTCTTGATACATTTCTATTTTTACGTTTACAACTTCTACATCTCATTACCTATCTACTTACTTTACACATTTTGCTTTAAATTTTTACATCGTTCACTTTTTTACGTTTTCTTGCTTAATTATACAACTCTATTTCTTATTTATTTTTGTACATTCCCTTACTTTCTTTTACATTTATCACTACGTTAACATTTTCTTAAACTACTTTTTATGTTGACTTACATTTTTCTTTTCCAAAAATTACATTTCCTTTTTTCTTTTATTCTTACATTTCTCTTTTAATTCACATTTTCCTAGCTTTACATTTTACTTTTCACTTTTACATTTTATTCTTTTACATTTTGTTATTTTACATTTTTCTTGTTTGCTTATCAGTTTTTATTTTATTGCTCTTTTTTAAATTATACTATGTCTAACTATTACACTCATTTCCTGTTTCTATCTTGTTCTACATCTTAACACTCATTTACATTCCTTCCGTATATTAACTTTCTTTATGTTTTCTTACTCATCCCACTACTCCCGTCCATTACCATCAC
Organism: Phengaris arion; assembly: GCA_963565745.1. Classification (NCBI taxonomy): domain Eukaryota; kingdom Metazoa; phylum Arthropoda; class Insecta; order Lepidoptera; family Lycaenidae; genus Phengaris; species Phengaris arion. Next base: position 32,794 of record OY751446.1, on the reverse strand, counting down.
TCAGCCCGGGACGTCCGCCCCGGAGTTTTTTGCACAAAAATTATTGCATAATAATTTTTGTTTGCAGTTTGTGTTTTTCCACAGCGCGTTGTTTGCCAATAGTCCCAGTATACAATTATTTGGGACAGCGGGAGGTTACATTTTTTCCAAAGCTTATGCTATATATGCTTCCTTATTTCCAATAATTCCATATATATGCAAAGTTTTATATATATCCAAATTTTTATACCCCCCGCTGTCTGCCTACCTCCTTCCTTCACATCATTGGTTTTAATTAATACAATTAATTGCAATTTCCAATGCTGGGGTTTACAGGCGGCTTACTGGCACTATTGGTGTTCGGCATAGGCAACCGTTGCACGCGCTATGGCGTCCCACCTCTGACGGACCGGACACCCCGCGCTGAATGCATTGTGATTGATGTTATCTAGCTTTTCATTTTTGCAATTGATGCAACAGGCATTCTTTCCCACCTTCAGCTCCTCACACTGGGACTGGTGGTGTGTCCCGGAGCAATGGCTGCACCTCTCCTCGGCGGTACTGCAGAACCGCCGCCCATGTCCGTACCCTAAGCAGCGTGAACACTGTATTAGGGGGGACTGGTCGGCGACTCTAACACGCTGCATATCTATATATAGATAGCCCGCCTCGGTGAAGGACAACCACAGCCCCGGCGACACAGTCAGCACCACGTGCTCAGTGCCTGCATCCTTTCCCCGCTTTCTGTACTTAACTTCCATCCTACAGTCCTTCTCGTCCGGGACCTGCTGCATAAGGTGCTTATTTTGACTTTTTATTGCCTGCATTATATCGTCATTGGTGCTAGATTTTAGCACCCCATACAGCACAACCTGCGGATCTTTATTGTCTATACTCTGGACTTCTAGTTTTCCCCCACTTTTCTCTATTCTTTCTTTGACCTTATCTCTGTCCTTCCTATTACTCAATCCTATAATGACTTTCCTATCTTTTCCCTTTCTAATCCTATCTATTTTAATTCCCTCTTTCTTTGCCTCTATAATTGCTCCTACTTCTGTCACTATCTCTGCACTCGTCATAAGGTCTTCCCTATCTGTCACTACTAATGAGTGGAGGGTCACGCGCTTCGGCTTCGGGGGCGTGGTTTCCCTTACGCCACCGGCTACCGCCGCATAAGTCGCGGGTCTTGGTTCTGCCGAGCCCCTGGCCCCCCACTCTTCAACTGCCCTACTTAAATTTTTCTCATTTTCCTTTGCTAAATCCTGATTTTCCTTTCTAATTTCCTCTACCCTACAATTTATTTCCCCTTTTATACCCTTACATTCGATTATGACCTCCTTATTTAACTTGTTTATCTCTTTTAATTTGTTACTTGTCTCCTTTTTAATGTCCTGACTTAACTTCTCTACCCCGCTCAACAACTCGACTGCCCTATTTAAATTCTCTTTACTTTCTTTTGCCGATTCCTGGTTTATTTGTTTTATTTTCTCTACCTTATTATTAATCTCCCCTTTTATACCCTTACATTCTTTTACAATCTCTTGACTTAACTTATTTATTTCTTTAAGACTTGTATTTTTGCTATCCATTATTTCCGTACTTAGTGCTTTTACAATATCTGTCAATTCGATTGCCCTATTTAAGTGGTTCGTACTGTCCTTTGCCAATTTCTGGTTTATCAGTCTCATATTTTCTACCTTGGTGTTTATCTCATCTTTTATCTCCTTACAGTCCTTTGCCACCTCTCGACTTAGCTTATTTAGTTCTTTAAATTTATTATTTGTCTCCTCTCTTACTTCCTGAATTAACTCTTTTACCCCGTTTATCAGTTCAGATATTTTGTTACTATTTGTCTCATTAATTCCTTTCATTTCATCCTTCGCATAATTGACCTCTCCTTTTACGTTACATGTATTCGTCCTTACGTATTCTTTTATCCTGTCTTGTATCTTGTACATCCTTTCATCCATCATCTTTTCCATTCTTTTATATAATTCTAAATTCTCTCTCTTACACTCACAACTTTTTGGGGTTCCCTGCTCACTTCCTCTTTCACTCCGTTCCTCCATATCGCTTATTTTCCTATTTTCCTTTTTACTTAATAACGCGACCCTCCCTATATGGTCAGAAATCTTTGTAAGATTATTTGCCAAACCAAACTTTAACTCGCTTTTCATGTTCCTAGTTTGGTTTAGCAAATGGATACTGCTCCTGACCATACCAGAAGTTTCGGCCAAAAGTACGTCAAGGGGGCTGTCGGGGTTTTTAGGGGTGTCTATTTCTATTTGGCTGCTACGCCAGCTACTATCTCCACTACTCCTACTGCCTGCGGACCCCGGTCCCTCCATGGGTAACCGATTTGGGTTCATGGGGTTTTTATTGTGTGGGGTATGAACCATTGCCATTTTTATTACTTCTAATTGATGTGTGTATGTGTAATTCTAATGTAAGAATATATCCCAGGTATAGCTGCAAAATGTAAATAGTAAATATGTGTGTATTTGTATTCAAGTATTTATGTTGTGTAGTGGCTAAAATGTAAAGTTATGAATTATATGGGGGAACGCGTCAAGTGTAAATATGTAAAATAAAATATTTAATATTAAATATAATTATAAAATAGTCGTAGTAAGTTTGTACTTAGAGTGACTCCAATAAGAGCCACTAATCCAGTTGCGTGTCCTTAGCCTAACAGCTGCACCAAAAATGATGCAGTTGGTCCTAGATTAGGGTCAAGTATAAGTATAAATTGTATATTAGTCGGGATAAAGTGTAGATTTTAAATGTAGTTTAATAAGTCCTATTCTATTCTATA